>CM040129.1:127411173-128611173 GCA_022559845.1 Amorphophallus konjac
CCGGCGACGAGCCATCCCAGCCGCCACCAAAGAAGAGGGAGAGAGGAAAGAGGAAGGCAATACGGCAGTTCCATTGCCGGCTAGAACAGGAGGCCATCCCGCCGGTGGAAGAAGAGCAAACGGCGAGAAGAGATCCAAGGGAGGAAGAGGAAGCTCCCACGGCTGTAGAGGACCAAGAAGAAGCCCCCTTGGGTGAAGAGGAACCCAAGGAGCCAGCAAAGAAGAGGAAAAGAGGGCAAGATCACGAGGTTGGTCCCCTCGCCCTAATTTTAAAATTTTTATTTTTTATGTTTTTATTATGGATGCATGTAGGATTGGGGGTAGAAATGGGTCCACAAACCCATTAGGATTGCTTGTAGGCCATTTGGCCAAGGTGGGAAACAAAATGGGAATGCAAAGGGAAAAAAACCAAAGGCAGACGATGTGACGGTCCTACCAGCGATCGTCACACTCCTGACGCACTACCCCGAATGCGTCGGAGCTAAGTAACGCCCCACCCCAGGGCCGTTACATCTACCAGAGACCCAAACTTGTTTTTAGGTTTTCCAATTTCTGAATTTTTGTTTTGTTTTCATTTTATAAATGTTTATGCAATGATTTTATGATGTAATTGACTAACCAATGATCTACATGAATGCAGGGAAAGAGAAGAACGCGGATCTCTTGGCTGTAGATCCGGGCAGTGTACCAGGCATTGCCCGATTACCAGAGAGAACGACTGGACGGGATGGGATTCGCCGAGGTGCTCAGCGTCGAGGTGATCCGGATGGACACACCCTTACTGTACGCGTTGCACGAGAGGTGGGACCCGATCAGCAGGGCGTTCGTCTTCCTGTGGGGCCACATGATCCCCACACTAGAAGACATAGCGAGGATTACGGGATTGAGAGTCCACGGAGCTGCAGTGACAGGATGGACGTACGGCGACTACCGGGAGATGGCACAGCAGCTGCTCGGGTTGGATTTGATCAGACCGGGACAGTCCTCATCTCAACTCTCGAGATCAGTACTGCAGGAGAGCTTGGGGTTGAGAGGAGCAGCGATCGCCATAGGAGAGCTACCCGAGGAGCATCTGGGCAGAGTGATAGACCAGGTGCGCCCTCACGTGGCGGTGGAGGCAGGACCTGAGGGAGATAAAGTACTGCGACGCTTCCTGATGCTGCTATTCGGGAAGCTCCTCTTCGCGACTCGAGTGGACGTCATCAGCTGCAGACTACTTCCAATGATAGAAAACTTGCACAGAGTCAGGAGATATGCATGGGGAGCAGCAGTGCTCGCGTTCCTGTTCGAGTCCCTCAGCACGACGGATCGACAGACGATGCTGGGCGGCTTCCCGCCTTTTCTGCAGGTGAGTGCAATTTAAATGCTTTCTATATTATTTATGCAAAAACGTTTATGCCATGATTATGCAATTTGACTGACTTGATTTCTAAAATGCAGATCTGGAGCTACATGTATCTCCCGGGCATCGGGAGAGGCACACTACTCCACCCCGGCCGCATCCCGATCGCGAGGCGATGGACGGTAGCGAGGGACACAGGGTCGATCATCGGACTAACCCGGACGATCCAGGACGACCTGGACTCCTACCCACACACGTCGGTAAGTCCAGAACTTGGAATGATTTCTACATGCTTTTAAATGCTTCTACACGCCTTTAAATGCTTTATTACCTGCTTCTACATGTTGTCAATAAAAAATGTTAATGAATGGACTGAATGCTTTCAGGTGAGATGGACCCCGTACCGCGGCGAGGGTTACACGGGTCAGCCGTGGGTGGAGGCGGCCTTGTCGTACCGGGGACGAGACATATGGTTGTATTGCATCCATATCATCGAGCCTCTGCACTATAGGCTGATCCTGCAGACCCGGGGACTACACCAGCCCAAGGTGACCTTTCCATGCCGTAGTGATGACCACCCAGGCAAGTCGGCAAGGGGTATCAGCGGCAACTTGGATTGGTGCGCCCGGAAGGCGAAGTACGTCCACGACTGGAACAAGCAGGGCCGAGCGGTGAAGGAGCGAGACGAGAGCGATGAGGCATACCTGAAGGCCTTCGCTCGACTCTACGGTGACCGGGTGTACCGAGGCACCCGACGACCGGTATGCAACCTTAAACCTCTTTATATGCAAAAAATGCAATGCTATATGTAAATGACTCACATGCTTTCTAAATGCAGCTAGACCCTGAGGGACGGATAGCCGAGCTGGAGGGATTACTTCACTCCACCATCCAGCAGCGGGACGAGTACCGGACCGCCCTGGAGCTCCTGGTGAGACTCTAAACTTAAACTTAAATGATTATGATTATGATGCTTAATGTGATTAATCATGACTCCTAACCATGATTTCTAAATTCAGCGGGCCGAAAGAGCCCAACGAGCTGGACCGGATGCCCCATCGTCTTCCTCTCAGCCTGTGGGAGGCAGGGCAGAGTAGGATGCCGAGTTTGCTCGGGTGGTTGCCCGGGCCGAGGAGGCGGAGGCCACCCTCGCAGAGCGGGTAAGATGCTAAAATGCTTATGCTCATGATGATGCCAATTAAATGCCTTATGATTAACTATATGAAATGCAATCTACAGGCGAGAGAGGTAGCCGCAGCAGTGGCCAAGGCGAGGCAGGCTCGGTCGGAGGTAGAGTGTCTCCAGGCGGAGATAGAGAGGAGCTGGGCCGAGACGGAGAGAGCCCGAGCAGAAACAGAGCTTGTGCGGGCGGAGATGGCCAGATTGCGAGCGGAGACCCCGCGACGCCCGGATGACGGAGAGGTGGAGCGACTCAGGGCTGACATCGCACGTGTAAGAGGCGAGCGAGATCAGTCTTGAGTGCAGACCTTCGAGATGAAGGGCGCGATTGGGGCCTTGAAGGATGCACTCCGGCTTCTAGGGAGGAAGTCGGGGACGAGTAGCCGGAGCCAGAGCGTGGCCCCTATCAGCGAAGTTCGCGGGTATTTTACCAGTTCTTCCGGCCATCGGAGGAACGAGGAGGTGGACTAGAGACGACAGCCAGAGGGTGAGCACAGCGCCATGGGACCAACAGCCAGGCAGCCCGAGGGTACCGGAGATAGTGATGGCGGCCCGGGAGATAAGCCGGCCGAGTGATATATATATTTTTTCTTTGCCTTTTGTTATCACTTGTACATGACTTATATAGAAAAAATGGAGTGAAAAATGAAATTTCTTTTTGGTCTTTTGTTATTTTTGTGCAGGAATGTGTGTTTGTAAAATGCCAAAAACAAATGAAGGATTGTATGTGATGATGAATGTGTAAGATGTGTGTATGAATGCATGTGTAGGAATGCATGTATGTGAAGAATGAAAACAGTTGTGCATGAGAATGTGTGGAGAAGGAGGTGTAAAAAGTGAAAGACCGCCAGGTCTAGGCAAAGGCAGGAAAGAATAGCCTCAATTCAGCAGCAGAGAATGTAACGGTTCAGGTTCAGACCGTCATAATCAAATAACGCGCTGGATAAGGGCCGTTAACCATGACAGTGGTCAAATTGTAGCTGGGGCTGCAGGAAAAGTGACGGTCAACGGAAGGCGCGTCAAAGACAAATAACGGCCTAATGCTAGACCGTTGATCATGGCAGAGCGATGGTTTGCAGGGCAACTAGTAGGAAATGCGACGGCCCAAAGGAGACGCGTCGGGGTGAAACAACGGTCCTGACCAAGACCGTCGGAAAATGTTTAGCCCAGAAGACAAGGAGCTGAACGGCTAAGGGTGTAACGGCTCAGGGTTCACGCGTTACGAAAGAACGACGGTCAAACGCTGGACTGTCAGACTTCACAGAACAGGATCGGGCGAACTTGAACCTACAGGAAATGCGACGGCCCCATTCTGGTGCGTCAGAGATAAATGACGGTCCCACGATAGACCGTTGGAGCCTGAGTTGTGTTCCGAGACGGATTGAGCCGTGAGAGCCTAAACCCGAGATTTATCCACTTAATCTCCTACTAGAACTTATCTAGATTGAAGATAAGGCCTCCTAACTCAAGTCTTATCCTTCCAAAATCAAGCCTTTAAAACTTGGAAACTCAACCAAAAAACGTAGCTTTGCTGAAACCTCTGCTCTAGGGCTGAAAGACCACTCCTAAAGGTAGAAATCAAGATGAAGAGAAGCTTTGAGGTGATGGCTATGGAGGAGAAGGTCTACATCGGACCTAAGGCTGTAAGAAAGGAACACAGAGAGCTTCAACGGCTAACCTCGATTCCCAAGCACCTAAGCTCTAATGCTCAAAGGGTGGTAAGCTTCCTAACAACTTAACCAAAGTTCAGAAATTCTGCACTTCAATTCTCATGACTTCTTCTCCTTCTTCTCCTCTCAAGCCCCTTCCTGGCCCAAGATGCTATTCCAATCCGAAGTGGGTGGCTCCTATGGTAAAAGCGCTCCCTATAGAGGTCACATCAATCCTCAAAGCATGGCACCTTCAACCTCTCTTGGTTTTAGGCTAAAACTTCTAGAAATTGTCCTTAGATTGGCCAAGTGTTTCAGCCCTCATAGAGTTGTGGCATCCACAAACTCATACCTTCATCTTCCTTTCCTTCGAAGCAACAGTCCTATTAGAAGAGGTAGAGACCTACCTAGCCCTCCCTAAGACTAAGGCGGGGGATGAAGACCGGGTTTGCTATACAATCGAGTCTATTGACCCATCCTTGATCTTAAGCGATTTCATCCATAATCTGAGGGATGTGAGGACCATGATCAGCCCACACCACATTCACTTGATACCCTTGGCACAATGGATAGTGTCTCATTACAAAAATAAGTGGGAGAGACACGAGGCAATAGCCAAGGCGGTGGCGGTTTGCTTATGCGGAGTTTTCCTTTTCACCATGATCGACCACCTCTTAGATATCCAAAACCTCAGCATTATTAGTGGGTTGTGGCGGGGAATGTCCCTCTCTCAAGCGATCCTCTCATACCTCTATGAAGGACTCAGCTCGGCTTGCTTAGGAGGACCTTTGTTCGGTTCCATGATACTTCTTGAGTGTTGGATGGGAGTGAGAATCAAATTCCAACCAAAGGAAGACATAACTTCAGCTAGCCGAATCTTCGGGAGCCACCCTCTCTTCTTCATTGGAGGGGCATTTGGATACTCTTCACAGGTTGAATGCAAGACGGCGGTGTAGATATGCCAAAAATGACGCTATGTTGATCAAATCTCATGTCACTATGATGACGCCCCAAGTGAACTTCAATATATTCATAATATGAAGTTTTTCTATTTTCTTGTGTGTGGTTTTGATTTATTTTTGCATTTTATGATTCGCGACCTGAAGAGGGGCGTTATTTAAATGGCGACCTTATCTAGGGCGTTTTCTCAAGAAAGGACGACTAAATGTCAGGGCGTTAATTCCTGGTATTATCCGGTTTTAAAGTAAATTCAAAATCAAAAAAATTATTGGTTAAACGTCCTTCCTCAGGGCATGTTTTAAATTAACGCCTCAATCTTAGGCGTGTTCTCATAATTTTCAAATAAAGTAAGTTTTATTGCCAAAATTAAATCCAAGAAGTGACGCCCTTGGTAGAGGTCGTGTTTTGAGTAACGTCTGGATGTAGGTCGTCAATTCTTGATTTGACGCCCTTCTCAAGGTCGTGTTTCACCTTTCGTGTCCTGCTTTAACTCCTCTTTCCTGTATAGAGTCCTGCCTCCAATAGTCTCCTTGCTCGAATTGGAGGTAGAGTCCTGCCTTCTTTGAACATTGCCTATCCTTATCTTACCAAACTCGAGCTTATCTCCCACTGAAATCCTATAAAATCATGATCTGGTCGATCGAGGCAGAGGTTGACGACTCCAGAGGTTGAAGAGATTAGAAAAGCTCCAGACGTTCCAGAGGTTCAAGGTTCAGAGCCTCTGCTTCCTTACTATCGTGTGCTTGATAGGAAGACTTCGGCTTCCTCTGCTTCCTCATCCGGTCAACCACGTCCATCCTTGGTTCCCTTTACTGTCAACAGGGACAGCAGGGTTCTCTTTTATTTCGTTTGTTTTGTTCTGTTTTCATCAACCGATCATCCACTGTGCTCCTTTTTACGTGTTGCATTAATCAATTCCATCATCAGTCCTTTTCCCTTTTCTCCTTTTCACGTTTGCATTAGATTTATCACATATCTCCTCTCTCCCTAATTCCTCTTTAGGGGTTTTAAAACCAAAATAATAAGGTAATCAAAAGAATAACCCTTCTCATCGGCCGGCCGATTGAAGAAGGAGGAAGGAACTTCACATCATCCCGCGTTTCAATCTTCACCAGGTATTCGCGATCTCCTTTTTATTATTATTGAGGTAACCCCTCTGGCGATCACATCTCCATATTTGCACCACGTGCAAGCTTTTCTTCCCCTTATTTATACATTAATCATCATTATCCTCCATATTTTTCACATCATTATTCTCTTGTGATTGTGTGGGATTTATGCCCATCCACAAATTGGCGATCACGGTGGGACTTCCACTGTTTTCTTTTTGATTACCATCTCCATTGGCACCCTGGCGTGCCCTTCCCCCTTGGCACCCTCGTGTGCCCTTTCCCCTTGACACCCTCGTGTGCCCTTTCCCCTTTGGCACCCACGCGTGCCCTTTCCCCCTTGGTACCCTCGGTATCCTTTCCTTTGTGTCCCTCGGGCACCCTCCACTGTGCACACTGCACACTCCAGGATCAGCCAGCTTGCGTTTGCATATTTCTCTGAATTGACGCCTTCCACGAGGGCGCTTTTTAGTTTTAACGCCCTTCACAGGGGCGTGTTTATTTTACTAACGCCTTCAACCAGGGCGTACAATTTTTTATGTTACGTCTGCCGTCAAGACGTCTTTACATCATCTTACTGCTTTAATCATTCTGCCTGTGAATTCACGCCCTGCCCCAGGGCGTTCTTTTATTACATAGAGCCTCACCACAAGGCGCTTCCTCAGATTTGACGCCCTCACGCAGAGGTGTCTCTGTCAGATTTCGCGCCTCTATCAGAGGCGTGTTTCTGTTTCTCGCTGCTGGCTCATAGCCTCTCGCAGTGATTCACGACAGTGACCCTGTCGTTGCTTTGGTTGATAGCGACCTGCCCCAGGTCGTCTCTTTCCTGCGTTTTACAGAACCCTACTTCCTGCTGATGTCTGTGATAGTTTGTTTGGTTGTCATATTGCTTGCCTATATTGCTTTGATTTGATCATATTACTTTGCATATTGTGGCATTTGGTTGAGAGACCTCCTCTCTCTACACTAGGATTCCACACACCTATCTTGGAATCGGGACAACCCTCCATTGAGCACTCTGTCTCTTTGGACCGGAAATCCCTTTTCCAAGACCTCCATAAGTCCCCGCACCCGTGGATTCCCTCACGGACGCCGGGCTGGTTGTACCCTCGAAGTACCCGGAGTTTAGAGAACCTATCGTTGGTGAGGAGAGAGAAAGAATCTAGTTGACCCGGAGGTTACACTTGGATCAACTAGGTTTCACATTGCAAACATAAGTGAACTATTCAACAATTCAATCTACTCTAATCTCAAGCGGAACACTAAAACCCTGCGTTCATCTCAACTTGGCTGCATACACTTGCTTGGGTGATTTGGCTTGTTTGGATTGAGTGGTTGTTTGTTTAATAGTGACTTTATAAAATCGTCTCTCCCCTTAAAAGAAAATGAAACTCCGTTCAAGTAAGATCATCAACATGGCAGGCTATGGGTATTCTTATGATGATGAGGACGAGAATGTCTTTGGTCAATATGAGACCCCTCTCCAGGATTCCATCTATTATGAGGGAAATTATCCTCACCCTCAGTCTCATCATCCTCAAATCCATGTGGTTGATACCACTCCTCAAGAGGTTGTGCCCTCTTCTCAGACTTTGCCCTCTAACACTTCGGGGAACCCTTCCCCATCCTTCAATGTCACGGACTTAATTAATGCAGTATCTCAGTTGGATGATTCCCAGTGGCAAGCTGTCCAGGCCGCCTTGAAAGGGAAGTCTATTCCCTCTTCATCTTCCAACCCCCCTCCGGCTGAGAGTGGCCATCACCCCGTTAACGACCAGGCGGTCTTGCATAAACCGCCCTCTCGCCCACCAACGCCTGTCACGGCCATACCGGCCTAGCAGGCGAGTTATTCTGCAGTTAGGCACCAATTCCCCCAACCTCCCCAGATTCTACGGTCGCCTATACCACATTCTTTTGTTCAGGCCCCAGTTGAGTCCGACTCTAATGCTTTGCTACTTCAGAAGATGGCCCACATGGAAGAACAGCTTAAGAAAGTCACTACGGCCAAGAATGCACCAGAAATCTCGCTCCCCACTCTGCCAATTTTCCATCTTCCTCCGTCTGAGATGCCGAACTTTCGACGGTACAATGGAACTGGCAATCCGGTCATTCATTTGAAGGATTTTATGTACGAGACCTCCTTCTGGCAAGGCAACAAGGCTTCTCTGGCCTATTTATTCAGAAGATCTCTGGAGGGGCCAGCCCTCGAATGGTTTTATTCCTTGGAGCCAGCTGATGCCAGTGACTTCGATGTTGTCCAAAGGAAATTCTTGCAAAAGTATAGAGACCGTGTTGGACCCTCTCTGTCCGTTACAGATTTAGTTGCAGAGAAAATGAAGTCTGAGGAGGACTTCATCATATTTGCTGACAGATGGCGGTCGATGGCCGAGAAGCTGAAAGACACATTGTCGGAACAGGAGCAAGTAAAGATGATTATTTCTAATGCAACTCCTCAATTCCGCCATATTTTGGCCATGAACCGGCTGACTACTATGGAAGAGCTCTATGAGAGGGCTAGTTACATCCAGACACAGATGAAGGATTCACCCATTATGGGTATGTTTGAGTCGAAGCCTCGGCTGTTTAAGAAAACCACCAATGTTAACAGCGGGCCCACAACTGAGGGCACCGTCACAAATGAGCAAGTCGGCGCAGTTGGCAACCCCCACCATCAAGCTAACCCACATCCACCACCGCCTCTACGACAGAACTCTCATTTTAGCCCTACTCCACAACCCCAATTTGCACCTCAACACTCCTTCGCTCCACCGCAAAACCAAGCCCACCGCGTAGACCCTCCAGCTCCACCACAATACCACCAAATGCCCCCACCTGCCAACCACGGCCAACAACAACAACGGAGACCGCCACTTGGCCCCAAAAGGGACCACTATCCTCCACTTCCCGAAAGTCTCCCCGATATTTTTAATGCTCTGATGGCCGCCAACTTGCTCGCCTTGCCAAGGGAAAGAACCGTGTGGCCCGCTAATGTGGACACATCCCGTTATTGTGTTTTTCATCGCCGCCCTGGTCACAACCTTGATCGTTGCTTCCACTTCAGAGATTACATCTACGATCTAAATGACCAGGGTGACATCAATTGGGATGAGATGAGACAATTCATAGCTGCTATGAAAGAAAGAAGGGCCTCTCGGCAACAGCATAATCAACAACTTCAGCAACCCGCTCCACAACAAGTTCAACCACAGCAAGCTCCAGCACCCCAGCAGGATATGGGGATTGTCCGTAATCCATTGCCAGAGCACGCCCCTAATCAGCATGTGAACCCTGTCACGTCCCTCTACGAAGTGCAGAGAGGACAAGGATGGCACGAAGAAAACGCCTCTGTCGGGGCATTTCATCATGATCCGAATCAAAATCAACCTCCGCGCCTTTTGTGCACCCTTCCTTCTTCTTCTACTCTCCTATCGGGACGTCCTCTTTTACGCCCCGTCAACCCATCTACCTCCACCAGTTCTACGGCCTTGCCCGCTCTCTTCTTACCCATTTGCCACCTCCACAACCTACCGCACGATGAACCCCACCTTCCACCACCAACTCTATACCTCCGCCATCCAGGCC
Organism: Amorphophallus konjac; assembly: GCA_022559845.1. Classification (NCBI taxonomy): domain Eukaryota; kingdom Viridiplantae; phylum Streptophyta; class Magnoliopsida; order Alismatales; family Araceae; genus Amorphophallus; species Amorphophallus konjac. The sequence goes on from CM040129.1 coordinate 127,420,995, forward strand.
ACTCCTACTTCGCTCACCGCTAGCACCCGCTACACCCTCTACCACTCCTACACCAGCAAGGTTTCCTCCGCCATCAGTTCCCCCACCTCTCATACCCAGATCTCTTCTTGTTAGACCACCCGCCAATGCTCCTCACATTCGGGTATCCCTTTCTACTTCCACGCCCCCTGAGGGGGCATCTTCGTCAAATCACTCTCCTGCGCCTCCCACGGGGGCATCTTTGCTAAACATTACTCCCACGCCTCCTACGGGGGCACCCCTATTGTTGAACACTTCCACCGGCATTCCCTCTTCTTCTTCTTCTAATTCTCCTCCCACACTTGCCCCGACAGAGGCTCTACAAGGCGTGGCGCCGCTCCGCAGCGGGCGGATTTTCCACCGTATTTTTCCACAAAGAGAGCTAGAGCCCGTGCAGGGGCCGCAAGAGCAAGAACAAGAACAAGGGTCTGTACCGGGCACTGAATATGATTTGTTAAAACATTTGGACCGGACTCCGGCAAGAATTTCGATCCTGGAATTGATCAAACGGTCCACCACTCATCAGCTGGCTCTAAAGGAATATCTGCAGAAGGTAATGGTTAATGAAGACATTCCAGTTGAGCAGATAGTCATGGTGTTAACACCTGCTAGCAGTCAGCCGGCAATTACTTTTCATGAGCACGAACTGGCACCAATCTCAGCAAGTAAGTATGCCTTATGCATCACAGTCGACATCAATAAGGTGGCTGTTAAGCAATGTCTGGTAAACACTGGGGCATCCATCAATGTTTTGCCACCGAGCACCTTGAAGTTATGTGGCATACCAGAAAGCCAGATTCGGCCGTCCACCATAACGGTCACTGCATATGACAACACAAAGAAGCCTCCTCTAGGCATGATCACATTGAAAGTTAGCTTGGGTCCTGCCACCATCACAGTAGATTTTCACATCTTGGACATGGATCCAACATTTAATGGCATTCTTGGCCGCCCGTATATCCAGCAACTTGATGCGGTGCCCTCTACAAATCACCAGTGTCTCAAATTCCCACACAAGGGCCGTATTATCAAGGTGACCAGCATGCCGATTCTGCCAGAGGAAGATATTCATGCGGCTTCATCAGTCCCTTCTATTTGGCCTGCCAATAAGCCACTGTTATCTGTGCTGGACGTCCCCCGTCCACGGCCAATGCCATCTGAAACTGTTACCACGGTTGCTATGACACCCCTGCCTTCTAAGGGGAAGAAGAAAAAGAACATGATTAATACCCCTGGCTGGAACATTCTGTTAAAAATGGGGTATCAAGATGGCAAAGGCCTGGGTGCCAACTGTCAGGGCAGGATTAGGCCCATTAAGCCGCAAAAATTGCTTGTACGAGGCGGTTTAGGCTATAAAAGGCCGAGCAAAAATGAAGAAGAGCCATGGGCATTTATGACTTCTACTTTGAAGACTGATCGCCAGCCACTCTCCTGGACACTGAAGACACATTTTGTTACTGGTGGCGTTCAGAATAATGAGCAGACTACCATAATTACTTCATTGCTTGACTATCAAGATGTTCACGCCAGACAGTTTGCTCGTCACATTGCCCCACTGGTTACCTACAAAGCCCTGGAGTCTTTAAGGCCGGACAAAAGAAGGAAAATGGGTGATCCAGAATGTGACTGGTACAGGTGGTTCGACATGAATGACATTACTATTTCTTTGAGCCGCCTCTTCATGCCGACAGATCCGGAATGGCCGCCGCTCATACAGGAATTGATTGAAATGCCAGCAGTGATCACAGACAAGAGGCAGCTGCTGAGTGACTATACGGATACTGGGGAGTCAGATGTCCCCTTTGAAGAAGGTTTCACTGTGGATAGGCTGTGGGCCGGCCTCTTTTCTCGCACTTCGCTACATCCATCTGTGCTTGCTTCTCTACATTCTCATTGGTTTGGTCGTGTGCCAAGACCGCCTCCGATTACAATCAGTTTTGCTCCAAATTCAATCCGAGTTTCTCTCCCGATTCCTCCTTCGCTCCTCGAGCAATTTTCTAAAAACTCCATCTCGCCCCCCCATGGGCCATCATTGATTAAATCTTTCTCTAATCTTGCAATTTCCACTCCTCCTGCTATTCTCCCATCACACTGCTTTCTCCTTGAAAAAGAAAATAAAAATGAAGAAAAAGATAAAAACGAAAAAAAACGCTGATTTTTCAACTTTCCAATCCTCCATCTCCGTTGAGGAGACTTCTTATCTCTTTCCCGAGTGCGTCCCGACCCAGGGGCCGCTCTTTCAAGATTCCTTGATAGATCTATTTTCCCCCTTCGGCGAGGGGTCTTCTTCTGTATCACCTTTTGTATCCACTTTTCACCCCCTTCTCTTCTTTCTGATCAGGCTAGTTGCTCCTCCTCTTCTTCCTCTTCTTCTAATAAAATTCATGGGGTAGATTCACATAAGAAATCCAAGGGTAAGGAGATTCCTCGCAGATTTTTGTTGGAGTTGGCTATCAGATGCCAAGCTTGTTTAGCAATCTCTGAGTTTGTGGAAAATCCAATTATCCTGCCAGAGTTAGAATTTGAAGATGCTGTTGCTTCTTATGAGGGTTTGGGCGTTTATGAAATTATGAATGATGAAGACCCTATTGAAGAGGGGGATGAAAGTTATGAAGAATATGAGGACGAGGCTGATGCCTTTGCTAGTGGCTTAAGAAAATTTGACGAACCATCAGCCTCAGTAGAAGAACCTACCAAAGAAATTAATCTGGGTACCGAGGAAGACCCTAGGATTGTCCTCATTAGTAAGAATTTGCCGCCCTCCGAAGAGGAGGCGCTCATTTTGGTTCTTCAAGAATACAAGGACACGTTTGCTTGGAGTTATGAGGATATGCCGGGATTAGACCCTGCGCTCGTTGAACATCGTCTTACACTTAAGCCAGGGTCTGTTCCGGTCAAACAACGGTTGAGGCGTTTCCACCCTAATATGGCTTTGAAGATGAAAGAAGAGGTCGATAAACTCCACAAGGCTAGATTTGTTAGAGTTGTCCTTTACCCCAATTGGGTGGCTAACATTGTCCCGGTTATGAAGAAAGATGGGAAAGTTCGGATTTGCATAGACTTCCGGGACCTCAACCGGGCGTGTCCTAAAGATGACTTCCCTCTCCCTCATATTGATGTTCTGATTGATAACACGGCAGGTTTTGAGACTCTTTCATTTATGGATGGCTTTTCAGGTTACAATCAAATTCGTCTGTCTGAAGAGGATCAAGAGAAAACATCATTCACTACACCATGGGGTACTTATTGCTATGTGGTCATGCCTTTTGGACTTAAGAATGCTGGAGCCACCTACCAGAGGGCTATGATGGCAATTTTTCATGACATGATTCATATTTATATTGAGGTGTATGTGGATGATCTGGTTGTAAAATCAAGGACAAGGATTGAACATCCTGGGGTTCTGGCTAAGGTTTTACAGAGATCACGAGAATATCAACTGAAAATGAACCCCAAAAAGTGCGTATTTGGCGTTTCTTCAGGGAAGTTGCTTGGATTTATTGTTAGCAAGAGGGGAATTGAAGTTGATCCCAACAAGGCAAAGGCCATCAGAGATATGCCTCCTCCCAAGAATTTAAAGGAAGTTCGAGGATTAATCGGGAGGTTGCAATTCATTCGCCGCTTCGTCTCCCAGCATTCACAAAGATGTAGGCCGTTCTACGAGCTTACTAAGCCGGGAGTCAAGTTTAATTGGGATAACAAGTGTCAGGCAGCCTTTGACGGGTTGAAGGATTATTTGGCCAATCCTCCTGTCCTGAGGCCGCCAATTCCAGGCAAGCCACTTATTCTTTATGTTTCGGTCCTGGATGACTCCGTAGGTGCTGTCTTGGCTCAAGTGGATGAAGAAGGTAAGGAGAGGGCAGCATACTACTTGTCTAAGCTTCTTAACCCCTGTGAGCAGAGGTACTCAGCCATGGAGAAGACTTGTGCAGCTTTGGTTTGGGTAGTTCAGAAGTTAAAACATTATTTTCTAGCTCATGAGGTTCACCTCATTGCTCGCATGAATCCAATTAAATTCCTCCTTGAAAAATCTGTCCTCACTGATCGATTAGCACGCTGGCAAAGCTTCCTCTCTCAATTTGACATCACTTACATTCAGCAAAAAGCTATCAAAGGTTATGCCATTGCCGAGCATCTTGCTCAGCACCCTCTTCCCCGATTTGATCTTGTCAATTCGGAGTTTCCAGATGAAGAACTAATGTCCATCAATCAACCCCATGATCCTATGTGGACGTTACATTTTGATGGAGCTCTAAATTCTCAAGGAAGAGGGATCGGCATGGTTCTTTTAACACCAGAAGGGGTCACCATTCCATTTGCTGCTCGGCTCACTTTCCCCGTCACCAACAATATAGCTGAGTATGAAGCTCTTTTGGCCGGTCTTCAAACCGCTCATCGATATGGTGTCACTCATTTGAGGATTGTGGGTGACAGTCAGCTCATTCTGCGCCAGGTGCTTGTCAAGTGCCGCACTATCAATCCTAAGCTCAAACCCTACCAGGAACTTGCTTCAGCTTATGCCAAGCTCTTCACCAAGTTGATTTTCGTCCATGTTCCTCGTAGCCAGAACATCTTGGCCGACGCCCTTGCCTCTTTGGCTTCCGCTTTAATTTTCCCTCCTGAGCGTGATTTTCATGTTCCCCTGATTCATCAGCGTGACACGCCAGCTATCAAGGATCGCGCATTCCTTGATATTAGGGATCAAGTGCTTGAGAAGGTTAAACAGAGGGAATCTCTTAAAGGTAAAGAGGTCATGCTTTTAGACTGGGAAGAAGAATTGGCTGACGAAGAGAAGCCTTGGTATTATGAGATTGCCAGGTATTGCAATGATCAATCCTATCCTGAGGAAGCCACTGCTGAAGAAAAGAAAGCAATCAGAAGAGTGGCTCAGCGATATGTTTTGATTGGAGGTGTGCTTTACAGAAGAGGGCTCCCCGGTGTTTTATTAAGATGCCTCGACGATGATGAATCATGGAAAGTTATGGAAGAGGCGCATTCTGGAGTGTGTGGTGGTCATGTGAATAGCCAGATGCTAGCTAAGAAGATCCTTAGGCTAGGTTTATATTGGTCTACTCTAGAAGAGGATTGTTCCATCTATGTTCGAAGGTGTGTTAAGTGCCAACTGCACGCCGACAAGATGCATTCTCTTGCTTCTTCACTCCATCCCACGTCCTCCCCGTGGCCTTTTTCCATGTGGGCTTTTGATATCATTGGACCTCTTGGTGATTCGAACCTCCTGACCAAACAAAAATCATTCATCCTCACGGCAACGGAGTACTTCACCAAGTGGGCGGAAGCAGAAGCTTACGTGGAGATCAAAGCATCAACAGTCTGCAAATTCATAATGAAGAACATCATCACGAGGTTCGGCATCCCGAGCACCATCATCACTGACAATGGACCTCAATTTATCTCTCAGGAAATCAAGGATCTCTGCAACAGGTATAACATTGCATTGCATCATTCTTCTCCCTATTATCCGCAGGGCAATGGACAAGCAGAGGCAACTAACAAAACTTTGATAAAAATTGTCAAAAAGACGTGTGAGGCTAATAAATTTTCGGATTGACCAGACAAGCTAGTTGAAGCTCTCTGGGCCTATCGCACTTCCATTCACACCCCCACTGGGCAAACTCCTTTTGCCCTCACTTATGGAATGGAGGCAATAGTCCCTTATGAGATTCTTATTCCCTCTCTGCGAGTACAGTTGGATAAGGAGCTCTCTATTAATGAACGTCGTGAGTCACTCCTTGCCCAATTGGAACTCCTAGATGAGAAGCGTCTGGTCGCCGCTGAGCATGCGCACGTTTATCAAAACAGGCTCTCAGGTTTTTATCAAAAGAAAGTAATTGAGAGAAAATTTAAAATTGGTGAGATGGTAATCAAAAGAATTTTTGTAAAGCCGGGTGGCCCCCGCTCAAAACTCCAACCCAATTGGGAAGGACCGTTTATCATAAAGGACGTTTATCCTGGCAATGCTTATAAACTAAGTAATGCTGAAGGGGAAGAGTTAACTCACCCTTGGAATGGTTTGTATCTTAAGAAATACTACCCTTGATTCAAAAATCCAAAAAATATATATATATATATAAATTCCAAAAAGCAAGTCAAAAATATATGGAAATTCTTCAAAATCAAAAAAAAAAGAGATCAAAATTGGTGCCCTGGCACACGAAGGACCAATGTCCGAAAGGTCAAAATTCAGAATTCATTCATCAGTCTTGTTAATTTAAAAGGGGGGTCGATTCACGCACACACTACACGCTTTATTCTTGAGCTCAAGCAGTGTAAAATCCGAGGGAAAGTCAAAAACCTGACTAAAAGTGAAAGACAATACCCGTTCTGTTCTTCATCGGCCCATAAGGGAGGAAGGGAGACCTCGAGGTAGATACGTCAAGCCTATCCGCCGCCGTAGTAGGTGGAAGTCAAGGCCCAAAAGGGAGCAAATGCCACAAAAGCCCAAGTACAATTAGGTTTATTTTCATCAAATGCGAATCAATTCCAAAGTGAAAGTCAGATTATGAAAAGAAAAGCATGTCAAGAGGGAAAAGTCCCCGCAAGGAAAACCTTGGGCGTATGCGTGCAATATAAATGGGCAAAAAGGCAACAAATTTCCCTACGCCAAAGATCGAACCCCAACAGGCATGGGGTAGGGGAGGTAACTTTGCCTTGAGCATTCCAGAATCTCTTATGGGCTTCCCTTATATTTTCTTCCATCCTTTCTATGTGGTAAAAGTCACGAACTGGCAGGATGGTCAAGACGGACTTAAGAAATTGCATTGTGCGAAATCTCGAATACAAGTCAATTATGGTCACGTCAACCCCCTTTTAACTACTCAAGAAAGGTTAATGAATTTTAGATGGTGACTATGTAAGACTCATGGTCTTGATAGCCTTGAAGCCCTTTTCGCAGAATAATTCAATTAACGCCTTCGGCTAAGGCACTTTTTATGGAATTAACGTCCTAGATTAGGTCGTCTTCTTCAGAATAACGTCTTTGAGCAGGTCGTTTCTTTTTTCAAAAATCAAATTCTTTTTCGAATTCACGCCATCCTTTAGGGCGTCTTTATAAGAATCACGACCCACTCTAAGGTGCGTTTTTCAAGAAAAATAACAAAAAAAAATATAAATGAGAGAAAGGAAAAAAAATGCATTTCTTCACGATGTATGCTTGCATTCTTTTGCATGGGCATCTTTTATTTATGGTTTGCATGTGCGTGCTTTGCATGATGCATCTCCCCGCTATCAGTCATTTTATTTACCTTATTTGATTAAAGGCTTGGCCCCTTGACCCCTCATTAAGGTCAAAATATTGCTACCCCTTGCTTATTGGGCAAGGGGCCAAGTCGAACAGATGAATTAACCTATTTATTCAAGTGTGAACAGCAGCTACAGAAACAGGGCACAGTAAAACGAACACAAAGAACGTGGAAAGAGGAAAGTACACAAACACAAGGCCACAACCACACAAAGTGCTCAGGTAACAAAGGAATCTCAATATCATATATATATATACATCATGAATGTCTAAGTACAGGTGTGAGGGTGGAGGAGTACAAGTAAGTCTCTCAGCTCTCGCCTCCACCCTCCTCTCTCCTACTCTCAACCTCCTCCTCGCCATCCCGAGCTGGCGCTGGTGGAGGAGGCATGGGCCCCCGCGAAGAAGCAGGAACCCGAACGTGTACCCCTGCCTCGCTCCTCTCTCGGAGGGAAGAGCCCGCCACGAAGGTAGAACTGGTGAAGGAGTACCCCGCAGCCTGCGCTCGCTCGCGTCCTCGCTGGAGACGCTCCTCGGACACTCGCAGCCGCTCCTGGAAAAGGATCAACTAGGTCCTCGAATCCGCCAGCTCTCGCTCACGTGCCGCCAACTGCTCCTGGAACCGGGCACGCTCCGCCTGGTGCTCCTCCCGCTCACGAGCCCGCTCCTCGCGCTCCCGGGCATGCTCCTGTCGCTCCAGCTCAAGGGCTACACGCAGCTCGGCCACGTCCTGGGGAAGCTCCTCCCGTCGCCTCAGGGACCTCTCAAGCTCTGAGATCCGTTGATCACGGATCGCCAACTCGGTACGTACCGCCTGAAGCTGAGTCGTCTGCAAGCAGGTAAATAAATCATCAATTCCACAATTAATGCAATGATTCAATTCAAGCGATATGTGATTAAACTACTCACCTGTGCGCTCGTCGCGCGGAAGCCCTCGTCAACGCAGGTAAGAGCGGCTCGAAGCTCCTCAGTCTGTAAAAATGATCAGTGCACAATGGTATAATCAGTATTTGAATGGGCTTGTGTTTTGGAATCTACCCGTGAAGCGAGATCGCGCTCTACTGCCTCAGCTCGTGCCACCGCTCCCGCTAGCTGCTCCGCCAGTGCAGTCACCTCTGCACTGGGTCCTCTCGAGCTGGAGGCCTCCCCTGGGTCTCTCCTCACTGATCCTTGCTGGGCACGCTACATTCATTGAGATCGTCAGTGGCTAATCATCAATAATTCAACAAAAATATATACATTTGCATAAAGAAATAATTTAAACACTCACCAGGGTCTCTAGGTCTGCCCGTGTGGCAGCCAGCTAGTCCTCCAGGCTGTGTAGGTGGGCCTGGGCATCTATTGCCGCTATGTCCCGCGCATCCTGCATCCATCACATGTTAGTCGCATGATAGTCACATAAGCATTTGCATTCAATTTAGAAATAATTACATTCATACATACCCCTAAGACCCTCATCTGGGGTCGGCCGGCGTATACCTCCCAGTAGCACCGGAGGTACTCGGAGCTGTCAGTCGCCCGGGAGGTGACTCTGGTCCCGCCTCGCTGCCCGTCGGTGTGCTGCTCCTCGAATCGTACCCTCCAGTCGGTCGCCTTTGTACGACCTCGAGTCTTCTTCCCGATGCCCCGCGGCTCGCCTACCTCGATCCACTCCTGGTGGAGGCCTAGCGTCCTCATCACCATCCTAAGCCGTAACGGCTCGATCTCGCTCTACCAGTGAACCCAAAGCTCACGCTCAAAGCGAGGTCGGCCCGCTACGACCCAAGGCTGGCCCTCGTCTGTCATCCCCTCATAGGGTCTCCACTGCACCTGCATTCATAAACATACATGTCATCATTTCATCTTCATCATAATAAATTCAAAAAGAAAGATGCATAACCTTCATATATACCAGCGAGGGAGGGAAGTCGCGGAGCTCTCTCCGTAGAACCCACAACTCGTAGCCGAGTGGGGCGCCGAAGATGACCGGCACCCAGCGCCGTGCTAGAGGGAAAGCTCCCTCATTCCCAGGCCGTGGGTCAACGCGCCCCATCGGCATGTAGAGGTGACTCCAAACCTGCATCCATGCATTGCATTTGTTAGGCATTCATACGCATATAAAAATATACATAAAAGAAAAAAAAATGAAAAAATGCATACCTGAAGAAAAGGTGAGAAGCCACTGACGGTCGTCTCTCGCCCTGTCCCCGTGGACAGGTCGGCCATCATGTGCGCCAGCAGAGCCGCTCCCCAGGCGTAGCTGCCAACTGCCTCCAGGTCCTCGAGTATCCCCAGGAATCGGCAGTTGATGACGTCGCCCTTTGTTTCGAGCAACAGCCTCCCCAGTAGCAAGAACCTCCTCAAGTCTAGGTCAGCTCTCTCTCTGTCGGCTGGGTCCTGGCAGTACACTGTCCTAGCCCCGTCTATCAACCTCTGTGAGAACTGCTCTAGGGTCTCACCTGACCTGTGCCTAGCATTCCCTAAGCCCATCACTGTAGTGAGGTCGGTGCGGAAGATCGTCCTACACTCGCTAGGCGTCTCATAAACCATCTCCAATCCTAGCAACCTCTCGGCAAACTCGGTGTAGTCTGGGTAGGTAATCCCACTCACAGCCTCTCCATCTACCCTCAACCCTGTAATCCTGGCCACGTCCTCCAGGGTAGGAATCATGTGCCCCCATGGCATCAGGAATGCCCGGCTAGTCCTATCCCATCTCTCCCGTAGAACCTGAATGAGTGGTAGGTCTGGCCTAACTGGCTCTATGCTGAGGAAGGCCCCGAACCCCATCGCGTCTACCCTCTCTCTCTGGAACTCGGGGAGGCCATAGTAAGCTGCCCGGACCATGACCCATGAGATGCGCGTCCTCATCAGCCCCTGCATGCATAAAATAAGAATTTTTGGCTTAATTGTTGTGAATATTCATGCTTATTTCATTTTGATTGCCCCAGGTTGAATGTTGATGTTGTTGAAATTAACAACCTTCCTCAGGTCGTTTTTCGTTGAAATTGCGCCCTTAAGGGGGGCGTGGTTCTGTTTGTGCTTCAAGATAACGACCTACCCTAGGTCGTTTTTCATCTATGAAACGCCTCTGTGTTGGGCGTGTGTTTGTGGTTAATTGCTAAAATCCTAAAGGTTTTATCAATTCACGCCCTTGGGTAGGGCGTTTTCTAATTGGGTTCGTTAATTAATCAAAGAATTAATGAATGGGCGACCGCTGATTTGGTCGTCTGTTTTGAATTGATGCCCTGGTGGGGGGCGTGGTTTTGAGTTTTTCAGAAAATGGAATAAAAATAACAGCATACGATAATTAACAGCATAATATGTAAATTTAATTGGGCGACATGCTTTAGGGCGTGTTCTCATGAGGTTAATTGTTTTTCATGAAAATAATGTGATTAACGCCCTTGGGTTGGGCGTGTTTTTTGAAATCGCGACGCCCGTGAGGGTGCCTTCTTCCTGGGTTGCAGGGTTTATACCCCGAGGGCTATGGAAAATCAGTAAAAATGGAATTAAAAGAAATAAAAATATATTTTGGGTTTGGGGGCTTACCTTCTTGTGCTTCGGTTCCTGGGGTCGAGGGCGTGGCTGCCGTGGTCGTCGTAGCTGGCCTGCACGAGGAGGGGCCGCCGCCGTGGGTGGTGGTTCATCATCACCATGTTCTTCTCCACCTTCTTCCTCACAGCCTTCATCTTCTTCCCCCCTTTCCTCATTTTCTTGACCTTCTCCGTCTCCTTCATCTTCCTCGTGGGTCTCTGGGCCTCCGTCAGCCTCACCGTCGGCCGGCGCCGCCGGTTCCTCTTCAACCGCTATGGGAGGGGCTTCCTCCGTGGCGTGGTCTTCTTCTCCGAGATCAACGACCTCCGGTGCGGCCACCCTCTGCCGCTTGACTGATCCTCCTCTGGCCATGGCTAGGGCTAGGGAGAGAGTGTGAGAGAGAGATAGAGGAAGAGAAGAGGGGAGGGCTTCGGTTAGGGTTGCAGAGAAAGAGAGAGGGGGCAAATGGAACGGAGGAAGAAGAAGAAAGGGGAAAAGCCCTTTTAGCATTCGAAAAGAGGTAACACCCTGAGGAAGGGCGTGTCTTGTTGAAATAACGACGTATCTTGAGGCATTTTTTTAAGATACACGACGTAGCTCGAGGCGTCCATTTATTTTGCATGGGGAATGATAACCGTCGTCAGACGCATTCAATGGGCGTTGATTGATTTGAGAGAAGTAATTATTACCATTTTTGATTAACGCCTATGATTGAGACATTACCTGATTGAAACGTGGCTTCGATAAGGGCGTTACTTTTGGAATTTCAACGAAAATATTTTGGGAATTTGAATCAATTAACGCCCTGTTCTAAGTCGTTATTTAAGTAACGCCTATGGGTGAAGGCGTCAAATGTATGAACAGGAATGTTGAAAACGTCGTTGTCTGAGGCGTCCATTTTGGAATTTGCGTCCTTTCTTGAGGCGCTATTCACAACAGAACGACAGATTATTTGAGGATTTGATCTGAAGCACAGCAGTAAGGCTCAATCAGAAAACAATCATTTTTATTACTTTGAAAAGAGAGATTACAATGCTTAATGAGCCGTCTTGGGTCTTAGCTTTCTCAAAGCTGTTACATAATTTTTCCACTGATCTTTGTCTTCATCTAAGCTTTCTACAGGTTGATGGAGTTTGTTAATCTTCCATAGGGCTTGGATTGTGATAGCCTCTTCTCCGTCTTCATTGCTGCCTAAGTCTCTTGATTTGATTGGAGGGAGATGAGAGATGTCTTCTAGGTGTTGCCTTGGAAGTCCAATTTGAGGAAGGCATCTGTGAGAGTTGTATAGTATGAAGTCTGAAGCACCGATGAGACGAAGGTCCGTCCCGGTGGAGAATCGTGCACGAAGTTCCTGTATTTTAAGTACACCCGGGGCACAAGTGAAGAGGTTCTTTGGCATCACTTTGAGGTGCTCTCTCCATTCCACTCTCTTTTTGATTTGAGGAATCTGATTCATCACTCTATTGCTTATTCCTAACGAGCCGGTCATGTAAGAGAGTGGGCTTTTTGAAAAGATTCTTGAGGGTTGTTGGGCCTCACCACATGGATCGAACTTGAAGTGTAGATCAACCCAACTAGAGAGTGCTAGCATGCACCCGTAGATGGGCCTTCCCATCGCCGCCGAGGTAAGCCCACTATAGAGATAGGCTAGAATAGCCGGTCCAACTCTTTCCTCTTCCCATAAGCTCACCACCGCGCTCAATTGGGCCTCCTCTAGAAAGTCCTCCGTGGATGGAAACAAGAGTGCGCCTGCTAAGCACACCACGAAGGCCTTTGCTATCTTTTCTATCTCCTCCTCTTCCTTAGCTTGATCCACTCTCTTGAACACCCATGAGGCGAGCTTCAAGAGGTTGATTCCTTTAGTGACCTTGATTTGGTTCACTATGTTTGGGCTAGATATCAATGAGGTTAGCAATTCATGAGAAGAGATTGTCCTTGGCATGATGGCCATCTTTTGTTCTTCTCCTTGTTTCATCCTTTTCAAGCCTAAGATCAACTCTAGTTCTTCCAATAGGATGGTGGCTTCAAATGTTGAGAAGAGAAAGGTGTGAGTGGAAGGGTGCCATATTTCAACTAGAGCTCCTATGGCTGCCCAATCTAAATGAATTTGGTCATGGTGTTTGGCATGGGTGACTAGGCCCAAAAGGTGCCATCTTGCAAGATAAACCCTCATATCAGAAGAAAATTTGGAAAGGATAAGGGGAAGCCACTTGTTTTTTGTAAATCTCCTAGCTCCTGGCACTAATGGATAGTCCTGTGGAAAACAAAGAACAGAGAAGAATGCACGATTGAGCATGCAGGTGAACAGCAGAACAGTTATGTCTTTTGGTTCGGATATGAGCAGAAGAAGAATAGAAGAATTCACTAACCTGATTTAGAGCAATTCGGCTATAGATATGTCCTTGGATTTCAGTCAACCTGGGGGTAGAAGACCTGGGTCTCTTGATCATCCTCTCCATCCTTTTGCTTTGTAGAAAGAGCTCGGGCAAGTGCCTGCAAGAGAAGAACGAACAGCAAGACAGAGCCGACTGCAGAGGTTTAGAAGAGTTTGCTTTGATTAAATCTAAGGAAGTGCCTGTCTTTTATAATGATTAGGTTGTTCGGAGTTAGAAGGTTGATGGGTATTAGGATATGGTTTGGCTTCCGGTTCAGAAACGGAAGTTTGCTTAATTAACGCCGTTTGTTAGGGCGTCAATTGTTGAATTGACGACCTTGCTGAGGTCGTGTTTTGTTTAACGCCCTTGACGGGGGCGTTTTCATCTTGAACTATCGATGAATGTCACGCCTTGATGAAGGGCGTGTTTCTCTTTTTGACGCCCTCAGGTTAAGGCGTTTTTCATAATTTTGACGCCATGACTTGAGGCGTTTTTTTATGAGTTTGCTTCCCGTGTGCTTTGATGAACTTAAGTGCTATTATGTCATTGGAATTCTATTTTATTTAGCACTTATGATCATGTCATACTTTGAATTGAAGATTATTGATGTTGAAATTGTGAAGATTGATAAGTTTCAAGTGCAGGAAAGTGCAGGTTTCGAGACGCGTGGGTTGCTCATGGAAGTAACATCGCGTTCATTATCTTGTATTTGTTTGATGTAAGCATTTTACTATATGGTATTTATGCTATTATAGCATATCAAGGACCTTGTGGTTCTGATGAACCTAGAATTTGAGTTCCCCTTCATCAAATATGATAATTTTAGGAGAGTCTTGATCACACGGATAGGCCGTTGAGTCGTTGAAGGTCTGGGACGATGGTTCCACTTTCTGAGTTGATACGCGGACAAACATGCTTCGGCTTAGTGTTAGCTCAGAGATCTGGATTCTTGACCAAATCTGGATGGCTTAGCAATATTATCCTTGATTATTTTCTATTTTTAGTTTGGTTTAATCTTTTCTTTCAGCCCAGCATGCATCATGTAGGACTTTGAGTTTCATGCTGAAAATCTTCATATTATGGCAATAATGAAGGTCACTCGCTCTTTATTGAGTTGACATGAGACATTCCATTCCAAATCAAGTACTTTGTTCTATCTTAAGCCGCTCAGGCTGATTCCTTGAAAATGTCCCTATGTTGGATCTCCATCTCAATTCTCTTTATTTTTCTACAAATCTACCTTGGTTGTAGCACGTCCACGTTGGCTGGTAACCGCTCTCCAATGGTCTTTCCCTATCGTGCCCGCGCGCACACCTTGCCTTACATTTTACTTGTTTAGCTTAGTCTCCTTTATCCAGCAAATTGATGCCTTCTTGGGATCACTCGGAGTTGTTTCACTTTGAATCTTGGAAAGATTTCCATTGCTTAGTGTCTGAGGCGTGTCACATCACACCTTGGCATCTACTTATCAGTTCGCTCCACTTCATTCCATTTGTTGCACTTTCCTCCATTTCGTCTCACTCCCTTCCAAAGCAGACGCCAAGGCGGGGCAGCTGTAGACACGCCAAAAATGACGCTATGTTGATCAAATCTCATGTCACTATGATGACGCCCCAAGTGAACTTCAATATATTCATAATATGAAGTTTTTCTATTTTCTTGTGTGTGGTTTTGATTTATTTTTGTATTTTATGATTCGCGACCTGAAGAGGGGCGTTATTTAAATGGCGACCTTATCTAGGGCGCTTTCTCAAGAAAGGACGACTAAATGTCAGGGCGTCAATTCCTGGTATTATCCGATTTTAAAGTAAATTCAAAATCAAAAAAATATTGGTTAAACGTCCTTCCTCAGGGCGTGTTTTAAATTAACGCCTCAATCTTAGGCGTGTTCTCATAATTTTCAAATAAAGTAAGTTTTATTGCCAAAATTAAATCCAAGAAGTGACGCCCTTGGTAGAGGTCGTGTTTTGAGTAACGTCTGGATGTAGGTCGTCAATTCTTGATTTGACGCCCTTCGCAAGGTCGTGTTTCACCTTTCGTGTCCTGCTTTAACTCCTCTTTCCTGTATAGAGTCCTGCCTTCAATAGTCTCCTTGCTCAAATTGGAGGTAGAGTCCTGCCTTCTTTGAACATTGCCTATCCTTATCTTACCAAACTCGAGCTTATCTCCCACTGAAATCCTATAAAATCATGATCTGGTCGATCGAGGCAGAGGTTGACGACTCCAGAGGTTGAAGAGATTAGAAAAGCTCCAGACGTTCCAGAGGTTCAAGGTTCAGAGCCTCTGCTTCCTTACTGTCGTGTGCTTGATAGGAAGACTTCGGCATCCTCTGCTTCCTCATCCGGTCAACCACATCCATCCTTGGTTCCCTTTACTGTCAACAGGGACAGCAGGGTTCTCTTTTATTTCGTTTGTTTTGTTCTGTCTTCATCAACCGATCATCCACTGTGCTCCTTTTTACGTGTTGCATTAATCAATTCCATCATCAATCCTTTTCCTTTTTCTCCTTTTCACGTTTGCATTAGATTTATCACATATCTCCTCTCTCCCTAATTCCTCTTTAGGGGTTTTAAAACTAAAATAATAAGGTAATCAAAAGAATAACCCTTCTCATCGGCCGGCCGATTGAAGAAGGAGGAAGGAACTTCACATCATCCCGCGTTTCAATCTTCACCAGGTATTCGCGATCTCCTTTTTATTATTATTGAGGTAACCCCTCTGGCGATCACATCTCCATATTTGCAACACGTGCAAGCTTTTCTTCCCCTTATTTATGTATTAATCATCATTATCCTCCATGTTTTTCACATCATTATTCTCTTGTGATTGTGTGGGATTTATGCCCATCCACAGGCGGATAAGAAAACTCGGGATGAATGGCGCCTCTTCTTCAACACTTTGCCAATAGACAAGTTCAATATGCGACCAAGAATCCTTCGAAGCACTCCTCTTAAAATACCGCGGCGTCAAGGCCTGGACCTCCAGCTAGTGGGGAATACTACAATGGCGATCTACAACTCGCACCGGTGCCATCTTCAGATCGGACTTCCAAGAACCCAAGCTCCTGCACTATCACACTACCCTCCCCTTCTATCTAGGAAGATGGGGACCGAGGAGGATGAAAGAGCGATCCGGAACGCACTGACCATGTGGGAGATCAGCAAAGTGCGCCCGTGGCAAGAAGTAGTTGAAGAGAACGACGAAGCACGCTGAGGCTACGTGAAAGAGTTGAGGAAGATCCGCCCTCTTGCAGATAAAAAACTTAATGAAGCTTGATTTATTTATTTATTTTTATTTATTTTTTTTATTTATGAGAGATGTTGCTTGTTTGACAAAAAGTTGGAATTTCGTGAATTCATTTTTCATTAAGCCTGATTGAGTGAGATGAGATTGTCTCAGTTGAATGAGCAAAAGTTTTGTGGCTTGATCGTCTAGAATGATGTGAACAGGCAGAGCCTCTGGAGTATGTAACGGATGTGCACTGGGCCGTTATAAAGAAACGACGGTCTGACGATAGGCCGTCAGAATGGAAGCACGAAGAACCCTGTTCTCTAAGGGATGTAACGGTCAGGACTCATGACGTTAGAGTAAGTAACGGTCATAACCCTGGCCGTTAGAATGATGGCTGCTGAAAGAAGAGGAGTGACGGTAAGGATATGACCGTTGGATGACTGTAGCAGCCTGGTGATGACGCGTTACAGCCTTTGAATCTGCATAACTATGAGCTTGTGACTTTGATCTTGATCTTGTGTTCTGCACACACTTTAAACATGAAACAAGTTAGATCTATTCTTAGACTAAACCCCTTGCCTTGAAGCACGTTAGATAATGACCGTTTCTTAATATTTGGTCAAGGGGTGGAGCCTTGTTAAATAGGCGGAAAACATAATAAAAATAATGCAATGCATGCAATGCATATGATGGTGTTTTTTCGGGGGTTTTGGAGAATATCTGATTTTTGTGAGACTTTGAAAATATTTGATTTGTTTGGGTTTTGAAAATATTTGATGTTTTTGGATTTTGGAAATATTTCGATTTTTTTTGGATTTTAGAAAATGTTTGATTTTGTTTGGATTTTGAAAAATATTAAATTTGTTTGGATTTTGAAAATATTTGATTTTTTTGGATTTTGGAAAACCAGTGCTTCCCCAGCAACGTGAGCCCTTCCTTGTTGATATCGAGTCCGAGGGTTGGTGTGAGAGAAGGTGACGACCCCTGGACAAGGTCCAATTGTCATGACGGTGTTTCTGCCAGGGCCATACCCAGGGTACTAATCGTGGTCCTAAAAGACAAACAGAATATGGGGGGTAAGCTTTAGGCCAGATATAGAAGTTTTTTAAGACTTGATTTCCTTTCCGTACAACCCATTAGAGATTTGGTCTGTTGTGTCGGGGCTTTGAGTCCGTCATCGAACCTTAATCCACCCTAGGCATGCATGCGACCGGGCTCATAACGTCCTGCGGGGAACTATACTACCACTCTTGTCATGCCTAGGTTTTCTTGCTTTGCCTTTCTGGAGCTTTGGAATTCATAATTCATACTATATCGACTTTGAGGTGATGCTTTTGATTTTGTCATAGAGATTGCCCCTTCGCTGTCTCTTTTATTTCTTGTGGCGTCAGGTCATAACGGACTGTCCCTATTTGAGACCTCCTCTCGTGAGGGTGTTTGGATCAGTTATCGCCTCCTTATCCACCTCTTGCCCCTGGTTTTAGCTGAAGGAAGAAACGGACAGGGACCTCGACTTTCCCCCAAAGCATGGCCAAGGAGAAACGTTGTCCTTTCTCAACGTGGAAAACCTGACCATGGACGTCGTGTAGTGTGTGATTGCCTCACTCGGGACTCCTTTAGTGAAAGGAGGAACATCTTGCTGCCGGGGTAGCACATGGTTAGACTCTAAGGAAAGAAACGCTTAAGATACAACCCATTCCACGGGTGAGAGAGCTCCTCACCTTCCGCGTTTACTAAACGATAAGCATTTCCCGGATAAGCTTCTTTTACGACAAACGACCCTTCCCAATTAGGTTGTAATTTAGACCTAGGACCTGTAGACCGAATGAATTTTCGTTTCAAAATCATATCACCCTTTTGAAACTTACGTTCGATTACCTTCTTTTGAAAATAACGCGAAACCGTCTTCTGATAAACGGATACATGATCGGCCGCATTCATCTTCTTCTCATCTAAGAGTTCCAACTGAACCAGCAACGCCTCTCGACGTTCATCGAGATTAAGTTCCTTATCAAGCTGCACTCTAAGGGAGTGATCAGGATCTCATATGGGAGTACCGCCTCCATCCCGTAGGTAATAGAATAGGGAGTTTGTCCCGTAGGGGTACGGACGGAGGTGCGGTAAGCCCACAGAGCTTCCACTAATCTTTCTGGCCAATCAGAAAACTTATGAGCTTCACATGTTTTCTTGATGATTTTAAGAAGGGTTTTATTAGTGGCCTCGGCTTGGCCGTTGCCTTGAGGATAATATGGAGATGAATGATGCAATGCAATCTTGAACTTCTTACATAGGTCCTTAAGCTCTTGGGAAACGAACTGGGGTCCGTTGTCGGTGATGATGCTGCTTGGCACTCCGAACCGCGAGATGATATTCTTCATAATAAAGCGGCACACCATTGTAGCTTTGATCTCTGCATACGTCTCGGCTTCGGCCCACTTGGTGAAGTACTCAGTGGCGGTAAGGATAAAGGATTTCCGCTTGATCTGGGAATTAGGATCACCGAGCGGGCCGACAATGTCAAAGGCCCACATGAAGAATGGCCAAGGAGCGATCATAGGATGGAGAGATAAAGCTGGAGAATGAATTTTATTAGCGTAGAGTTGACACTTAAGACACCTCCGGACATAGAGGGAGCAATCTTCCTCTAGAGTGGGCCAATAGTAACCCTGCCTTAGGATCTTCTTCGCTAGAGCCTGGCCATTGACATGACCCCCACACTCACTAGAATGGGCTGCTTCAGCCACCTTCCAAGCTTCAACATCATCTAAGCATCTCATGAGCATCCCATTAGTAGCGCGCCTGTACAGTTCTCCTGCAACAACGGTGTACCTTGCGGCGGCTCTTCTGATTGACTTGCGTTGCTCAGCATTTGCCCCTTTTGGGAACAATCCCTCCTTACAAAACAACTCGATTTCATGATACCAAGGCAATTCTTCTTCGTCTAGAATCTCTTCTAGCTCGGTTAAAGATACTTCCTTAAGATCTTCCTTCTCAGCTCTTGTCTCTACAGATTTCCTAAGATTGATGTACCAAGGATCCTGAAGAGAGGGTGCGTCCAATCTCTGAACGACGATAGTCTCAGTGTTCCGACTGAGAGGAAAAGATAGAGAGGAAGCAAGAGATGCTAGAGCGTTAGCTAGGATATTCTGAGAACGAGGAGTATGGATATAGATTAGCTTACGGAATTGCCTGGCAAGGAGTGTGACCAGATCTTGATAAGGCTTGAGCTTGGGGTCACAAGTACGGTAAGTGGTCAGAACTTGCCGTAGGATGAGCTGAGAATCTCCTATAATGTTTAAATAACGTGCACCTAAGAGGTAGGCGTGCTTTAGTCCAGCCAGGAGAGCCTCATACTCAGCGATGTTGTTGGTAGTAGGAAACCGAAGTTGATAAGCAAAGGGGATGGTCACCCCCTCTGGAGTAAGCAGAACAACACCGATCCCTCAGCCTTGAGAATTGAGTGCACCGTCGAAGTGCAGAGACCAGAAGGGGTGATGAGAGATAACAGAAAGATGCTCATCAGGGAAATCGTCCTGGATGTAATCGGTGTGAGGAATGGGAAGATGAGTGAGATGCTCAGCAATGGCATATCCTTTGACCGCCTTCTGAACAACAAAGGTGATGCCGAACTGAGAGAGGAAGCTCTGCCAGCGAGCCAACCTACTAGAAAGGACAGGCTTTTCTAAGAGATAGCGAATCGGGTCCATTCTAGAGATCAACCTAACTGGGTGGGCAAGAAAATAGTGTTTAAGCTTCTGAGCTACCCACACTAAGGCAGCACAAGTCTTCTCCATAGCGGTGTATCTGGACTCAGCTGGGTTGAATAACCGAGAGAGGTAATACGCAGCCCGCTCTTTCCCTTCATCGTCTACTTGTTCTAATACCGCCCCTAAGGAGTCTTCGATAACTGAGATGTATAGGATTAGGGGTTTCCCAGGGACAGGAGGTTGCAAAACTGGGGGATTGGATAGATATTCCTTCAAGTCCTCGTAGGCCTTTTGACAATCTTCATTCCATTCAAACTTAACCCCCGCCTTAAGCAATTCATAAAATGGACGGCACCTTTGAGAATGTTGGGATATGAATCTTCTAATGAATTGCAATCGGCCGATCAATCCTCGAAGTTCCGTAATATTCTTAGGCGGAGGCATATCCATGACGGCCTGTGCTTTGTTAGGATTAATCTGGATCCCCCGTTTGCTCACTATGAAACCTAACAGCTTCCCTGAGGAGACTCCGAATACACACTTCTTCAGATTCATCTTAAGCTTGTTCTTCTTTGGTTCTTGACTTCACCAAAATGTCATCCACGTAAGCTTCCGTATAGATATGCATCATGTCATGGAAGATGGCCATCATCGCCCTTTGATAGGTGGCACCTGCATTCTTCAGACCGAACGGCATAACCACATAACAATATGTACCCCAGGGCGTGGTGAAGGAGGTTTTCTCTTGATCTTCTGGAGCGAGATGGATTTGATTATATCCTGAGTAACCATCCATAAATGACAACGATTCGTACCCCGCGGTACTATCGACCAAGACATCAATGTGAGGCAGCGGGAAATCATCCTTGGGACATGCTTTATTGAGATCCCTGAAATCGATGCAAATACGCACCTTTCCATCCTTCTTGATAACAGGGACTATGTTTGCCACCCACTGAGGATACAGGACAACTCTAATGAATCTGGCCTTATATAACTTGTCAACTTCTTCCTTAATCCTTAAGGCCATGTGGGGGTGAAATCTTCTTGACCGTTGTTTGACAGGTGTTGCCCCTGGTTTAAGCACAAGTTGATGTTCCACTAAAGAGGGGTCAAGACCTGGCATGTCCTCGTAAGAACAGGCGAAGGAATCGCTATACTCCCTTAGAACTTTGATTAAATCCTCTTCTACTTGTGGAGGGAGGTTAGCAGCAATAATGATAGGCCTTGGATCTTCTTCAGTTCCCAGATTGATTTCTTTCGTAGGTTCATCCACTGCTGATGACGGCTCGTCGAATTTCTTAAGTCCTTGCGCGTACAGATCAGCAGTGTCATCTACGTCGCTGTCCTCATTAACCGGATCTTTTTCACCCAGGATTTCATAGATGCCGAGTCTGTCATCGCCCCACGCCCCTTCTATTTCTTCTCCATCCTCAATCGTAATTGCCGTAGCAACAAATTCCGGACATTTTAAAAGGGCATGACAGCGCTGAGCTAGGTCTTGCAAGAACTTATCAGGAATAGATTTGGGAGGACGCGCAAGCGGGCGCGGCTCAGAGGAGGAAGGGTTGGATGACCTAGAACAAGACCCTACTTCTTTAGATCTAACTAATTCTACTTCCCTAGACTCGATAGACCCTAATCCTAACCTAGGAGAAAGGAGACCTAGTGGAAGGGAAGGAGCAGGGGACTCGTGCCCCTGGGATGAGGATGGAGACAGGGTAGCATAATCTTCCACTGAAATCTCCATTTTGAATTTGACGTTTTTTTTTTTTTGGAGATCAGCAGAGACTATACAGCAAGATGGAGGAGGCGAGAGCTGCATAGGGAATAGCTCGGGGAAGATGCAGTCAAAGAAGGGATCGGAAGATGAGAACCACATCTCGTGGAGTTGGGCGTTGGGAGGAGGAGGAGTGAATAGAGTGGATAGATCAATGGGCGGGCAGTGCCCGCAAGTGCAAGGAACAAATAGAATCTCGGGCGGATCAACGAATGATGGATTTACCATGATAGGAGGAAGACGGGGTAAGAACTCCCATTGCTGGAGGAGAGATTGAAAGCGGGAGGGAGACCAAGAAAAGACAATTGGCGAGCTCCCTTCCTCTCGTGGATCATCGTCTGGCCGCTTCTTCGGTCTCTATTGCATGAGCCGAACCTCTTGCTTCTTTTGGCAGTCTTCTTCATGAAACAACCCCTGGAGGGCTTGACCATAATCAAGCATATCATGTTCTGGCCTTTTTAGTGCCGGCGGAGGACTGGCAATCAGACATACTGTATTTCTCTCTAACGAAGCTGGCTGCAGAGCTAATGTACCGGGCTGGAGAGGCCCTCGGACAAAGTGCTGACGGTAGTCCCAGGTGAGTGGCCCAGAATCACCCATCATAGATAATGCGGTTTCTTTGTAGCCAAGACCTCTCCTGCCCATCTTTCTTCCCTTGGGTATGGGCTTGGTCATTCCTTGTAATTGTACGCCGAGGCCTCTCCCTGGTTGATAGCCTAGTTTCAGTATGATATTCCAGCCCTTGGAATCTCGAATCTGAGGCTTTACTTTGATGTTAACTGGAGTAGTGACGGGCCTAGGAGGTGTATAAGCCCAAGGGAAGTTTAAGTCCAGCACTGATATGACGGGCCGGCTGCTTGGCCAAAGTGTAGGAAGAATCTGTTCTGAAATGGCCTTAACCGATTGCACTGTAGATAGGCATTTGACCTTGACGACCCTCCCTTGGAAAGGGAATTTGACGCACTGATGTGCGGTGGAGGGCACGGCACCGAGCGTATCCAGCCATGGATGACCCAAGATAGCCTTGAACATAGGGTCGATGTCTAGTACATAGAATTCTACGGCCATTGTAAGGGGTCCGAGCTCTGCTTGGATAGTGACCACCCCGTGACATGCTCGCCTTGAGTTGTCATATGCTGCTATAGTGGTAGGGGTAGGTCGTAATAACTCTTCAGATATGTTGCAAGCTCGGAGGGTACTGAGTGGGCACACATTGATTGAAGCCCCTGTGTCAACCAGTGCTGCTTCAATGCTGACTTTGTTCAGAGTGATTGTAATGCAGAGCGGCATTTGCCGAGCTTCCGGGAGTGCTAGCTCGGATTCTGAAAATGTGATTGCCGGCCCTTTGGAGATAGTTGCTAGTGCCGTTGGTAAGCTGTCGACTGCCATATCCTCGCTAACCATCACCTTTTGTAAGAAGTCCCTTAATGCATCCTGGTGAAGGGTAGACCTTTTAATGAGCTCCAGAACAGATATCTTGGCGGGTACTCGGTCCAGATGATGCAATAAGTCATACTGAGTACCCGGCAGAGGTTCGGCTTCTTCTTGCTCGGCTGTTGGCTGAGAGGACTGGGGATTGGAATTAGTAGGATAATTCCGATGAAATAACTTCCCGCTCCTTAAGGCGCAACTCGTAGCGGCCGCGGCATCGGTGGATAGTATGATGGGCCCTGCGGGGTGAATAAGCTGAGTAGGCTGTGTAGGGGAGATGATTTGGTGGGGTGTGAGGTTAGTGGGGGTAATAGGCGGTGGTGAGCGGATGATGTATGAAGGACTGGTGAATGGCAGGATGGTGATGAGTGTTGGTGCGGGTGGAGGGGATGTTGGGGGGAGCGTAAAGATAGGTGAAGGGTTGAGTGGTGGCGTAATGATGGCAGCGGGGGTAAGTGGCGGAGGGTACGATGGAGTGGTGGTAGGTTGTGGATTTGTTGGAGCGGAAGTGAATGGAAGGATGAGCGGGGGGTGCTGGGGATGCAGGAAGGACGAAGGAAGGGGTGAGAGGATTGCGGTAGTTGTGGTGGAGGGCCATGACTTGCTGTATGGGGCCATCATCGTCGAAAGACCACCTGGCAGTGAGGGCCGGAGGTTGAACTACGTTCACTTGTGCTGGTGCCGGCGGCTGCTGTTGCTGTAGAGCAGGCGGATGATTTGGCATCAGATCTTGATGGATGCCCAGATCCTGAGCCTATTGTGGTTGCTGTTGTGGTAGTGGCTGCTGCGACTGCGGTGCTGGATGCTGCTGCACTTGCTGCCTTGGCGGCTGCCTTCTTTTCTCTTTGATTTCAACAATGGCCCGATGCATCTCGGCCCAATCGATTCTCTGCCCTTCATGGAGATTGTATACCATATCCCGGAACTGATAACATCCTTCGATAGTGTGGCCTGGCTGCCTATGGAACATGCAATATTTCATCTGATCAACGGCTGGGTTCCAGTTAGGCCGTTCTGGAGGAAGTTGAATTGCATTCACCGACATAAGAGCCGAGAAGATATCCGTGAGGGTCTCTGGCAGTGGAGGATATTGTGCCCTCTTGGGAGCCGGGCGCTTGTTGTTCGGATTGTTGTTATAGCCGTTGGGTGGAGGGACATTGTGGTATTGTGGAGGTGGTGGGGGTTGTTGTGGAGCGATGAAGGCGTTTTGTGGAACGGTGAAGGCAGGCGGAGGGTTTTGTGGAGCGGCTTGAAAGTTCTGTGAAGCAGGATTTTGTGGAGTGCGGGGGTTTTGGGGGAAGCGGAATGGTGCGGCTTGGAATGGAAAGGCAACGGCTTGTACCTGTTCGTTTGTCTGGACTCCCTTGGTAACCGGTCCTTATGGTTTCTTGTGATATTTGGGCTTTTGGTTTTCAAAAAGGGAATGTATGGGGGAATCCTTAAACTGGGTTTGTATGAAGCGCGTCCGGCTGTAGAGTTGATGCATGTTGGCTATATCATTCATTGCCAGGATGTTCCTGAAGGTCAGGGTAGCATTTGAAATGAGCAGCTTGACCTTCTCTTCCTCCGGAATATGGCCAGGCACTCTTGCGGCCATTTGTCTCCACCTGTCTACATAAGTGGCGAATTCCTCATCTGGCTTCATTTTCTCGGCCACTAGATCTGTAAATGAGTATTCCGGGCCGACCCTGTCTTGGAACCGCTGGATAAATTTGTCCTTCACTACCTTGAAACTTTCAGCCTCCTCTAATGGCAGAGAGTAAAACCATTCCAGAGCAACACCATCCAAAGATCGGCGGAATAAATACGCCATGAGGCGATCATCATATTGGAACTGCACCGATTCATATAGGAAATCCCTCACATGAATAAAGGGATTGCCGTTCCCATCGTACTTACGGTAGTTAGGGAGTTCCGATTGCAGAGGGAACCGGATGTTCTGGAAGCTCGGGATAGGAATATCTGCTTGATTGTGGGCCAACCCGCTTCTGGAGGAAATCGAGTTGCTGTTGCATGGTGGCTCATTTATCAAATAGTTCCTGCTCTCGAGAGGGAGCAGGGGTAGTGAAAGATGTTGATTGGACTTGAGGAGCGGATGGAATGATTGTAGCAGAAGGTGGAAGCCCATAGGAAGGAGCAGAAGGATAGACAGTGGAAATAGGGGGCCCGTAAGAAGGATATTGGGCCTGAGCTTGACCCGGATTAGAATAAGCTTGGGCCACCCCTTGCTGAGGGCGTAGGAAATCGGAAGGGCCCTTGAGAACTTGCGGAGCTATCGGGCCAGAGGTGTGATGATCCACCTGAACAAACGAAGGGATATGTGACTTCCCTTTATCAAAAGATTGGTGGGCTGAATTGGAAGACCGGCCCGTCTCCATGCCAGTGAAGGAAATGGTCCGGGGTTGGACCGGAGTGAGATCAATCGGAGTGGGCTGAATGGAGGGCCCATTAACCCTAGATGGATCAACAGAGAGATTGGATTGGCCTTGGATAATGGTAGAAGGAGAAGCATTGGACCCTTGCATGGCCTGATAGAGAACCTGAAGCTGGGCCGGGTCCAATTGGGCCATCATGTGAAGAGCTGAGCCCGCGGAAGGAGTGGAGAAAGAAGGGGTAGCTTGACCGCCTTCCATGGAAGTGGAGGATAGAAGAGGGGCGGTCCCTTCCCCGGAAGTAACCCTAGGAAGGTTTTCAAGAAGCCCTTGAGGAAGCGAGTCCTCTTGGGGGTGAGGAGGATTGAAGGATGCCATAACGGACTCGAAGAGTGGATTAGAATAGAACTTGACGAAGGAATTGATCCTAGGAGATGATTCGGATGGATGAAAACAACTCCACATGCAACGAACAACCTTGGAAAAGATGCAAACAACACAACGCACACAATCACACAATGAGTAACCAAACTAAAATGACCCCGATAAAGATGTAAGTGACAAAAGATGAAAACACCCAAAGTCAACCAAGTTTGCTTAAGATGATGCAGCAAGATTCTTGTGATTTCTCCCTTGGAACTTTTATGGATTGATTAATGTGTGCTCTCAACAATGGGTTCCTGGTAGGAGGTGGATATAAGGCTTGGTTTGATTCTAAGTGTAATCACTCCTTCACTTATGCAACCGTGTGGGAATCCACGGCTCGCGGGGACTTACGGAGGTCCCTGATGTGATTTCCTAGTCGGCCCCAAGGAATATGGAGACGAGAGGTCCTCACAAGAAGGTAGGAAAATGCAATCTAAGATATGAATGTATGAATGCCCCTATGTGCACTGGAGTGCATGCAAAGTCTAGCCTATGATCTAACAAACAATGATGCACACAATGATATGGATACATGTAACAAAGCAAGGAGGAAGTCAGGTATCACCCAAGCAAGGAATCACAGCAGAAACTGCGGAAACAAAATGCACCTCGGATGCGTACCTGTCTGGAGTATAACGGTCAATGATCCCTGCGTCAGAGGTAAATAACGGTCGAAGGCCAGACCGCCAGAATAAATGTAACGCAGGGAGATAAGACCGCTAAATGTGCCAGAGAGCCAAAATCAACCAGAAGTAAAAGGAAAACCTGTGGAAGCCCACACAGCAGAACAAATTTAACGGTCTACTGCCCCTCCGTCAGAGGAGTATAACGCAGGGACACAGGGCCGTTAGAGAACTCAGAAAACCAGAATCATCAGGAAATAAGAGGGCAATCCAAAGGGAACCGAATAAGCAGATGATGGCAGGTTTAAACAGATATCAAAAGCACGATTGGCACAAGATTGTTCCACCGTGATCGCCAAAAAATTATCTATTGATTTTATTTTGCTTCTCTATCTTCTTTTTCTTGGGGTCTTAATGATGATATGTAGCAAGATGACAAGCAAATAATCAAAGATCTGCACTCAACCTATGAACATGTGATCATGAACCTAGGCAACCAAAGCAAGCTGTAGCATGGGCATGCTATCTCAACCAAACTAAGCTAAGGAATAAAGGAAAAACACACGCCGGGGCGTGGAGCAAGGAGTAAATAGAAACACACCGCAAGGGGTGGAACAAGCAAGGAAATAAAAGATGTGAGATGCAAAAGAGAAAGCTAATGCCCAATACTTAAGAAAGATGTGATCACCACCAAAGTAAAAACAAGCCAAAGACCTGAAATACCTTGGAAATAGGTGGATGAAACACCCGCCCACGGGAGAGGAAAGATCAAAGAAAACCTGCAGGTCAGCTGAAAGTAACGGCCAGAACCCTGTGCGTCACTTGGAAGTGACGGTCGCTCGATAGATCGCTGGAAGAATCTGACGCGCCTGTACGAGACCGTCAAATAACCTGCAGTAGCAAAGCGTGAATCCTTTTAACTCCAACTCTTCCAGACGGCTAGAAGACTTTGGCCTCGTGCTGGTGGACCTGTAAACCTGCCAAAGACATGGAAAGCAAGAGAAAACAACCCAAATTAGCCCTTTAGACAATATAGCATCAATTCTTCAATAAACACAATATCATCAAAAGGAAAGGGAAATATCGGGAGGTTTTGGTTTTTTAACCCCTCTGGGCGTTTTTAAAAGATTGGGAGGATGTTTGTATGATGAAGAACAGTGAAAAACATGGAGAAGGAAGAGAAATAATGCTTATGATGAAAGGGAGATGGAAAGAAACTCAATATGCAATGATGAACTTTAAGAACCAAAGAAACAGATACTCCCTTCACCAGGCAGCAAACGAACGTGGAAAGCACTTCTCCTTGATCAAACGTGGCTCTAAAATGCGGCAGCACTTCGACGCAAACTCCAGAATTTCCTCTTTAGGACCATGAAGTCAAGGGTTCTATTTATAGACCCTCAAACCCTCAGGTCGAGCAGAGGAAAATCCAGCAAGATAAAGGGATAACTCTTAGCAAATGCTTGAAGATAATATCACCAAGAGTCCATAGAATCAAACAGAAGGTCCTAAGGATTAGATTTGGAAGAGATATCGTCAATCCAAGTTCTTATCTCAACCACGGAGTAGCAGAGAAAAGGCCTGAACTGCCAGGACTCTCTGAAGGAAGTAACGGCTGCATGACAGACCGCCACAGTGAAATAATGCATCAAGGAACATCCGTTACTTTCAACCTTATCCCAAAGAGATAAGATCAACAGGAAGAAGATCAAAACAATAGGACTCTGTAAAGAAAGCAACGGCCAAGGCATAGGGCGTCAGAATGAAACAACCGCTGCACGACAGACCGTACAACCGCTGCACGACAGACCGTTATATTCAACATATAGGCCAAAGGATAAGCTTTGGAACAAGACCTTAAACTTCAGGACTCTTCAAGGAGCAACGGCCCAGGACCCATCCGTTATAAGGAAGAAACGTGCCTGGGACAGACCGTTACTATCAATGGAGTTCAAAAGAAGGAATGAAGGTTTTGCTAAGCTTTAGTCAAAATGAAATGCCACAAAGAGCCACATCCGATCAAGGAGTCAAGACCCGAGAAATGATCTTCAACTAAACAAAGAGACTCGATGAAGAGTGAACAACTCGGAGCATCATATATAATGAATAAAGAGATGACCCGACTTATTGGTCATAAAACGGGTGTCAACAGTGACGTGTGGCTTCACTGCATGAACGTAGTGGACCACTACACTACAGGTTGGTGATGAGGATGACCGGCGTCCCCCAGCCAGCTGTGGAGTTTCCAGCATCAGGAGAGCGCATCAGCCGGCACCCACGGGGAGCAGCGATGGTGGTGGACTAGAGAGAGCGAGCTACGGAGCAGATCGCAGATTGGACAGCACGCGAGCGGGTGGTGACCGCCCATGCAGAGAGCGATGTGGCGTACTACACGGCGTATGCCCGGCACTACCGGGACCAGGTGTTCAGGGGTGCCCACCGACTGTTACGACTTCTAAACCCTAAATGCTCTTTTCTATTATGCTTTCTATATGATGATGCACTGATGTTTAAACTTCTAAATGCAGATCGACCCTGAGGGCAGGATCGCGGAGCTATAGGGGCTCCTTCACGCCACGATCCGTGAGCGAGATGAGGCTCGGCAGACGCTAGCCCTACTGGTGAGTTTCTAAACCCTAAACCCTTTAAATTATGCAAATGTTTATGATTATGATTATGCATGTGACTGACCTGGAATTTTGGGATGCAGCGCACCGAGGGGGCCCAGCGAGATGCTCCTTCCTCTTCTTCACAGACTCCCGCAGACTGAGCTGAGCGGGACGCCGACTTCACACGGATGGTAGCGCGGGCCAAGGCAACCGAGGTGGCGCTCACCGAGAGGGTACGCAATCACTCCACTTTCCCTGTTGTTATGCTTATGATTATGAAATGTATGAAATGTTATTGACTAATCATGAAAATGTGCATATGCAGACGACTGAGCTGACCTGACTTAGGGCAGAGCTTGAGCAGAGCCGGGCAACGGCTAGGGAGGAGGCAGAGCTGTCCTGTGCGGAGGTCGCGGCTTTACGCACAGACGTAGTAGAGGCTTCATGCCTCTATGCAGAGATGGAGAGCTCCCGTGTCGGGACAGTAGAGATGGAGCTACTTAGAGCGCGGGCGGGAGATGCATACCTTTACCGAGCTGAGGTTTCTCGCCTCCGGGGGGAGATGACGCAGAGTCGACCGGCAGATACGGTCGAGACGGTGCTCCTTCATGCAGAGTTAGAGCCGCTCCGAGCCGGAGTAGCAGAGGCAGAGCGTTACTAGGTGGAGGTGTCAAAGCTGAGGGGAGAGCTGCGGGCATATAAGGAGATGAGCCGGCGGTCAGCGCGCAGCGAGACGCTGAGTGGCAGCACGCACGGCACCCACGGCTCGGTGAGGAGTTATTTTACGAGTTCTTCCGGTCACCGGAGGAACGAGGAGGACGAGCGGCCCTGGTGACGTTGCGACGAGGCGACCTCAGCAATGCCTCCACCAAAGAGGCATGAAGGAGGTGGAGACAGTGATGGGGGTCAGGGAGAGGGACAGGCCTGACTCTTGTACTAGGGACATGACTTTTGTACATGTGGACATGATATGATAGTGATATGATATGCTTTTGTTGTGATTTTGTGGATGTATAAATGAATGAATGCAAATGCTTGACACTAACTAACTGACTATGATTACTGACCCGGCGCGAGTGAGATGGACACGTGTGAGAGAGATGGCAGGAGTATGAGTGAGAGAGGGATGACACGACCACGAGTGTGCCGATTATGAGTGAGAGAGAGATGACACGACCACGAGTGGGCCGACTACGAGTGAGAGATAGATGACACGACCACGAGTAGGCCGACTACGAGTGAGAGAGAGAGACGACACGACCACGAGTAGGCCGACTACGAGTGAGAGAGAGATGACACGACCACGAGTGAGCCGACTACGAGTGAGACAGAGACGCCAAACTGAGTGAGAGTGGGATGCCAAATTGAGTGAGAGAAGGATGCCAAAATTGAGTGAGATAGGGACGCCAAACTGAGTAAGAGATAGACGCCAAACTAAGTGAGAGAGAGACGCTGAATTGAGTGAGAGAGAGACGAACCACAAGTTTTGAGTGATACAGGTGCAAACAGATTAAAACAAGGCTTCAGGCCTTCTAGACGGTCACCCATTAGACCTCCCCAAGAAACATGCGGTCTTTTCTTGACCGCCTAGATGAGAAAGAAAACGGTCGACATTTGTTCGTTCAGATTGTAGAACGGTTCCATCTTGACCGCCTGTTGATACGAACGGTCTGTATTAGGCCGCCCAAACGCCAGCATTCGAACTATCTAGAAGATGTGGAACGGTCATAAGTAGACTGCCCAATGAATGAGGTGGTCTATCGAGAGACCGCGTAAATGGGCGCCATGTGCATTAGAACGGGACTCTGTTGGAGAGTCCTAAACTGAGGATAGAGTGCTTCAACCCGAAACAAACCACATCCTATCCCATTCTAGACTTATCCAACCTCAATTTTAATGGGTCTAGGCCTCTAAACAAGCCTTAAAAGTAGGAAGGACCTCTAAATTTGTAACACACACCACACTCCTCTTTCTAGGCCTCAAACCTTTGCTATTCTTCATCAAATCATCATGAAAAGATCCTTCGAGGGGAGCTCCATGGAGGGGGCAGCTTATGAAGGGCCAAAGCCGGCCAGGAAAGAGCGTGAAGTGCTCCAACGGCTGACCACGATCCCTCGTCATCTCAGCTCGAGCCCTTTAAGGGTGGTATGTTAGCATGATTTCACTCAAATCAATCCATTCATTCAGTTACACGTTCTTCCTCTCTTTCTCATTTTCTCTTTTCCATCTCAGCTTCTCCCTGGCTCCAGACGATATTCCACTTTGAAGTGGATGGCTCCCATGGTCCGTGCATTGCCCCTAGAAGTGATATCCATCCTGAAGTCTTGGCACCTACACCCACTCTTGGTACTAGGCCAAAATTATCCAAAGCTCTCCCTTGATTGGCACAACATCTCAGCCTTGGTAGAGATCTGGCATCGTCAGACCCATACATTCATGTTTCCATCTTTTGAGACCACTATCCTACTAGAGGAGGTAGAGACCTATTTCTTTTTTCCTAGGTTTAAGGTAGGTGAGGAAGACTTAGTGTGTCACACTATTGCCCCTGTAGACCCTAGGCTTATCTTGGGAGGGTTTATACCAGATAGCAGGGACATCCACACCTTCATAGGCCCACGTCAGATCCACCTTCTTCCTCTTAGCCAATGGGTAGTTGAACATTGTAGGAATAAGTGTGGGTGGGATGAGGCCATAGCCAAGGCCGCGTCTATCTGCCTGTGCGGGGCCATCATGTTCCCCTCTGTCGACCACGTGCTAGAGAGTTCTATCCTTAGTACCATTAGTGGCCTGTGGCAGGGTCTTTCCATCTCCCAGGCCATCCTTGCTTACTTGTACGAGGGCCTTACCTCAACAGCTCTAGGAGGTCCTCTCTTTGGTTCCATGATACTTTTAGAGTGCTGGATGGGTGTCAGGATGAAATTTATTTATAAGGAGGATGTCACTTCAGCCAGTCGGATCTTCGGGAGCCACCCCCTCTTCTTCATAGGTGGAGCCTTTGGGTTCTCTCCACAGGTAGAGTGCAGGACAGCAGAAAAGAAGACCAGGGATGAGTGGCGACTGCACATCAATAGACTGCCCTTGGATTGGTTCGTGATGCGCCCTGACTTCCTCTGCGACACCACTCTCAGGGTGCCTAGGAGGCCGGGCTTGGATCCGAGGCTCTTGAGCGACACTGCACTGGTGATGTATAGCCCTCACCGGTGCTACCTACAGGTTGGACTACCCTGGACTATTTTACCAGCACTACCCCACCTTCCCGCGCTACAGGCTTGGAGGATCGGTATAGAGGAGGACGAGCAGGCAGTCAGGAGTGCCCTGATCATGTGGGAGGTGAGCAGGGTGCTGACCCTTCCAGCGGAGGTTGTAGAGATTCCGGTGACACGCTAGGCCTACGTTAGAGAGCTGAGAGAGATACGTCCCCGCGGGGATGCCCAGCGGAGGACCGAGTGATTTTTCCTTTTCTTTTCATGATGCTTGATGTAGAGACTTATGCTTAGAAAGTTTGATATATGAATGAATAAAGTTGGTGATTTTGTTTGACTTGAGCTTGGCTTTTCTTATGCGTGATTGAATGAGCTTGGGTATGCCCTTCGACTGCACACGGTCACACACGGACAGCTCAGTTGAATAAACGGTTAGAATCTGACCGATCAGGGAGTAAACGGCTCCCTTAGGGCCGTGCATTAGATCAATGGCAGAGTTGAGGACGGAGAATTGAACGGCCTGCAACAGACCGTGAAAATGGTAAAACGGTCAAGAATCTACCGTTCATATTTTTGAACGGTCTAATGAAAACCGTGGATTGAGGCTGGAACGGTCTATATGAAACCGTGTGAAATGTTGGGCGGTCTGCCCATGGCCGTTGAAAGAAGTAGGACGGTCCCCAGAGGACCGTTTACTGACTGAAGTGTTGAACCTTGAGCTTCAACCTGCCCTTGCACACACACAAACAAAGAAAATAGATTAAATCTGTTTTAGGCTTAACCCCTTGCCTGTAGCAAGTTAGGAAATGACCAGTTCTTGATTTTTGGTCAATAGAGTAAACCTTATTAAATAGGCAAATAACAAATGAAAATGAATGTGATGGATGCCATGAAATGCAAATGATGAAAATCTTTTTTGTGATTTTGAAAATATTTAGATTTTTTTGGATTTTGACATATTTTATTTTCAAATTTTGACATATTTGATTTTTTGGATTTTGAAATATTTGATTTTTTTTGGTTTTGAAATATTTTATTTTTTTAGAATTTTAGAATATTCGATTTTATTTTTGGATTTTAGAATATTTGATTTTTTTCAGATTTTGAAATATTTGATTTTTTTTTTGGTTTTGAAATATTTGATTTTTTTGGATTTGGAACCAGCTCAAACCTGACGACGGGGAACTTCATATCTCACTAGGGGTCTCCTAGGTTCAACGTGCGTTATGGGTGACTGCCCATGGCTAGGGTCCAATTTTACTTAACGGTGCCTCTACCGAGGCCATACCCGGGGTGGGATCCATTCCTTAGAAAATAAAAGAGAGCTGGATAGAAAAACTGGTAATAGGTATAGAGGTTTTTAGGGCTTGAGTTCTTCTCGCGACACCCCCTTTCAAAGAATTTTTTGTCTATTGCGCCGGGGCTTTGTGTCCGTCATCGAATCTACATCTGCTCTAGGCACGCATACGACCGGGCTCATAACGTCCCATGAGGAAACTGTACTGCCACTCTTGCCATGCCTAGTTTCGTTATTTTGGGGACTTTTAGATTCTCAAGCTTCGAGCTTGTGGACGAGCCTTTAGCTTTTGATTTTGCCCCTTTTCTCTATTTCTTTTCTCTCTTTTTCCTTTGTTCTTATATCTGCGGAATATGGTCATAACAGACTGTCCCTATTTTAGACCTCTTTTATCGGGGGGTCTAGATCAGTTCTTTCCCCCTTATTCATCACTTGCCCTTATTTTTAGCCGAGAGAGGAGAAAAAATAAGAATTTTCACTTGCCCCTAAGCATGGCCAAGGGAGAAACGGTGTTGCGTGAAAGAGAAAAACCGAACCACAGGGGGTCGTGTAGTGTGTGAATGTTAAACCGAGGATCTCCCTTCATGATCAAATAGAGGTACACCTTGTCGCCGGGCTGTTGCTGGCTCGAATCTATGGATAAAAATGTTTTAAATACAACCCATTCCACAGATTTGGCAATTCTTCAGCTTTAGGGTTAATTAAACGGTACGCGTTACCCGGATAGACTTCCTTAACTACAAACGACCCTTCCCAGTTGGGTTGCAGCTTAGACCTAGGACCTGCTGATCTGATAAATTTACGTTTCAAAAACCATGTTACCCACTTGAAATTTCTTTTCAATAACCTTCTTTTGAAAATACCGCGAGACACGTTTTTGATAAATTGAGACGTGATTGGCCGCATTTAGCCTCTTCTCATCTAAGAGTTCCACTTGGACTAGCAACGCCTCTCGACGCTCGTCGAGATTAAGTTCTTTGTCCAGCTGCACTCTTAGGGAAGGGATCATGATCTCGTACGGGATTACCACCTCCATCCCATAAGTGAGAGAAAAAAGAGTTTGCCCTGTAGGAGTACGGACGGAGGTGCGATAAGCCCATAGAGCTTCTATCAGTTTGTCGGCCCAATCAGCAAATTTGTGCGACTCGCATGTTTTCTTAATAATTTTAAGAAGGGTTTTGTTCGTGGCCTCAGCTTGGCCATTACTTTAAGGGTAATATGGTGATGAATGATGCAATGAAATATTAAGTTTCTTACAAAGGTCCCGAAGTTCTTGAGAAACAAATTGAGGCCCGTTGTCGGTGACGATATCGCTTGGCGCCCCAAACCGTGAGATGATGTTCTTGAGGATGAAGTGGCATACCGTGGTGGCTTTGATTTCTGCCTAAGCTTCAGCTTCCACCCACTTGGTGAAGTACTCTGTAGCGGTCAGAATGAAAGATTTCTATTTAACCTGAGCATTCGGGTCACCAAGTGGTCCAACGATATCAAAGGCCCACATCGAGAATGGCCAAGGAGCAGAAAGAGGATGGAGGGAAGAAGCAGGAGCATGGATTTGATCGGCATGGAGTTGGCATTGAAGACACCTACGGACATAGGTGGAACAGTCTTCTTATAGGGTTGGCCAGTAATAGCCCTGCCTAAGAATGTTCTTCGCCAACGCCTGCCCATTTACGTGCTCTCCACACTTACTGGAGTGAGCGGCTTCCACTACCTTCCAAGCCTCATCGTCATCCAAACACCTCATTAGAACTCCATTGAGAGCCCGCCTGTACAATTCTCCTGCGATAATCATGTATCTGGCGGTGACTCTTCGAATGGCCTTGCGTTGCTCGACATTCATCATCTCGGGAAAAGAACCATCTCTGCAATACTGTTCTATCTCGTGATACCACGGTAATTCTTCTTCTTCTATAATCTCCTCCAGTTCTGTCAATGAAACTTCTTTCAAGTCTTCCCTCTCCGCTTTCCTTTCTGCATATTTCCTAAGGTTGTTAAACCAGGGATCCTGAAGGGAAGGAGCGTCTAACCGCTGGACCACGATGGTCTCAGTGGCGCGACTGAGGGGGAATGAGAGAGAAGAAGCGAGCGATGCCAGTGCATCGGCCAGAATGTTTTGAGAATGAGGAGTATGAATGTAGATGAGTTTTCGGAATTGCCTAGCCAAGAGCGTGAGCAAATCTTGATAAGGCTTGAGTTTGGGGTCACGGGTGCGGTAAGTTGACAAAACTTGACGCAGCACCAATTGAGAGTCTCCTATGATGTTAAGGTATCACACGCCCATGAGGTAGGCGTGCTTCAGACCGGCAAGGAGAGCCTCATACTCGACTATGTTATTTGTGGTAGGAAAAGAGAGTTGATAAGCGATGGGGATGGTTACTCCTTCTGGAGTGAGGAGAATGGCGCCGATTCTACGGCCCTAAGAATTGAGAGCACCGTCGAAATGAAGAGACCAAAAAGGAAGATGAGTGATTATAGCCAAGTGCTCATCAGGAAAGTCGTCCTGCATTGAATCAGTGCGAGGGATAGGAGAATGAGCAAGATGTTCAGCAATCGCGTACCCCTTGATCGCTTTCTGAACAACGAAGGTGATATCAAATTGGGAAAGAAAGCTCTACCAGCGAGCTAATCGGCTAGAAAGGACAGGTTTTTCTAAGAGGTAATGAATGGGGTCCATTCTTGAGATCAACTTATCCTCGTGGGCAAGGAAATAGTGTTTGAGTTTCTGAGCTACCCATACTAATGCTGCGCAGGTCTTCTCCATGGCAGTATACTTGGATTCAGCAGGATTGAACAACCTCGAAAGGTAGTATGCTGCCCTTTCCCTTCCTTCATCATCCACCTGAGCCAGGACAGCTCCTAGGGAGTCCTCAATAACAGAAATGTATAGGATCAGGGGTTTCCCAGGGACGGGTGGTTGCAGAATCGGGGGATTAGAAAGATATACCTTAAGATCCTCGTAGGCCTTCTGACATTGATCGTTCCATTCAAACTTGGCTCCCGCATTCAACAATTCATAGAATGGGCGGCATCTTTGCGAATGTTGAGATATAAATCTTCTAATGAACTGCAAGCGCCCAATCAAACCTCTAAGTTCAGTGATGTTCTTAGGCGGCGGCATTTTCATAACGGCCTTCGCTTTATTCGGATCAATCTGAATCCCCCATTTACTAACTATAAACCCGAGTAATTTCCCCGATGCAACTCCAAACACGCATTTCTTTGGATTCATTTTCAGCTTGTACTCCCTAGCCCTTTACAGTACCTTGGCTAAAATGGCGGGGTGCTCTTCTTTGGACCTCGACTTTACCAGGATATCATCCACGTAGGCTTCCAAGTACACATGCATCATGTCGTGGAAGATGGCCATCATTGCCCGCTGGTACGTGCCCCAGGGCGTGGTGAAAGAGGTCTTCTCTTGATCCTCAGGAGCAAGGCAGATTTGATTATAACTAGAATACCCATCCATAAATGAGAGAGCCTCATACCCAGCCGTGTTGTCCACCAGTACATCAATGTGAGGAAGCGGGAAATCATCATTCGGACATGCCTTATTCAAGTCCCTAAAATCGATGCAAATTCGAATTTTTCCATCTTTCTTCATTACCGGGACTATATTTGCCACCCATTGCGGATATAAAACCACTCTAATGAATCTGGCCTTGTGCAATTTATCAACTTCCTCCTTTATCCTTAAGGCCATCTGCGGGTGGAATCTCCTTGATTTTTGTTTAACGGGTGTTGCCCCTGGTTTAAGAATAAGTCGGTGTTCAACCAACGTGGGGTCAAGACCCGGCATGTCCTCATAGGACCAGGCAAATGAATCATTGTACTCCCTCAAAACCTTGATCAGCTCCTCTTCAACCTGAGGAGGGAGACTAGCAGAAATGATTATGGGCCTGGGGTCCTCTTCGGTTCCAAGATTAATCTCTTTAGTGGGTTCATCCACTACCGTCGACGGTTCATCAAATGTCTTTAATCCCTGTGCGTACAGATCGGTAGTGTCATCCACATCGCTTTCCTCATCATCGGCTGGGTCCTTCTCATCTATGACTTCATATACACCTAACCCGTCATTGCTCCACACCCCTTCTAATTCCTCATCATCTTCTAAAACAATCACGGTCTCTACAAACTCAGGGCATTTGAGAAGGGCATGACATCTCTGAGCTAAATCTTGGAGGAACCTATCCGGGACGGATCTAGAATGGTGCATCACAGGGTGTGCCGCGGACGTGGATGGGCTGACCAAACTAGAACTAGACTCTACCCCAACTGACTCTACCAACCTAGGAGACTCTGCAGAATGTACATCTAACCTAGGAGACGAGATCTACTGGGAAAGGAGCATGGGTCTCGTCCCCCTGGGGAGATGGGCAGAATATAGCGTAATCCTCCATTGAAACTTTCATTTTAAAATTGACATTTTTTTTGGAAGTCAGAGCAGATCACGCAACAGGAAGAAGAAGACGGGGGAGGAGGGAGTTGCATGGGAAACAGATCGGGGAAGATGCAATCGAAGAATGGGTCGGAAGATGAAAACCACATTTTGTGGAGTTGGGCAGTGGGGGAAGGAGGAGTAAACAGAGATGATAAGTCAACGGGTGGGCAGCGCCCACATGCGCAAGGAACAAATAGAACTTCAAATGGTCTTTCCGTGAAGTATGGGTCAACCATGATCGGAGGGGAACGGGGAACGAACCCCACTTGTTGAAACAAGGAGGTGAGACGGGATGGGGACAAGGAGAAGGTAGTGATGGAGCTCCCCACTTCCCGCGGCCTCCGGTGAACTAGCTTAGTAGGAGAATGCTTCACCAGCTGCATCTCCATCTTCTTCGGACGAGCTTCTTCTTCTTGGAATAGCTTCTCAAAGCAACTACAGAAGTCTTCCATGTCACCCACTAGCCCCTTCAGTGGTGGCGTTGGGTCAGCAACAACATGAGCGACATCAGTCTTCATATTAGAACAGGACGGCGGCTACTTGAAAGTGACTGGCTGTAACGGGCCTCTCACAAAGTGTTGACGGTAGTCCCACATCAGTGTCCCGGAGTCTCCCAGTATGGACATTGTTGACTCCCGATACCCAAGGCCTCTCCAGCTCATTTTCCTACCTTTAGGGACGTGCTTAGTTCTCCCCTGCAACTGCACACCAAGGCCAAGACCCGGCTGATAGCCTAATTTCAAAATCATATGTCACCCTTTTGAATCTCGAATCTTGGACTTAATTTTGACATTCACCGATGCAGTGGTGGGCTTGCATGACGCATATGCCCATGAGTAGTTTAAGTCCATAACAGAAAGGACTGGCCTGTTGCTCGGCCACAAAGTAGGAAGAATCTTATCTGCAATCGCATCAACAGATTGGACGGTGGAGATACTCTTCATCTTAACTACCCGGCCTTGAAATGGGAACTTAAGGCACTAGTGGACGGTTGAGGGTACAGCATTCAGGCTATCTATCCATGGATGACCCAGAATTGCCTTGAACATCTGGTCTATGTCCAATACATAAAACTCCACGTCCATTACCAAAGGCCCTAGCTCGGCCTGAACTGTCACGACCCCATGGCAAGCTCGTCTGGAGTTATCATATGCCGCAATTGTGGTTGGCGTCGGCCTAAGCATATCTTCTGAAATATTGCAGGCACGTAGTGTACTTAGCAGACACACATTTATCGACGCTCCCGTGTCCACAAGGGCTGATTCAACTACCACCTTGTTTAGAGAAATAGTAATGCATAGTGGCATCTGCCGTGCCTCTGGGGGTGACAGTTCTGACTCAGAGAATGAAATGGAAGGCCCCCTTGTAATTGTTGCCAACATTGACGGCAAACTGTCTACCGCCACGTCCTCTCTGACCATAACCTTCTGCAAAAAAACCCTGAGGGCATCCTGGTGTAGCGTGGACCTTTTGATCAACTCCAGAACTGATATTTTAGCCGGCATCTGGTCCAAATGCTGTAGCAAGTCATACTTCGTGCCCGGCACGGGGTCTACTTCTTCTGCTTCGACTATAGAGAAAGGGACTTGGGGGTTGGGTGCAGATGCACCAGAGGAAGGGTAAACTCTATTGAATGGATGCCCGCTCCGGAGGGCGCAGTGTCGTGCCGGCACGGCTTTAGATGGACCCCCGATTGGCCCAGTGGGGTGAGTGGAAGGGGTATAAAAGGGGGTGAGGATAGCAGAGGTTGGCCTAACGGGCCCTGGCGGAGTGGTAATGGGCGAAGGGTTAAGTGGAGGGATGATGACGGAGGGTATGGCGTGCGATGGTGGAAGGACTGGCGGAATGGTGGGGAATGCAGTGGGTGCAATAGGTGATCGTGAAGGGATAGCGGGTGGAGCGGTGGCGAAGGTGGTGGGTCGGAGGATGGAAGAAGGCACGGGGGAATTGGTATGGTGGAAGGCCAAAAGGTGAGCGGGGGTCTCATCATCAAAGGACCACCCAACATTAGGGGCTGGGCGGTGGACTGCATTCACTTGAGCTGGTGCCGACGGCTATTGTTGTTGTTGCTGCTAGGGAGCGGGCGGATGTTCTGGCATGGGATTTTGATGAATCCCGAGGTCTTGGTGCTACTGTTGCTGCTGCAGAGGTTGTTGTTATTGGAGAGGTTGCTGGAACTACTGCTGCTGAGGCGCCTCCTGCTGCGGCCTGGCTTATCTTCTTCTTTCCTTGATATCTTCAATTAGTTTATGCATTTGGGCCCAATCAATCCTCTGGCCCTCATGCAAATCATACACCAAATCTTTGAACTGGTAGCATCTCTCTATGGTGTGCCTGGGTTGCCGATGGTATATGCAATACTTGACTGATCGGCTGTCGGATTCCAATTTTGACGCTCCGGAGGCAATTGAATGTCACTAGTGTACATTAGAGCTGAAAAGATGTCGGGGAGGGTTTCTGGAAGTGGTGGATAGTTGACCCTCTTGGGTCCTGGCCGAGCAGGCCCATAACCAGCGAGAGGAGGAACGTTATGGTATTGGGGTGGCTGTTGAGGCTGTGGTGGTGGAGGTGGTTGTTGCGGGTGCTGGGGAGCTTGGAAAGTGGGTCGGGGATCTTGTGGAGCGGAGAACTGGGGGTTGCGTGGGGGTTGCTGGAAACGGGGCG
Source organism: Amorphophallus konjac (assembly GCA_022559845.1). Classification (NCBI taxonomy): domain Eukaryota; kingdom Viridiplantae; phylum Streptophyta; class Magnoliopsida; order Alismatales; family Araceae; genus Amorphophallus; species Amorphophallus konjac. Next base: position 127,461,943 of record CM040129.1, read on the forward strand.
AAGCGGGCTGGTTAGGGAATTGAATAGCCTGGACCTGCTCATTAGTTTGTACTCCCTCAGTAACTGGGCCTTGGGATTTTCGGGTGGTTTTAGATTTCTGGGTCTCAAAAAGGGAATGGATGGGGGAGTCTTTGAATTGGGTCTGGATAAACCGGGCCCGACTGTACAACTGGTGCATGTTTGAAATGTCGTTCATTGCCAATATGTTCCGGAATGTCGGAGTGGCATTAGAAATTAACAACTTGACTTTTTCTTCTTCCGGGATCTGCCTGGGCACACGTAAGGCCATCTGCCTCCATCGATCTGCATAGACAGCAAAGTCCTCATCTGCCTTCATCTTTTCTGCAACTAGGTCCGTAAAGGAATACTCGGGACCAACCCGATCATGGAATCTCTGGATAAACTTCTCGTTCACTGTCTTAAAACTCTCTGCCTCCTCCAGAGGCAAGGTGTAGAACCATTCAAGGGCGACCCCGTCCAAGGATCGGCGGAACAGATACGCCATGAGGTGGTCGTCGTGTTGAAACGGCGCCGATTCATAAAGGAACTCCCTGACATGAATAAACGGGTTGCCATTCCCGTCATATTTTCAGTACACGGGGAGCTCAGACTGGGGAGGAAAGCGAATGTCCCGGAAGTTAGGAATGGGAACATCGACTAGAGACTGCGGGTCGACCCGCTTGTGGAGGAGGTCAATCTGCTGCTGCATGGCAGCCCATTTGTCGAGAAGTTCTCATTCTCGGGAAGGAGGAGATACGGCAGGAAAGATAGAACCAGAGTACGGAGCTGAAGGATGAACTGACTGAGGGGGCAGCCCATAAGGTGGATAATGGGCTAGAGAAGGGCCCATATCCGCATGAGCCAACTGGGCGGCCCCTGGTTGTAGACGGACGAAATCAGCCGGGGCCACGAGGGCCTGCGATGTTGGAGAGATGGTGGTGTAAGGATCAACATAAGAACTAGAGGGGATCTGAGTCTTCCCCTTGTCAAGTGGCTGATGGGCCGAGGTAGAAGCTTGGCCCACTTCCGTAGTGGGGAACCGAAGAACCTGGGGATGGATCGGAGTGAGATCAATGGGGGCCGAAGAGGTGGCCCCTAATCCGACAGCCGAAAATGTTGTGGTGGCAGTAGTCACGCCATGAGAAGGAACTGAAGATGGAGCATCCGCCCCATGCAGAGCTTGTCGAATAAGGTGAAGCTGGGTCGGATCGAGCTGGGCCATCATGTTAAGAATCTGATTGGCCGAATTCTGTGAAGAGGAACCAGAAAGGGAGGGCTGAGGGCCCTCGATGACAATGGTCGGGAGAGGAGGGGCAATCCCCTCTCCCCCCTGCACATGGGCGACCCTAGGCGGGTCCTCGAGAAGTCCCTGAGGGAGAGAATCCTCATGGGAATGGGAGAAGTTGTAGGATGACATGGTGGGTGATGAGTCGAACAGGGGATTAAGATAGGAATAGAAATGCGAGCTGCCCCTAGGAGATGATCCTAAGGGTGCAAAGCAACTCCACATACACTGACGACAACGGGGGAAGAGAAAACAATCAGTCCTAAGCAAAGGGCTAAAACAAACAACTCAAATTAAATGCACACAATGGAGGGGAGAGATGAGAGGAGAATCAACCAATTATGCAACCAAGTTTTCAAATGATGCTCGCAAGGTTTTATAAATTCTCCCTCTTTGGACCTGAGTGAATTAATTAAAACTTGAGTTCACTCCACCACAGGGTACCTAGCCAAGGTAGAGAATGGGCAAATGGCAGACACTAGAGGACTCTCTCTCTCTCTCTCTGATGCCAACCCTAGACTGGGGGGGGTATGGTACAACCTGCCAGGCGTCCGTGTGGAAATCCACGGCTCACGGGGACTTATGGAGGTCCTCGGCAAGGTACCCTAGTCGGCTCCAAGTAGTATGGAGACGAGAGGAAACCCTACCTCGATAGGAATGCAACTACTGTGAAGAGTATATATGCCCTTATGCGCACCGGAGTGCATGCAAAGTCTAGCCTAGATCTAGCAGACAATGATCAAGCAAGTATGAGAAAATGAAATGAACACAATCATGCAACAATATAACGACAGCAGGGGGAGATCAGAATAGCACCAAATATCTATGCAATGATATAGAACAATGAGAAGAATGCTAGCCTCGGGTGCACTGTAGCAGTGAAGAATGGTCTGAGGAAGACCGCTCAGGGTGTGTAGACGGTCTGGAATGGACCGTTCAGGGAGAGCAAACGGTCTGGAATGGACCTTGAGAAAGCAGGGAGCAACGCCAAAAATAGAGAAAACCCAAAAAATGTAGAAATGGCCAAAGAATGAGGCTCAGAAGCGTACCTGAATGAGCGGTCTTTCGACAGATCGCACAGAGTCTGGAACGGACCTGAAACAACTGCGGAATATCAACAGAAATCACAAATGTAAGCACAACAACGTACCTGAGCCAACAATGGTGAGCGGTTTGTATCAGACCACGGGAGGAAGTGGACGGTTTCTATAGAACCGCTGGATGTAACGGGCTGGAACGAATAGAACACCAAGATGAGCACAGAATGGCTAACCAACGGCCGCTTAGAAAGGTGGGTGGCTAGAAAGAACCGCGTAATCTCCAGAGGATAGAAACGAAGGAAGAGCTAATGATAACTTGCAACCACTCAAATAGAAATCCTAAACAAGCACAAAAATGGGTCAGCACACCACTAACAAGATGAGCACTAGCAGTCCCACCGTGATCGCCAAAAAAGAGGGTGTTGACATGTTTTTCCCTTTCCCCTTTTTGATTATCCTTCCAATCCCTTCTTTACTTTGCTAATGCAAAGAACTAAGCAACGTGTAAATAGCAGGGGGAAGGATGTGGAGTGTGTGTGATCGCCACCAAGGTGCCGAATGTAAGCAAGTACATCGTACCTTGGAAAGAAAGGGGAGACACTCACCTAGAACAGCACTGCAGTAATACACGGTTCGGAATGAATCACCCAGTAGACGTGCGGTCGCTCGACAGACCGCCCAACAGCACTGGGATGAACGCGGGACGAAGAGTAGCTGGATGACGGGACGGTTCAGGATCAACCGCTAGACAAAACTGAACGGTCAAGATGAAGCCGCCCTATTTCTCGAACGGACAGATGAAGACCGCTCTGTGCCACCAACTCCCAAAACGTGGGATCTCTACCTCCACCCTTCCTAGCCGGCCAGAAAGAGTGGGCCTCGTGTTAGGACGTTGCTGACCTGCGAAACAAAGTGCAAAACACGCAAGGAAACCCAAATCAATACTATGCAGTGTAGCAACTATAAAGGAATACGAAGAATGGACTAACTAACATGAAATGGGGGGATACCTGGGAATTATAAACCCCTAGGGGCGTCAAAAGATAGGAGGGTGTGTGTAATGGAATGTGACGATGAAAAACATGGACAAAGAATGAAGGAAAACGATGCATGCAATGACAAAATGACGGTGAGACTATGAGAACAAAGACTCAAAACACCAAGTACTCCCTGAACCGGAGGCTTGTGTGGACGTAGAAAGCCTCCCTCCCTGTAGGTCGCTTGAGAATTTAGCACAGCTTCGCCGTTGTAGACACACTAAAATTGACATCATTTTGAGCATATCTCCTATCGCACTGTGATGCCCCATTTGACCCTCAAATCGACTTATTTGAGTGATTTTCCTCCTTTTTATTGAATATCCAACTTCCCCAAGCTTTCCACATGTTTTTCCATTTTTCTCCAGATTTTTCTGAGCCATTTCTCCATTTTTTCGGGCCTTAAATCAAATGAGGGAAGGGACTCGGGCGTCATTTAAGTAACGCCCCGTCAGGGGGCGTCATTTCTTTAATTAGCGACCGTCTGTTCGGTCGTCAATTCTTGTTCAATTCCGAACTCCAGAAGCACCCCTTCCTTTCCTCACTTACACTCCTTTTTCACTTGGGAAAGAGTTCCTATGGCTTCCTAATATTGAAAGGACACTTGGAGGAAGGATCCCCATTTCCATCCTACCAAAACTAAGTTTTCTAATTTTTTATGAAATTAATTCCGAATTTCCCTTCTTTCCTCATTTAACCTCCTTTTCCACTTGGGAAAGGGTTCCTATGACTTTCCAAGGTTGAAGGGACACTTGCCTAATGTTTATCTCATTCCAAATCCCACTAAAACATGTTTTCCTAATTTCCCTTGGAATTAATTCCGAATTTCAACCCTATAAATAGGACCTCTCTCTCCCTTGTGAAAGGAGGATCAAGATCAATTCAAGGGGAGGTGCTGCCGGACTAAAGGCTCAAGGAGGAAGACTTCCATGCACCTAAAAGCTTCATCCATGGAGTTCTTCTTCCTCTATTGAAGATTTGGAGCCTCTACATCCATGGAATTCTACATCCTCTTCTTCCTCTATTGAAGATCTTGAAGCCAATTGGAGAAACCACTAAGCTTTCCCCCTCCTATCTCTTATTTTTCTTTAGTTAATTGCATGCATCATTATTCCATCTCTTCCTTTAATTTCTTTTTATCTCCATGTTGAGATCTTCTTAGTGCAACACTTGCACACCTCCCTATTTGCATATCATTCATCATATCTCCCATACCCTTTTGCATAGGGGTTTAAAGGCCAAACACCAATAAGGTGTGTTCATATCCATGCTTTCTATGTCCATATTTACATTTGGATTTGATTCTACACATCTTGGTTTCTAATCCATGTTTGTTTATTGGTGTTTGTTAATTTTGCAACGGTAATCAATCAAGGAAAACTCTCTTCATCGGCCGGCCGATAGAAAGAGAAGGTGCACTCACAATCTCCCCCACATTTAAGGTATTTATATCGCGATCCCTCCATTGATTATTTGTTATATCCTTTGAGGCCCTCGCGTCTCTGGCGATCACATTCCCCTTAGCATCCTCGCATGCTCCCCTTTTCTCCCTCTTTTCCCATTCTTCTTCTATTTTCATTTTTTTCTTTTTCCCTTTTAATTGTTCTAAGTGGATTTCTTAGAATCTACAAATTGGCGATCACGGTGGGACAACCATTATTTTTCTTTGATTACCCTTCCCCCTTTGCACCCTCGGTGCAACTCCCTTTGTGCTCCACATAGCACTTTCCTTTTTGTTTTATCACTTGTGCATCGCGTGCACATCCCCCTCCCCTTATGTGATTGCTAACTTGTTAGTTTTTGAAAAATTCCACTTTCTTATCTCTCCATCTTTTTAAAAAAAAAATTTTGGATGCCATGCTTCATATTATGTTGATTGCTATGATTTGTATGGCCATGTGAGTGTTTTACCTTATCTTTCTTTGGTTTGGCTCATATCATGGTTCATACTTTCTTTTCTTTGTCTTTTGCATTAGGACTTGCATTTAGGGCATTTGGCTTGGGAGACCTCCTCTCTCTATATTAGGATTTCACACACCCCCTTGGTGAAGGAAGGACCCTCCATTGAGCATTCCGTCTCTTTGGATTGGAAATTCCTAAACCAAGCCTCCATAAGTCCCCGCACCCGTGGATTCCCTCACGGACGCCGGGCAGGTTGTACCCTTGAAGTTCCCGAGTTTAGTTGGCCTATACGTGGTGAGAGAGTGTTCCTAGTTGGCATTGAAGTAATCATATTGAAACTAGGTTCCTCCCTCGTGTGAATCATTCCAAATCTTTGTAAAAAATCATTAATTCACCAAGGTTCAAACATAAAAAAAAATCAAGGTAACCATTCCAACTTGTGTGCTTCTTTGCAAATTATTTGCACATTAAATTGCTTACATAATGGCTTACTTTGATAGACAAAACAACATGTTCAATTCAATTAATGTTCATGAGGGTGATCAACCTAGCACATCTTATTCCCCTCAATTCCAACATGTTCAACATAATTCTCACCATAATTCTTTCAAAGGACCACGTCCTCACTCTTATGGTGTTGCCCGACCCATGGGCAATGTCCAATCCAATGGTCTTTTAATCCAATTGCGAGCCACTATTCCCTCGGGACCGTCTCCTCCCAATGATGAGAAGGTTTCCCAAATCATTCATGCATTAGATCATCTCACCCCTCAACAGATCCAAGCCCTTAAGGCCGCCATTGAGGGTGCATCTCATTCCTCTCCTCCTCCTTCTAATCCTACACGGGTGGCCCATCACCCACCTCCCTCTTTTATTCCTACACGGGTGGCCCATCACCCATCTCCTCCTATTCATTCTACTCGGGTGGCCCATCACCCGCCTCCTTCTATTCCTCCTCCATCACGGCCCCAAGGCCCATTTATTCCTTGCAATCCGGCCCATCCGGGTTCTTCCATGGGTCGGCCCGTTAATTCTTCTCCACGGCCTTTTTATACGGCCCCTCCTCCTTCAAGGCCCTATCAACCTTCGGTTGCACAGGTCACACCCCTCCAGCAAACTCTCCTTGACAAAATCACTGTTATGGAGGAACAATTAAAGAGGGTTACGAGCCCGCGGCCCGCTCCTCCTACTCCAGTTAATTCTCTTCACGCTTTCCTGGATGACATTACCAAGATGGAGAGTGAATGGAAAGATAGGAGAGATGATTATGACTTTGGCACTTCAAGCAATCAAGAGCCGGCAATTGAAGAATCTGAAGCAATGTATGATGATGAAGCTATGCAGGCATCCCTTCCGAGTTTCCTTAACTTCCCGCTTCCTCCACTATCATTTGATGAACCCCCTGCTCAGGACGAAGCTACCATCCCTGATCCAACCCCCGTTTCCGAGACCTCTTGGTGTTACGATGATGGGTCGATACTCCAATCACCCACACCGACGCATCTTGAGTCTCCTCCCACTCCTAACACCGCTCGCCCCGTCCGGAGTTTTCCCCGCACCAAACCTCCACCAGTTATACCTCCCCCAGTTACATCAACCTTCATATCATCACCCTCCCCTGAACCTTCCATCAAACCTCCACCAATGACACCTCCACCCATTAAACCATTAACCTTCACACCATCGGCCTCCATTGAACCCACCATTAAACCTTCCCCAATTAACATCCCACCACTTCAATCCTCCATTACCCCTTTAACCTCAAAACCCTCCACTATGCCTATAACACCTATTCCACCACATAACCCTTCACCTTTACCCGTGGCTAATCCTGAGCAGGATTCACCCTTTTTTGCACTCGAGCCAATCCCAACTGCTTCCGAGCAAAGGGAGAAACTCGACGTGTTTATACCTCCGCCTCCACTTATCCTTTCTCCAACGCCTTTCATTACGCCCCCACCATTCATGGAGCCTTCCGCCTCTGCTTCACCTCCCTCTACTACTCGGAAGGGGAGTGCTTCTACAAACACTTGTGCCGAGGATGATCAAGAGCTGCGAAAGAAGAATTTGGCCATGGCCGCGCTATTCAAAATGCAAGAGTTCATTTGCCGGATGCCAATCCGGGTTATTGTGCCAGGCATGATTGAAGAGGCCAAGTCGCCGTCATGCCAAGCACTGATGCTGTGTAAGGGCTGGGCAGGGCACCCTCTGTTCCAACTTCCAAATCTTGAACCCCCGGGCAACATGATGCTTCTGAGCCCTACTTTCCAACTCCCTCACACCATTACTTTTCACCCTCCAAGGGAGTTGTCGTTTACTATTGAAGCTTCGTCATGGACTTGTATTTCATCCATTAGGCCATTTGGCTGTATTCTTTCACTGCCGTGGAGGGGCAGTTATCTTGGTGCCGAAAGGCCTTCCTCTATTTCATCCACCTTCTTGTCTATCACATCTTTTCCATGGGCCATTCCCAGGGTTAGGAGGAGGATCTCATCCTCTCGCCCTTCATATTCTCCATATTCTTTGCATCTCATTGCATTCGCGCATTCATTGCATTCATCGCATCCATCCCATTGCATGCATTTGCACCTCCTGCTTCCCGGGTTTCCAAACCCGTATCTTCCCCGCCTTCCGGCACCTCCGGATATTCCGCACTTCCCATCTTATTCATCTTCATCTTTTTATCTACTATCCCTGGGGCATCGCGTCCCTTTTCCTGCTATCTCCCTGGAACCTCCAGGAATTTTATCCCTCCTCTTTGGGCATCTCGCCCTTTCTGATTCTATTCCTCCGGAACCTCCGGACTTTCTCCCAGGGCATCGCGCCCCTTTCCACCTTATTCCTCCGGAACCTCCAGATTTTCCCTTTAGGCACGACGCCCCTCTCCACCTTCTTTATTTGCTTCCTTCGGAACCTCCGGACTTTTCTCTCGGGCACGACGCCTCTTTCCACCTTCTCCTTTCTGATTTCATTCCTCCGGAACCTCCGGATTTTTCTCTCCCTGGGCATCGCACCCCTTTCCATCCTCTTCCTCCGGAACCTCCGGACCCTCCATCTTTCTTCCGATTCATCTTTCTGCTCCTCCGGGATATCACATCCTTCATTTTCTTCCTCCTTTTTCATCATCTTTTTCTTTATTTCTTCCCAGGACATCGCGTCCCTTCTTTCGTTATCCCTCCAGAGCCTCCGGACGATTCCTCCTATCACGATTCTCCTCCTTTACCTCCGGACCCTCCGGATCCGTCTCTTTCTATGTATCAATTTCTTCTTCTGATTCCTCCTAATTTTGGGTCCGACCCAACTTCTTCCACATCCACTACCTTGGGTATTTGCCCTTTCTCCCACTGCTTTCGAGGCTTTAGTCCTCACTCCTCCTTCTAATTCTCCTCTCCTTCTGTAGACCTTTCATGTGATCAGGGTCTCCACACCTTAGTGAGGGAGTTCTAGCCCTCGCCTCTCTTCCTTTTCTCCTTATTCATCTGAGTCTGGTCTTGGCACCACTCCTTCTTGTTAAGTCACTTTCAATCCTTTGCTTCCAATCCTATGGACTGCCAAAGAGGACTATCCCACGATGATCAACATCGCCTCGCAGCAGCTGCTTCTACAAAGGTTGCAAGGTAACATATTGGCGTAAGTACGCATTTTAATGATATCATTTTCTCATTACTTCACGCATGATTTGCAAAATCAAGTGCTTCTTAACAAGATTAAGAGTGGTGTTTCAGATCTTTATCTTAGGCTTTTGTTAAATTAAATCATTCTCAAAAGAGTCTTTAGACTTGCTTTGCAGTACCTGTGGTTAATAAAACCCGCGCTGGGAATTCGACATTCTCTCCCTGCTTGTTAAGAGCAACCCTCAGCTGGGCACCTCACACACTTCACGGCGTCCTTAGCCGGCTCTTTGGTTAGACACCGTTGCTACTTTGACCATGCCATGAGTATTCCTGAAAGTCTTTTCTCTTCTTTACTCGGCCGCATGCAGGGGCAAGAGGTTGACGGATGAGATGACCAACCTAGGTAATCCCCAATACGAGAGGAGTCTCAAATAGGGGCAGTCTTGACCCAAAATCAATATGAGTTTTCATGATATACATTTCGCCAAAAGGGCTATTATGAAAATCAAGTCAAAATTTCGATAAAAGCAAAAGTATGAATTATGGCATGTCAAGAGTGGCAAAGTCCCCGCAGGAAAAACCCTGGTCGTATGCATGTCAAGGGTCTAAAAATTAAAGGCACAAAGCCCCGGCACAACAGACTACCTCTTTGAAGGGAACACCTTGGAAGGAATTCAAGTCCCGATATCTCCCATCCTGCACAAAGTTTATCCTTAATTATTCTTCTCTTCTCCCTCCAAGACCGAATGTTTCTCGGGTATCGCCTTGGTAGGGGCACCGTTGATCAAAGACGGTCGGTTATAGGATGCCACTTTCAATGCACGTCCAGCTTTGGACAGTTTTTAGCGAAAAGGGAAGGAACAAGGACCCCTAGCCAGTGGTTCAAAACACCCTTTGATGCTGCATTAACAATGTCTAAGCCAAAATCAAACAAAAATTGAATATTTCCTGATCAAAATCTAACAAAAATTGAATATTTTCAAAAATTTATAAAAAATCAAAATATTTTCAAAATCCACATAAAAATTCATATATTTTTCAAAACTCATAAAAATTTGCATATTTCCAAAATCCAAAAATTTGCATTGTATTTTCTGATGGTGTTTTGCAGGAACAGCTTTGCAGAGACCAAAAACACGGGATGGGTCCTCTCTCTACTTATTGCTATCAATCTATTGATTCTTTCTCGATATTTTCATGACATGCCACCAGGGGCATTTTTTTTGATTATCATCTCCCTATATCATTCTGATTATCATATCTCATGATTATTCATCTCCAAATCTTTTTTAATCAACTCCTGCTAATTTCATCTGATCACTCCACCGATGGGCATTATATCAGATCTTGATCATTCATCTCCAAATCTTGATTAGCCAGATTATCTCCTCATGATAAAATAACAAACAATGCTATGATTTGACTTATGCTATTCATGCCATATACATGCTATAATTGATGCTTTGATGATTGCTATGCTTAAATACCTTCTTCATTGTTTGTTATCTTTTATATCTTGGCTAATGAATTTTTGAGCGCAGGATAAGAAGCTCTTGGTCCCGCCGACTGGGCATCATCATCAAAGTCCCACGGTGCTTGCAGCTCATTTCTCAGTTCCCATGCTTATTGATATCACCATCTCCCTGTATGCATTCTACTATATGTTACATATGTTACTAGATTATATCAAGGACCTTGTGGCTTTGGTAAATCTGGGATTTGAGTTCCCCTTCATCAAAAACAATGATGATTCCAGAGAAGTCTTAGTCACACGGATAGGCCGTTGAGCCGTCCAAGACTGGAGACGATGGTTCCCTTTTTACGAGTTGGTGCGTGGATAAACAGGCTTCGGCTTAGTATCAACTCGCAGAATTGGTTTCTTGACCCAGTCTGGGCAGTTTAACAATATTATCCTTGATTATATTATATTTTCATTTGTTATTTTCCCTTTAGCCCAGCATGCATTCATGTAGGACTTTTAATTAACGTTGGAAAATCATTCTGATAAGCTGATATTGAGAGTTGAATTGATCTTAATCTTTCTCGATATGAGATTTTCATTGCCGAATTGGATCCTCAGTTCGTTTTATCGCTGTTTTGGGTCTTTTCTCGAGAACTCCTTGTTTGGATTTTTATCATCTTATTTTTTCAATCATTCCCCTTGATCCACCTTGACTGCAGCACGTCCACATTGGCTGGTAACCGCTCCCCAATGGTGAAATCTACAGGTTTGTGACCTGGGGTACTTCCACCGCGCTGGAAGTTGATCATTTTATTTTATCTCCTTCGTGCACCGCGTGCACATCTCCCCTTTTATCCAAACATTGTTGATTTCGTTGGATTTCCTGAGATTTACTTCATCTCGAGCTTTTGATTTCATTCTCATCAAGTGATGTTGATTGCGTGTCTCATCACACCTTGGCATCTACTTTTCAGTTCGCTCTCACTTTATTCCATTCCATTCCATTCCATTCCATGTTGCTTCACTTCATTCTATTCTATTTCATTCCGTGTCACTCCCTTGTAAAGCAGATGCCAAGGCGGGGCAGCTGTAGACACACTAAAATTGACATCATTTTGAGCATATCTCCTATCGCACTGTGATGCCCCATTTGACCCTCAAATCGACTTATTTGAGTGATTTTCCTCCTTTTTATTGAATATCCAACTTCCCCAAGCTTTCCACATGTTTTTCCATTTTTCTCCAGATTTTTCTGAGCCATTTCTCCCTTTTTTCGGGCCTTAAATCAAATGAGGGAAGGGACCCGGGCGTCATTTAAGTAACGCCCCGTCAGGGGGCGTCATTTCTTTAATTAGCGACCGTCTGTTCGGTCGTCAATTCTTGTTCAATTCTGAACTCCAGAAGCACCCCTTCCTTTCCTCACTTACACTCCTTTTTCACTTGGGAAAGAGTTCCTATGGCTTCCTAATATTGAAAGGACACTTGGAGGAAGGATCCCCATTTCCATCCTACCAAAACTAAGTTTTCTAATTTTTTATGAAATTAATTCCGAATTTCCCTTCTTTCCTCATTTAACCTCCTTTTCCACTTGGGAAAGTGTTCCTATGACTTTCCAAGGTTGAAGGGACACTTGCCTAATGTTTATCTCATTCCAAATCCCACTAAAACATGTTTTCCTAATTTCCCTTGGAATTAATTCCGAATTTCAACCCTATAAATAGGACCTCTCTCTCCCTTGTGAAAGGAGGATCAAGATCAATTCAAGGGGAGGTGCTGCCGGACTAAAGGCTCAAGGAGGAAGACTCCCATGCACCTAAAAGCTTCATCCATGGAGTTCTTCTTCCTCTATTGAAGATTTGGAGCCTCTACATCCATGGAATTCTACATCCTCTTCTTCCTCTATTGAAGATCTTGAAGCCAATTGGAGAAACCACTAAGCTTTCCCCCTCCTATCTCTTATTTTTCTTTAGTTAATTGCATGCATCATTATTCCATCTCTTCCTTTAATTTCTTTTTATCTCCATGTTGAGATCTTCTTAGTGCAACACTTGCACACCTCCCTATTTGCATATCATTCATCATATCTCCCATACCCTTTTGCATAGGGGTTTAAAGGCCAAACACCAATAAGGTGTGTTCATATCCATGCTTTCTATGTCCATATTTACATTTGGATTTGATTCTACACATCTTGGTTTCTAATCCATGTTTGTTTATTGGTGTTTGTTAATTTTGCAACGGTAATCAATCAAGGAAAACTCTCTTCATCGGCCGGCCGATAGAAAGAGAAGGTGCACTCACAATCTCCCCCACATTTAAGGTATTTATATCGCGATCCCTCCATTGATTATTTGTTATATCCTTTGAGGCCCTCGCGTCTCTGGCGATCACATTCCCCTTAGCATCCTCGCATGCTCCCCTTTTCTCCCTCTTTTCCCATTCTTCTTCTATTTTCATTTTTTTCTTTTTCCCTTTTAATTGTTCTAAGTGGATTTCTTAGAATCTACAGCCGTGACCTTAAAATCCCCCCCCCTTTTCAAAGCTTGGCCTTAGGGTCCTATTTATAGAGCCTAAAAGTCAACCCCAAAATTAGGGTTTCCAATGAAAATCAGCTCGACATATCAACACAAAATCCGTAGATAATAGAATTATCTTCCAACCAGTTCAAACGGCACTCCATTTGGTGGAGTATCTGCGAAGAAATGGGTGGAAGAAGTTGAGGATAAAACCACGGATAGAGAGAGACAAACCCTTAGTTCTTCAGCAATCGGACCATTGAGCGGCCACTCGATAGACCGCCCAGACCATTACGCGGCCTATTACCAGACCGTTCAACCCGTCGGTTGAAATTAAACAAATAAGAAATATTATCCAATTATCCATCGAACTGTCTGACTATTTCGCCGTTGGACTCTCGGGGATTGGACGGTCTAATACTAGACGACTCAGTTCATAGGGCGGTTTAACACAAACCATCCTAGGCTTGTCAGTGATAAATTAAAAAGATTAGATAAATAGATAATTATCTGGAAAACCAACGACTTGGGACTCTTGGAATCAGGGCGGTCATATGCATACCGTTCCATGACATTGGACGGCTACAAACGGACTGTTCAAAAGCTTGTCGGCGGAAATTCTGAAAAATCACCTTAATATCCAATAAATAGGCAAACGGTTCATAATTAACTGTGCAGTGAGTGAACGGTCAAGTGATAGACCGCACAATGACTGGACACTCGAAAATCAATGAAATGTGATAAATCAAGCAAAATCAAGGCCCATTAAGCCCCGAATTGAAGCAGACCTAGTCAGGGAGGGAGGTACCCATAAAATAGGCCCAATAAGCTGCCTGAAACTAACCTAATGAGTAATGGACAACTCGAGGCATCAATAAATGATAGTAAGAGAAATAACTCAACTTATCGATAAAAAATTGGTGTCAACAAGGATCACCCTTGGATCATGTGCCAGTCAATTATTTTGTTGTTCTCACGTGCCCTTGTTCTTCTGTTCCTTATAAGTTAGATACTCAGGTGCACATATGTTGCTCGAACTATGGCTTCCCTTGCTTGCACAAGTTCCATAAACTGCATGTACTGGGAACGATTGCACCGAGCTTGTTCTATTGGAACTGGGCATTGCATCGACCTGGTCGAGCTGGTAAAAGCATTGCACCGTCTTAGATTGGTGTCCTGAGGAATGGTTTGCACTGGTTGGCTTCTTCTGAAGTCATGCGTTGCATCGAGTATCCTCAGAGGTGTAGACACGCCATTCTTGACGCCTCCTGAGAAAGTCTCATATTACTATACGACGCCCCGCAACGGCTTACGCATTTTGAATCACTCGAGTGCTTCCTTTTCTTGGGTCTTCTTCTGCCTTTTTCGGCATTCGGAATCGTCCCGTCACAGCATTCGGACAGCGTCAACACCAGTCAGACGCATCAGGAGGTTCCGGAATAAGGAAGGGTGTCTGACGGGCGGCCGCCGACGCTTGATTTGAGGACCCGGGTGGGTCTTAATGGGGGCGTCCAGGCCCCTGGACGCCCCCATATTTTTAATTTAATTTATTTTATTTTCTCAGGGCCCAAACCAAATAAAAAATATATATATTAATTGAGGCGTCCAGAGCCCTGGACGCCTTCATAAAAACAAAAATAAAAAATATGTGTAAAATGCCAGTTGGCATAAAAAACAAAAAAATAAATAAAAATATATACATATTAATGGAGGCGTCCAGGCCCCTAGACACCTCCATAAAAAAAATATAAAAAATTAAAATGCCAGCCTTGGCATAAAAGACAAAAGAAAAATAAAAAATAAATATATATTTTGGAGGCGTCCAGGCCCCTGGACGCCTCCATCAACTCTCTCACGGGCGCCGGCCACCGAACGACGGTTTGTCGTGTGTGAAAAAATCCAAATTTTGAAGACGTCCAGGCCTCTGGACGCGCCCATTTCTGAATCACGAGGCGCCGCTCACAAAACCACGCGTTGTGCCAAACCGCGTGCGGCCGTCGTCGGTATTCGGTGGACCTGTTTGAGGCGTCCGGGTCCCTGGACGCCTCCATAAAAGTATTCCAAAAAATATATAAAAATAGAATAAAATATTAATTCGGCCCTGATGGAGGTGTCCAGGGTCCTGGACGCCTCCACCCTCCGGAGCCCTATAAATAGAGGCCCACCCCCTCAGTTCTGGAGAGCTTCGAAGTGATCCGATAGGCTGCCGGAGCCCAGAGGCTACGGAGTCATTTTCTAACCCGTGGGTTCTTTTGTAGGTGAAGGTTCTGCCGGCTTCTCGGGTGCTCACGCTCGCGAGAGGAAGGTCGTCTTCATCCACCGCGCTTCCACGTCGTCCCCACGCTGCCGAAGCTCCGCCAGATTTCACCCTCGGCTCATCCAATAAGCCTTTTCTTCCCCTTTTTCTCTATAGTTCTTTTGCATTCATCATCTCGCATCATCTATCCCCCTTCATAAGGGCGCCTCTTCTTATATACTTCTTGCATTCATCGTCTCATTTTCCTCCTACTCGAGTCCGAGAGGGGTTTAAAAGGTAACACCAACCAGGTGTGTGTCTTACCATCATTTCGTTATTTCTATCGCAAGGATTTGAATACTACACCTCCATCTTTCTAATCCACTTGTCATTTGTTTGTCGTTGTTTTGCAAGGGTAGCCGAGGAAAGCCCTCTCCGTCGGCCGGCCAGAGGGAGAGGAAGAAGCAACCCGCCATCTCCCGCTCTTGAGGTAGGTGCGATCACTTTCTTATTTTGGGGTCTTTCGGCCCCTGGCGATCACATCTTATTTTCGAGGCCGCGGCGAGTCACTTCCCCAATGGCCGTTTAAATTTTCGTTCTTATATTCTCTTTATATTCTGTTATATTCTGCTCATATTCTCGAGGCCGCGGCGAGTCACTTCCACAATGGCCGTTTAAATTCACGTTCTCATACGTTATATTCTTATCTGTTTATGTTCTCGAGGCCACGGCGAGTCACTTCCCCAATGGCCGTTTAAATTCCCGCTCTTTGTATTCGCTTTATATTCTGTCATCTTATTATCTGCTCATATTCTCAAGGCCGCGGCGAGTCACTTCCCCAATGGCCGTTTCAATTCTTGTTATTTAATTTCTGCACCATTCTCGTCCCCCCGAGGCCGCGGCGAGTCACTTCCCGCTATGGCCGTTTAACCCCCATATCTTGCTATATCACACTTGTCCCGCTCGCCCCGCCGGAGCAATCTCCCGTGGTGGCCCCTTCTCTCTCTTCTCTTATTTATGTGTTGCAGCAAACAAACACCAAACAAAAGAAAAGTGGAGCCCGCGCGCGCTCCGCGTCTTCTCCGCTCTTCTCCGAACCGCGTGACGTCGCTCACAGATTGACGATCACGGTGGGACTTCTACTGCTTCCTTTCGGCTACCCTTGCAAGTTCGGCACCATCCGTGCCTCTCCACCTTCGCGCCTGCGCGCGCCCCCGTTGTGCTCACGGCAGCACCGTCAGTTCTGATTGGTTCTTTGTTTATTATATGTCTGTTATTTCTGTTGTTTTCCCACTCCATATCTCTGTCAGCATTCATTGCATGCATCCATCCTCTTTTCTATCCTTTTTTCATTTTTTTTGAGGATCACCCTTTCCCGGTGAAGGAAGGACTCTCCGTTTGGGAATTCCTCTCAACGGACTAGAATCTCCTACACTGGGACCTCCGTAAGTCCCCGACATCGAAGAATCTCCTCTTCGTTCACTGGGCTGGTTGTACCATTGAAGTTCCCCGGAGTTAGTCATTTCATTCGTGGTGAGACGAGAGACCCTAGCTGACACGGCGGTGAAACAAAAACAAACTAGGGTCCCCATTTTGTGTGAACTTCGGATCTCGCTAAAAATACAAAAAAATCATCAAAATCAAAACACACAAAAAAAGGGCATAAGGGCAACCACTTGTTTGATAATCTCTGCTACCTGCTTGCTAGTGTATGTTTTTGCGTTCTGGGAAAACTGTGAGCATGGCTCACGAGTCTTTTGAGGAGAACCACCCTAGTCGTGGTTTGTCAGCCGACCCGCGAGTCTATGCTATGGACTCGGGTCCTTCTCATGAGCCCTCGCATGAGGTGCAGGTTATTGCCGGGGACACGTCCCCACCGCAAGGATATCTCTTCCTTACTGGGCGTCCTCGCCAACACGGAGCTTACCTCTGAACAGCTCCGGGCCTTCCAGGCCATTCTAAAGGGAAATCTGTTTCCCCCACGCCCCAGGAATCAACTCCGGCCATCGCACCTCTCCAAGAGTCCGTGCAGGCCATTCCATCTCCTTCATTGGCGCAAGCCATCCAGTCTCCCTCGCTTCAAGGACAAGCGAGCCAACAACCACCCTCATTCCAGTTCCCGTCACAATCTCAAACTCCCGTTGTTCCCCACACACCGCTTCAGCCAGGGCCAACTGTCGGCGGTCCGACAGCTCCCTCTCATTCCGGGTTCCCCCCTCAAGTCTCCGGGAGACAGTTTCTCCCCCAGTGGCAAGTGCCACCTTCACCTCCAGAGGAGCTCGCCCAATCGCTCCTCAATAGGTTCAATCGCATGGACGAGCAGTTTCAAAATCTGAGAAGAATGGTGGACGTGAAAGCCACCCCGGAGGTTGCTTTGCCAATCCTTCCCGTCATTCATCTTCCTCCCTCCGAAATGCCCACGTACCGCAGATACAATGGTACCGGCAACCCCTTCATTCACCTCAAGGATTTCATGTATGAATCCTCCTATTGGCAAAACGATCAGAGGTCCCTGGCATACCTCTTTCGGAGATCATTGGATGGTCCCGCGCTTGAGTGGTTCTATTCTTGGAGCCCCGCGAGGCGAGAATTTTGAAATAGTCCAGAGAAGGTTCTTGCAGAAATATAGGGATAGGGTCGGTCCCTCACTCTCCATTACCGACCTAGTGGCCGAAAAGATGAAACCCGACGAGGATTTTGTCCGCTATGCTGATAGATGGAGGTCTCTGGCGGAAAGAATAAGGGATACCCTCTCTGAGCCCGAACAAGTGAAGATGATTGTGTCTAATGCAACCCCACAGTTCAGACACGTCCTGGCCATGAATAAACTTACTACAATGGAGGAACTCTATGAAAGGGCCCGGTACATCCAAACCCAGCTAAAAGACTCCCCCATCATGAACATGTTTGAGTCGTCGAAGCCCAAAGTGGTCAGAAAGACAGGCGCTGGTGTCCCGGGCGGAGCCACAGAAGGGGTCGTGACAAATGAGCAAGTCAGTGCGGTCAACAATGCCAACTATGCAGTCAACCCAAGGCCTCCACAAATGCCCCGACTTCCCCTTCAACCAGGTCCTTTCCCTCTTCGTCCTCCACCCCAAAATAATCCACCCCAGGATAATATGCCTCCATTACGCCAACCCCAGCAACAACAACCACAACCTCAGCAACAACAACCACCACTTCAGTACAACCAAGTTCCACCTCCGGGGAACTATGGTCCCCAACAGCAACAAAGGAGGCCGCTCGGTCCCAAGAGAGCCTACTATCCACCATTGCCGGAAACCTTAGCAGACATTTTTAATGCCCTCATGGCATCAAACCAACTCGCCCTACCCAGAGAAAGGTCCGCATGGCCCCCAATGTTGATACCTCCAAATATTGCGTCTACCACAGGCAGCCGGGACACACAGTAGATTACTGCTTCCATTTCAAAGATTACATCCATGATATGAATGATGAACATCAAATAGATTGGGATGAGATGAGACGATACGTCGCGGCTCTCAAGGCTAGGAGACCTCCTCATAGGCCACAGCAGCAGTTACAACAGCAACAGCAACAGCAACCACAACAACAACAGCAGGCTCAGCAGGCCCCACAACAACAGCCCGACATGGGCATAATCCAGAATCCATTACCGGAGCACCAACAGCCCAATCATCAGGTTAACCCCATCTCCTCCTTCCCGGAAGTCGGGAGAGAGCAGGTGTGGCACCAGGAAAGTACCTCCATTCTTTCTACCTCCAACCCTATCGTCATGCAACCCCCTCACCTTGCCGGGTAGCACCTCTCTCTCATCAACCCGCATCAGTATCACCATCACCATTTCCACTACCATTACGCCCTCTCATCCGCACCCCGACCTCCTATCAACCGACACTCTCCACTACGCCTTCACACCCTCTCATCTTCTCTCACTCCCCCACTTTACCATCCACCTCTACCACATTTACCCCTACGCCTTCTAAACCCCTTATCATCCGTCAACCATACATAACCCCGTCTTTCTCCACCGTATCACCACTAATGCCTTCAAAACCACTCATTAACCATCACCCACCTCAAAATCATTGTCCACTTCAAGCCCTACCCACTCCTACTTCGTCTCCACCGCCACCTTCTAGACCCCTTATCCTTCATAATCCGCGAATATCCCCTCTACCTCCACCATGCCGCCACCTAACAAACCCCTCATCAGAATCCCTGCTCCCGTCATCACCCCTGCTTCATCAACCATTCCTCCACTACTACCCCTCAAACCCCTGTTAAAACCCACTGCTACCCCCACAGAGGTACAAAAGCCGCAGGCAATGGTGCTCCGGAGTGGAAGGATTTTCCACAGGGTTTTCCCCCACAACAGTCAGAATCCCGAGCAATCTCAGCCAGAGAAGGATGATGCAGAACAACCAGAAAGAGCTATCCCTGGAACACAGTATGATCTATTGAAACACTTGGACAAGACACCTGCCCGGATCTCCATCCTAGAGCTACTTCAAAGATCCACATCCCACCAGGCGGCCTTGATGGAATATCTTCAAAAGGTCATGGTTAATGAAGACCTCCCCGTGGAGAAGATTTCGACCGTCCTGACCCCAACAGACACACAACCAGCCATCATGTTTCACAACTACGAGCTCGCTCCCAAGGAAGCTCGGAAATATGCATTGTGCATTTCAATAAAAATTAATGGGGTATCCATAAACCCGTGTCTTGTGGACACGGGTGCATCCATAAATGTGATCTCCATGAGCACTCTTCAGTTGTGTGGGGTCAACGAGGAACAAATAAGACCTTCCTCGATCACGGTCACGGCTTATGACAATAGCAAAAGGCCGCCGCAGGGGATGATTATTCTGAAGGCAGAACTAGGCCCCATGTCAATTCCCACGGAATTCCATGTCCTCGACATGGACCCCACATTCAAGGCTATACTGGGTCGCCCTTACATCGAAGCCATGGACGCTGTGCCTTCCACCAACCATCAGTGCCTGAAGTTTCCTTACAATGGGAGAATTATTAAAGTGGTCAGTACACCTGTCCTTCACACAGTGGATGCTATCAACACCTCTCTGCCTTCTGTTTGGCCGTCTCATCGGCCCATATTGTCACTGCTGGACGTACGTGATCCATCTCATGTTCCACTAGCACCAAAGGAGCCGGTCAGGGCAACCACAACATCATGTCTCCCTTTTCACTCCAAAGGTTGGGAGATTATGAGGAACATCGGCTATCAACAAGGAAAAGGTCTGGGCGCACAGTTACAGGGTATGCTCAAACCGCCAAAGGAAATTAGGCCGAACCGTAGGTTTGGCCTAGGCTTCAAAGGACCGTTCAAGGCAGATTGGAAGCCCCTCACGTGGACTCTATCAAACCACTTCAACAGAGGGCCCGTTGTTCAGATGGGAGATCACCCACGAGAAGCATATGGGGGATCACATGCTGTATATTTGGCTGAAAAATGTCCGAGGATCACCAAAAGAGGCAAGATCAAAGATCCGGAATGCGAGTGGGACAAATGGTTCGACATACGGGACATTTCCGTTGCACTGGAAAGGATGTTCTCGTCACCGTAGCTTGAAGGACCACCATTGATCTCCGAAATACCAGAGAATATTACCACTCTTGCCAAGGTTCCAAACTATCCTCGTCCTCGCCAGAAGGACCCTGTCATCGACGGATCTTCATCCGTCCTCAACATTGCCGTCGACGGCTCATTAGCCGCCATCTTCTCCATCCACTCGTCTCAGCCTTTGCTGATATCTTCTTCCTGGGCCAGACAATTGTCTGATGATCTTCCCAGATCCCCTTCTCTGCTTACATACCTACGCGGGCTTTTCAACCCGCGCCAGGTCTTCAACCATGATCTGCTCTATGAGCCTCACAATCCTCTAGCCATAACCACTTTCTCTCTCCTCCAATCTCTTTTCACTGCTTTGTCATTAAAAATGAAAACGAAAAAAAAACGTCAATTTTCAAACTCCCCAACAACACATCTTCGTTGAGGAAACCTCCTACATCTCCCACGGGTGCGTACCGCCTTGCGGACCACCCGTCCAAGGTCCGATGAGCGACCTTTTCTACCCCTCCTCTGAGGGGTCTTCTCCTGTACATTCTACACCATCCTCTTCATCTTCCTCTTCTTCTGTAAATATTGTCAGTCAATCTAGGAATGATAGGCCAAGGGTAGTACCTAGGAAGAAATCCAAGGGTAGGCAGATCCCTCGTCGATTCCTTCTGGATTTAGCCGCCAGGTGTCAGGCCCTTCTTGCCATCCCCCAGTTGCTAGAAAATCCCATCCAGCTACCCGAAATAGAATGCGAGGGCGACTGTGCATCTGATGAAGGGTATGGAGTCTACGAGATCACGGATGAAGAATGCCCCACTGAAGATGAGGGTGAAGAATATGAGGATGCGGCGGGCGCATACGCTAGTGGAATGAGGAGATTCGACGAGCCGTCAACCGCCGTAGAAGAATCCACCAAAGAAGTCAACTTGGGAACTGAGGAAGACCCTAGGATCATCCTCATAAGTGACAACCTACCACCCTCTGAAGAAGAGGCATTAATTGAGGTTCTCAAGGAATATAAGGACACGTTTGCATGGAGCTACGAGGATATGTCGGGTCTGGATTCAACCTTGGTCGAACACCGTTTAACCCTAAAACCAGGGTCCATCTCGGTAAAACAAAGGTTAAGGCGTTTCCACCCTCAGATGGCTTTGAAAATGAAAGAAGAGGTCGATAAGCTCCACAAAGCCAGGTTCATTAGAGTCGTTCTTTATCCTCAATGGGTGGCGAACATTGTCCCGGTCATGAAAAAGATGGGAAAGTCAGGATTTGCATCGACTTCCGGGACCTTAACCGCGCGTGTCCAAAGGATGATTTTCCCTTACCTCACATTGATGTGCTGATTGATAACACGGCAGGCTACGAAACCCTCTCTTTCATGGATGGATTTTCAGGATACAATCAAATTCGTTTGGCAGAAGAGGATCAGGAAAAGACGTCATTCACTACCCCTTGGGGAACATATTGTTACGTGGTCATGCCGTTCGGATTAAAGAATGCTGGAGCTACTTACCAAAGAGCGATGATGGCCATATTTCATGACATGATGCACATATATCTGGAAGTGTATGTGGATGACTTATTGGTGAAATCAAGGACCAGGATGGAACATCCAGAAGTTTTGGCTAAGGTCTTGCAAAGGTCAAGAGAGTTCCAATTGAAAATGAACCCGAAGAAGTGTGTGTTTGGTGTGTCGTCAGGTAAATTGCTGGGGTTCATCGTGAGTAAAAGAGGGATCGAGATAGATCCCGACAAAGCCAAGGCTATCAGGGATATGCCGCCTCCCAAGAATTTGAGGGAAGTCCGAGGTTTAATCGGGAGGTTACAGTTTATTCGTCGGTTTGTGTCCCAACATTCACAAAGGTGTAGACCTCTCTACGAGTTGACCAAGCCAGGAGTAGAATTCCACTGGAATTCTAAATGTCAGAAAGCTTTTGAAGGGTTGAAGGAATATCTGGCTAGTCCACCCGTTCTCATTCCACCCAAACCAGAAAAACCTCTGATCCTTTACGTCTCAGTCTTGGATGACTCCGTGGGAGCCGTCCTCGCACAAGCTGATGAAGAAGGCAAGGAACGGGCAACCTATTACTTGTCCAAACTTCTCAATCCCTGTGAGCAGAAGTACACCGGCATGGAGAAAACCTGTGCTGCCCTCGTTTGGGTAGTGCAGAAATTGAAGCACTACTTCTTGGCTCACGAGGTCCACTTGATTGCTCGAATGAATCCTATCAAATTCCTTCTGGAGAAATCCGTCCTTACGGATAGGCTAGCACGCTGGCAAAGTTTTCTCTCTCAGTTCGACATCACCTACATCCAGCAAAAGGCGATTAAAGGCTATGCCATAGCCGAGCATCTCGCTCACCATCCTCTTCCCAAGTTCGATCCCGTCCAATCAGAGTTTCCAGATGAGGAACTAATGTCCATCAACCAATCAGATGAGCCAATGTGGACGCTATATTTTGATGGAGCTCTGAATTCTCAAGGGAGAGGAATCGGCATCGCCCTCCTGTCGCCTGAAGGCCTCACATTCCCATTGGCATACCAGCTCAAATTTCCAGTCACCAACAATATAGCCGAATATGAAGCTCTTCTAGCTGGCCTAGAACTCGCTCATTCTTTTCGTATCACTGAGTTGCGAGTCGTAGGTGATAGTCAACTCATCCTTCGCCAGGTGCTCACTAAATATCGCACTCGCGATCCCAAACTCAAGCCATACCAAGAACTCACTGCTGCCTTTGCCAAACTGTTCGCCAAACTGATCTTTGTTCATATCCCTCGTCATCAGAATATTCTCGCCGATGCCCTCGCCTCGTTGGCATCATCCATAAGGTTCCCTCTAGGAAGATGGTTTAAGTCCATTTCCATCTATAAACTTCACGCCCCTGCAATCGATGATGCTTCCTACGTAAATATCAAAGACAGGATAGCAAGGAAGATCCTGCAGGAAGATATCCTTGAGAAGAGGGAAATCATGTTGGCAGAGGCCGAAGAAGAACTGGCTGATGAAGAGAAACCATGGTTCTATGAAATTGTCAAATACTGCCAAGATCAGTCTTATCCTGAAGGGGCCACCACAGAGGACAAGAAAGCCATAAGAAGGGTGGCTCAGAAATATACTTTGGTTGGAGGTCTACTCTATAGGAGGAGCCTTACTGGTATTCTGTTAAGATGTCTTGGTGACGATGAGGTTTGGAAATGTGTAGAAGAGACGCACTCGGGTGTGTGCGGTGGCCACGTGAATAGTCAGATGCTCGCCAAGAAGATCATTCGGCAAGGCTTTTATTGGCCCACTATGGAAGAGGATTGTGCTGTCTATGTCCGTAGGTGTGTCAAGTGTCAACTTCACGCCGATAAAATCCATTCACCATCTTCCTCACTTCATCCAATATCCTCCCCGTGGCCTTTCTCCATGTGGGCATTCGACATCATTGGTCCCCTAGGTGATCCCAATTCCCTCACCAAGCAGAAATCTTTCATCCTTACTGCGACGGAATACTTCACCAAATGGGCCGAAGCTGAAGCTTACGCGGAAATCAAGGCGTCAACAGTCTGCAAATTCATCATGAAAAACATCCTCGCCAGATTCAGGCGTCCCAAGCACGATCGTCACCGACAATGGGCCACAGTTCATTTCTCAGGACCTACAGGACCTCTGCAAAAGGTACGCAATTGCATTGCATCATTCATCGCCTTATTACCCACAAGGTAACGGCCAAGCGGAGGCCACCAATAAAACATTGCTCAAAATCATCAAAAAAACCTGCGAGTCTAGTAAGTTTTCAGACTGGCCAGAAAAGCTTATCGAAGCTCTATGGGCCTATCGCACTTCAATCCGTACCCCCACCGGGCAGACTCCATTTGCCCTTACTTATGGTATGGAAGCGGTAGTCCCGTACGAGACTCTGATCCCTTCTCTCAGGGTACAATTGGACGAGGAATTTCCCCTCGACGATCGTCGTAATTCACTCCTCGCCCAGTTGGAACTCTTGGATGAGAAACGGCTGGCCGCTGCCGAACACGCGCGTGTGTATCAAAATAGACTCGCTCGCTTTTACCAAAAGAAAGTCGTTGAGAGAAAATTCAAAGTCGGTGAGATGGTCATAAAAAGAATTTTTGTCAAACCTGGAGGTCCGCGTTCTAAGCTCCAACCCAATTGGGAAGGACCATTTGTAATTCAAGCCGTGTACCCTGGTAACACCTACAAGCTAGTCAACACCGAAGGGACCGAGTTATCCCACCCTTGGAACGGGCTTTATCTTAAGAAATACTACCCTTAGCACAAAACAAAAAATGATGAAAAGATAAAAACATCAAAAACAAAGGAATATTGAAAACCACTAAAAATATGGAAAATTTAAAATGCCGATGCCCGGCAGTCACCATGTAGTTAAGTCCCTGCATCTAACCTTCATGTTAGGATAGGGCCCATTGAGGCTTGGTAGGCACCGGGTCTTGGTTTGCCAGAACCGTGGAAATCCCTGTCCGGCCACGTCAGCCTATGCTCGCTCGAAGGAAGCTAACATGTGCTCACTTATGTATTTTACTCAAAAAAGGTCGGTAGCATCACCTACGGTGGAGCGTCACCCAGAAGATCTCCGGAAGTTGTAATCTTTATTCTTTTCCCTTCGACCAAATGAGACAGTCAGCGCCCTTAAAACGCTGAGCATGAGAAACCGAAACTCAAACCCCAAAGGCAAGAGTAGGATCCATTTCCTCGAGCATCGATCAGAGCACGAGAAGAGGGCAGTGTCCCCGCATGCATACGAAAAGGGAGCCCATAAACGTCAAACGACTATATCTCCCTCACAAAAAGAAATACAAAATCAAAATCAAGAGAAAAGCCTGGTCGTGACCGTGCCTGTTGCGATAAACGGAACCCCTCAAAGCAAAAGTCTGAATCCACAAAAGGGGCCGTGGAATGTAAACGCTCGAGATTTGGTCCGAAGTTGTCCGAAAGGAAAGAGTTAATGGGCCCTTATTCGCTCACCGGGTTAACGATTTTGCCGGTCCTCTCAGGAGGTTTATCCCCTGCGCTCTTCCCTCTTCCTCTAAAGATGAAGGTTCGATGGAGTTTCTGAAGGATGAAAACTGCCTAGGGTCTGCGACCTTATTTTAATATACACATTTGGTTGCCTACTTTGAAAAGCAAAAGCTATCGCTGCGAAGGAGTCTCTATGTTTCTGGCTGGTCAAGACCCTTGTTTACCACCTTGATGTCTTCTTGTTTAACCTCGGGCTTAGGCCAATGCAAGCGCGTCACCTATGGGTGCGACGACGTCTGATTCCGGGTCAGCGTCGCGCGGTTGGTTGTTAGGGTTCCAGGGTGTTCCATCATATACCATCTAGAGTTGTGAGAAAACAGACCCGGGTCGGGCAAATCATTTACCTCAAACACCTTTTAGGTGAATCCCTGTGGTCGGAAGCGACTAGGAGCCTAAGCATGGCATGACGGTATTGTCATCAGGGTAAGTCTTAGCAGGCGGGATCGTCATTCGAGGGGTCTAGAGGCCCAAATCAACCTAGATGTGCACTTAGGATACCTGGGAGGTTAGTAAGAAACCCCTGTTCTCACGTAGGTTAGGTGCCATGTGGGTGCTTACCGGGCATTAGCAACAAAAAAAATCGAAATGATAAAAGCAAAAAAAAAATGGAAAAGAGAAAATGTACATATTTGCAAACAAAAAAAATCTTTTTTATAAAATAAAAAAATGCCAAATATAAAAAAAGAAAATAAATCAATTTTGCATGATTATATTTGCGTGCAGCATCTCACTTTAATACCGCTTGCATTCGTGTGCTTGCCTGTCACATTTATCATCACCACTTCTTTCCCTTGCATTCGTTAAAATAAAGGCTTGGCCCCTTGACCAGTTATCAAGGATAGTCACAGTGACCATTTGCTTATTGAGCAAGGGGCCAAGTCAGAACAGAAATTCTGATTTGTTTGTTTCAGTGATATGTGCAGGGATTCAGGCAACAGAAGCAAAGGTGAAAACCAAACAAACCAAACCTTGTGTTTTATTCCAAAAAATCAAAAAAATTACATCAAGTTCCGCCCTCTCTCTCTGCATTACTCGTCCCACTACTCTCCGGGCAAAACACTCTCAAAGGTGCTACCCAACTACGAAAAGCGGTACTCCTACCGCTCTGTACTCCTCTTCCTATTCCCGCATCCCGACGTTGATCTACGGAAGTAGCAGAGAAGCTACCAACACGAAAGCCATGCTCTCTGCTCTTCGGTAGCGCTCCTCACCATCTCTTAGCCACTGTTCAGCAAGACCAAGGCTGATTCGGAGTTCGAATAGTTGGGCCTCCATGGCCCTTTGTTCCTCTCTTTCAGTCAATCTGTTGGCTCTTTCTCTCTCCGCGTCTCTTTCTCTCTCGGCACGTTCTCTCTCACGGTCTTCCCTCTCCAACTGGAGAGTGATCCTCAGTTCCACGGCATCCCTAGAGGAGTCGTCATCAGGATGACTGTCACGCCCCGAGCGCGGAAGATACCCGGAGATGCGCGACGTGTCTATATCAATCATGTCAATCAGAGTGGTCGTGTATTCGACACAAAGACAGAGATGCGCAAAATAGCAAGATAACCCAATCCTTTATTTCATAATGGATAGACTATTACAAATCCAATACTCTGTTAAATAAAAAGGAAAAGAATACATAGTTGACTCAAGAAACTATAGAAAAGACTAGACGACACTTGTAGAAGCTCTATCACTTTCACTCTTGACCATTCCCATCCGATTGACTTCCATCGTCGTCGGACTTACCTGAAAAGTAAAAAGGGACAAACGGAATGAGCGAACGCTCAGTAGGAAATTATATCTCAAGTACTAGCAAGTGGTTTAAGTAATTACATTTTCATGGATGCAATAAAGCTATGCATGCTCGCATGAAACGACAAGATAGAGAGAATGTAATATCAAAGAAATAAGATGAACTTTCATGAACAAGATACAAGTTATTCAAGATATTCAAGCAAGTACCATTATCGAGTCATGTCAAGAACTTTGGCTATCATGTATCAAGCAAGTAAATTACCCTTTTTCGGGCCACGCATTTCATTTCATGTCAAGTACGAGTCAAGTACAAGATGTGTGTGGAATGTCCAATCAAGCAAGTCAAGTACTCGGTATAATGCCAGATACCTTATCATTTTAACTCCCATGGGCACAAGTACTTTCGGGTGCTCCTCCCAGGACCAGATCGGGCCCTATATGCGCAGGCATTTATCATGTGTTTTGACATCCACTCTTGTTTATATAGCCAATATAGAATTTCAATAATCAAGCTTGTAGACACGTATGACAACTTTGATAGAATAGAGTCCAAAATATGACAAAGGACATAGAATGGCGATAATAACGGTATAATCACGATGTCGAAAAAACTAGGTAGATTATGGTTCCCTTAACTTAGGTACCATGACAAATCAATATGGACATTCTTTATATAGAATTGAGGTCCACATGAATATTAGATCAAGCAAGATACCCTCATTCTTATCATAGAATTGGGGTTTACAAGAATGACACGATATGGCATGATATCATCATCCCATCAAGAATTTCTTATGATATACTCTTTGTATAATCATAAGGGCCGGTATACCATGTTTCTTTAGATTGACATGGCAAGGATCGTGTAATGGGTTTTTAGGGTACAACCAGCTCAGTCGGCCTTGAGGGAATCCAAGGCTACGAGGAGTCTTACGGAGGTCTCTATGACTAACTCGCTAGTCCAAAGGAACGGAATGTCCAATGGAGAGCTTGTATGTCAATGAGAGTTGAGTGTGATCGATAAATCAACATGAAACGTGGGACTATACTCACGGAGTGGAGAATAGTGCCGATATATATATATAGGTATAATATATAAACCATCGGTTAGCAAATCAGAGGAAAAATCAGTTTACAGTAAAATAACGACTTAGGTCAAGTCGTGTATTGAATAATTAACGCCTAATAGAAGGGCGTTTACATATATTGCCAATTTGCGGAATTTCCATTTATTTCATTAATTTATCAAAAACACGCCTTTCCTGGGGGCGTTTCTTCAAAGTGGACGACTGCAGGGGCAGGCGTCTCATCATTTACATATTCGACATGATATAATTATTCTCAGAAATTTATCAAAAACGCGCCCTTGGAAGGGGCGTTACTTTTTAATTCCATTTTACAGAATATGTGAGTTTCAGGATTTTAACAGATACACGCCCTAGTAAGGGGCGTTTATTTTTAATTCACGCCCTATGATGGGGCGTTTACATAGGGAAAACGACTTTGTCCAAGTCGTGAATTTCAAGATTTTAACATATACACGCCCTAGTAAGGGGCGTTACTTTTAAAGTCACGCCCTATGATAAGGCGTTAATACGTGGGAAAACGACCTTCTACAGGCCGTGAATACAAGAAATTGCAGGACATTAGATTTGGAGACAGGATCATGCATTAATAATCAAGGTTTCATATATAATCCGTTCTTAACATGCTTAAGTCATGATCTCGTAAAATTAACGCCTGTGTACAGGACGTTTCTTAATAAATTGACGACCGCTGTTATGGTCGTTTATTTTAAAATAGCGCCCTATTCCAGGGCGTTTCTTTCAAACAATTCAGAAAACACACCGAAACCATATGTATATAGACCGTATGCATGCCATGCTTATATAATATCTTTCACTAATTTTATTTGGGCTACAGTATCTTGAGAAAACCTACCTTAATAATGGATTTGAAGATGACCGTGAGGGGTTTGACTAGCAGAGGATGATGCTCGGTTAGGCTCCTGAAGACCACGGCTATTGGTTGATGGAAGAAGACGATGGCTTTGATTGTAGAAGAAGAACTGCAGTTATCCTATAAGAAAATAAAGAAACTGTATCAGTTTCTTTGTGATCTGAACATCATACGAAGGTAAATAATTTTTACCCGGATGAAGAACTATGCTTCTTCAAAACGTAGGGGCTTCTTAACCTGTAACAGAAGAAGATGAAGAACTGTTAGTTCTTCATGTAACAGACGTAGGGATTTAAGGAAAATAAGAAGGAATGCTCCTCTTACGTACCTCTGCAGACGAACGAATCAAATAGGTTTAGGGTTTAAATGAACGAGAGTTTTTATAGGATTTTGGATGTCCTAGTAGGGTTGGTGATTGTGTGGAAGTAATACTTCTATGATAGAGTCATTACCACGTTTGAACTCTTTCTAATGCTTATCACTTACCCTGGATAAGTTCAGGGTTCGATCGGTTCACGAACTGAATTAACGCCTTAGGTCAGGGCGTGTATTCTTGAATTGACGCCTTGCATAAGGGCGTTTCTTAAAAAGCGCCTTGAAAAAGGGCGTTTCGTGTTTTAAAACACGCCCAAGATAGAGGCGTTTCTTTTACTTGCCTATTTGGTCGTGAGAGTTGACGACCGCACGTGTGGGCGTCCTTTCTTTAGTCACGCCTTTTATAGAGGCGTTTCTTTTTGAATTAACGCCCTAATAAGAGGCGTTATTTTTAATTTGTCTTATTTCGTCCAATTAACCCTATTCCTTTTATATATTTTACTTCTGTAATATATATGTTTTAATTCATTTCAATTATTCATTTATTAGGGTTGCTACACCCTCCCCCACTTAAAAAGAATTTGGTCCCCAAATTCCATATATATATAATTATACACGCGGAGAGTGTAGGACATATACCTCTTAGAATAACTCGGGAAATCGTTTCTTCATAGATTCCTCGGTCTCCCATGTCGCTTCGCGTTCAGGATTCTTATTCCATTGCACCTTGATCATGGGAATAACCTTATTCCTTAGAGCTCGTATTTCTCGATCTAATATCTTCAAGGGCCTTTGTTCATATGTGAGATCTTTCTGGATCACCAGATCTCCATGCTCAATAATATGTGACGGATCGTGTACATACTTCTTCAACATAGATATGTGAAATACATTGTGTACCTCGGACAACTGAGGAGGCAACGCGATGCGATAAGCAACCTCGCCAACTCTTTCGAGTACCTCAAATGGTCCGATAAATCTTGGCGTAAGCTTGCCCTTAACACCAAATCTTCGTATGCCACGTCCAGGGGATATTTTAAGAAATACATGATCTCCAACCTGAAATTCAAGATCTCTTCTCCTGGTATCAGCATAAGCCTTTTGCCTTGTCTGGGCAACTTGTAATCTTTCTCTGATTACTAGTATCTTCTCGGTTGTATCCCTTACCATGTCTGGACCTAATAGTTGTTTTTCTCCAACTTCGTTCCAACATATGGGAGATCGGCAACTCCTTCCGTATAAGGCTTCGAAAGGTGCCATTTGGATACTAGCTTGGTAGCTATTATTATATGCAAATTCAACTAAAGGTAAGTGGTCATGCCAGCTTCCTCCAAAGTCAATAATGCATGCTCTCAGCATATCTTCAACAACTTGATTAGTTCGCTCGGTCTGACCATCCGTTTGTGGGTGAAAAGCAGTACTAAAGTTGAGCCTTGTCCCCAACGAATGTTGTAATCCCTTCCAAAAATGAGAAGTAAAACGGGGATCCCTATCAGACACGATTGAGACAGGAATTCCATGTATCCTGACTATTTCTTTAATGTATAGTGCAGCTAGTACATCAATCGACCATCGGCTTTTGGTTGGCAAGAAATGTGCCGATTTAGTCAATCGATCAATGATAACCCAGATTCCATCATGTCCTCCTTTAGATTTAGACAAACCCATGATGAAGTCCATACCAATATCCTCCCATTTCCACTTAGGAATATCTAGAGGATGTAGTTTTCCCGCAGGCTTTTGGTGTTCCGCCTTGACCTGTTGGCATGTGAGACAGCGTGATACATAGTCCGCTATTTCTCTTTTCATATTGGGCCACCAAAAGTTCCTCTTTACATCTTGGTACATTTTAGTTGATCCAGGATGAATAGTGTATCTTGATCTGTGAGCTTCATCTAAGATCTTCTTCTTTAATTCCGGGCAATCGGGTATACAAATTCTATCTTTGAACGATAACCTTCCATCAGAAGTTAGTTGAAAATCAGATTGTCCTTCTAATCTGCCTTTGATTTCTACTAACATGGGATCATCATCCTGAAGTGTTTGTATTTCAGATAACAAATCTGACTGTATGCTTACATGGGATAGTGTGACAAATTTGGATTCCATGTCCAAGCTTATATTGAGCTCAGAGAATTGTTCAAGTAACCTCCATTCTTGTATCATACAATTTGCTATTATTGCTCTCGGCTTTCGACTAAGGGCATCAGCAACATAATTACCCTTTCCGGGATGGTATTGTATATTGAAGTCGAAATCCTTGAGATATTCTAGCCAACGTCTTTGTCTCATGTTCAGCTCCTTTTGCGAAAATAGATATTTGAGACTTTTGTGATCGGAGTATACAGTAAACTGTACCCCATAGAGATAGTGTCTCCATATCTTTAGGGCAAATACTACCGCGGCCAATTCCAAGTCATGGACGGGGTAATTCTCCTCATGCTTCTTCAGTTGACGAGAAGAATATGCTATGACCTTCCCATGTTGCATTAGAACGCATCCGAGGCCAATGCCAGAAGCATCAGTGTAGACCTCGAATTCCTCTCCTTCAATTGGTAGGGCTAAGACCGGAGCTGTGGTGAGATGATCCTTGAGAGTTTGGAAACTGCTTTCACATTCCTCACTCCATTCATATCGGATCTCCTTACGAGTTAATCTTGTAAGTGGTACGGCGATCTTAGAGAAATCTTTGATAAATCGCCGATAATAGCCTGCAAGACCTAAGAAACTTCTGATCTCGCTTGCATTAGTGGGTCTCTCCCAGTTTCTCACAGCTTCAACTTTTGACGGATCCACAGATAAACCGTCCTTGGATATGACATGTCCGAGAAAAGCCACTTCTTCAAGCCAGAACTCGCATTTGCTGAGTTTAGCATATAATTGATTTGTCCTCAAGACTTGCAATGCAATCCTCAAATGCTCTTCATGTTCTTCCTTAGTCTTAGAATATATCAATATATCATCGATGAAGACTACTATGAATTGATCCAAGTAAGGCCTGAATATGCTATTCATTAACTGCATAAAGGCAGCAGGGGCATTTGTTAGTCCAAAAGGCATAACAACAAATTCGTAATGGCCATACCTGCTTCTGAATGCGGTCTTGTGAATGTCATCATCCTTGATCCTTAGTTGATGATATCCCGACCGGAGATCAATCTTGGAGAAATATTTGGATCCTGAAATCTGATCAAACAATTCATCGATTCTCGGCAGTGGATACTTGTTCTTGATAGTAAGATGATTCAACTGTCGATAGTCAATACACAATCTCATGGATCCATCCTTCTTCTTTACAAATAAGACTGGTGCTCCCCACGGGGAAGTACTTGGTCTAATAAACCCTTTTCGGATTAGTTCCATCAACTGCTCCTTCAACTCCTTGAGTTCAGCAGGGGACATTCTATATGGTGCCTTTGAAACCGGACCAGCACCAGGGACTAAGTCGATGGTAAAGGCCACATCTCTTTGCGGGGGTAATCCCGGCAATTCCTCCGGAAATACGTCTGGGAATTCTCGTACTACTTGAACGTCTTCTATCTTGGTTTCCTTAGATTCTTTATTAGTGACAAAAGCAAGGAAGGATACACATCCTTTCCTGACGAGCTTGCTTGCTCGAAGAGCCGAAATAAGAGGGGATTTGCTTCGACTCTTAGGACTAGTATAAGTCAGTTCCGGAAATTCCTTGAAAACAATCTTGCTATCACGGCAATCAACCGTTGCCTGGTATTTGGATAACCAATCTGCTCCTAGTATAACATCATATTCTTTTAGATCTAAGCAGATAAGATCAATAGGAAAATTCTTTCCTCGAACCAATACCTCACAATTTTGGTAATGATGTGTGATATCCGTCTCGTTTCCGAGAGGAGTAGACAATATTATCTTCATCCATTCTGGTTCTAGAGGTAATGGGTCAGCAAACTTCTTGGAAATAATGGAATGCGATGCACCCGTATCAAATAAGACATGTGCATATTTGGAACAAATTTTTAATGTACCTTCCACCAATCCGCCTTCTTCTTCTGGTTCGGTCTCTTGGATTGCATGAAGACGCGCGTTCCTCGTCACTGGGCGTTTACCCTCACCGTCTTGGTCATTCATTAATGGACAATCGGGAATCCGATGTTCACGACTCCCACAACGGAGACATGCTCCCAGTTTCCTCCAACATTCTTCTGTTTTGTGACCAGCCTTGTCACAATGCTTGCATACTACGTTTGAAGGTGTAGTGGTGATGGAGAAAGGCTTGGATTTCTTGAACTTCTGATCTTGAGAGGAAGAACCTCCATTATTGGGCCTCTTCTTAAAGTTGGGTTTAAAAGAACCCGAACTTGTGACTTGCTCCTTTTTGTCTTTCCCACGGATCCTATCAGATAGTTCCGTGGCATCTTCAAGCAACTGAGCTCGGCGTACTATTTCAGTATAAACTTGAATATCCATAGGCGCCAGTTGAGTAATGTAGTGGGGCCTAAGCCCATTAAGAAATCTACGGGCTTTCATCTTTTCCGTGCTAATTAAATGCTTAGCATATCTAGACAGTCTAGAGAACTGTGCTTCATAATCAGCCACCGATAAAGATCTTTGCTTTAATGCGGCAAATTCGGCGGCCATTATCCTACAATTACAATAGCTATGTTAGTATTATATCACTATGATCTTATAAAGGACTCATTGATCATTTAACCCTTGGTTCTACCCACTCTCACTTGGTTAAAGGTTTTGAAACCTATCCTTGGACTTGGGTTTCCTAGGAATTGAATACCTTAGGCTCTGATACCACAAAGACTGTCACGCCCCGAGCGCGGAAGATACCCGGAGATGCGCGACGTGTCTATATCAATCATGTCAATCAGAGTGGTCGTGTATTCGACACAAAGACAGAGATGCGCAAAATAGCAAGATAACCCAATCCTTTATTTCATAATGGATAGACTATTACAAATCCAATACTCTGTTAAATAAAAAGGAAAAGAATACATAGTTGACTCAAGAAACTATAGAAAAGACTAGACGACACTTGTAGAAGCTCTATCACTTTCACTCTTGACCATTCCCATCCGATTGACTTCCATCGTCGTCGGACTTACCTGAAAAGTAAAAAGGGACAAACGGAATGAGCGAACGCTCAGTAGGAAATTATATCTCAAGTACTAGCAAGTGGTTTAAGTAATTACATTTTCATGGATGCAATAAAGCTATGCATGCTCGCATGAAACGACAAGATAGAGAGAATGTAATATCAAAGAAATAAGATGAACTTTCATGAACAAGATACAAGTTATTCAAGATATTCAAGCAAGTACCATTATCGAGTCATGTCAAGAACTTTGGCTATCATGTATCAAGCAAGTAAATTACCCTTTTTCGGGCCACGCATTTCATTTCATGTCAAGTACGAGTCAAGTACAAGATGTGTGTGGAATGTCCAATCAAGCAAGTCAAGTACTCGGTATAATGCCAGATACCTTATCATTTTAACTCCCATGGGCACAAGTACTTTCGGGTGCTCCTCCCAGGACCAGATCGGGCCCTATATGCGCAGGCATTTATCATGTGTTTTGACATCCACTCTTGTTTATATAGCCAATATAGAATTTCAATAATCAAGCTTGTAGACACGTATGACAACTTTGATAGAATAGAGTCCAAAATATGACAAAGGACATAGAATGGCGATAATAACGGTATAATCACGATGTCGAAAAAAACTAGGTAGATTATGGTTCCCTTAACTTAGGTACCATGACAAATCAATATGGACATTCTTTATATAGAATTGAGGTCCACATGAATATTAGATCAAGCAAGATACCCTCATTCTTATCATAGAATTGGGGTTTACAAGAATGACACGATATGGCATGATATCATCATCCCATCAAGAATTTCTTATGATATACTCTTTGTATAATCATAAGGGCCGGTATACCATGTTTCTTTTAGATTGACATGGCAAGGATCGTGTAATGGGTTTTTAGGGTACAACCAGCTCAGTCGGCCTTGAGGGAATCCAAGGCTACGAGGAGTCTTACGGAGGTCTCTATGACTAACTCGCTAGTCCAAAGGAACGGAATGTCCAATGGAGAGCTTGTATGTCAATGAGAGTTGAGTGTGATCGATAAATCAACATGAAACGTGGGACTATACTCACGGAGTGGAGAATAGTGCCGATATATATATATAGGTATAATATATAAACCATCGGTTAGCAAATCAGAGGAAAAATCAGTTTACAGTAAAATAACGACTTAGGTCAAGTCGTGTATTGAATAATTAACGCCTAATAGAAGGGCGTTTACATATATTGCCAATTTGCGGAATTTCCATTTATTTCATTAATTTATCAAAAACACGCCTTTCCTGGGGGCGTTTCTTCAAAGTGGACGACTGCAGGGGCAGGCGTCTCATCATTTACATATTCGACATGATATAATTATTCTCAGAAATTTATCAAAAACGCGCCCTTGGAAGGGGCGTTACTTTTTAATTCCATTTTACAGAATATGTGAGTTTCAGGATTTTAACAGATACACGCCCTAGTAAGGGGCGTTTATTTTTAATTCACGCCCTATGATGGGGCGTTTACATAGGGAAAACGACTTTGTCCAAGTCGTGAATTTCAAGATTTTAACATATACACGCCCTAGTAAGGGGCGTTACTTTTAAAGTCACGCCCTATGATAAGGCGTTAATACGTGGGAAAACGACCTTCTACAGGCCGTGAATACAAGAAATTGCAGGACATTAGATTTGGAGACAGGATCATGCATTAATAATCAAGGTTTCATATATAATCCGTTCTTAACATGCTTAAGTCATGATCTCGTAAAATTAACGCCTGTGTACAGGACGTTTCTTAATAAATTGACGACCGCTGTTATGGTCGTTTATTTTAAAATAGCGCCCTATTCCAGGGCGTTTCTTTCAAACAATTCAGAAAACACACCGAAACCATATGTATATAGACCGTATGCATGCCATGCTTATATAATATCTTTCACTAATTTTATTTGGGCTACAGTATCTTGAGAAAACCTACCTTAATAATGGATTTGAAGATGACCGTGAGGGGTTTGACTAGCAGAGGATGATGCTCGGTTAGGCTCCTGAAGACCACGGCTATTGGTTGATGGAAGAAGACGATGGCTTTGATTGTAGAAGAAGAACTGCAGTTATCCTATAAGAAAATAAAGAAACTGTATCCGTTTCTTTGTGATCTGAACATCATACGAAGGTAAATAATTTTTACCCGGATGAAGAACTATGCTTCTTCAAAACGTAGGGGCTTCTTAACCTGTAACAGAAGAAGATGAAGAACTGTTAGTTCTTCATGTAACAGACGTAGGGGTTTAAGGAAAATAAGAAGGAATGCTCCTCTTACGTACCTCTGCAGACGAACGAATCAAATAGGTTTAGGGTTTAAATGAACGAGAGTTTTTATAGGATTTTGGATGTCCTAGTAGGGTTGGTGATTGTGTGGAAGTAATACTTCTATGATAGAGTCATTACCACGTTTGAACTCTTTCTAATGCTTATCACTTACCCTGGATAAGTTCAGGGTTCGATCGGTTCACGAACTGAATTAACGCCTTAGGTCAGGGCGTGTATTCTTGAATTGACGCCTTGCATAAGGGCGTTTCTTAAAAAGCGCCTTGAAAAAGGGCGTTTCGTGTTTTAAAACACGCCCAAGATAGAGGCGTTTCTTTTACTTGCCTATTTGGTCGTGAGAGTTGACGACCGCACGTGTGGGCGTCCTTTCTTTAGTCACGCCTTTTATAGAGGCGTTTCTTTTTGAATTAACGCCCTAATAAGAGGCGTTATTTTTAATTTGTCTTATTTCGTCCAATTAACCCTATTCCTTTTTATATATTTTACTTCTGTAATATATATGTTTTAATTCATTTCAATTATTCATTTATTAGGGTTGCTACAATGACGCCGCAGTTCCCTCTCCAGTTCTACTATCCTAGCCTCCTTCTGCGCGGCTTGGCCAAGCGCTTCTTCCGTCTCCTTTTCCTGCCAAGTGTACCATCTCAGATACACGATAAGGCATAAACAAGGAGAACTCAACACTAAGACTCTTACCTGTATAGAGGGCATCCCTTCTGCCTCCGCAGCACGCTGCGTGGCGTGAGCAAGTTGCTCATGAAGCGAGTCAAGTTCTGAGGTGGGAATCCACAAGCTGGAAGAGGCACCACCCACTCCCATCGCTGGGGAAGCCACGCCAATCTGGGCATGCTACGACCACGTGAATTAGCAGCCAACATCTGGAATCTGGGGTTTTAATTAGGAACGTACTGTACACCTACCAAGGCGCTCGTAGCTCCGCGGGCATCGCCTAACTGTTGTTCCATCTCTGCCAAGCGAGTTCGTAAATTCGCTATCATGGCATCCCGGACATCCTGCAGCCTTACAAGTCAGCATTTTCACCAGAAAAAGAAGAAAAGAGAAAAGGGGAAACCTACCTCCACAAGTCCCCGGGGTTGGAACCGTTCTGCGTACTTTGTCCTATATAGACGCAAGTAGTCCTCGCTATCCCGCGCCTGTGATTCTGCAATCGTGCCACCCCGTTGCCAGTCCTCATACTGTTCGGGGAATCGCACGCGCCAGTCAATGCAGGTCGCCGGTCCCCGCGTCTTTCTCCCGACACGAGGTGGCGCAGCTGAATCCACCCATTCTTGAGCCAGTCCTAAAGTCCTCATAACTAATCGTAGCCGAAGCGGCTCGATTTCATTCAGGCAGTGCATCCACAGTTCCCGTCCGAACCGGGCACGACTTGCAAGAACCCACGGCTGGTCGGCATCGACCATGTCTGAGTAGGGCCTCCAGTTTACCATCGCTACAGGGAACTCCTGTAGCTCCCTCCTTAGCACCATCAGTTGGTAGGTTAGGGGTGCCGCACTCATGATGGGTTCCCACCGCCTGGCTAACGGCACCACCACGGGTCGCCAATGCCGAGCTCTCCCCATAGGGAGGTAATAATAGCTCCATAGCTGCTCGGCACAGGTCATCAGTACTTTGCAAAAACATAAAAAAATACAAAACAAGCAAAACCAAAAAAAATACCTGGATAAATGGTGTGAAACCACTCACAGTCATCTCACGATCCGCTTCTTGAAATAGGCCTGCAAACAAGTGTGCCTGCATGGCGGCTCCCCAAGCATAATACCCTACTCTTTCAAGGTTTGACAGCAGCTCCAGGAAGTAACATTGGATACCGTCACCTTTCGAGCTCAGTACCAATCTCCCCAAAAGGAAGAGGAGAAATCTCCTCAAATATATGTTGCATCTTTCCCAGTCGCCGAAATCTGTGCAGTACACGGCACGGCATCCTATTTCCATCCTTTCCATGAACTCTTCTGAGGATTCATCGTCCCGCCGACGAGTGTCGGTGAGCCCTAATGCATCCATGAGGGACGCCCTAGCTACCGACCTATTTTTCCGACCATCTAGGTCCAAACCCAGTAACTTCTGGGCACCTTCTCTGTAGTCCGCGTAAGTGACTCCGGTCACTGCCTCGCCCTCTACCTTCAGGCTTGTGATCCGGACCACATCCTCCAAGCTGGGCACCATGTGCCCCCAGG
Source organism: Amorphophallus konjac (assembly GCA_022559845.1). NCBI lineage: Eukaryota > Viridiplantae > Streptophyta > Magnoliopsida > Alismatales > Araceae > Amorphophallus > Amorphophallus konjac. The sequence continues at coordinate 127,501,243 of CM040129.1, forward strand.
GCATCAGGAATGCCCGACTCACTGGGTCCCATCTCTCACACAAGACTTGGATCAGGACCAGGTCGAGCTGGATCGGCTCGATCCGAAGGAAGGTACCAAATCCCATCACGTCTAGCCTTGCCTTCTGAAAATCTGGGAGGCCCCTGTACGCTGCTACTACCAACTCCCATAAGATTTGTGATTTCATCACAACCTACACATACAAGGAATGGGGGTGAGGTTTGGTCAGAAGAAAGGAAGAAAGAATGAAAAAAGGGCAAGAAAACTTGGCTTACGAGTTGTGATTGGGCCCTTTCGCTGAAGTGCCCTTCAAGGTCTGAAAGCCTCCTGGAACTACTACCACTGGACCTGCTTCTCTTCGAGGAATGGGAAGATTCGCCCTCCATCCAACTCTCAGAATTTTGAACTCCTCCTCCGTGAGAACTTGTGCTCCTCGAGTTAGTCCTCGATATACCTGGGAAGATAAAAGGGACAAGAATTTATAGAAATGGAAGGAGTGCGGGCCAAGATTGCCTCCATCACCTGTTAATGATAGCCCTCGCAATGAGGCACCTGCCATGCGGTCCCGTGTGTCGCTTCACCGCTCGCACGGGGTGATTGACTGGACGAGGAATATGACGACTAGCCCCCTATGTTGTCTAGGGATACCCTATCATGATTTGGAGGACGTCCGCAAAATTTGACACAACGTTCGGGGAAGGGGCTAGGGCCGTCATTATTGACTTCGACGGTAGATTCCCGTGGAAAATGGTCACAACAAGACGCGATTCTCCGCTCGGGGCGGAGTCTCGGCAGACCCATCACATGGGAACAGTGCAAAGGAAAGGAAGTGTAGGGAAGAAGGAACGCACAAGAGAACAAACAAGCAGCAAAAAATCAAATCATTCCATTCATAATTCTACATAAGCTGTCACAAACACTACAGTCATAGAGAGGTGGAGGGTCCACTAGCTCGCCAACTCTTGCCATTATTTCCATGCTCGTCCCTCTAGGCGTCCCTCTCCTCTCCCCCGAGGTGAGGGTCCCTCAGAAGCCTCCGGGATCCCCATGCAGTAGCACCTGCCTCGCCTCTTGGCGCCTGCTCCGCAGTAGTGACTCGCTGCTCCTCCCCTAGCGTGGCGAAGAAGCCATTAGCGGCAAAGCGACCGGACTGGCGGAGTCGCTCCCCGAACTCTCGCGCTCTCTCGTAGCGCGTCTCCATCCCTCCTAGCCTCTGCACGACGGCCTGAAGGCCCAGCTGGAGCTCCCTCACTTGGGCCTCCAAGGCCCTCCTCTCGGTCCGATCCCGCTGTCGCTCGGACCTTCTCTCGGCTTTCTCTCTCTCTGTCTCTCTCCTTGTCATCTGCAGAAGAACCCTTAACTCCAGGATGTCTGGAGAAGGTCTCTCCTCACCTCGATGCCGCAGCTCCGCTATAGTCGCCATCCAGGCGTCACGCTCCTCTTCCGCCCGGGTCGCGCGGGCCACCGCACCGGCAAGTTGCTCCCGGAGGGAGGCAATCTCGAGAAAAGGGGCCGAGGAGCTGGAAGACGCGCCACCAATCATCCCCGCCGTCGCTGTCTGCTGGGCACGCTGGAACAAAATAAACAGCGGGCGTCAGTGAAACTCCAAATCTGAAGTTAAAAGTGCGGCACGTAACTTACCAGGAGCGACAGCTCATGTTGAGCGACGGCCAGCTGCCGCCTAGTCTCTGACAGTTGGGCGCGCGAGCCGCCGATGCCACGCGTGTCCCCAGCTTGCGGAAGCCCCGCGTAACTCTCTCTCTACCGCCGCAGGAAGTCGGCACTGTCCTGCACCAGTACACCCCCTTGCTATCCAGGGAGACGTACGGGCCAGTCCTCGAGCCTCGCCTTGTCGCGACTCTCCCTCCTGACGCGGCTCGGCTCATCCGCGCTCGCCCACTCATCGGCCAGACCCAGGGTCCTTGCCATGTCCTGCACCAAGAAAGGGGTACCACATCAGTCAAAAATAACGCGTCCCCTGTCTAGGACGCGTCCATCATTTAAGTGCGACACTAGCCGAACCCTTTCCCCCTTCGCATGGCTTGCTTCAAAACTCAAAATGGATCAAAGAGGGGGAAAACCAAGCACTCACCGAGCCGTGTTCACCTTCTCCCGCGCCATCGGGCCCCTCGGGTCCCTCGGGGGCCCGAAGCGGCCCTTCCTCCTCCATGGACGCCGTTCCGTGCTCTGGCGCGTCCCTCCTCGGGCGAGGAGTTCCTCGTCCCTCTCCACCTTCACCATGATCGGGCCCACCGAACTCCATCAATCAAAAGAGGAGGAAGATGAAAAAGGGGCAAGCAAGTTTCGACGGAAGGCGGGCTCGTTTGCGGGTAAGGCACGGGAGAAGAAAGGCCACCCGACGCTTTAAATTTGAATTCAAGGACTAAGACGCGTCCTCGCGCCTGGACGCGCCCAAAAGGGGGAGAAAGGAAACAGAATCCCCCCGTGCAAAGCGTAGTTCCCCTCTGTTCAGGGCAAGGTCTCGTGGAGCATGCCTCGAAGGACAACTCAGTGCAAAGAAGAAAGTGTGGGAGAGAGAAAAGTACACACAACACAAGAAAGCCATTTTCATTTCATATAATAGCCGAAAGTACATCATACAGTGAGAAGGGTGACGTGTACAAGCAACTCTCTAACTCTCACCATCACCCTCCTGGTCATCTCTCTCCTCCCTCCTCTGCCGGGGATCCCTAGGGGGCCTCTGCGAACCCTGAGAAGCCGTGCTCGCCTCGCCCTGCGGTGGCACTCCAGCCTCGAAGGCGCGACGACGCTCCTCGGCCGAAGAAACCAGATAGCTGCCCATGGAAAAAGAACCAGACTGATGAAGTCGCGCCCCGCGTTCCTTCGCCCTCTGCTACCGCTCCTCGCTCTCCCGAAGCCTCCCCTCCGCCGTGCCGAGACTCAATAGGAGCTCCAGCAGCTGGGCCTCCAGAGCCCTCCTCTCGGTCTGATCCCGCTGTCGCTCCTCCCTCTCTCTCTCCCTCTCCTCTCTCTCTCTCATCGCCTCCCTCCTCGACAGCTCGAGGGTGATCCGCAGATCCAACACGTCACGAGGGAGCTCCTCAGCCTCCCGTCGACGCTCCTCCTCCAGCTCCATAATCCGGGCGTCACGCTCCGCAATCCGGGCGTCACGCTCCGCCACCCGAGCGTCGCGCTCCTGCTCGGCACGCACAGCACGCGCCAGGGCCTCTCGGACCTCGGCCACCTGTCAAAGCACGCATGCACCGTAAGAGAACAGTGATAGAAGGAGAGCAGCCAGAAGAGAGTCAAGGTCAGGCAAGCACTCACTCGAGCCTCACGGTCACGCTCGGCCTCCTCAGCCCGAGCCACCGCATACGCCAGCTGCTCCTGGAGGGCAGAAACCTCCGGAGGAGGGCCCCGCAAACTGGAACCCGCTCCACCAGCCGTCCAGGCTGCCGCTGTCTGGTGGGCCCGCTGAAACACGGGGCAAACGTCAGTCAAAGGCTAAGCATCAAAAATCCAGGTCACAAAAATGCATCGCATAAACTCACCAGGATCTCCAACTCCTGTCGGATGGCCACCAACTGTCACCTGGCGTCCGCCAACTGGGCCCGCAGGTCGGCGATCATGGTATCACGAGCATCCTGCATTGCACGTAAGCTAGTACCACATGCAGATACATATAGAAAGGTGAAGCAGTTTCATTTCACTTACCCCTGCCATACCACCCAAGGAGAGGCGGTCCCCGTACGTAGCTCGGTACCGTCTCATGTAGTCTGTGCTGTCCTGTACATGGGACACCACTGGGACCCCGCCCTGCTGCCAGTCCTGGTACTGTGCTGGGAAGCGCATACGCCAGTCCACAACCTTCACCTTCCCCTTGGTCTTCCGCCCAATGCGGGCCGGCTCTTCTACATCGACCCACTCTTGGGCCAGCCCCAACGTCCTCATAACCAGTCTCAGCCGAAGCGGCTCGATCTCGTTCAGGCAATGGACCCACACGTCCCGCCTGAAACGAGGAAGACCCGCTACAACCCAAGGCTGGCCAGCGTCGCCCATGCCCAGGTAGGGTCTCCACACCACCTGCATCACCATACATACATCATGTTAGTTACCATTCAGTCACATGCATAAACACAAAAAAATCATACGCATCATACCATGGCCTCGGGATACTCGCTCAGCTCCCGACGAAGCGACGCCAGCTGGTAGCCGTGGGGTGCTGCAACCAGGACCGGCCTCCACCGCCGCGCCAGAGGCACGGCCCTCCTGTTCCCATGCCTAGCCCTCCCCATCGGGAAATAGTAATAGCTCCACACCTGCATCCATCATACATCATTAGTACAATAATTGCATATTTAACTGTGGGAATGCATAAATAAAATGTTTACCTGGAGAAAAGGTGCGAAGCCGCTGACTATCATCTCCTTCTCCGAAGTCTGGGAGAGATCAGCAATCAAATGGGCAAGCAGAGCCGCTCCCCACGCGTAGTGTCCCACTCTGTCCAGATCCGCCAAGATCCCGAGGAAACGGCAGTGGATGCCATCCCCCTTCGTCCCCAGCAGAAGGCGGCCCAGGAAGAAGAAAAGAAAGCTCCGAAGGTCTAGATCCACCAGCTCCCTCTCGCTCGGATCCTGGGTAAAAGCTGCACGGGCATCTCCCTCCAATCGTACCAGAAACTCCGCTCCAGTCTCGCTAACCCGCTGGTGCGGGTCAACGAATCCGAGCGCCTCCATAATCTCCACTCGGCCAACTACCCTGCTGTCTCTATCAGTCACGCTCGTCTCTAACCACAGCAGGTCCAGGGCACTCTCTCGGTAGTCGGGGTAGGTGACCCCGCTCACCGCCTCTCCGTCAACCCGTAGCCCGGTGATCCGAGCCACGTCCTCGAGTGTCGGCACCATGTGCTCCCAGGGCATCAGAAACGCCCAGCTCGGCGCGTGCCACCGCTCCCTCAATGCCTGGATAAGAGGAAGGTCGAGCCGGAAGGGCTCGATCCTAAGGAAAGCTCCCAAGCCCATAGCGTCCACACGCGCCCTCTGGAAGTCCGACAGCCCACGGTATGCTGCCACCACCAGGGACCAACTGATCCGTCCCTTCATCACGCCCTGCACACCACAAAACCAACAGAGAACACATCAGCATCATGAATAGTAGTAAACAATAACACTGTATATACTACTTATTCATTTTATTTTATTTTTTCTTTTTAAAATATTTATTTTTTGTGGAGGCGTCCAGGCCCCTGGACGCCTCATTTCCATTTCCTTTATTTTCTTTCTTTTTTTAGAAAAACCCAAAAACCAAAACAAAAATTATATTAATAATATATATATTATCATGGAGGCGTCCCAGGCCCTGGACGCCTCCTTATTTTTATATTATTTTCGTAAACAAATAAAAAATAATAAATAAAAAGAAAAGGAAAATGTGGAGGCGTCCAGGCCGCTGGACGCCTCCTTTCCCTCACTCCTCGGCCTTCTCTCACAGCCTCTCGCCCGTCCGTTTAGCCTATTGAACCACAGAGTGAGAGTTCCGAAGGACTTACCGGGTCGTGATCGTCCTCTCCCGCGTCGCCAGCGTCCACTGCAGCCTCCAAGGCCAAAGGAAGAGCCTCCTCACCTGCGGCAATCTCCTCCGCCGCAGCAGCCTCCTCGGCATCATCCCTCAACCTCCTCGCACGACAAGCCAGTCGTTTCCGCTTCTCTGGACCCTGGCTAGATCCTCCTCGCTCCATTGGGACTAAGAATGGGTCGTCTAGGGTGACTAGGTCGTCAGAATGAACAGTAAATGAGCAAAAGGGGGGCGGGCAGCCCTTATATATAGAAGCTACCTTCTTTGGGGCGTCCAGGCGCCTGGACGCCCCCACAATTTTTATTTTTTTTCAAAATTCAAAAAATTTTGGGGCGTCCAGGCTCCTGGACGCCCCCAAAACAAAAAAAAACAAAAAAAATAATAAATAAAAGTTGGGGCGTCCAGGACCCTGGACGCCCCCAAAACAAAAAATCAAATAAAACAAAAAATAAAAATTAGGGGCGTCCAGGCCCCTGGACGCCCCTATAATAAAAAATTTTCAAAAAAAAGTATATATATATAATAAAAGTAAAAAAGGATAAGAGTATGTATATAATCCAAACAAAAAAATAAAAACACAAAGAAAAAGAAAAACCACAAAAAAGACAATAATAATTAACGGACCTGGTCCCAAAACATCAATGCTAGATTTTATTCCATCAGAAAGCAGAATGAGCTACATCAGGGGCTTAGGCGCCTTAGGCCTTAACTTCTCCAGTTCGGTTACATAAGCTCTCCACGGCTCACATTCTTCCACCACGTGCGCTAAGGCCTTTCCCGCAACACTTGTCTTCCAGGGAGCTTTAATGGCCTTCGCTTCCTTCACGTCCGCTTCAGTGCTCAACTCCCTTTTCTTCAAAGGAACGATGCCAGTCGGTGGCGGGAACGAATGGCGTGGGATGCCAATCTGGAGGCAGCACCGATGCGCATTATAAAGGACGAACTCGGTCGCGCCGATCAGTTGAAGATCAACTTCGGGAGAAGGCCTCATGAGGAGATCTAGCGAAAGCAAACATGCCGGTGCGCAAGTAAAGAAGCCTTGTGTCACGGTGCGGAAGTGAGACCGCCAGTCTTCACGTTTCTTCAGCCACGGAACGCGGTTCACTACAGTACCACCGAAGCCTAACACGTCAGCTATGTGGTGAAGCGGGCTTTGTTGGAAGAGCTTCGAAGCAGTTGGCATTCCCTCGCGGTGGTCGAATTTGAAGTGCAAATCAAGCCAGCAATTCAAGACAAGTGCGCAACCAAAAGGAGGCTTACCCATGCTCGAGGCAGTAAGGCCGCTGTAAAGATAGGCAAGGACGGCGGGTCCCACCTGTAGACACGCCAAAATTGACGTTACTATGAGTACATCTCATATTACCTTGTAATGCCCCAATTTGACCCTCAAATTAGCTTTGTTTGAGTGGTTTTCCCCCACTTTTCTTGGATTTCTCCATTTTTTCTCTCTTTTCCTATTTTTCCCTATTTTTCTGGATTTTTCTAGATTTTCTGGGTATTTTTTCCCTATTTTTCTGAAATAACGACTTGACGTGGGGCGTCTTTTAAATAACGACTTATACTTGGGCGTTTCTAAAAAAATTAACGACTATAGTGGAGGGCGTCCATTCTTTCAAATTCCTATTTTTCTAGATTTTTTGGGAATTTTTCAGAATTTTTCGAGAATTAACGACTTAGCATAAGACGTTATTTTGATTTTGAAAAGAATAAAAAATAAAAAAATTGAATAACGACGTTGTCGAGGGCGTCACTTTTTCAAATTGATTTTTTAATATTATTTTTCAACTCCCTTCCAGAGGAGATTTGGTGGTCTTCCGGGTGTCAGAAAAATACGCAAAAATAGTCGTTGGAATCAGGGCGTTGAGATGCACCTTCACCTAAAAAATGGGAAAATAATATTAAGAATTGAAAAATGGCCCTATTTTGAATATTTTGAATTAACGTCCTTTGTTAGGGCGCTTTTTAATTAACGCCTTTGACTCAGGCGTGTTTCACAATTTTCAAATAAAGAAATATTTATTTCTAAAAAATGATCCAGGAGTTAACACCTTGGTCTTAGGCGTGTTTTTAAAAGACGCCCTTTGGCAGGTCGTCAATTCTTGAATTGACGCCCTGGTCCAAGTCGTGTTTCAGTTTTGTGTTCCGAACGAACGCAGCCTTTCCCCAGAGAATCCCTGCTTCGTTTAGGCTCTTGCCCAGTCTTATCTTCCCCTCTTTGGGCTCTTGCCCCTTCTTATCTTTTCCGCCGTAGGACTCTTTCCTTCTTATCTCTTCATTTGATCCTATTTAATAGAGCCATTGGCTCTGTTAACCGGTTGGTTCCTCCTGTTGGCCCCCCTGTCGTCGATCCTTTTCTCCCTCCCTCCATTCTTCTTCTTCTTCTGTGTTTTTTTCTTTTTTGTTTCTTTTGCGTTTTTTCTTTCTTCTTGCAGGTGCTGCTGCTGTGGCTAGGAGGGGCTTCTCACGTCCTGTTCATCATCCTATTGAAGTCTTCTCCCCAACGATCATCAAAGCCAAGCAACGCACAGATTTTTCTTATCTCCCCTCTATTCCCTTTATTTTATTTTCATCATATGCATGCATTCATCATTATTTAACTCTCTTTTCTCAACACGTTGAGACTTTCCCCATAGTGCAACTCTTGCACAATCTCCTTTTATTTTCATATCATTTATCATTCATACATCTCCCACCCTTTTGCATAGGGGTTTAAGGGCCAACACCCACAAGGTGTGTTCATAATCAATTTTCATGCTCATCTATCTAAGAATTTGATGCTACACTCACCATATTCCTAATCCATATTCTTTTGGTGTTTGTCTTTTTTTTGTAAGGGTAATCAAATCAAGAACTCTCTTCATCGGCCGGGCGATCTTGAAGAGAAAAGGAGTACTCACATCCCCCGCATCTTTTGAGGTATTTTGCGATCATCTCCCCATATCAATCTCCTCTTTGAGACCCTCGTGTCTCTGGCGATCACAACCTCCTTTTAGCACCTCGTGCTATTTTATTGTTATTTTTATTGCTTATTCTTATCATTTTTTTATTTAAGTGTGGATTTTAAATCAAATCTACACCACTCTCTTTCCACTCCAGATCCCGCGAATGGCACTTAGTTGATCCTCCTCCACTATGTTATCGGTATGAGGAAACAAGAGAGCACCCGCCAGATAGATAGTGAACCCCTTCATGATTCCCTCCAAATAGTCATCGTCTGGTGACCCTCTCAGGGCGTCCATGACCCACTCCGCGAGCTTTTGGAGATCGATCCCCTTTTGAGTACGGACCTTTCGGGCTGCGTCGGGCGGCATGAAGCTTCCAAGGACGCTTTCAGAAGTCCCCCGTGTCAGCATCCGCATAGCCTTCACCTTCCCGTCACTCTTGAATTTCTTCAATCCGAGCAGAAGCTCCACCTCCTCGAGGAGGATGGTAACCTCGAAGGTCGGGAAGATAAACGTGTGGGTCTGGGGATGCCAGATCTCCACTAGTGCGCCCATAGCCGCCCAGTCCATACGAATCTTCTCGTAATGTTTGGCGTGAATAAGGAGCCCCTGCAGATGCCACTTCGAGAGTATGGCCCTCATGCCAATGGAGTTATTAGAAGTTAGCTTTGAAAGCCATGGCAGTTTGGAAAACTTCCTCGGGCCTGGGAAGAGTGGATATGGCTGGAAGAGGAAAGAAAGAAGAAATGAAGGAAGTAAGAAGAAGGTTCACGTGAATTTTTTTTGAAAAGAATCAGCTTACCATATGCAACATGATCGTCCCACTTAAATGACCCTCGAGGTCGGAGAGTCGCCTGATCTCGCTGCTAGGCCTGCTCCTCTTCATAACGCGGGAAGACTCTCCTTCCATCCTGAAAATCTCTAGATTCTCCTCTCTTTCCTCTCCTGAGCTTCCAAAACCCACCTTGGTGCATTTGAATGAACTAGCCTAAGGGGAGTTCTTATAGGAAGGGAAGATCGCTACAGGACAGAACATGTCACATCAGCGGTCAATGTCGGGATTTTGGCTAGATCTCCTTCCCATTGTGGTGCGATTCTGCTGTGATTCTGCTACTTTCTGATGTTGCTAACCTTTGCTAGTCTGTGCAGGTTTTACTAACGGACGTCTTTGTCCAGTCTCCTGTCCCACCTTTCAATGGTTGGTCCCACCATGTCATGCATCATAGTATACGATACCTACGCTACTAGAATATGTCAAGGACCTTGCGGCCCGAGCGAATCCGGGATTTGAGTTCCCCTTCAACAAAAACGGTGATGATCCCGGAAAGAATTTGGGTTGTACGGATAGGCCGTTAACTTGTGGTAGCATGGGGACGACGGTTCCATTCAGTGAGCTGGTGCGCGGTTAAACGGGCCCCAGCCCATTGGCGGCTCACCGGATCGGTATCCTGACCCGTTCTTAACAAGTTGACAATATTATCCTTGGCTATTTTCTATTTTAGTTTGTTTTAAATTTTTATTTTAACCCAGCATGCATTCATATAGGATTTTGATTTATTACGAAAAATCATTCAAGTGATTCGATTGCGAAGGCCGTTGTGCTTCAATTCCTACAAATATGAGATATTCCACTCCGAATGAAATACTGAGTTTCCTTGAGACAGCCCTACGCTGCTCTTCCAAAGGAGACCCTTGTTTGGACAGACCCTCAGATATTCCTTTACTTTTGACCTTGTTTGACCCACCTTGGCTGCAGCACTTCCACATTGGCTGGTAACTGCTCCCCAAAGGTGAAACCTCCGGTTTATGACCCAGGTACTTCCACGTCGAGAAGTTGGTCTCTTTTTGTTTCATGCCTGAACGCACATCTCACCCTCCCTTATTTGATCTCCGTCCAAGCAATCGTCAATATTTGAAAGACCTTCTTCAAGGTCGCCTCATTGAAACTTCAGGAAAGATTCCAAACAGTAACGTCAAAAGCGTGTCTCATCACACCTTGGCATCAACTTATCCGCTCCCACTTCATTTCACTCCACTTCGATACCATTCCACTACATGTTGCTCCCTTGCAAAGCAGACGCCAAGGCGGGGCAGCTGTAGACACGCCATTCTTGACGCCTCCTGAGAAAGTCTCATATTACTATACGACGCCCCGCAACGGCTTACGCATTTTGAATCACTCGAGTGCTTCCTTTTCTTGGGTCTTCTTCTGCCTTTTTCGGCATTCGGAATCGTCCCGTCACGGCATTCGGACAGCGTCAACACTAGTCAGACGCATCAGGAGGTTCCGGAATCAGGAAGGGTGTCTGACGGGCGGCCGCCGACGCCTGATTTGAGGACCCGGGTGGGTCTTAATGGGGGCGTCCAGGCCCCTGGACGCCCCCATGTTTTTAATTTATTTTATTTTATTTTCTCAGGGCCCAAACCAAATAAAAAATATATATATTAATGGAGGCGTCCAGGGCTCTGGACGCCTCCATAAAAACAAAAATGAAAAATATGTGTAAAATGCCAGTTGGCATAAAAAACAAAAAAACAAATAAAAATATATACATATTAATGGAGGCGTCCAGGCCCCTGGACGCCTCCATAAAAATAAATATAAAAAATTAAAATGCCAACCTTGGCATAAAAGACAAAAGAAAAATAAAAAATAAATATATATTTTGGAGGCATCCAGGCCCCTGGACGCCTCCATCAAATCTCTCACGGGCGCCGCTCACCGAACGACGATTTGTCGTGTGTTAAAAAATCCAAATTTTGAAGACGTCCAGGCCTCTGGACGCCCCCATTTCTGAATCACAAGGCGCCGCTCACAAAACCACGCGTTGTGCCAAACCGCGTGCAGCCGTCGTCGGTATTCGGTGGACCTGTTTGAGGCGTCCGGGTCCCTGGACGCCTCCACAAAAGTATTCCAAAAAATATATAAAAATAGAATAAAATATTAATTCAGCCCTGATGGAGGTGTCCAGGGTCTTGGACGCCTCCACCCTCCGGAGCCCTATAAATAGAGGCCCACCCCCTCAGTTCTGGAGGGAGCTTCGAAGTGATCCGATAGGCTGCCGGAGCCCAGAGGCTACGGAGTCATTTTCTAACCCGTGGGTTCTTTTGTAGGTGGAGGTTCTGCCGGCTTCTCGGGTGCTCACGCTCGCGAGAGGAAGGTCGTCTTCATCCACCGCACTTCCACGTCGTCCCCACGCTGCCGAAGCTCCGCCGGATTTCACCCTCGGCTCATCCAATAAGCCTTTTCTTCCCCTTTTTCTCCATAGTTCTTTTGCATTCATCATCTCGCATCATCTATCCCCCTTCATAAGGGCGCCTCTTCTTATATACTTCTTGCATTCATCGTCTCATTTTCCTCCTACTCGAGTCCGAGAGGGGTTTAAAAGGCAACACCAACCAGGTGTGTGTCTTGCCATCATTTCGTTATTTCTATCGCAAGGATTTGAATACTACACCTCCATCTTTCTAATCCACTTATCATTTGTTTGTCGTTGTTTTGCAAGGGTAGCCGAGGAAAGCCCTCTCTGTCGGCCGGCCGGAGGGAGAGGAAGAAGCAACCCGCCATCTCCCGCTCTTGAGGTAGGCGCGATCACTTTCTTATTTTGGGGTCTTTCGGCCCCTGGCGATCACATCTTGTTTTCGAGGCCGCGGCGAGTCACTTCCCCAATGGCCGTTTAAATTTCCGTTCTTATATTCTCTTTATATTGTGTTATATTCTGCTCATATTCTCGAGGCCGCGGCGAGTCACTTCCCCAATGGCCATTTAAATTCACGTTCTCATACGTTATATTCTTATCTTTTTATGTTCTCGAGGCCGCGGCGAGTCACTTCCCCAATGGCCGTTTAAATTCCCGCTCTTTGTATTCACTTTATATTCTGTCATCTTATTATCTGCTCATATTCTCGAGGCCGCGGCGAGTCACTTCCCCAATGGCCGTTTCAATTCTTGTTATTTAATTTCTGCACCATTCCCGTCCCCCCGAGGTCGCGGCCAGTCACTTCCCGCTATGGCCATTTAACCCCCATATCTTGCTATATCACACTTGTCCCGCTCGCCCCGCCGGAGCAATCTCCCGTGGTGGCCCCTTCTCTCTCTTCTCTTATTTCTGTGTTGTAGCAAACAAACACCAAACAAAAGAAAAGTGGAGCCCGCCCGCGCTCCGCGTCTTCTCCGCTCTTCCCCGAACCGCGTGACGTCGCTCACAAGAGGTTGCACCGATCTCATTTTCTTGACCAGACACTACACCGACCTGCTCGTGCTGAGAAACCTGCCCTTGATGAGAAGGAGTGCTTCAACTTTGAAGCTCATCCATATGAAGATTTGCTCACACAGCATACGATTGCACCGACTCAGCTACACGTACCTACCAATGTGCACAAACTCAATAGAGATAAGGAAACTATGCAAAGGTATGACTTGAGTATATAAGAGAGATACACAAGCTTTATGCACACGGAAGGAAGAAATGCACCGACTCAATTATGTGTCATAGCATGAGATGCATCGACCATGTGAAAGAAAGAGATGCACAATGCACCGAGTTTAAGCATAAGCGTGCTAAGAATGCACTAGGTTAAGTACTCGCAGCAACATGAGTTGCACAGACTGAAACTCCATGGACTATCATGTGAGTAGAACAATGCACTGACCTAATGCGAAGGAGGCACAGAGAAGATATGCACCGATGCATGACTTAATTAGCGTGCAATACCAGAGGTTGAACCGAAGCACCTAACACATGAAGGCGTTGCACGGACCTAGCACAGATAGAGTGCACAGACTTGGAGACGTGAGCTAAGCAATGCACCGACCTAACACTCGCCAAGGCTGCGTGCATAGAGAATGGAATGCACATACCTTAATGCCCATGAACGGTGATATGCACCGGGTTTGTTTGGACATGCACGAGCCTTAGATATAACCTGAATGCACCGACTTAACTGATTGCGTGCATGCATAGACGTTTAAAGCAATGAAGTGCAATATATGCATTTGAGACATGCTCAGACCTAGATCAACAGAGTTAAACGCACATCAATGTAAATATATATGCAACCGTGACATTCAATCAAGCAAATGAAGTGACACAGTTATCATCCAAATATTCTTCAACCATTCATTCTCAAGTGGTAACTCATAGTGTTGCTATCATCAAAACTCATGAAGCAAGAAATCATCAAGGCATAGGGGCACAACATTGTCTTCACCAAAGTTGTTCGTCTTTCAAAGATCTACAATTTCTTATTCTACGCCATTAGCTAGTTTTGCACAGATTTCACGTTATTTCTGCTTTTCTGGCGTGCTGTGCTGATTCACCTGTGTCCCAGAATTCTTTCTCTCTATTCTAGCCCCATTTTCTCCCTCTTCCACTCGTATTTTCATTTTGCTCTCTTCATAGACGTTGTTCATCTTTTAGTTATCTCCAATTTATCTTTCTACTCATTTCACTAATTCTGCACCATTTTTACGATATACTTCAATTTCAAAAGTCATGCGCAGTCTGCTCAAAATCTTCCTCCAGCAGTCAAGATTTCTATTAATAGACCGCTAGGCCCCAAGAAACAGTCCTACATTAGACCGTTTGCCCCAAACTTGTTCAAAATCGTCTCGTTCGACCCCTGGAGCCTTGCGGTCACCCCCTAGACCATTTGCCATCCCCTAGCGGCCCTACGATAGACCGCTAAGGCCGGCCGAGTGTCCAGCTCGCACTGGACTTTATCTCTAAAACCAGGTCAACGGGGGCTTCTTCAAACAGTCATAACTTCTAGGATATAGCTCCGAATTGATCCCCGTGTGTTTCTATCTCTTACCCTTTATATTATCTTGAGTTTCGTTCATAGAGCTCAAATTTTCATTGGCTATGTCTCTCAGAATCTTGGTCGAAAGATTGGGATTTAAGTGTCCTGGTACAAGTCAAACTCTATTTTTAGTGCAACGGGGCCTCCTTCCAAGAAACATATCTTCTAGAATACTCTTCTAAATCGAGTCCCATTTGTTTCTATCTCTTGTCCTTAGTATTATCTTGAGTTTGATCCATATAACTCGATTTATCTTGGACTATATCTCCGGGAATCATGAGAGGAAGTTTAAGCTTTTCTCTGCAAACTCTATATAAATTGCGCAGTTCGCAGTGGCGACGGGGGGCTCTTCTTCTGTTCGGGGTGAAGCCATGCTGCACCGCCGACTCAATCCTTCGACCCTGACCTGAAGAGGGAAGTATTAGCTTTCCATTGCATCCTTTTGGGCTTGATTTCATGGTCTATTCACTTAGTTCTCCTCCTCTCAAAATCACAAATCATCACAAAACACTATTTTTCTGCTACACATGCATCTTTGCACGGTTTGGATCATCATTTTCTCTCTATTCTCTCCATCAAATTTCATGATTTCAAATCCTGTGCATGCACAACACACACACACCTATCTTTTCCACCCTTCCACAGGGGTTAAAAACCTCCCCCCCGGTGAGTTTGCCCTCAATTTCTACCCTTACTTTATCACTGCGGGATTGATGCTACACATGCATATTCTAATGGGTTTTTATCCTTGTTTTGGCTTTGTTTTGCAGAATAAGCATGAATGAGCGTGAGGCCTTCTTCATCTAGCCGGTTGGAAGGAGAAGAGGTTAGATTCCACAAGTTCCCCGCGTCCCGTTGCTTGCACGTGATCAGGTCTTCATCTTTCCAAGGTACACGGTGCCGTTCCTTTCATCTCTTCATCTCTTCATCCCTTCGGCGTTGTTGCAACTTTGGTGGCGATCACGGTACGTTTCCATATCTATTTGCCCCCCTTTTGTTCACACTTTCATGCCGGTTCATACTTGTTCATGTTCATACACACATAGTTAGTTAAAGGGGGTGGGTAGAATTATTAAACAATCAACATTCTACACCCTCCCCATCACATCCCACCTACACTTAAAGACTTTTCTTCCCACCCCATGAAATCCCACCTACACATATAGACTTTTCTTCCCTCCCATCACATCGCTCCACCAAAATTTCTTAGATTCCCTTAGCTAGCCCCCCTCTAGGACTCAAGAATTCAAACTACACCACTACCCCATTTGGACTTACCTCCCCACCACCAAAATTCATAGCTCCCTATCACCCCTTGGTTGAACAAACCCGAATACCCCATTTTACCCTTCCCACAGCTGGGAAAGCCCCCCTCCCAGACCCCCTCACAGCTAGGGTTGCGCCCACCCCCATCCACCCCATTTCTCATCCCATCTACCCCCATTTCCCATCACCTATCACCACCCTGCTCATCCCAATTCGGAGGCAGCAGTCAAGGGTCGAGTTGCAGAGCCTGCCCTGGAGTCATCACGCCTCTTCAGGTGGCGTGCTCTACATTTCTAGAAAGCTCGTCGAGGGATCTTTACAGGCGAGGTGGTTTCGCATCCATCCGACGTCTGTGCCGCCCAGGAGAGCCATTCTCCCTCGACTGCGAAGCATAGATCCGGCAGGAAACCTGAACCTGAGTAGAAGCATGACCACGGCCACTCCTATGCGAGTTTGGACGTGATTCTTTAGCTGGGATCTTCTCCTCCAAGTCCCCTGTCAGCACGAAGAAGAAGAACGCCATTTGGACCCCGGAGCATCAAGTTCCAAATTTTCTCCCCAGAGTGTGCAGGTCAGTTCCCCCTGAGTCAGAACTGACCCCTCCCACCATTCTGGTTCTCGCGCCCTGCTCCAGCCTTCTCTGGTGGCCCTGTTGGTCTCAAATCGAAGAAGGCTCGCCCACGATAACAACGGTTCCAGTCCTGCCTTAAACAGACCCTGAGAGTGTTCATGGCGCCCTCGTCTTCCAGCAGCAGCAGTCTGGGCATAGTCAGAACCAGAGCGGGTCGGCCCTGGTCCAGATTCTGCCTTGGCCACCATCGTCGTTAGAAAATTCTCAAAGAATTTGGGCGTCCTCCTGGGCCAACCCAAGAAGTTTTGGCACCGGTTTCATCCTCATCAGAATTCAGCAAAGTCTGAGGCGGCACCGTCTTTGACCCCCTATCACACTGTTCCAAAGTAGGCAGAATCGGCGGAGTTCGTCACTTCAGCTTCTAACTTAGTTCTTCCCCACCCCGCTTGGCAGGCTGGAGGCCCCTCCCTACGTTGAGGTAGTTTTGGATGTAACTATTTAACCCCCACCCCGAGAACCCCCCTCCTGCGTGAGACGTAGTGATGTAACAATCTTATTTTCAAGTCAAGAGCCACAGTCGCAACGTGCGGGCGCGTGCCCACGCTTCCCGGCTCGCCCACGTCTCCAATCGGGATCGGTGTTTTCACACCGGTCAGGTGAGCATCTGGTCCTACCTTGGGTGGTTGATTTCCTTGCTAGCTTAGTATTGCCTTGGAGGCCCATCGGATGGAGAGACGAGAGCCTGGACTCGCACACCACTCTTAGTGTGCCCACCGCGGACCGTAAGGAGAGCCACCCAAAACCCACGCCCCGGCTTGCCGGCCGCCCACGAAGTTGGGAGTCGCAGACCCTTAGGGGTCAGCCTCAGTCATCCAAGTCCCTTAGAATGTTTGGGTCCCACCTCAGACCCTCGTCGTCATCTCCCAGTCACCATCGGGAGATCGTACGCGCCGTGCGAGTGAGCCGCTAGCGTTAGTCCGTTAATGTCCTTGTATGCTTGCGGGTCTAGGTCCCAGGCTCATCAAGTCATCCAACATCATCCCAGGGCTATGCCACATCAAGTTGTATCAGAGCGGTTATAGGCTTGTTCTCACAAGTCTAGTCTTGGGGCGTCTTCACACTAGGTTGCTCTTAGGTGCACACGCACACCCGTGCATAGCCCACCCAACATTGCATGACCACCCGTAGCGAAACCCCTTATCAATCCATTCCATCCTCCTCCAATTCCCCAATGAATCCCAATCCCCAAGGGAACCCCGCCCCCAACGAGCTTGAGCTCCCCGATCACATTAGGCTCTTTGTGGACGGTATGATCAATGTCTTAGGGTGGCTTGATGACATAACGTCCCGACTTGAACAACTTGGGGAAAATAGGCCCCCCCCAAGGGTGGACGATAATAGAAGGGCACCTCCTCCACGTGAAGGACCAGCCATAGGAGAGCTCAACCGTGACCACCCACCCGAGCCGGACAAGGACCTACCCCCAAGGAGAGATGATAGACCCCCCCGGGATAATCCAGATGATCACCTTGTAAGACTTGTGAAAGTTGATGCCCCCACCTTTGATGGGTCCCATCATCCGAGTATCTACTTAGATTGGGAGGTGGCTATGGACCAATATTTCGATTGGTACCCCATGACCGAGGATAGGAAAGTCCGGCTTGCCAAAATGTAACTTACCAAGTTAGCCAAGACCCATTGGTTGAACATTGAGAGATTGAGGATAGTTAGGAGTGTTGGGATCGGTGCGATGGATTCAGAGGGGGGGTGAATGAATCCCCTCCTCAAATTTTGCCCAATTAAAATCTCTAACTAGTGAGTGGATGCGGAATTGAAGAGGTTCACTTAGTTATCTAAAGTGCTTACCGAATATCAGAAAGATGACGTGAAGAACGGTGTCAGAAGAACTCTTAAAACCAATGTCGAACAGTCAAGGTGCAACCATACATCTCACCAGCCAGAGAAAGACTGATCGGCCCTAAGCATTCATCTAACAAAATAAGATTACGCAATCAAACCACAGTGCACAAAGGAATTTTTAGGTGGTTCAGTCCGCAGACCTACGTCTACCCCACACTCCAACCAGAGTGTGGCTTCCGCTGATACACAGCTTAACCCGCTGGGCCTCACAGCTTGCCTACATCCGCTGAGCATCACAGCTTGCTTCCGCTAGGCAGTACAGCTTAGCCATCCGCTGCCTAACAGCTTGACCCGCTGGGCAATACAGCTTAGCCGACCAGAGGAATCCTCCTCTGCAACCGCTGAGCAACACAGCTTGCTCCGCTGACTAACAGCTTGAATAAAGGTTCAAAAGAAAACAAAAGATGATAAATCACAGCGACAGAAAGCTGTAAACAATGGAATATAGATGTGGCTCTCATGGAGATGACTGGTATGGATCTGATCCAAAGTCCAGTGAAAACAAATCTTCCGATGAAGCTTTTCTTCTTCCCCTAGAGCTCTCTACCTCTCTCTTCCTTTCTTTCTCTTCTTCTGCTTCTCTATACTTCTCTGCTGCTCACTCTTTTCTTCTCTCGATCACTACTCTCAAAAGCTCTCTCTCTCTTTCTTTCTTCCTCTTCTTCTCTCTTTCTCTTTCAAACACTCTCCTCCTCTACTCTTCTTCTTTTTTCTTCTCTCTGGATCGTGCAGTTTCTGTCTGCTTCTACTCTTCTAATGTAACTTTTTATCCTCTCTGCACGAGCATCTTCTCCAGATGGAGAAGTCTTCTTTTTATAGCAGGAGCAGATAGGTGGGCGTGTGTCCTCCACGAATTCCCGCCCTAGCGCCTTGAACACGTGGCAGCATTTCAGCCTGCTGCACTACACATGTCACGATCCTGGTACTTCCTCCATTCTTGGATCACGTGCCCTTCTTAAGCTCCTTGAGCAACAGTCCTGTCAAATCAGGCTTGTTATCAGTGTAAGTTAATCTGAAAGGAAAGAAAGGATGCATCAAGTAAGTTTGATATTTGAACTGAGCCTGTACAGACTTGATGCACAAAATGTAGTGTGCATATAAGAAAGTATGTACAATGAGAATGAATGCATGGACATGTCATCCACGAGTGTACAGACTTTGAATGCATGTAATACATTTTGCATGTGGAGAAGTATGCACATTGAAAGTGAATGTACAGACATGCCATCAACGAGTGTACAGACTTTGCGCGTAATGTACAAATGATGTACATACTTTCTGTGCCTAACGCTTAAGCCTGAATGCATCATGTATAGACTTGCTAAGACATCAAGGCAGTCGTGTGTAGACTTAGTGTATGTGCGAGACAATTCAATGCAGTATGCATATAGTAAAGTATGCAGATTGAAAGTGAATGCACGGACATGCCATCAACTGTGCAGACTCTGCGTGCAATGTACAAACAATGTGCAGACTTGCTATGCCTAGAGTTTAAGCATGAATGCATGATGCACAAACTATGCATGTGCATGTGTGGACTTTGAGTGCATGACACTACCTTACATATGTATGCGGCAGAATGTATAGACTTTGAATGCATGGTAAAGAGTGTATAGACTTTGTTTTGAAAGATTGCACAAATGCAGATAGGGAAGTCTGTATATTGAAAATGGATGCTTGATCAATCATTCATATGCAGACACATGGTGATCAATCTTTTCATACTCATAGTACTTGCTGACATCAAAACCATAGGGGCACAAGAATCTCCCCCTTTTTGATGATGGCAACACTATGAGTCACACAGACCCAAACTATTCTCCCCCTTTGACTTCATCAAAAAGAAAATAGTTTGAGAGAGAAAAATTAAGCAGGTATGAAAAGATTGATATAACATCTCCCCCTTTAACTACATGAAAGCACATTCTCCCCCAAAGTGCAATATGACACCACATATTCTCCCTGGATAAAAAGGAAGAACGACCATACATGAAACACCCCCTGAATAAAGGAATACAATCAACAAGCACAGGGGCAGTTAGACAAACAAGTATCAATCCTCCCCCTTTAAGAAGTAATAAATGAAATATGTACAACAGTCCTTGCACAGAATAAAGCAAAAGTTTCAAGAGGATATGTGAGGTGTGTGTCATAGCAACAAGAAGTTGATTGAGGAAGAATGTCAAGGCAACATATAGAGCACATGATCTTTCAGTAACAGTTCAGTAGAAAGAGTAAGTATTTTCAAGTAATGATCAGGAAACAGATGTGCAAGATGATGGAGCAGTTAAGGATGTAACTGATCAGATGAAATTTTATTCCAGGTACCACTGTTATAAGTCCAATTAAGGATAGACTCTCCTATCATAGGGGGTTATGAATTAAGCGACATGACCCAACTGATTTAATCATGATGTATACCAAATTTGTCAATCAAATTCAATACTCATATCTGAAGGTAGGTTTTAATAAAGGTGAACCAATTAATCAAGCAATACTCAAGAACAACCACCTTCCATCTTACACAAATAAACTCAATGACCACTTTGAGAGTTACATAGTATAGTATCAAGATTAAACACACTTAGAAAAATGTGAGTTGACAGCCTTTGCAAGAAATTTTCTTTCAATAAGAGCACATTATTCCCTGAGCAATTTAAGTTGATCAACACCTTTTTACATGAGGCACAACACGTCTTAGGTGAAGTGACCCAGTTACTTCAGTGTGATGACTGTCATTGCCTCTCATCCTTGAGAACAGAGTTAGCAATAGGAGTGTCTTTTTACATGAGGAGACACCTTGATCAGAGGCCGAACTCCCCAGTTACTTAACACAAACATGCCATTGCTCTATCAGAATTTCAATACATTTTTACCAGATATAACTGTGGAACTTTATGACATAGGTTTACTCTATTTCATTGATAGAGAACCCAGTTACTCAGTTACCAAGTCATTACCCCGAACACAGTTTTTCTTTTTAGTCAACATTTTTCAAGTTAATGTTTAAAAGCAATGCTATCTCTATGTATCTCTACCAAAGTAGCCTTGATATCACATTTTCAGATTACAGATGGGTGAGACTAGGGTATTCATGATGCAGTTGGTTAAAATTTATTAAAACTTAGTATTCAGATATTTTTAAATCATTCAAGTGCAACTCTAAGAATACATTAAACTTATATCAGTCTGAATCAATGGTCATTCTTAAACCTATATGATAGGGATTTCTTTTAAGAGTTCATACTAAAACATGGTACACAACATAAGAATCTCAGATCAGTCCAATCAATGCTACTAAGCAACTTATCATTCCTGGAACAAGAGCCAGATTAATCAGACCAGCTTGAAAAGATGTGAATGTTTGATAGGTGCAAGCTGGTAGAGCAAATGATAGCAGGAGAGAAGAGCATCAAATATATGCAGAGCAGAATCAATTTCAGTAGTTGAGTCTGGAATACAAATAGATCAGTTATGCAAAATGAGAATAGCAGAACATTCAGGTTATCCACTAGAGAGCAGTAGAGTGATTCAAATAACTAAACAAGAGGGGTTCAGGAAGTGAGGAACAAATGTATCTGACAAATCTCCCCCTGTCTAGATGCAATGAGTCATTTCTTTTTAGATTTTTCAAATTTGATGATATGCAATACACTGCTCTACATGCATGCATATGCAATGACTCTCCTAAGAGTATTTCCTGAACATGAACATGAGAGACATGATCATCATGCAGGGGCAGCCAAGCTCCCCGTGACTAAATGCAAATAATCCAAAAGGATTTCAATCAAGCTTATACAGATTAACATGATATGCAAACATCTGAAGTGAACAATTTCATATAACAGAATTTAAAACAAGGTTTCAGAACTGACCTGAAAAGTGCAATCCTGGGGGTTTCATTCTTGAGTGCCTTGGATTATTAACCCCTTTATTCATCAACTTCCAAGGCACACCTGCAGCACATTAATCATTTTGATCCTACAGGAACCCAATTCACCTTGGGTTCTGAAGTAAAAGTGACACCTCTGAATGGTGCTTTCCACATTTTTTGAGACTTCAGATCATCACTTATCATCAAGGAGCAATTATCCATACAATGACCTATCTGACCACAGTAATGGCATGATGCAGTATATTTTAAATTCTTTTTATGCAAATTACTGTTGTCATTAAATTTATTAGCAAATTAAAAATTCTGTTTACTAAAACCAGCCAGCCAAAAATCAGCAACTCCATGGCCTGGCTTCCCACATTCAAAGCATGAAGAATTTACAAGTCTTGTTCTAGGGAACTTAGCAGATTTGGAGTTAACATGATTTCCCTGAGCATACCAGCAGAAGGCAGCAATGTGACCAAAATTCTCACAGCAATAACATTGAATTTTCTTTTTCTGATCAATAGAAGGTTTCCTAGGAAGATGATTTCAAGGATACATCCTAACAACATTTCTTTCATCATTTATCAATGTTACACAGTCATGCATAATATGCCCAACCTTCTCACAATAGTGACATGTTACTACCTTTTTATTCACAGTCACTTGATTGACAGAATTAACATTCACATGAGAGTGTGAATGTATGTGTGAGTAGTGAGCAGCATGCACATGTAAATCAGGGACAGGTTTGGGCTTATTCATATTAACAATTTTCTTTGATTTTTGAAACCTTTTCTGATTTTTATCTGAATTTTCGGCTTTCTTTGCAGTGAATTGAAAGATAGAAGCCCTAGATTGGTTAGCCTGTTCAGAACTTTTCATGAATACAGTTGGCTTCTTATTTTCATTAGTTTGTTTATTGACAGGCACATAGTCTAGCCCTTCTTTCTGAAAATTCACCTTAGTGCCAAGCAATTTGTTCAAATTGTCCTTTCCTTTCACAAATTTAGACAAAGAGTTTTTCAGATCTTCAATTTCAGAATTCAAAGAAGCAATGCTCACTTCATACTTAGATAGCTCAGATTCACAAAGGATTACATGTTGTTGCAAAGCATCATTCAAACTTTTCAGTGTTTCATTTTCCCTTTGAAGCTTTATTTCATCATTTGTTTCCTTTTCTTTCAGAACTGATTTTTCTTTTTCAAATGCCATCAGTCTTTCAGATAGAACAATATTCAGAACCATCAGTTTTTTATTTTGATCTTTTAGATTAGAGTTTTCTTTAATCAGCTTGTCTTCAAATTCTCCAGCTTCAATTTTCTTTTCTAGCAATGATTTATTTTCTTCTTTCAGAGATTTGATTAAATCCTTTTGAAAGTTATCATCAGAATCAAGGTCATTAATCAAGTCTCTTAAAATAGCACATTCATTGCAAGAATCATCTTTTCTAATGAGTTTGTTTCTAAGGTTGTCATTTTTAGATTTCAAATTATTCAACTCAACTTTCAGACAAGTAACTTCATGAATCATTTCTTTTCTCATTTTTCTCTTTTCAGATTTGACTCTATCATATTTAATCAATAAATGCTCATTCATGGCAACTAGATCATCATAACTGATATTCTCTATCCTAGAGTTTACCTGAGAGGATGAGTCCTCGGACTGATCTCTGGCCATGAGGCACATTTCCTCATCTCTGCACGATCTCTCCAATATTCGGTTGTTGCACTCATCAGCAAATGAAACGCAATGAGAGTCTATTGCCCTTTTTGTTAGATCTAGGGCTTTTTGGTTTTCTTCAAATTTCAGTCTATCTGAGGACTTCCATTTGGATTTGTCCTCAAGAACTTCATATGGACTGTGAGCTATGAGTATCCATAAATCAAAATTTATATGGATCACATAGTCTCTAAAACGACCGTACCAGCCATAGGAGTCTAAACCAGTGAATACAGGAATTTCAGCCATAAGTGCAAGATG
This sequence comes from Amorphophallus konjac, assembly GCA_022559845.1. NCBI lineage: Eukaryota > Viridiplantae > Streptophyta > Magnoliopsida > Alismatales > Araceae > Amorphophallus > Amorphophallus konjac. The sequence goes on from CM040129.1 coordinate 127,525,139, forward strand.
AAACAGATCAGATCAAGAGCAATGCTAGTAGAGAGCTCAAAACAATGCAAGCGAACAGATCAACTTAGATCGCACCGAAGCCAATTACGGATCATATCTGTAGGTCGCTGGACCCTCTGTGAAGACACCCGCTCTGATACCAATTGTTGGGATCGGTGCGATGGATTCAGAGGGGGGGTGAATGAATCCCCTCCTCAAATTTTGCCCAATTAAAATCTCTAACTAGTGAGTGGATGCGGAATTGAAGAGGTTCACTTAGTTATCTAAAGTGCTTACCGAATATCAGAAAGATGACGTGAAGAACGGTGTCAGAAGAACTCTTAAAACCAATGTCGAACAGTCAAGGTGCAACCATACATCTCACCAGCCAGAGAAAGACTGATCAGCTCTAAGCATTCATCTAACGAAATAAGATTACGCAATCAAACCACAGTGCACAAAGGAATTTTTAGGTGGTTTGGTCCGCAGACCTACGTCCACCCTACACTCCAACAAGAGTGTGGCTTCCGCTGATACACAGCTTAACCCGCTGGGCCTCACAGCTTACCTACATCTGCTGAGCATCACTGCTTGCTTCCGCTGGGCAGTACAGCTTAGCCATCCACTGCCTAACAGCTTGACCCGCTGGGCAATACAGCTTAGCCAACCAGAGGAATCCTCCCCTGCAACCGCTGAGCAACACAGCTTGCTCTGCTGACTAACAGCTTGAATAAAGGTTCAAAAGAAAACAAAAGATGATAAATCACAGCGACAGAAAGCTGTAAACGATGGAATATAGATGTGGCCCTCATGGAGCTGACTGGCTTGGATCTGATCCAAAATCCAGTGAAAAAAAAATCTTCCGATGAAGCTTTTCTTCTTCCCCTAAGGCTCTCTACCTCTCTCTTCCTTTCTTTCTCTTCTTCTGCTTCTCTATACTTCTCTGCTGCTCACTCTTTTATTCTCTCGATCACTACTCTCAAAAGCTCTCTCTCTCTTTCTTTCTTCCTCTTCTTCTCTCTTTCTCTTTCGAACACTCTCCTCCTCTACTCTTCTTCTTTTTTCTTCTCTCTGGATCGTGCAGTTTCTGTCTGCTTCTACTCTTCTAATGTAACTTTTTATCCTCTCTGCACGAGCATCTTCTCCAGATGGAGAAGTCTTCTTTTTATAGCAGGAGCAGATAGGTGGGCATGTGTCCTCCATAAATTCCCGCCCTAGCGCCTTGAACACGTGGCAACATTTCAGCCTGCTGCACTACACGTGTCACGATCCTGGCACTTCCTCCATTCTTGGATCACGTGCCCTTCTTAAGCTCCTCGAGCAGCAGTCCTATCAGATCAGGCTTGTTACCAGTGTAAGTTAATCTAAAAGGAAAGAAAGGATGCATCGAGTAAGTTTGATATTTGAACTGAGCCTGTACAGACTTGATGCACAAAATGCAGTGTACATATAAGAAAGTAAGTACAACGAGAATGAATGCATGGACATGTCATCCACGATTGTACAGACTTTGAATGCATGTAATGCATTTTACATATGGAGAAGTATGCACATTAAAAGTGAATGTACAGACATGCCATCAACGAGTGTACAGACTTTGCGTGCAATGTACAAACGATGTACATACTTTCTGTGCCTAACGCTTAAGCCTGAATGCATCATGTATAGACTTGCTAAGACATCAAGGCAGTCGTGTGCAGACTTAGTGTATGTGCGAGACAATTCAATGCAGTATGCATATAGTAAAGTATGCACATTGAAAGTGAATGCACGGACATGCCATCAACTGTGCAGACTCTGCGTGCAATGTACAAACAATGTGCAGACTTGCTATGCCTAGAGTTTAAGCATGAATGCATGATGCACAAACTATGCGTGTGCATGTGTGGACTTTGAGTGCATGACACTACCTTACGTACGTATGCCGCAGAATGTATAGACTTTGAATGCATGGTAAAGAGTGTATAGACTTTGTTTTGAAAGATTGCACAAATGCAGATAGGGAAGTCTGCACATTGAAAATGGATGCTCGATCAATCATTCATATGCAGACACATGGTGATTAATCTTTTCATACTCATAGTGCTTGCTGACATCAAAACCATAGGGGCACAACAAGGAGGGAACCTCCCATCACCACATGGGGGGCCATGAAAGAACAACTCAAACTCAAATATGTCTCCCCCTCCTACCATCAAAACCTCCTAGATGAGTGGCCAGCCCTAACCCAAGAAGGGAAGACAGTGATGGTGTACATTGAAAATTTTGATTACTGCATTCTTAAGTGTGGAGTCTAAGAGGATCCCGCGGTCACACTGTCCCGCTTTAGGAATGGGCTTCAATTCCACATAAAGAAGGAGCTATTCATGTGCCAAGTGACCACCCTAGAGCAAGCCTACCAAATATCCCAGGATGCCAAGAAATTCTCTCGATATACCCGAATGGTCCCCCCCTCGGGGGATGGATCCCAAATCCTTGGCACCTCGGACCAACACCCCACCTCCTCAACGAGGTCTCCTTCCCACCCCCATGGGAGCTCCTCCCACCCGGGCAACCCGTCCTGGTGGCACCCTTCCCCCTCGCCCCACAAGTGATCCTCCCAACCCCACTCCTAATAGACCCAATCCGGGACCCACCCACCCCCCCGCACACTAGGGCCACCCCCACCCACCAAAGCGGGGCAACAATGCTTTAGGTGCCTTGGGTATAGACACTTCGCCAATCAATGCCCCACCAAGGGAGCATCTAGTTTGCTCATTAAGGAGACTAATCTCCTACCTCAAGCTGGGATTGAAGAAGAGGTTAAGGTTTTTGAGGCCTCTCCCGATTGGGAGGAGGAGTATGAAACCCACTACAATGAGACCAATCAAGAACAACCCCCTCCATCCACCGACCCTCACCTTGGAGTGGTTAGGTGCACCCTCACTCAAGCCCAGGAACATGATTGGAGAAGAAGCACCATCTTCCATACCTACATCTGAATAGGGGGCCATGCTAGGAAAGTCATCTTGGATAATGGGAGTATGATGGGGGCATCCCTTGCCCCTCCACATTTTCAAGGCTCGGATTGTTCGTCGGCATGCATCATTGTGTTTGTCATATTTTTTTGAGTATAGTCATGTAATTTTTATATCTTATTTGAGTCATAAACTATGTAATTTTCCCTTTATTTGAGTCTGGTACCTAGGTTTGAGAGTCATTTACCTAAGTTGAATGTCATTAGGTTGATTAGGTTGGCTAATGGGCCCAATTCAATGGGCTAGGCCCAGGGGCGCCCTCCCTTGGACTCCTTTGGTCATTAGTTGTTTAGTCAGGGTCAATTTGGTCCTAGGAAAAGTATGGAGTCTATAAATAGCCCCCTCCCCTCTCTCATTTGTAACCTTTGATGATCAATGAAAATTTGAGTGAATTTTAGAAATTTGAGTGTTTCTTTGGAGTGAGAAGCTCCCCCTCTCCCCCATTCTCTCTCCTCCCCTCCAAATTCAAATTTTCCCCTCCTCTCTCCTCTATTCACTCTTCATTAATATCCCCCCTTCCCCATACACTCATTCAATTCCCCCCCAACCCCAAGGTGGAATCCACCAATCCTTGCTTCACCATCCAACCCCCAACTACCCATTTCCCTTCCCCAAGCACCTCTCCACCTCCCTAAGGCTGAAGGAGATTCACCCTAGGCCAAAATTCAATTCTCCCTCCCATTTGGCTGTGCCCCCTCTCCTTCCCTCTCTCCCTCCCAACCCAAATTCGTAACTCTCCCTTCCTCCACTTGCTAGATGTTGTGTAGTGGACAGCGGATCTAGAGGGGAGGAGTGAATAGATCAGCCCCACTTTTCGCAATGCGGCCCTCTATATAGCTAGTTAGAATGAATTGCCGCGGAATAGAAACTAGCTTCCAAGAATGTTATGATTCACTTAGCAAGATAAGCAAGATATATAATAATTCGATCCTAAGCATGCATCTAGAACGAATCAATCACACAAGCAAACCACACTAGACAGGATTTTTAAGGTGGTTCGGACTGAATCCTCAGCCCTACGTCCACCCCTCACCAAAACCCGGTGAGGCTTCACTTGTGCAGCGCACCAAACCGCAAATCGGAAACCACCGATTGCCTTCCTACTCACCACCTGGTAGGGATGTCAACCGCAAATTGGAACAACCTCCAATTGCCTTCCTACTAACCACCGGTAGGGATGAATCACACTTTCAATGTTTAAACAATAATGAAAATAAATCAAATGTGAATGAGCTAAGACAAGAGATTGAGTTATGAGTGAAAATGAATTGGCCCTTGTACGAAATGTTGATCAACAGTAAGGCTCCTCTTGGCTTCAACTCAATCTTCTTGATTCACCCTTGATTGGATGAATGTTCTTCACGGAGTACTGTTCACGTGAACAGTACCTCTTCCTTCAATTCTTCTCTCTTGATCTTCTCTTTGAATTTCTTTGAATGAATGAAGGAGATGATGAAGCTACCTTGAACCTTGATTGCTTCTTTAGCTTCTAGGAGTTTGAATGCTTGAAATATCACCTTGAATGAGGTGGAAAGAACTTGAATGGATGAAGATGATTTCCTTTGAAGAACTTGAATCAAACCAGCTTCCTTGGATCACTTTGATAGCCTTGCTTTGATGTAATATTCCTTGAGGTTTGCTGGCTTTGATTTGAGCTTGATTCCCCTTTGATTGGATGAAGAACACCTTCATGAACTACTGTTCACGTGAACAGTAGCTCGTCTCCAAGCTCTCTTGCAACCTCCCTTGCAGCCACCCTAGATCTCACAAGAAGCCCCTTGAAGCATTAGGGTTTCTAACCCCCTTACAAGAGTTTTATAGACCTTGAATGGTCTATGGACACCCCTAGACCAGATCCACAACTTGTGGGGGATTAGGTGTCTTTAGGATTAAACAAATCAATGTTGAATGGCCCTTTTCGAAGTTGGAAACAAAGTCAACAATTGATGGCTCGGGGCTGGCGGTCGACCTAAGGCTCCTGGCGGTCGGCCGCCACTGAAACACCTGCAAACGGGCGATCCCTGGGAAATCCGGTCGACTGCCACTGGCTGGCGGTCGACCGCCACTGAAAGACGTGCAGACTTGGGAGTCCCTGGCTGGGGCGGTCGACTGCCCCTGTGCTGGCGGTCGACCGCCAGCTGGGCAGGGCCCGGGTCAGCCCGGTTCGGTCCGTTGGCCGCACCAACTCCGTCGCTTGAGTCCGTTAGCCGCCCGTTCATGTTTGTGGCATCAACCTTGATTGTCTTGAAGTTTTATTACTGAGTCTTCAATCCAAATTTTGTTCCGGGGGCTCCGCCCCTGGAAACCCCCGCAAGGGGCGCTGCCCCCTTGACCCCCGCGACCTGACCGGGCAGGTCGATCCCCGCGACCTGACCGCGCAGGTCGATCCGCGTGCGAGGGCCCATTTCCACTTGATTCCTTGTCCATTCACTGGCGCACCTATCATGAACAAAAACATCACATATGTCAATCACATGAAGGTGAAAAACATCAATGACTAATAGTGTTTAGCCATTATCAAAACCAAGAATACATTAGAACTCATATGACCATAGAATGATGTCGAATGACCCAAGTGACCATATGAACTCAAGTGACCATAGGGGCACAACACTAGACCCCCTTCCAGTCCCCATTCTCCCCCTCCCTCACCTTGGTTTGCCCCCTCCCAGGCCCCCTCACACCTAGGGGTTGCCCCCACACCCATCCACCCCATTTCCCATCCCATCTACCCCATTTCCCATCACCTATCACCACCCTGTTCATCCCAGTTCGCAGGCAGCAGTGTACTAGCATTTTGCAGTAGCAGCCACGGCGTCATCGTGAGGCTTCAAGAGGCGTACCATATACCGTTGGAATCGTCGTCCAGTCAGCTTCGTAACGATGGTAGTCCCGCCTTCTTCAGATCCCGAAGATGTCCAGAGGAGCGATTCTCGGTGACCTGCGTAGTTTCTCCCAAGCAGACAACCAGAGGCTCAGTACAGAAGCTTCCTCGGACACCCCCTTGCGTTTCCTGGCGTGAAACTTGGCTAAGGGCTTCCCCTTCAAGTCCTATGTCATCTCCAAGAAGCAGAACTAATTTTGGACCCCGGAGTCAGGAGTTCCGAATTTTCTTCCCACGGTGCACCAGGTCAGTTCCCCTAAGTCAGTTCCGACACCCCTCCAATGTTCTGGTCTTTGCGGTCAGCTCCGACTTCAGACGACGGTCCCATTGGTCCCAGCTCGAAGAGGACTCGTCCACGATTGTAGAGGTTCTGATCCTGCATTATTCAAAGTCTGGGAGTGTTCGTGCCGCCTTCATCTTCCAGCAGCAGCAAACTGAGAGCAACCAGAACCAGCACCAAACAGTCCTGTTCCAGACCCTGCCCCAGCCACCGACGACGTCAAGAAATTCTCCAATAATTCTGACGTCCTCCTGGGCCAACCCAGAAGGTTTTGGTGCTGGTTTCGTCAGCAACGGAGTTCGGGAGACCTAGTAGCGGTGCCGTCATCGACTATCTATCAAGCTGTTCCTGAAGCTGGCAGAACCGGGGAGCTCGGAAATTCGGTTTCTAACTTAGCTTCCCCACCCCGCCTGGCCTGCTTACAACCCCTCCATGCGTGGAGGTAGTGTTTGAGTGTAATCCTATAGTCCCCCACCCCTAGTCCAACCCCTCTGCGAGGGCGTAGTGATTGTACTAGCATGTCGTCATCCGAAGCTACATCGGCGCGGCGTGCGGGTGCATACCCACGCCTCCCCGCTCGCCATCGTCTCCTACCGGGATCGGCGTCTTCACGCTGATCAGGTGAGCTTTTGGCCCCATTTATTTTCTAGATTATCTTGCTTAATTAGTATTGATTCTTAGCTCCGTCGGACGGTGAGAGAGTGCCCGGTCCCAAATTGTCATCAAATTGAGCGACCACTGCGGAGCGAGTTGTGAGAGAGACCCTACAACCCACGCCCTTAGCGTGCTGTCCGCCCATGGAATTGGGCATCCCATGCCCTTAGGAGTCCACCCTAATCTAGCCTTACCCCCTGGAATCTCAAGGTCCAACCTCGGACCCTCATCCCCATCACCGGTCCACCTACGGACCTGGGTGCGCGCTACGCGGGTGAACCCGCTTGAGTGAGTCTGCCGTTCGGCCCGGTTGCTTGCGAATATAGGTCCAAGGTGCATTGGTCGAGTGGCTGTCACCCCCAAGGTGGTTTCACATCAAATTGGTATCAGAGCAAGTTCTAGACTTGTCTCTACTATGTCTTGTCCTAGGGCCATTGCATTCATCACCCGTTCATCATGACCACTTCCTACTTAGCCTATTCGCCATCCTTAGACCCATTAGCGGCTTTTGTGTTTGATGGATCCCACCCTAGTATATATCTAGAATGGGAGAGCTCCATAGACCGACATTTTGCTAGGTTCACTCTGTCTGGGCCGATGCAAGTGAACTATGCCAAGAGTTTGCTTTGGTGCCAATCTAGGAAAGAATGGGAGAACATTGTAGATTTGAGAGAAGCAAAAGGGAAAGCACCCATCAAATCTTGGGTCGAAATGAGGGCCAATCTTAGAAAGATCTACGCACCCCAATCCAAACCTCTTCTTCCAACCGATCTTCCACTCCTGACCCCAACTCCAACCCAAGAACTTCCCCTACCAAGCCCAACCCAAGTCTATCCTTGTTCACCACCCCAGGTGCACCATACGCCGACCATTACCACCCCACCCACCATAGGCTTTCCTACCCCATTATCCTTGGAAGTTGTGGCCCACACACACACCCAAGTGGAGATGGATGCCAATCCGGATCCACCTCCCACCATAGAGAAAATCCTAGACCCCCACTTCCACCCACCTCTCCTAGTCCGAGTCCTCATGAGCCGCACACCCTCACCATGAATGAGTCCATACTCCAATGGCTCAAGTGAGGCCCCACCATTCCTAGCTCACCACCCTACCTCTCACCCTTGGGATATCAAGCGCAAATTGTGCCCACCCGGCCTCCCCATGTCACTTATCAAAACTTCAACTTTGTGGAAGACTTGGGAGACCTTGTGGATTGCCTACATTGGCAAGCCCACTTAACCGGCCTACTAGCCATGGGACCATTGGAGCCTAGCTCCGTCAACTTTGTCCACCCATCCATCGGTTCCATCACCTCCCTTTGCACAAGTGGGCATTGTACTAGTGAGATCCTCCTATTTCTCTCCTTGGAGGAAGAACACATCCCTGTCTACTCCCCACCCCTTGAGATCCCAAGTACCTTGAACGGTCAACCCACTAGAGACCTTGGACCAACTACTTGGGAGTAGGATGACTCACCACCTTGTGAGGACTTTGAGGACATGGAGTTCCCCTCCCTAAGAAGCCCTTACCATGATCCCTTCGACCCCTTCCTGTGCTCGTATGACCAACCCACCATACTCACCACCCACCTTTCCCTGCCCCAACCCACCATGTTAGACCAAGTCTACCCCTTACTAGACACGGGTTATACCATGGGATCCATGACCTTGGACCATATATCCCTAGGTAATGAGGTAGTGCCCCACTCCGTGCTATCCACCTTCCTAGACCCCTTCAACCCTTTTGAGTGGAAGCTCAAAGGTCATCCCACAACCCCACACATGGAAGTCATCTTTGGAGAAGAAATTCATACGTCTTCGCACATCACACTGCTTGGCATGATTAGTACGTCGGGTCCACTCGTTCATGTCACCCACATGTCAAGTAGAAAGCATGAGTGGTCCATATTCGGATGTAATAGTCCGCCTTCATTCATCGTGGGTCTTAAGCATGTTAGGAGCATTCATGGATGCCCGGGTCTTCCGGCACTCATTATCCCCACGCATGAGAGGGACACCTATGGATGCCCCGGCCCTCCCACACCCTTCAAAGTCTCCATGACATCTCTGCATGATTGGTCTAAATATGGTTGTCTTGGCCCCCCTTTGCATATTATATATTTCTCACTTACACCGCATCGTAGTACATGGCATGAGTATTTAAGCAAGCAACAAGCAATGAGCGCTGAGAATCACAAGAAGCGGGCAAAAGCTCGCAAGCGCCACTTGGAATTCCAAGTTGGCAACCTGGCGATGATGACTTTGGAGCGGCTCTACCCTAGGGTCACCTCCAATTTGAGGGCACGAGGACTTGGACCTTGCCAAGTTCTGAGTGGCTTTGGCAACCCGGCTTACAGGTTGGACTTACCGATGGGTTTTGGAATTCACCCCATCGCCCACGTGGCGGAGTCGGCACCCTATATGGGACCGCGGTGGATCCTAGTGAGCGCTTCGAGCCTCTACCTACCTTTGAGAGTGACACCTTCGGAGAGCATCCTCCAATCAGCTTGAGAGCCCGACGTGAGCACACGGAGGCAATACTAGGCAAGCAGGGTACCATCGCCTGTAAGGGGGTGTGCCCGAGCTACTTTGAGAGGCTGATGAGCCGTCCCCCGACTAGGGACGCGGAGTTGAGTTTGGAGATCGTGGCTCGCCCGGAGCTGCATTTGGTGTACTACTTCCCCGGTGGACCCATACTCGACAGGGTCGAGTTTTCCCCACCATGGGGGTATGATAGGGGCATCCCTTGCCCCTCCACATTTTCAAGGCTCGGATTGTTTGTCGGCATGCGCCATTGTGTTTGTCATATTTTTCTGAGTCTAGTCATGTAATTTTTCTATCTTATTTAAGTCATAAACTATGTAATTTTCCCTTTATTTGAGTCTGGTACCTAGGTTTGAGAGTAATTTACCTAAGTTGAATGTCATTAGGTTGATTAGGTTGGTTAATGGGCCCAATTCGGTGGGCTAGGCCCAGGGGTGCCCTCCCTTGGACTGCTTTGGTCATTAGTTGTTTAGTCAGGGTCAATTTGATCCTAGGAAAAGTATGGAGTCTATAAATAGCCCCCTCCCCTCTCTCATTTGTAACCTTTGATGATCAATGAAAATTTGAGTGAATTCCCAAAAATTTGTGTGTTTCTTTGGAGTGAGAAGCTCCCCCTCTCCCCCATTCTCTCTCCTCCCCTCCCAAAATTCAAATTTCCCCCTCCTCTCTCCTCCATTCACTCTTCATTAATATCCCCCTTCCCCATACACTCATTCAATTCCCCCCCAACCCCAAGGTGGAATCCACCAATCCTAGCTCCACCATCCAACCGCCAACTACCCATTTCCCTTCCCCAAGCACCTCTCCACCTCCCCAAAGCTGAAGGAGATTTACCCTAGGCCAAAATTCAAATCTCCCTCCCATTTGGCTGTGCCCCCTCTCTTTCCCTCACTCCCTCCCAACCCAAATTTGAAACTCTCCCTTCCTCCACCTGCTAGACCCTCTTCCAGTCCCCATTCTCCCATTTCCCTCACCTTGGTTTGTCCCCTCCCAGACCCCCTCACAGCTAGGGGTTGCCCTCACACCCATCCACCCCATTTCCCATCCCATCTACCCCATTTCCCATCACCTATCACCACCCTGTTCATCCCAGTTCGCAGGCAGTAGTGTACCAGCATCTTGCAGTAGTAGCCACGGTGTCATCATGAGGCTTCAGGAGGTGTACCATATACCGTTGGAATCGTCGTCCAGTCAGCTTCGCAACGATGGTAGTCTCGCCTTCTTAAGATCCCGGAGCAGTCCAGAGGAGCGATTCTCGATGACATGCGCAGTTTCTCCCAGGCAGACAACCAGAGGCTCGATGCAGAAGCTTCCTCAGACACCCCCTTACGTTTCTTGGCGTGAAACTTGGCTGAGGGTTTCCCCTTCAAGTCCTCTGTCATATCCAAGAAGCAGAACTAACTTTGGACCCCGGAGTCAAGAGTTCCGGATTTTCTCCCCACGGTGCGCCAGGTCAGTTCCCCTAAGTCAGTTCCGACACCCCTCCATTGTTCTGGTCTTCGTGGTCAGCTCCAACTTCAGACGACGGTCCTGTTGGTCCCAGCTCAAAGAGGACTTGTCCACGGTTGCAGAGGTTCTGATCGCGCATTATTCAGAGTCTGGGAGTGTTCGTGCCGCCTTCAGCTTCCAGCAGTAGCAGACTGAGAGCAACCAGAACTAGCACCGAACAGTCCTGTTCCAGACCCTGCCCCAGCCACCGACGACGTCAAGAAATTCTCCAATAATTCTGACGTCCTCCTGGGCCAACCCAGAAGGTTTTGGCGCTAGTTTCGTCAGCAACAGAGTTCGGGAGACCCATTAGCGTTGCCATCATCGACTGTCTATCAAGCTGTTCATGAAGCTGGCAGAACCAGGGAGCTCGGCAATTTGGTTTCTAACTTAGCTTCCCTATCCCGCCTGGCCGGATTACAACCCCTCCATGCGTGGAGGTAGTGTTTGAGTGTAATCCTATAGTCCCACACCCCTAGTCCAACCCCTCTGCGAGGGCGTAGTGATTGTACTAGCAGGTCGTCATCCGAAGCTACATCGACGCGGCGTGCGGGTGCATACCCACGCCTCCCCGCTCGCCATCATCCCCGGCCGGGATCGGCGTCTTCACGCTGATCAGGTGAGCTTTTGGCCCCCTTTCTTTTCTGGATTATCTTGCTTAATTAGTATTGATTCTTAGCTCCGTCGGACGGTGAGAGAGTGCCCGGTCCCAAATTGTCATCAAATTGAGCGACCACCGCGGAGCGAGTTGTAAGAGAGACCCTACAACCCACGCCCTTGGTGTGCTGGCCACCCGTGGAATTGGGCATCCCAGGCCCTTAGGGGTTCATCCTAAGCTAGCCTTACCCCCTGGAATCTCAAGGTCCAACCTCGGACCCTCATCCCTATCGTCGGTCCACCTACGGACCCGGGTGCGCACTACGCGGGTTAACCCGCTTGAGTGAGTCCGCCGTTCGGCCCGGTTGCTTGCGAATATAGGTCCAAGGTGCATTGGTCGAGTGGCTGCCACCCCCAAGGTGGTTTCACATCAGAGTAGTGTGAATGTGGTGTCCCCCGACACCGTGAAACTTCTAGGTCTTACCATTTCCCCACACCTGAAACCTTATCGGGTAGCGTTGATCGATGCCACATCCGTACCCATCAGCACTCGTTGCCGTGTCCCCATCACTTTTCAATCCTACCAGGGCCAAGTTTGGTGTGACATTCTGCCAATGGAAGTAGGGAGCATCCTCCTAGGGTGGCCTTGGATCTATGATGTAGATGCCACCTACCTTGGAAGGACGAACACTTGCATTTTCACCTATGAGGAGAAAAGGATCCAACTCATCCCTTCACCACCCCGCTCCCTCCCCAAGAAGACACCTCCTTCCCTGGAGGGATCCCCTACCCCTCCCTCTATTCCAAGCACCCCCCCATCAAGCCCTAGCCCTAGTTTGACCATTGGAACTACTAGGAGCATTCACCTCATCACTAGGCAAGAACTTGAGGAAGAAGTCAACCAAGGAGAACAAGTGTGTGTCATTGTCATTTGTCTTGGGGAATCCACCCCAACCGACACACACCCAATAGAAATCCAACAACTCCTTGAGGACTTCCATGATGTGTTCCCCGATGAGCTTCCGGATAAACTACCACCCATGCGTAATGTGCAACATGCCATCGACTTTGTGCCCGGAGCTACCTTACCCAACCTCCCCCACTACCGCCTCAACCCCACCGAGCATGTTGAGCTTAGGAGGCAAATCGAGGAGCGCATCAAGAAGGGCTTCCTCCGCATTAGCAAGAGCCCATGTGCCATCCCAGCCCTTCTCACCTCCAAAAAGGATGGAACTTGGCGCATGTGTATGGATAGTCGGGCCATCAACAAGATCACGGCCAAGTATAGGTTTCCCATCCCTCGGCTAGATGACATGCTAGACATGCTTGCTGGAGCCATCATCTTCTCCAAGATCGATCTCAAAAGTGGCTATCATCAAGTTCGAATTAGGCCTGGGGATGAGTGGAAGACCGCCTTCAAAACAAAGGACGGTCTCTATGAATGGCTTGTCATGCCCTTTGGCCTTTCCAATGCACCAAGCACCTCCATGCGCCTCATGGCCGAGGTCTTCCGGCCCTTCATTGGCATCTTCCTTGTCATCTACTTCGACGACATTCTCATATATAGCTAGTCCAAAGAAGCCAACCTCGATCACCTCAAGCAAGTGTGCACCGTTCTTAGGAAGGGGAGCCTCTTTGCCAACCCCGGGAAGTGTCACTTCTTGACCAACCAACTAGCCTTCCTAGGATTTATTGTCTTAGCCCAAGGGGTGTCCATGGACCCCGAGAAGGTCCAAGCCATTCTTGAGTGGCCCGAGCCCAAGACCCTCCATGAGGCCCGAAGCTTTCACGGGCTAGTCACCTTCTATAGGAGATTCATCCGTGGGTTTAGCACTATCACCGCTCCTATCGCGGATTGCCTCAAGAAGGGCACCTTTGTATAGACTAGGGCAGCCTCCAAGTCATTCCTAGAACTCAAGGAAAAGATGACCCAAGCCCTAGTCCTTTGCCTACCTGACTTCTCTAAAGTCTTCGAGGTCACTTGTGATGCATCCGGGGTAGGGATTGGAGGCATTCTTAGCCAAGAGGGTCACCCAATCACCTATTTTAGTGAGAAACTTTGTGAGGCTAGTACTAGGTACTCCACATATGACAAAGAACTTTATGCCGTGGTTCAATCCCTTCGGCATTGGAGGCACTATCTCCTACCCAAGAAGTTTATGATCTTCTCAGACCACGAGGCCTTGTCGTACCTCAACACCCAATAAAAGGTCAATGCCCATCATTCCCGTTGGGTAGAATACATTCAGGCCTATACCTTTGTCCTCAAGTACAAGATGGGTAGTGAGAATCACGCTGCCGATGCGCTGAGTAGGCGGATAGCCTTACTTTCCACTATCCAAGTGGAAGTCATGGGGTTTGAGAGAATCAAAGAGGAATATCCAAATTACCCCGACTTTGGGACTCACTACAGCACCCTCTCCACTCAACCCCACAGGGAACATTATGGATTCATACTCCAAGAGGGGTATCTTTTCAAGGGAGCTAGGCTTTGCATACCTCGGACTTCACTTTGGGACTTCTTAGTTTGGGAGTTACACAATGGTGGCCTAGCTGGTCACTTTGGGGTCCAAAAGACCATAGAGCTAGTTGAGAGACAATTCCATTGGCCCAGTCTCAAGAAGGATGTGGCCAACATTGTGGGACAGTGTCGCATTTGTGCCTCGGCCAAGCAAGTGAGGCAAAACACTGGGCTTTACACACCCCTTCCCATCTTGGATCGACCTTGGGAGGACTTGAGCATGGATTTTATCCTTGGCCTACCTAGGACCTTACGCAAACATGATTCCATCTTTGTAGTTGTTGACAAGTTCTCTAAGATGGCCCACTTTATCCCATGTTCCAAAACTTCGGATGCTTCTAGGGTCGCCCGTTTATTCTTTGATGAGGTGGTTCGACTCCATGGACTACCCAAGACCATTGTGTCCGACCGGGATGTAAAATTCACCAGTTACTTTTAAAAAACCCTCTAACATCTAATGGGAACCCTCCTCAAATTCTCCACTGCTTATCACCCTCAAACCGATGGCCAAACTGAGGTCGTCAACCGAAGTCTTGGGAACTTACTCTGTTGCCTTGTCGGGGACAACCCCGGGAATTGGGATCTCCTCTTACCTCAGGCCGAGTTTGCCTACAATGATTCTGTCAATAGGTCCATAGGTAAGAGTCCATTTGAGGTCATGCATGGTTATAGGCCTGAAAAGCCTCTCATTCCCCTCCCCGCACATGCTCGAGTATCAGTCTTAGCTGAGTCCTTTGCATAGCATATCAAAGAGTTGTATGACGACATCCGCAAGCATATAGGGAAAAGTAATGAGGCTTACAAAAGGTAGGCAGATACTCGACGGAGCCACTGCGAGTTCCAAGTGGGAGACTCGGTGAAGGTGAGGACGGAGCGGCTCCTTCCGAGGCCCATCTCCAAGTTGAGGGCACGAGGTTCGAGACCCTTTCGAGTTCTAAGATGACTAGATAGTAACGCTTATGAGCTGGACCTACCTGAGGGTTTTGGGGTACACCCTATCTTCAACGCGGTGGACCTGGTACCCTACAAGGGCCCTGCGGTGGGACCAGTGAGGAGCTTGAGCCTTTACCCGCCCTTGAGAGAGACACCCACGGTGGGACTCTACCTACTAGCTTGAGAGGCCGACGTGAGCAAGTGGAGGCAATACTAGACGAGCAAAGTACCATTACCAGGAACATGGTATACCAGCTCTACCTACTAAGGTGGAAGAACTGTTCCCCGACAGAGGATACTTGGGTGAGTCGGGAGGACCTGCTGCGCCTTGACCCGGACATTTTGGAGCACTACCACAGCCAGGTGGACCCATACTTGACGGGGTCGAGATCTCCTCACCCTGGGGGATTTGATGAGGACATCTCACGCCACTCTCTCTAGCTCGGGTCGCCTGCTCCACTGTGAGGTGGATCAACTATGATTCTCACATGTTATTTCTATTGTTGGGTCTTATATCATGTAATTTTGCTTTAATTAAGTCATGTGTGTATCCTCTTTCTTTATTTGAGTCAGTCCATTAGGGAATTGGGCCATTATGTTAGCTAATTGGGCCCAACTAGTGGGCTAGGCCCATGGGCACCCATGGGATGGTCTTGGTCTTTTGTCTATTTGTCAAGTGCCTTTTGGTCATTGGGAAAAAAGTGGGAGCCTATAAATAGGGCTCATCCCACCTCATTTGTAACACTTTTGATGAAATTTTGTAAGAAACATCCCTTGTCTATCTCTCCACTCTTGTCTCTCTCCCTCTCTTCCCCTCTCTCTCTCTTCCCCTCTCCCTCCAAAAAAAGGGTACACCTCCCTCTCTCTCATCCCCTCCCATCCACCTCATTTCCTCCCCCCTTCTCTCTCCTCCACCTCATCAAGAATATTCTTCCCACCCCTTTATTCAAACCTTCCAAAGGAGACTTTCTAGCCCCCCAAGTTGGACTTCTCCACCCCTCCCATCACCCTCCAACCACCCAACTTAGACTTCTACACCCTCCCCATCACATCCCACCTACACTTAAAGACTTTCTTCCCACCCCATCAAATCCCACCTACACATAGACTTTTCTTCCCTCCCATCACATCCCTCCACCAAAATTTCCTAGATTCCCTTAGCTAGCCCCCCTCTAGGACCCAAGAATTCAAACTACACCACTACCCCTTTTGGACTTACCTCCCCACCACCAAAATTCGTAGCTCCCTCCCACCCCTTGGTAGAACAAACCCCAACACCCTATTTTCCCCTTCCCACAGCTGGGAAAGCCCCCCTTTCAGACCCCCTCACAGCTAGGGTTGCCCCCACCCCCATCCACCCCATTTCTCATCCCATCTACCCCCATTTCCCATCACCTATCAAAACCTTGCTCATCCCAGTTCGCAGGCAGTAGTCAAGGGTCGAGTTGTAGAGCCTGCCCCAGAGTCATCACACCTCTTCAGGTTTTGTGCTCTACATTTCTGGAAAGCTCGTCGAGGGAGCTTTGCAGGGGAGGTGGTTTCGCATCCATCCGACGTATGTGCCGCCCGGGAGAGCCATTCTCCCTCGACTGCGTAGCACAGGTCCAGCAGGGAACCTGAGCCTGAGTAGAAGCATGACCACGGCCTCTCCTATGCTAGTTTGGACGTGATTCTTTAGCTGGGATCTTCTCCTCCAAGTCATATATCAGCACGAAGAAGAAGAACGCCATTTGGACCCCGGAGCACCAAGTTCCAATTTTTCTCCCCGGAGTGTGCAGGTCAGTTCCCCCTGAGTCAAAACCGACCCCTCCCACCATTCTAGTTCTCGCGCCCTGCTCCAGCCTTCTCTGGTGGCCCCGTTAGTCTCGGATCGAAGAAGGCTTGCCCACGATCACAACGGTTCTAGTCCCGCCTTAAACGGACCCCGGGAGTGTTTGTGGCGCCCTCGTCATCCAGCAACAGTAGTCTGGGCACAGTCAGAACCAGAGTGGGTCGGCCCAGGTCCAGATTATGCCCCGGCCACCATCCTCGTTAGAAAATTCTTGAAGAATTTGGGCATCCTCCTGGGCCAACCCAGGAAGTTTTTATGTTTCCCGCTGTTTCAGGTTCGGGACGCCTTAGCGATCGTTCTGCGAAAAATGAAGTACATGAGTTGGGGGTCCATCTTCCTACCTCCACCGAAGATTTCACACCCCGAGAGGCGACCACTTGTGGTTTAAGTGTTTTGGGGGCCTTGTGGTCCAGGCTGGACCGCTAGGCCATGCCTTTCACCGGTTTCATCCTCATCAGAATTTGGCAGAGTCCGTGGTGGCGCCGTCTTCGACGCCCTGTCAGGCTGTTCCAAAGTAGGCAGAATCGGTGGAGTTCGTCACTTCAGCTTCTAACTTAGTTCTTCCCCACCCCTCCTAGCTGGCGGAAGGCCCCTCCCTACGTGGAGGTAGTTTTAGATGTAACTATTTAACCCCCACCCCAAGAACCCCCCTCCTGTGCGAGGCGTAGTGCTGTAACAATCTTATCTGCATGTCAAGCGCCACCGACGCAGCGTGCGGGCGCGTGCCCACGCTTCCTGGCTCGCCCACATCTCCGATCGAGATCGGTGTTTTCACACCGGTCAGGTGAGTGTCTGGTCCTACCTTGGGTGGTTGATTTCCTTGCTAGCTTAGTATTGCCTTGGAGGCCCATCGGACGGAGACGAGAGCCTGGACTCGCACACCACTCTTAGTGTGCCCACCACAGACTGTGTGGAGAGCCACCGCAAACCCATGCCCCAGCGTGTCAGCCGCCCATGAAGTTGGGAGTCGCAGACCCTTAGGGGTCAGCCTAAGCCATCCAAGTCCCTTAGAATGTTTGGGTCCCACCTCGGACCCTTGCCGTCATCCCCCGGTCACCATCGGGAGATCGTACGCGCCGTGCGAGTGAGCCGCTAGCGTTAGTCCGTGAATGTCCTAGTATGCTTGCGGGTCTAGGTCCCAGGCTCATCAAGTCATCCAACATCATCCCAGGGCTATGCCACATCAGAGATGAACTGGATCCTGTTGAACGTTGGTGCTGCCGTCAACATCATGCCGCTGAAGACCTTCAAGGCTCTATACTTAACTCCATACCTTCAAAAGGTTGAAGACGTCAAGATATCCGGCTTCAACATGAATATCAAGGATTTCTCGGCTGGGTAGACGTTGATTTGGTGCTCGATAGTTTCACCTCAAAGGTGATGTTCTACATCATCGACGCCAAAACGTCTTACAAAGTATTACTAGGCAGACCCTGGGTACATGAAAATTGGGTCCTCCCTTCAACTCTCCATCAATGCATCTGATATGCCAAAGATGGAGAACAACATACGGTCTTCAAAGACCAACCCCTGTTCAGCCTAGTAGAATACAATCCAGTGCATACCCCGTAGTCAAAAGCAAGAGTAATGGTTGGCTCTCGGAGAAGGACGAGGATGACCTTATTTTCGTTGATGAAGAAAAGGCCATGCTCCATCGACTACACCTTAGCGCTAAGTCAACCCTAGATCACCCCGAGAGGGGCAAAATCTGTTGTACCCCTGTGGTTTTGATGATGTCAAACACTATGACTCATCTATGGATGATATTATATGTGCATGCATGATATCATCAGTGTTTGGGTCATATGACTTCTGTGCTTGATTGAAATGTTCTCTATCGCACACTTGCTGCATGCATAATGATTTTGATGAGTATTTCATAGCTCTATTTGCTCATAGGGTCGGTGCATGCATTGTCTTACGCATATTGAGTCGGTGCAGTTTTTCACTTGGCCATTCATAGAGTCGGTGCATGCTCACACATGTTGCATATAAAGGTCTGTGCACATTTTGGCATATGTACGGTCGCTGTATAATTCATGCACAAACAAGGTCCATGCATTTCCCTGTTCAAGTGCATATAGGAAGTAAGGTCGGTGCAATGCTTAGCATGCATGTTTAGGTCTGTCCACTCATTATTCAACTCGGTGCACATTTATGCTCCTTCATAGAAAGTCGATGCACATCATTGTAGTATAAACATTTGAAGTTGGTGCAGGTTCAGTTTTAAGCGCAAAGGTCGGTGCAACCTCTATTGCTATCAAGGGTTGAGGTCGGTGCACATCCGTGCAACCTCTGTTGCTATCAAGGGTTGAGGTCGGTGCACATCCTATCGTCTGGCATATAGGTCGGTGTAGGATTGCATTATGCGTAGAATAAGGTCGGTGCACATTTGGTTTGTGCGAGACCGAGGTCAGTGCAAGTAGCATCTCTTGCATTGACATGGTCGGTGCAAGTTGTGCCTTGTGCTAACCAAGTCGGTGCACATCCTGTGTTACCACATATAACATCGGTGTACATTCTGCTGTTCAACATCTAAGGTCTATGCAACATTGCATGGTCTACACATAAGGTCGGTGCAACTCTTGTTGCTGCATGCATATAAGGTCTGTGCATGTGTCTATGTCATTAGTTATAAGGTCTGTGCATGTCATTTAGAGTCTGTGCATGTCTCGCAATAAGTTACCCAAAGTCCGTGCACATTGCTACCAAGGTCTGTGCATGTCTGCTCTGTCGACATTTAGAGTCCGTGCACATTCATTCTTATGCTATCAAGGTTTGTGAAATTTTATCACTATAGGGTTTGAGCATATTAGTGTTTATTTTGACAGGCTAAGGCATTTCTTCCAACATGGCACATGCTCGAGCACCTGCAACGCAAAGAGCATACAGTAGCCTATCTCTCACGTGATCACTCAAGTCACATATGAAACATGAGTTCGTGAGGTTAATAGAACCAATGATTGGCACGTGATCCAAGACAAGATGTAACCAGAAGTCGCCACGTGGATTCTTGTTTATCCAAACTCTGACACATGGCTAAGATGTTCCTAAAACCTCTTGGTGGGAATGAGCCCTCCACACTCCCAATATGTGAGCTCGTGGGTCCAAGGTCTGAAGGTCTATAAAACACCTTCTTCCTGCGATCAAAAAATTATACTGAAGCAGAACCTAGAGCAGAAAAGTGAAAAGAGAAGACGAGAGCAAAAGAGAAAAAGAGAGAGAGATCAGAGGCAATTTAAAAGAAGAGCACGAGAGCAGTAAGAAGAAGAGGAAGAAAAAGAATTCAGGAGATTGTGAGCTCGTGAGAAAGAGGAAGAGGAATAAAGAGAGAGAGCTTGAGAAGAAAGTGAAGTTGCTTGAAGATCTGTTCAACTAGTCTTTGGATCAGATCCAAGCCAGTTTGCTCTTGCAAAGAGCTACATTTTGTGTTTCATTTCCAGCTTTTCGGGGCTGTGATTTTCATTCCTTATTTTTCTTTTAAACTCTTGTTCTAAGCTGTGTATCAGCAGATGGCTAAGTTGTATTACCCAGTAGTCAAGCTGTTCGTCAGCGGTCGGCTAAGCTGTAAGGCCCAGCGCAAGCTGTTAGTCAACGGTCTATAGGCAAGCTGTGAGGCCCAACGGTTTTCAAGCTGTTTGGCAGCGGAATCCACACTCAGGGTTGAGTGTGGGGTGGACGTAGGTCTGGAGGACCGAACCACCTAAAAATCATCTGTGCAGTGGTCTGTTTAGTTTAAATGCAATTCTAACTATCGATAGATGTATGCTTAGGTTCGTTTCTGTTGTATAGATTTAGCCTAAGTAATTCTATGTTCAAATTGCATTGGCTGCATCATATCAGCTATCTGGTGTTTCAACATAGTTGCCATATGAGTAAATCTTCTCGCTGCTATCCAAGTACTCTAGTGAGAATCCCTTTAGAACTTCTAGACAAGTGTTCTAGTGTGAGTCTCAATAGAATTTCTGTCTTGCTGATCTTATCAGTTTTCATTTCCGCAAAAGTTTATTAGTACAGTTTTAATTGGGTAAAATTTTTAAAGGGGAGATTCATTCACCCCCCCTCTGAATCTGATTTGCACCATCTTATAGACTTAACAAAATCAACTTTGAGGCTAACATTATTAGCCGGGCCATTAATAAGAGAATATGTCTATTGCCAGAATGCATAGAGCTCTCTTGTGCGTCGGGGAGCACAAGGTCGAGCTGCTCAATACATTCGTTGTCACCTACAGATGCCAACTCAGAAATAAGAAAAAGGCTAACGGGGATAAGCCCATTGTCTTCTACAAGGGAGATATGGCGCCTCAAGCCCCATCGGAAGATGACTTTGGCTAGCCCAAGCTAGCTGATGATATTCCTAGAATAGTCCAAATAATGGATGATATGCCGCAACACATCCAAGAGATGTGTCGGAAATAAAATATCCCTCAGTGGCAAGATTCAGCATGACGTGAGTACTTTCACTAGTTGTGGACTCCACCTCAGGTACAAGGGCAACCCCCATTCTCCCCAAAAGATAGGAGGGGACTTGGCTATGACCAAGACCCAGACTTCCACGTCCACTATGTGGTCAACGTCGTAGGTCTGATACAACTAGTCAATGTTGTGCATCCCTTGGTTTTGATGATGACAAAGGATATGCTTAATTGCTCCTTCAATGTTAAGTAATGAACTCATGACAATTTGATGATGACAAAAGATGTGTTTAACTAATTCAATGCAAATCTGATAGTTCAAGTCACTTCTGATAGTTCAGGTAATTTCAGGTATACTGAAGTACAAGTGAAGTCAACAAATCAGAAGAAGTGTCAAAGGTTGCTTGTCGACCAGTGAAGTGGTTATTGTCGACCAACGAATCCAACCAAACACAGCTCAAGTCATTCTCCTTCTGTACGTGCTTTGGTTGTCGACCAAAGCTCTGCTCGTTGTCGACCACGGAACAGACAGAGCATCAGCCTGAACTACCAGTCATCTGGACATTGCTTCTTGTCGACCAGCGACAGGGTCGTTGTCGACCACAGGTGAAGCAGCGTCCAGAACCGAACTCTAACCGAATTCAGTTTCTGTTGAGAGAACCTGTAGGTTGTTGCTGCAGGTTGTTGGGCGGTTCAGATGATAAGATTCCGCACTGGATTTAAGGAGAGAATCTTGGAAAGAACCAGTCAAACTTATTCAAATCTTTCGGGTAAATCTTCTCCCTGTTTTCTAGCCGATAATCCAATGGATGTGCGCTCAATTACGAATCTGCGCGGGAAAAGCCTATGCTTTGAAAAGAACTGGTACAAAAGGTAAAGATGACAGAGAGCGGGGAGTGGAACACAGAGTAGAAGAAAAAGAAAAGAATACACCCATGAAGATACTCTGAAAAGAGGAAAGAAGGAGTGGCGCTTCAGAAACCACAAAGACTGCACAAGACCGAAGGCATCTTCATTGCTGCAGAAGGAAGACTGACTCAAGGCAAGCAAGACTCCAGCAGCATCGCAGCTGAAGGCAATCGTCTGGAAGTTCCATAGGGAGTCTATTCCTGTTACCTGCAGTCCCAGGCTGAACTCTTTTTCTTTGATTCAAAAGCTCTTGTTCAGTCCTGTTGCATCTTTTGTTCTTTTCATTACATCAAGTGTCAAGCTGTGAGGCAGCGGGTACAAGCTGTGTGTCAGCGGGAAGAAGCTGTGTATCAGCGGTGTGTTTGTTGAGATCAGGAGTTCTCATTTAGTGAAGCCTTGCTCAAGTTGAGCGAGGGGTGGATGTAAGTTTCGGGAAGAGATTGAACCACCTAAAAATCCTGTCTTGTGGTTTTGCTTGTTGTGTGTGCTCTTCTTATTGTTTGCTGTCGCTGTAGTTATCAGTTTTATCTTTGCAACCCATAGTTTGCTTAAGGTCTAGTCGATCTTTGGCTTATAAATTGAAAAAGGGGCTAGATCTATTCACCCCCCCTCTAGATCTATTCAGTCCGTACTCAACACGTGGTATCAGAGCTAGATTCTCCGAAAATGTGGTCTAACAACCAGGAGAGACCTAGCGGACTGAACTCTAGAAGTCTAATGGCTGAGGGACACTCAGTGACTAAACCACCATACTTTGATGGAAATGATTACTCATACTGGAAAAATCGTATGCAGGTGTTCTTGAGAGCACAAGATCATGAGATGTGGAGAGTAGTGAGCCGCGGACCCTATGATCTGCCCGAAGACGAGGACACCTGGACCAGAGAACAGGTCAGAAAATCAACCATCAACTGGGGAGCTATGAACGTAATGCAATGCGCACTTCATCCCACGGAGTTCTCAAGAGTCTCACAATGTGCAACAGCCAAGGAGATGTGGGATCGACTTGAAGTCATCTATGAAGGTACGTCAGAGGTAAGGGAGTCCAAAGCAAATATGTTAGTCTCAGAATATGAAATGTTTAGAATGAAAACTGATGAAAACATTTCTGATATGTATGCTAGACTAGTACAACTAACAAATAGCTTAAAGAGTCTAGGGAAAACCTACAAGGAGCAAGAGCTAGTGAGAAAAATTTTAAGGTCCCTCACTCCTATGTGGCATACCAAGGCCACAGTCATTGAGGACTCAAAGAACCTCACTACTATGACTGTGGATGAACTAGTAGGTTCCCTAATGGCCTATGAGGTCAATCTAAAAAGAAAGGAAGACGAGGGCAAGAAAAAGAAACAGCTAGCTCTGAAAACTAAAATAGGCACCTCTGAATTATCTGACACTGATGACTCATCTAGCACAGGTGAGGAAACTGGTGAGCTTGCCATGCTAACAAGAAAGTTCAGAAAGTTTCTGCGGAAGGAAGGTAAGGGATTTAGAAATCCGAAGGGCATGGTAAGAAGGTCACCCCAGTTTAAGTCTGACAAAACTAAAGCCTCATCTAACAAACTTGTCTGCTACAACTGCAGAAAACCAGGACACATGAAGGCTGAATGTCCAGAGGCTCCTAAGAAATCAAGCTTCAAATGGAAAAGCAAGAAACCAAAGGCAATGATCAGCACATGGAGCGAGGAGGAAGAAAGCAGCGAAGAGGAAACAACTTCCGAGGAAGAAGAAGGAAACACATGTCTAATGGCCAAAGGAGACAGCAACGATCTTGAGGTAACCTCCCCTTTTCAAGACTTTTCTAGCTCAGATTGGGAAGAAGCCTATTCAGATTTACTTGATACATATGAAAGAATAAGAAGGGAAAATAAAAGTTTGAAGAAGAAGGTTAATCAGTTCAATAATGACAGCAACTCAATTGCCAACAGAACTGAACTAGAATTGGAGATCACCACCTTGCAAAATAAACTGAATCAACGCGAGATAGATGAAGAAAACGTCAAAGGGCTATTAGAAGAAAATGAAGTACTGAAAAACACAATTGACGAGTTAAAATTAAAGACTCAAGAATATGAACAGGAAACTAAGCTAACTCAAGAAAGAAACAACTCACTCAAGGAAGAAAACAGTCAACTTCTGAAAGAAATAGAAAGAATCCAAAGTGAACTGAAATACAAACAGGAAACATTGGAAAAAATGACTAAGGGTCAAGAAAACTTGAACGCTGTGTTGGGAATAAAAGTAAATTTTCAGAAAGAGGGGTTAGGGTACAACCCAACGGCTAAAAAGGAATTCCAAATAAAAACTTTAAATAAAATAGCTGACTCTAAAGGAAAAGGCCCCTTGATAAACTTATATCAAAACAAACAAAAGGATATAGCTGAAAGCTCCTCTAAACAGATTAATGTCACCTTGGAAGAGAGGAATTCTAAAGGGAAAATGGATAATCCACATCAGTTTAAAAACAACAGTCATATCAGACGAGAAGTTCAAATTCACAGAAGTAACCAGACAAACAAAGCATTAAATCATGTTAATAAACACAAACCTGTAAAACAAGGTGTCTGGAAACAAGCTGGTCGACAACAGACCCCTCCTCTGTCGACCAGAGGCTCAACCAGAACAGATACTGGTATCTGGAGAAACTATGGTCGACCACAGACTTACCAGATGTCGACCATGACCAGACACGCAAACAGAACCCACAAATTTTCTCAGCTGAAACAGAATGGAAATTGGAACTTAAGAGAGTGGACTCAGAATAGACACAACCTGAACAAGTTCAGAAATGAAAAGACAAACTGTTCTAACAAAATTTGGGTTCCCAAGGTGTTGTTACAGCAGTTTCATGATTTCACAAGCTATCTTGGACCCGGGTACCATTTGGGTCCAAAAGTTTCTGTGTAATTTGTGATGCAGGAATGTCTGGCAGCCATGCACAACAAGTGGTATTTAGATAGTGGTTGCTCAAGACACATGACGGGAGACAAGACCAAGTTCTCCCAGCTGAGCGCAAAAGATGGAGGATATGTGACGTTTGGAGGAAATAACAAAGGCAAAATCATTGGGATAGGTGAGATAGGTAAGAAACCCTCAAGCTGCATTGAAAATGTATTATTAGTGGATGGACTGGAATATAACTTATTGAGCATCAGTCAATTATGCGACAAAGGCCATAAAGTGGTGTTTGACTCCAAGATCTGCAGAATTATTGAGCCAAATTCAGAAGCAGTCAAGTTTATGGGCAAGAGGGTAAATAATGTCTACATGATAGACTTGGATGATCCAGCCCACTCCAACTTGTGCCTAACCGCCAAGAAGGAGGACTTGACCTGGTTGTGGCACCGAAGACTAGGGCATGTTAGCTATAGGGTGTTGCACAAACTTGTGAAAAATAAAATGGTTCTTGGTATGCCTGAAATTTCGTTTGCTCAAAATGTCAAAGTATGTGAAGCATGTACCCAAGGAAAGCAAACAAGAAAATCATTCAAAGGTAGAACTGAAAGTCAGTCATCAAGACCCCTAGAACTTGTGCACATGGACCTTTTTGGCCCAACAAGAACTGCTAGTCTTAGTGGTAAGAAATATGGTTATGTTCTAGTTGATGACTTTTCCAGATTTACATGGGTAATGTTCTTATCACATAAAAGTGATGCTTTTTATGAGTTTCAGGAATTTTACAAAAGAATGAAGCAGGATGGTAAGTCCAAAGTGTGTTCAATCATATCTGACCATGGGGGGAGTTTGAAAATTCTGATTTTGATGTATTCTGCAGAAACAAGGGCATAACCCACAGATTCTCCTCACCAAGGACACCGGAGCAAAATGGGGTTGTGGAGAGAAGGAACCGCACTCTTGTCGAGATGGCTAGAACCATGTTGGTTGAAGCTAATCTTCCAAAGAAATTTTGGGCAGAAGCGGTCAACACAGCATGCTACATTGTAAACCGGGCAATGGTAAGACCGTCTAGTGCAAAAACTCCATATGAAATGTTCAAAGGTAAAAAACCATCCCTAGCTCATTTAGAATCTTTGGTGC
This sequence comes from Amorphophallus konjac, assembly GCA_022559845.1. NCBI lineage: Eukaryota > Viridiplantae > Streptophyta > Magnoliopsida > Alismatales > Araceae > Amorphophallus > Amorphophallus konjac. The sequence continues at coordinate 127,551,233 of CM040129.1, forward strand.
AAGATGTTTCATTCATAACAATGATAAGAAAGTCTTGGACAAATTTGAACCTAAGAGTGACTCAGGAATATTCTTGGGCTATTCTGACCGATCAAGAGCCTATAGGGTATTTAACACCAAAGATCAAGTGGTTGAAGAATCCCCTCATATTTCATTTGATGAAATTAATGATTTTGGCAAAAATGAACAGGTCAGCAAGGAAGAAGAAGATGGGGAATTTCTGGATGGCAAAGAAAAATCGATGGAGAATGAAGAAGAACTGAATCAAGAAAGAAATCAAGGTAATTCTAATGATCAAACCGAAGGAGAGGTCAACTCAGGTAACAATCTTGAAAACTTAAGACTTCTTAGAGATCATCCCTTGGATAACATTATTGGTGGAATTCATGATCCTAGGAAGACTAGATCTCAGCTCAAGGCCATTAATGAACTAGATCAACTTGCCCTTGTGTCCCAAATAGAGCCCAAATCTGTAGAGGAAGCCTTAAAGGATGAATCATGGATAAATGCTATGCATGAAGAACTAAATCAGTTTGAAAGAAATCAGGTGTGGAGTCTTGTCCCTAGACCCTCATCTCACCCCGTTATTGGAACCAAATGGGTTTATAAAAACAAGCTAAGTGAAGAAGGGGTTGTGATGAGAAACAAGGCTCGGCTGGTGGCTAAAGGGTACAACCAGGAACTTGGGGTTGACTTTGAAGAATCATATGCTCCAGTTGCTAGATTAGAAGCCATCAGGATATTGTTAGCCTTTGCAGCATCTCATGGAATTAAACTACAACAAATGGATGTAAAAAGTGCATTTCTAAATGGTATTATAAAAGAAGAGGTCTATGTGGAACAACCCCCTGGTTTTGAAAATGATGAACTTACTAATCATGTTTTCAAATTGCATAAAGCTTTGTATGGATTAAAGCAGGCTCCTCGGGCTTGGTACGAAAGGTTGAGCTCCTTCCTCACTAAAAAGGGATACACAAGAGGTAAAATTGATCAAACATTATTTTCCAAGACCCAAGGTAAGGATATACTGATTGTACAAATCTATGTGGATGATATTGTGTTTGGATCTACTGAAACCTCTTTGTGTACTGAATTTGCAAATTTAATGACCAATGAGTTTGAAATGAGCCTAATGGGTGATTTACAATTCTTTCTTGGATTGCAGATCTCACAATGCAGAGAAGGATACTTTATAAATCAATCCAAGTACATAAAAGAGATGTTGAAGAAATTTGGCATGGAAAGCTGCAAGCCAATCGAGTCACCCATGGGGACAAATGCAACTTTGGAAGCAGATGTAAAAGGTAACATGGTAGATGCCAAGAAATACAGAGGTATGATCGGATCCCTGCTATACTTAACTGCATCAAGGTCAGATATTCAGTTTAGTGTATGCATGTGTGCTAGATATCAGTCTAGTCCTAGGGAATCACATTTAGGAGCTGTCAAGCGTATCTTTCGATACCTTGCCGGCACCCAAGAATTGGGTTTGTGGTATCCGACATATTGCAAACTAGATCTGATTTCATATTCGGATGCTGATTATGCTGGTTGCAAAATTGATAGGAAGAGTACTAGTGGTTATTGTCAATTCTTAGGTGGATGTTTAATTTCATGGGCTTCTAAGAAGCAGCACTCTGTGGCACTCTCCACTGCTGAGGCTGAATATGTCGCAGTAGGGAGTTGTGGTACACAAGTTATGTGGATAAAACATCAACTCCAAGACTACAATGTAGATCTTGGCTGTGCACCCATTTTATGTGACAACACTAGTGCTATTAACTTGTCTAAAAACCCCATTCAACACTCTAGGACAAAACACATTGAGATCCGTCATCATTTTCTGAGAGATGAGGTATCCAAAGGAAATTTCATGCTTCAATTTGTAGAAACTGAAAAACAATTGGCAGATATTTTCACTAAACCCCTTAACAATGACAGGTTTTCAACTCTAAGAAGGGAGTTGGGGATATGTAGAATATCTCCTGAAAATTCTTGAAATGCACATATTCATGTGTTCTCTGTATAGCTTTCTGTCATTTCTCTAATTAGATATGTCAGTTAGATCTCTGGTACTGGTTGTGTTTGGAAGCTCTGGTGTCGGCTGTTACTCAAGCAACATTCTGCAAATTCCTGGCACTGTTACTGGTTAGCTCTGGTGGTCGACCAACGACAGGGCATTGGTCGACCAAGGCATCAAGACATGAAACTGTTTGGTTCTGTGACTACGCAGATGTCGACCAGAGACAGCTCCATGGTCGACAATGGATCTATAAGGAAGCAAATGTCCACTTTAGACAGGTTCCTGGTTGACACTAGTTCTGGTAGGGAATCTTCTGGACTGTTTAAACTGTTTGGGCTCAGATTCATCTTCACTCATTCATCATCATCCATACTTCCATTCCCTGTGTCTTTCTATCTCATCCTGGCCAACATTATTTTTTATTTCAGCATGGATTCTCAAATTGAGGGGGAGAAAAAGTGTAAACTCATTCCTTGATAAAACATTGAATAACCTAACCATATCTTCCAATAAAATCACCAATGTAATCAATAAGAGTAGAGGTTGAGTGTAGTAATGAGGATTTGGACTGTACTACTTCAATAAATTCAAACCATAACTATGATTCTGTCACATGATTTTGAAGACTTATGATTGTTAGTAGTAAGTCGGTTTCTCTACCTGTGCCCGTGCTGAACAGTTAATATAAATCCAAAAATATAGCATGAATGCACGTGGAATACGCCATAACTCTGTCTTCATGGTAGAGCAATGGATTGGACTCTGAGAAACTACTGCCTCCCATTTTAAGAAAAAATGGATGAAAAATAAGTGAGAGGCATGTGTGTCATGAAGAATCAATCTATCTCTGCTACTATCAAAAATTATTGAGATTGGGCATACTGAGTAACTGGGGATATTGGCGTCTGATAAACGTATATCCTCACGGATAAAAGGTGTGTCCCAGTTAAAAGTGGAATGGTTAGGCATGCTAAGTAGCCGAGGTTTCTGGCGTGTAAAAAGCGTGTCTCCTCGTGTAGAAAAGCATGTGATAAACCTGACCACAGCTTTCAAAATGATTCCAAAAGGAAAAACTCAAAATTATCTAAAAGGCAGAGGAAAATGGTTGACCAAAGGCATGGCATGCAAAGAAAAGTTGAAAACACTGTTCAGCAAGCACAGCTATTAAAATCATCTCATGAAATCTATTATAAGTTTAAGAAGTCATGTGGAGGAAATTAGATATGGGGCGTAAGCTTATTGGTGCAATACTTTCAAATTCAAGTGAACCACTAGGCCCACTCTACTTGTTTACAAGGTGGTCTCTGCTAAGGGTGGATAGGTTAAATAAATGCTTCATTAAGGAAAGGGCGTACACTTCAATAAATTCCCCAAATTTAATTCGGCTGATTTAATCCTGTCCCTTCGTTTTCATCATTGCGCTGGTTCCACAACCCTAGGATTTATGACCCAGGTCTTATCCACTGATATCCTGCCCCTATAAATTGAACAGACTGGGTCCCTAGGTATTCACCACCTTGCTACTTCGCCGTTTTCACCTTTCACGGTACTCTTCCGTTTCCAGTTCCCTTCCGCTCCCTTGTGCATCCCTCTTTCGCATCCTTCCACCATGAGGTCCTCCAAGAGAACAAGGGATGAGGCCCCTGCCGAAGCATCAAAGCCGTCCAAGCGTTCCAAGCAGAAGGCCACGCAGGGTCCGCCATCGACCCCTCGGATGTCGACAACGGAGAATACGGCTGGATCGGGCGGAAAGTTGGCAGCTTCAGAAGTACCCAACGTCCATCCAGTCTCTGGAGTTCTCAAGCCTCGGAACATCATGCCGCCGAGAAGAGTAGATATTTCCGATCAGCGGCTGATGGAGATGTTCCCAGAGTTGCTGGAAATTTTGGACGCCCAAGGCTGGACAGAGTTTGTCTCCGCACATACTCAGTATTCCCCACAGCTTGTGCAAGAATTCTACCACAACCTGCAAGTAGTGGATGGCCAGGTCTATACAGTAGTTCAAAGGGTCGTCGTCAGCCTCGACGTCAAGTTACTCCACAAGGCGCTGAAACTTTCCAGACATGGTGCTGTCTTCAATCCTGAGGACTTTGACTTCAGATCAGCATATGCCGTGGTCACTGGCCAACCAGCCCCTGAGGTCCTTCCCAAATCCATCAATGCCAACACCTTCCCTCCTCTTCATCGATTACTCCATCATCTTCTTACTACCATAATCCAACCGAGAGGAGGCGCCAGGGAACATGTAAGTCGCCTTCACTTATTTCTTCTCCATGGCCTCATCACTCGCCAACTCATTCGCCTTCCCAAGCTCATGCTGAACACGTTCCACACCATTTTGCATTATCCTCTAAACTCTCTTCCATATGCTGCCCACATAACTGCCATTCTGGAAACAGCAAATATACCCATTCCTCACGCTCAGCGTGTTGTCATTCCCAAATGGCACGTATACTCTTTTCATTACGTGACCACCTTTTTGGGCTATAAGAAGGTAGGAGATCAAGTCCAGCGCACCCTACCATCCAAGGGTAAATCCAAAGCACCGTTGCCACCCTCTTCTCCACCACAGACACCAATTCATGTCAGCCCTGCTGTAACCCCTCCAACTGTGGTGATTCCCACTCACACTCCCACTACTACAACCACTGCTACCCATCCTTCACCTTCACTCGTCATAGTGCCATGGCAACCAGGCACTGCAGCCACTCATGTTCCAGCTACTTCTGTTCCATTTACCTCCGCTCCGTCTACTTCTGCTCCACCACCTCCTTTCACCTCCACCACTGAGTCTCAAGGAGTGCTTCTCTAGATAGCATCTCAGCTGTCCTCTCTCACCACTCAATTCCAATCCTTTCAAGAGAGTATGAATGCTGCCACCGGGCGCTTGGAGCTGCGAGTTCAGAGACTAGAACAGCAGATGGAGACCAGGTTCATAAAACAACAGGAACACTCAGAACATGCTAGCTCTCGGTTTAACAGACTGGTTGGTACTTTAGCTGAAGTGTCAGCAGAAATGGGCACTCGCATTGAGTTCACCACCCAGCAGAGTAAATAGTATCACCATGATACTATATCAGAGATCCAGAAGCTAAGGCTGTCTTATGCTCACATCGTTGACAAGCTCGATCGGATGGCAGAGCAAGTGAAGCCCGAGAGTTCTTCATCCTCCTCAGAGTGATAATCTACATGCTCCTCTTTTTGTTGTTGACAAAGGGGGAGATAGGGTCTTATGTGTCATTGTGTGTCTAGGTGTGTCTAGAGGTCAAGACTATGTGTCACTATGTGTCTTTCTCCTTTTTGAGTCTTTCATGTAACTAGTGTTATGATGCTTTTGTAAGACACATCAAACGGCACATCAAATGAATTGTCTGGCTAAAATCTGTGTTATGATAGTCTTGAATGAAATATCAAATGAATTTTATAATCTGTTGACTGTCACAATGACTCATGGTTGTCATCATCAAAAAGGGGGAGAATGTTGTGCATCCCTTGGTTTTGATGATGACAAAGGATATGCTTAATTGCTCCTTCAATGTTAAGTAATGAACTCATGACAATTTGATGATGACAAAAGATGTGTTTAACTAATTCAATGCAAATCTGATAGTTCAAGTCACTTTTGATAGTTCAGGTAATTTCAGGTATACTGAAGTACAAGTGAAGTCAACAAATCAGAAGAAGTGTCAAAGGTTGCTTGTCGACCAGTGAAGTGGTTATTGTCGACCAACGAATCCAACCAAACACAGCTCAAGTCATTCTCCTTCTGTACGTGCTTTGGTTGTCGACCAAAGCTCTGCTCGTTGTCGACCACGGAACAGATAGAGCATCAGCCTGAACTACCAGTCATCTGGACATTGCTTCTTGTCGACCAGCGACAGGGTCGTTGTCGACCACAGGCGAAGCAGCGTCCAGAACCGAACTCTAACCGAATTCAATTTCTGTTGAGAGAAACCTGCAGGTTGTTGCTGCAGGTTGTTGGGTGGTTCAGATGATAAGATTCCGCACTGGATTTAAGGAGAGAATCTTGGAAAGAACCAGTCAAACTTATTCAAATCTTTCGGGTAAATCTTCTCCCTATTTTCTAGCCGATAATCCAATGGATGTGCACTCAATTACGAATCTGCGCGGGAAAAGCCTATGCTTTGAAAAGAACTGGTACAAAAGGTAAAGATGACAGAGAGCGGGGAGTGGAACACAGAGTAGAAGAAAAAGAAAAGAATACACCCACGAAGATACTCTGAAAAGAGGAAAGAAGGAGTGGCGCTTCAGAAACCACAAAGACTGCACAAGACCGAAGGCATCTTCATTGCTGCAGAAGGAAGACTGACTCAAGGCAAGCAAGACTCCAACAGCGTCGCAGCTGAAGGCAATCATCTGGAAGTTCCACAGGGAGTCTATTCCGGTTACCTGCAGTCCCAGGCTGAACTCTTTTTCTTTGATTCAAAAGCTCTTGTTCAGTCCTGTTGCATCTTTTGTTCTTTTCATTACATCAAGTGTCAAGCTGTGAGGCAGCGGGTACAAGCTGTGTGTCAGCGGGAAGAAGCTGTGTATCAGCGGTGTGTTTGTTGAGATCAGGAGTTCTCATTTAGTGAAGCCTTGCTCAAGTTGAGCGAGGGGTGGATGTAAGTCTCGGGAAAAGACTGAACCACCTAAAAATCCTGTCTTGTGGTTTTGCTTGTGGTGTGTGCTCTTCTTATTGATTGCTGTCGTTGTAGTTATCAGTTTTATCTTTGCAACCCATAGTTTGCTTAAGGTCTAGTCGATCTTTGGCTTATAAATTGAAAAAGGGGCTAGATCTATTCACCCCCCCTCTAGATCTATTCAGTCCGTACTCAACACGTGGTATCAGAGCTAGATTCTCCGAAATTGTGGTCTAACAACCAGGAGAGACCTAGCGGACTGAACTCTAGAAGTCTAATGGCTGAGGGACACTCAGTGACTAGACCACCATACTTTGATGGAAATGATTACTCATACTGGAAAAATCGTATGCAGGTGTTCTTGAGAGCACAAGATCATGAGATGTGGAGAGTAGTGAGCCGCGGACCCTATGATCTGCCCGAAGATGAGGATACCTGGACCAGAGAACAGGTCAGAAAATCAACCATCAACTGGGGAGCTATGAACGTAATGCAATGCGCACTTCATCCCATGGAGTTCTCAAGAGTCTCACAATGTGCAACAGCCAAGGAGATGTGGGATCGACTCGAAGTCATCTATGAAGGTACGTCAGAGGTAAGGGAGTCAAAAGCAAATATGTTAGTCTCAGAATATGAAATGTTTAGAATGAAAACTGATGAAAACATTTCTGATATGTATGCTAGACTAGTACAACTAACAAATAGCTTAAAGAGTCTAGGGAAAACCTACAAGGAGCAAGAGCTAGTGAGAAAAATTTTAAGGTCCCTCACTCCTATGTGGCATACCAAGGCCACAGTCATTGAGGACTCAAAGAACCTCACTACTATGACTGTGGATGAACTAGTAGGTTCCCTAATGGCCTATGAGGTCAATCTAAAAAGAAAGGAAGACGAGGGCAAGAAAAAGAAACAGCTAGCTCTGAAAACTAAAATAGGCACCTCTGAATTATCTGACACTGATGACTCATCTAGCACAGGTGAGGAAACTGGTGAGCTTGCCATGCTAACAAGAAAGTTCAGAAGTTTCTGCGGAAGGAAGGTAAGGGATTTAGAAATCCGAAGGGCATGGTAAGAAGGTCACCCCAGTTTAAGTCTGACAAAACTAAAGCCTCATCTAACAAACTTGTCTGCTACAACAGCAGAAAACTAGGACACATGAAGGTTGAATGTCCATAGGCTCCTAAGAAATCAAGCTTCAAATGGAAAAACAAGAAACCAAAGGCAATGATCAGCACATGGAGCGAGGAGGAAGAAAGCAGCGAAGAGGAAACAACTTCCGAGGAAGAAGAAGGAAACACATGTCTAATGGCCAAAGGAGACAGCAACGATCTTGAGGTAACCTCCCCTTTTCAAGACTTTTCTAGCTCAGATTGGGAAGAAGCCTATTCAGATTTACTTGATACATATGAAAGAATAAGAAGGGAAAATAAAAGTTTGAAGAAGAAGGTTAATCAGTTCAATAATGATAGCAACTCAATTGCCAACAGAACTGAACTAGAATTGGAGATCACCACCTTGCAAAATAAACTGAATCAACGCGAGATAGATGAAGAAAACATCAAAGGGCTATTAGAAGAAAATGAAGTACTGAAAAACATAATTGACGAGTTAAAATTAAAGACTCAAGAATATGAACAGGAAACTAAGCTAACTCAAGAAAGAAACAACTCACTCAAGGAAGAAAACAGTCAACTTCTGAAAGAAATAGAAAGAATCCAAAGTGAACTGAAATACAAACAGGAAACATTGGAAAAAATGACTAAGGGTCAAGAAAACTTGAACGCTGTGTTGGGAATAAAAGTAAATTTTCAGAAAGAGGGGTTAGGGTACAACCCAACGGCTAAAAAGGAATTTCAAATAAAAACTTTAAATAAAATAGCTGACTCTAAAGGAAAAGGCCCCTTGATAAACTTATATCAAAACAAACAAAAGGATATAGCTGAAAGCTCCTCTAAACAGATTAATGTCACCTTGGAAGAGAGGAATTCTAAAGGGAAAATGGATAATCCACATCCGTTTAAAAACAACAGTCATATCAGACGAGAAGTTCAAATTCACAGAAGTAACCAGACAAACAAAGCATTAAATCATGTTAATAAACACAAACCTGTAAAACAAGGTGTCTGGAAACAAGCTGGTCGACAACAGACCCCTCCTCTGTCGACCAGAGGCTCAACCAGAACAGATACTGGTATCTGGAGAAACTATGGTCGACCACAGACTTACCAGATGTCGACCATGACCAGACACGCAAACAGAACCCACAAATTTTCTCAGCTGAAACAGAATGGAAATTGGAACTTAAGAGAGTGGACTCAGAATAGACACAACCTGAACAAGTTCAGAAATGAAAAGACAAACTGTTCTAACAAAATTTGGGTTCCCAAGGTGTTGTTACAGCAGTTTCATGATTTCACAAGCTATCTTGGACCCGGGTACCATTTGGGTCCAAAAGTTTCTGTGTAATTTATGATGCAGGAATGTCTGGCAGCCATGCACAACAAGTGGTATTTAGATAGTGGTTGCTCAAGACACATGACGGGAGACAAGACCAAGTTCTCCCAGCTGAGTGCAAAAGATGGAGGATATGTGACGTTTGGAGGAAATAATAAAGGCAAAATCATTGGGATAGGTGAGATAGGTAAGAAACCCTCAAGCTGCATTGAAAATGTATTATTAGTGGATGGACTGGAATATAACTTATTGAGCATCAGTCAATTATGCGACAAAGGCCATAAAGTGGTGTTTGACTCCAAGATCTGTAGAATTATTGAGCCAAATTCAGAAGCAGTCAAGTTTATGGGCAAGAGGGTAAATAATGTCTACATGATAGACTTGGATGATCCAGCCCACTCCAACTTGTGCCTAACCGCCAAGAAGGAGGACTTGACCTGGTTGTGGCACCGAAGACTAGGGCATGTTAGCTATAGGGTGTTGCACAAACTTGTGAAAAATAAAATGGTTCTTGGTATGCCTGAAATTTCGTTTGCTCAAAATGTCAAAGTATGTGAAGCATGTACCCAAGGAAAGCAAACAAGAAAATCATTCAAAGGTAGAACTGAAAGTCAGTCATCAAGACCCCTAGAACTTGTGCACATGGACCTCTTTGGCCCAACAAGAACTGCTAGTCTTAGTGGTAAGAAATATGGTTATGTTCTAGTTGATGACTTTTCCAGATTTACATGGGTAATGTTCTTATCACATAAAAGTGATGCTTTTTATGAGTTTCAGGAATTTTACAAAAGAATGAAGCAGGATGGTAAGTCCAAAGTGTGTACAATCATATCTGACCATGGGGGGGAGTTTGAAAATTCTGATTTTGATGTATTCTGCAGAAACAAGGGCATAACCCATAGATTCTCCTCACCAAGGACACCGGAGCAAAATGGGGTTATGGAGAGAAGGAACCGCACTCTTGTCGAGATGGCTAGAACCATGTTGGTTGAAGCTAATCTTCCAAAGAAATTTTGGGCAGAAGCGGTCAACACAGCATGCTACATTGTAAACTGGGCAATGGTAAGACCGTCTAGTGCAAAAACTCCTTATGAAATGTTCAAAGGTAAAAAACCATCCCTAGCTCATTTTAGAATCTTTGGTGCAAGATGTTTCATTCATAACAATGATAAGAAAGTCTTGGACAAATTTGAACCTAAGAGTGACTCAGGAATATTCTTGGGCTATTCTGACCGATCAAGAGCCTATAGGGTATTTAACACCAAAGATCAAGTGGTTGAAGAATCCCCTCATATTTCATTTGATGAAATTAATGATTTTGGCAAAAATGAACAGGTCAGCAAGGAAGAAGAAGATGGGGAATTTCTGGATGGCAAAGAAAAACCGATGGAGAATGAAGAAGAACAGAATCAAGAAAGAAATCAAGGTAATTCTAATGATCAAACCGAAGGAGAGGTCAACTCAGGTAACAATCTTGAAAACTTAAGACTTCTTAGAGATCATCCCTTGGATAACATTATTGGTGGAATTCATGATCCTAGGAAGACTAGATCTCAGCTCAAGGCCATTAATGAACTAGATCAACTTGCCCTTGTGTCCCAAATAGAGCCCAAATCTGTAGAGGAAGCCTTAAAGGATGAATCATGGATAAATGCTATGCATGAAGAACTAAAGCTTGGGCCATCATGTCCATGAAAAAGCTTGTCCATGAAAAAGACAAGTCAGTTCTCTTAAGATGCGTCTCCCCAGCCAAAGCTTGGGCAATCATGTGTGAGGTCAACTCATGACTGTGTGGTGCTCACCAGGCCAGAGACAAAATGAAAAACAATATTAAGCTTAAGGCCTTCTTCTGGCTGACCATGTATGCAAATTGCACTTAGTATGCATGTACGTGTCATCAATGCCAAGCCTTTGGTCCAGTGCCCAGAAGATCTCCAAATCTGCTACATCCAACAGCCCCCACATGGCCATTTGCGGAATGAGGTATGGATATCGTGGAACCCTTCCCACCATCCTCTAGAGGCCACAAGTACATCCTGGCCGCCACCGACTACTTCTCCTGATGGGCTAAGACCATCCCACTACGGGAAGTCAATGGAGAAACTGTGGCCCGATTCGTCCGGCACAACATTATTTTCAATTTTGGCACTCCCAATCGCATTATGTCAGACAATGGCACATCATTCAAGAATAGAGTCATGTAGTAACTAGATGCAAAATTCCACATCGACTGGAGAACATCTTCAATCTATAACCCTCAAGCTAATGGTCTGGCTGAGGCCTTCAACAAAGCTCTCTGCAAGCTCTTAGGTAAGATAATTAGCCACCGCAAACGTGATTGGGGAGAAAAAGTGTTGGAAGTATTATGGGCCTACCAGACAGTTTATAAAACCCCAATGGCGTGCTCACCATTCTCTCTTGTCTATGGGGGAGAAGCCGTCATCCCCATTGAGATCCAGCTAGCATCTTACCACGTAGCGGTCCACACCATCCTCCCCGGTCCAGAAGAAGATGAATACCGGAGAAGGCTAGAAGAGCTTAACAGTTTGGAAGGCAAAAGGCTCGAGGCATACAAACACTTACAAGTATACCAGGCTCGTATGACTCAAGCCTACGATAAGCTCGTCAAACAACGAGCCTTCAAGCAAGGTGATCTCGTCACGATCAAAGAAAGAGAGGTCCTGGTGGGGTGTTCCAGTGGAAAACAACAACCCAATTGGCGTGGACCGTACATTATTCATGATGTTTACGAAGGAGGGGCCTACACGGTCGTGGACCACAAGGGTAACAAGCCGTTCCCTCCTCTTAATGGTAAACATATGAAGCTACATTACACTCCAGAGCATGAGTTCGCATGCCACCCAGACTGAGGCGCTTCTTCCTGTCATCACCAGCAATCCAGCAACCACATTCCTCCAAGGGGAGGGGCCAGCCAATTGTTCCGGCCATACTCCTTTAAAGGCGGCTCCTAGTCTTTCAACTAACATGCCACCATAGGCAGTTAGCTCTGTATTCTTTGGCCACATGCCTTTGTGGGCTGACCTCAGCCAGTCCCTGAAGTGAACGACGGTCGGTTGACTCGCTAAGCAATTCCAGCCTCCGCACAACAAATCAACAATAATTATTCATCCAGCACTGTCCTCTTATAGCTACGGACTAAGGACACCCAGGACTGGTCACAACTTAAAAAATGGGGTTAAAAATTGAAATACCCTGGCATACTCGATTGTTCTCTTCCCCAGGAGACGACTGAGGGCAAAAAGGCCCGTAACCCGACTGAGGTGAAAACCCACAAGGGTGCCTCATGCAAAATTGGGCAACCCCTCGGTGTGAAAACCCACAAGGGCACACCGGAAAAAACTAAAGGAGGCCAGCTCAGGTGAAAACCTGAAAGGGCAGTAGAGTTGGTAAAGAGAAAAAAAAAGCTCTCCTTCTCTATCTACTTCTCAGTAACGTAAGCCGTCAGCCACGATATTTCGTTGATGGTGAATTCAGCACTCTCGTGCACCACTGGTGGCCAGCACCCTCGAGGGTCGGCTGTTTGGTTCTGTGCGCCCCCTCGTTGTCCTTGACAATGGTTTTGATGATTCCAATGTATTGTGTGTTTTATGCTTAATGGCATTTTCATGATAAACGAGCTCACATGTTGATACTCTGCTTTAAAGGTTAGGATGCTCTTGGGTTGACTGGCCTTAACAGTTCTCCATGTATATACTTGCATTTGGATGGCCAGCTTCACTGCTTTAACATATCATATGAACTTGTGCCTACTCATACTAGGTGTGGATAAGTTAAGTTCAAATTGATTTTGATTGTGCTTGACTTAATAGGACAGATCTTGATTGTTTTGATCTGAGATGGAATTCTCTGTGCAGCTTGGTTGAATCATATTATGTAAGCTTTAGTTTTGTTGTGTTAGCTTGCTTTAGATTGTGCAAGTTCAATTTTCCTTGGATTGCAACTGTGATCCATGTGTTAATTGAAAATAGCTTTCTCATGCCTTGGAAGACTCATTTGATCATTTGGTAAGTGCTATCGTTGTTTTAGTTAATCTTGCACTCATTGTGTCAGTGCACATATATGTCATATGGGTTCTGGTATATAGAGTGCGTCGACGCACTGAAGTGGATGCGTCGACTCAGTCTATAGGCATAACAACCTCGGTGCAATCTTATTCCAAGGTAATTCAGTTTCCTGTAGCTTGTTCATAACAACCTCAGTGCTCATTTCGTCATATGCATACACACACCATTCGGTGCAGATTTAGTTTTATGCATTCATATACTTGGTGCAAATCTTGTGCACACGAGCTTCATAGTCAGTGCAATCACATAGTCAGTGTAAAGTAGTTGTAAGGATTGCATCGGTGCATTGGTCGTCACTGATCACTTAAAGTCTGTACAGAGTTCTGCATAGTTTGCATCGGTCAAGTCTGTACATCGCTGCATGCATTTCTTCAAATCTGTACATGGTCTTGGCATATGCACACACAAAGACTATGCATCGGTCAAGTCTGTACATCGCTACATGCATCACTTAAAGTCTATACAGAGTTCTGCATAGTTTGCATCGATCAAGTCTGTACATCGCTGCATGCATTTCTTCAAGTCTATACATGGTCTTGGCATATGCACACACAAAGACTATGCATCGGTCAAGTCTATACATTGCAAGACCAAGTCTGTACATTCCCTGTGCATGCATCGCCTTTCCTTGTGCATGCATCGTCTCTTAAAGTCTGTACAGCGTTTGCCTAGAATGCATACACATAGTCTATACATCGTGTGTTCACAGCATACGACCAAGTCTGTACAGCCGTGTTCAGAAGCTTTATAAAGTCTATACATTGTCTGCCCGCTCACACAAGTCCATACATTAAGTCTATACATTCCCATCTTTACCTACGTTCACTGTTTTAGCACTTCCACGAAGTCTATACATTACGTGCACTTTACATCGTGTGTTCACAGCATACGCAAAGTCTACACTTCGCCGTGTTCGTCTCTCCTAGCGTCTCACTTAACGTCTCATGTTAAGTCTGTACATCGCATCGCATGCACTTTAAATATGTCAAGTCTGAACATTGCATTCCGTCTCACTCAGCATCTCATGTTGTGTCTCACATAGCGCTGTAGTTTAGCAAGTCTGTACATCGCCACCTCTTCATGCATATGCACAAGTCTATACGTTCATGAGCATAGTCTTGCACTCATTTTCAATGTGCATACTTCACCTTGTGCACACTGCGATTCACACCTGCAAGTATGTACATTCGATTGGCAGCATGTCAGTGCATCCATGTTTAATGTGTAGACTTCCCTATCTGCATTTGTGCAACCTCACATACAAAGTCTATACACTCGTTATCATGCATTCAAAGTCCATACATTCGCAACCATGCATTCAAGTCTACATAATCTCTTGCATACACTACACAATGCACACTCTTCTTGTTGCATCGAGCACATACTTCATCGGTGCATATTTTGTTTTGCATTTGTGCATCCTTTGCATCGGTGCATCTTTTCTACCTTATGATTTTCTACCTTATGATGCACACCTTCATTCGATATGCACACTCGGTGCAGTCATTTAAATCAGTGTAGTTCTGGTTGTGCTAAGATTCCCCCAATCTTTGCACATAATGTTGGTTCGATGGTCCAAGGCTATAAAGGATTTTTTGGAAAAGTAAAATCAGTTTTTCTGTTGGACCAATCACATGTAAGTAGAAACTTTTGTACTCTGTTTCTTGGGGAGAAAGGCTCCTATGTGAACAGTACTGCATGGCTCTCATTGGCTGTCCAATACGAGGGCCTCGTACCTCATTGGTTCAAGATCCGATATGCATAATGTTTTACACCTATACCCTTAGGGTTTCACCCTTGCCTTAGGTGTGGTTTAGAAAAGCTTTCTCATGGGGCTTTCTTGTCTTTTGTTCTATATTCTAGCCCTATTTATACCCTGCGATCTCCATCGAAGCAGAGAGGCATCCAACGCTAATATTGTTCTATCTGTTGCAGGGAGAAGAAAGGAGTGCCGCCACAAGGTGGATAGGAGAGGGCTTTGATAGACTCATCAGTTCAAGCTGTTTGTAGGAGCGATTGGAGCTTTGATTTGAAGGAACACATCTTGGATCTTCAAGAAGAAGGACTGGCTACTCCAACATCCTGCGAACTCAACTCCTCCAACCTGAACTTCAAGAAAGATCTTCTAATGGCCAGTGGAAAAATGAAGGGGAAACTTTCTACATCTGTTATCCATTTCCTGATGATAGTCTTATTTATTTACACACTGCTATGAGCGTTATTGTATATCCTTTGATTTTCTCAAACTCAGAATATCTGTGTGTGTGTACGGAGCTGTGTCTCCGTGTGGTTGTTGTGTCCGGGGTACGTTCCCCGAACGTGTGTGTGTGTGCTGCAGTGGCAGCGTGTTGGGGCCAAGCCCTGTGTGTGTTTTGCTGCAGAGGCAGCGTGTGTGGTGTGGGGTTCATCCCCGTGTTGCTACTTCGGTAGCGTGTTAGTGAAGCCTCACCGGGTTTGGTGAGGGGTGGACGTAGGGAGCCCGTCGTGGTTCCGAACAACCTTAAAAATCCCTGTGTTCACTGTGATTGCCTGTGTGACTGTCCATTTCTCCTATCTCCCTTCACAGGTTATCTTATTGATTTTTATTTCACTACACCACTACACTTTGCTAGCTCTGCTATCCATTATTAGTAATTGTTCATCGCTTGTTGAATTGGTCTTACGAGTGGGATCGAAAAGATCGAGAGAACTTTTCAGATCTTATGTTAGTTTAGGCTAATCAACTCAGTTTGTTTTAATTCCATTGTATTTAGTTTAGAAAGTTGTTAAAATCCACCATCTCGGCAATGGGACAATTCAACCCCCCTTCTTGTCCGCCATCACTCTGGGCCAACAATTGGTATCAGAGCCTCTTGTCTAATTTTTTATTCGACCTTGCGGTCGTAGAGAAAAGATCGTTTCATGATGGCTAGTGTAAATGTGCTTCCCGTCTTTGATGGTTTTGATTATTCTTTATGGCTTGGAAAACTTTGTGTGTGGATTACTAATACTGATCCGAAGCTTATGAATCTAATCACTCATGGTCCTCATAGTCTGCCCAAAAATGAACTAAAATGGACCGACGAGCATAAAAGAATGAATTCTGAAAATGTTTATGTTTTGAATGTTCTTAAGGCAGCAGTAAATGTTAACAAATTTTCATTTGTTCCCAACTGCAGATCTGCCAAGGAAATCTGGGACGGGCTTATTGAAGCCCAAAAAGAAAGTTGCAACGACGGTGACTACCTCGTTGCAAACAATGAAATTGAGCGTCAATGCGAGGAGAGTTCGAAGGTAAACTCTAACTCCAATTCTGATGATGATGATGATGATGAATTAAGTTATGATGAATTGCTGAATGCTTACGATGAACTGGTTGATAGATATAAAGCACTAAAATCTGAAAACAGAAAATTGAAAAAGAAACATGACTATTCTTTATGTGGAAAATGCATTGAGCTTGAAAGGCTAGTTGAGTCCCAAATGCTTGTTGAAGAAGAACAAAAAGAAATGATTGCAAACCTTAGATCTGAAAATAACTTCTTATTGAATAAAATTTCAGAACTTCAACATATGGAGAAAGATAATGAAAATCTGAAAGAATTGAATACTGTAATGTCTGAAAAACTACTTGTCCTTGAAAAAGAAAAATGCATGTCTAATGACAAGTCTGAAAAGCTGAAGGAACTGAGAGAGGAAATAGAAAGCTGAAGGAACATGAATGATAAATTTGAATGTAATGAAACCATAAATAAAATAGTTGGTGAAAATGTGAGTCTTCAAATGAATGAACTTGAACACACTTCTATGAACAAAAAATCATTTGAAAAACTCCAAAATGAAAATAGTGCTTTGTTGATTCAAATTTCATTACTTGAGAGTAGATTGAAAAATCTTGAAAAGGTTGAAAAAGGAAAAAGTGTAATTGTTGATGATCATGATAAATTGTTTTCTCTTGAAAAAGAAGTTGAAAGTTACAAAAGCATCAATTTGTTGTTGAATGAGAAAATTGCGTCTTGTGAGGAAGAGTTGGCTAGTTCTGAATTGCATATCTTGTCTTTAGAAAGTCAAATAAAGAGTTTGAATGAACTCATGTCCAAATCTGTAAAAGAAAATGAAACACAGAAAAATGTTGTTGATTGCTCTTCTGTGCATGCAAAACCATTTGTTGTCAAACATAATCATGCACCAAGTAGAAGGAGAAATGTTTCATGTTATTATTGTGGACAATATGGCCATGATATGTATGATTGTTACTTGATGAAACTTGATGATGAAGAAGCATTAAAGTCAAGAATGAAAAATGTTGATGGTTTCATAAATCATGACATATTCATAAAGAAGAACCACAACATGCATTGCTTCTACTGTGGTTTAAATGGCCATATTTTTGAAAATTGCTTCGTTAAGAAAAATGATGATGAATGGTCTCTCAGAAAGAATTTTTTCTGTCATTACTGTGGTCAAAATGGACATGTGATGAATGATTGTCATGTAATGAAAAATGATGACAATTGGTTTTTGAAAGGAAAATATTCTAATTGCTATTATTGTGGTGAGAATGGTCATTCAATGGATGATTGTTCCACCATGAGAAATGATGATGATTGGTTTGCTAGGAGATATAAGAATCCATCTGTTCATGTTAACACTAACCCCTCGGGACCCAAGATGGCTTGGGTACCCAAATCTCCAAAATGAGAAATCTGTTTTGTAGGGGTGCCTTGAAGAGGAAGAACTTGCTGATAAATGAAGGTTCTTCAAGGCAAAAGAAAAGATGAGTTGATCTGATAAAAATTTTGGTATACTGTTTACTTTTGGATTATTCAACTCAGGTGAGAGGTTGAATTCTGAGAAAAACATAGAGCTTCTAATTACAAATCTTCTATCAAATTGACTGTCCATGCTTGTTAGTTTGCATGATTGTAAATAAAGTCAAATCTGAGTTTCATTTGAATTTTACACTACCTTTTGTTAACTTTGGTAGTCAGAAAGTAAATGGTTTGATTTTGAGAACTTACTTTGGTAAGGTTCTTTTTGAAAAATCTGGGAAGGTAAAATTTGAGCCTTGATGAAAAATGATTGAATTCAAATTGTTGCAATTCCTGCTTTATTGATTAAGGCAAATTCTGAAATCATGAGATCTTGTGAGCTTCATGTTTAGAGGAGTTGAACACTCTTCACTCTTCACATCTTGTGAAATTTTTTTTTTTTGGTTTTGAATACTTCACTTTGGATATACATAGTTTTCATACACACCTTCACTTTTGCTTCGCAAACAAAAATTTGGTTTTGAATACTTTTCACTGTGCATAGAGTCTTTCACTCTTTTGCCTACTTACTTCTTGCTAATAACAGTTTAGCTTTGAAAGCTTTGGTCTGTGGATAGAATCCTTTGTTGACTTTTGTAAATTCACTTTACATACTTAGTTGCATGGTACAAACTGCACATATCATACACACATTTGCATACTTGTGAATAAGAATGATTTTCAATCATCTTTTCTAGTTACATGCATACACTTGCATATCATTGCACATATCCTTGCATATACTCTCCATGTTTGTGTGCTTAAATGCTATGATTATTCGGTATATAAAATGGTGTCAGTGGAAGGTTGGATTATGTTCAACCGGAAGCTTTCATTACGCGTGAGGTGGTCCTCGGACCTACGTTCTCCACCAAGTGCCGATAATCAATCTGTTTGAAGTCATTGGAAAATCCTTGGTGAATGCATGTATATATTTTATACAGCCACTTTTTGACTTCTTCTATGACTCATCCCTTGCTAAATGAAATTGCATTAATTTTGATATGTTTGTTACATGGCATATATTAAGGGGGAGATTTTTTATAACCGTACATACATTTAGGGGGAGACATTACTGTGTTGAGACTAATTCATCTTTTACATTCAACACAACCACCCACACAAATGCACCTTTTTAAGATGATGATTCAATCAAATAAGGATTATTATTTTCTACTCTACACTTTTGAGGACAATTGGTTCTCTACATGGAAATCACATGTCTCGTGAGGAAAGAGCTGTTCACCCCTTCAAAAAGTTGTATAAGTGGAAGTGGATCCGAGTAGCCGGGAATCCCCCCTGAAATAAAGGAGGAAACTCACGTCGAAAGGAGAAAGTAATCTATATGAAAATAAGTGTGATTTACCACTGAGTAGCCGGGAAGTGTCCCTGAGACAAAGGATACAACTCGCTTCGAAAAGTGTCTCATCCACATCATAAAAAGTGACGAAACTGCGTAACCGAGAATTACCCCTGAAACAAAGGACATGACTCGTGTCAAAAGGTTAGTCACACCAGTTTCAGTAATTAAAAATTAGGGTCATACGTAGCTACCAATATTCGAGCATCGTGTATGAAAGTGTATAGATGAGAAGTTCTCTTTAGTGTTCTATAGAAAATCTGATTTTCCATATTGACTTGAACTTCATTGCTCAATCTTCACTTATTCACATTGGGTTTGATTGTTTGAATGTCGTTTATGAATCAGTCGTCTTTCATGGTTAATGTGGTACTTTATTTATGTAAGCACGACCTTCTTAGTATTGTTCATGCACTTCATGTTCAACGATCAACTGCATTATCCTTACACCCGTCCCGAAGGGACTTGTATGAGTCTATACTTAACTATGCATGCTTGAGTGCCTGAATGCTTGATCTGTCTGTTCACAACATGCTTCATTTCATTTACATGCATCTATAGGTTATACATGTAGATAACAACTTAAATAACCCATTGTCAGTTAGTTTTTGTTCTTGACAATTGGGGAGAATAACGTGCTCTTGAGCACTATGCACCCTGTGCATATTTAGTTTTCAGATTTTGCATATAGGATAGTTAGATCATACACTTGTGCATAGTTCATTCATACTCTTCACTTACAGTTCAAAATCTGCTCGTTTGGACATAATTTCATCATCTTGCAAAATGTACATAGAGTCTCATTTTCTTGCTTGGAATTTGGTTTGTACACCTTGCTCCAGTAGAAGGTTCATTGCTGGGTTCGTGCGTTCATGTCTAATTCATGTTTGGAGGGTTCCCAGTTGCTTTTCAGTCCCCCATTTTTTGATAATGCCAAAGGGGGAGAGAACTTTGAATTGTCGCAATATATTGTCATCATCAAAAAGGGGGATATTGTTGGGTTCTGTGCGCCCCCTCGTTGTCCTTGACAATGGTTTTGATGATTCCAATGTATTGTGTGTTTTATGCTTAATGGCATTTTCATGATAAACGAGCTCACATGTTGATACTCTGCTTTAAAGGTTAGGATGCTCTTGGGTTGACTGGCCTTAACAGTTCTCCATGTATATACTTGCATTTGGATGGCCAGCTTCACTGCTTTAACATATCATATGAACTTGTGTCTACTCATACTAGGTGTGGATAAGTTAAGTTCAAATTGGTTTTGATTGTGCTTGACTTAATAGGACAGATCTTGATTGTTTTGATCTGAGATGGAATTCTCTGTGTAGCTTGGTTGAATCATATTATGTAAGCTTTAGTTTTGTTGTGTTAGCTTGCATTAGACTGTGCAAGTTCAGTTTTCCTTGGATTGCAACTGTGATCCATGTGTTAATTGAAAATAGCTTTCTCATGCCTTGGAAGACTCATTTGATCATTTTGTAAGTGCTATCGTTGTTTTAGTTAATCTTTCACTCATTGTGTCAGTGCACATAAATGTCATATGGGTTCTGGTATATAGAGTGCGTCGACGCACTGAAGTGGATGCGTCGACTCAGTCTATAGGCATAACAACCTCGGTGCAATCTTATTCCAAGGTAATTCATTTTCATGTAGCTTGTTCATAACAACCTCAGTGCTCATTTCGTCAAATGCATACACACTCCATTCGGTGTAGATTTAGTTTTATGCATTCATATACTCGGTGCAAATCTTGTGCACACGAGCTTCATAGTCAGTGCAATCACATAGTCAGTGCAAAGTAGTTGTAAGGATTGCATCGGTGCATTGGTCGTCACTGATCACTTAAAGTCTGTACAGAGTTCTACATAGTTTGCATCGGTCAAGTCTGTACATCGCTGTATGCATTTCTTCAAGTCTGTACATGGTCTTGGCATATGCACACACAAAGACTATGCATCGGTCAAGTCTGTACATCGCTACATGCATCACTTAAAGTCTGTACAGAGTTCTGCATAGTTTACATCGGTCAAGTCTGTACATCGCTGCATGCATTTCTTCAAGTCTGTACATGGTCTTGGCATATGCACACACAAAGACTATGCATCGGTCAAGTCTATACATTGCAAGACCAAGTCTGTACATTCCCTGTGCATGCATCGTCTTTCCTTGTGCATGCATCGTCTCTTAAAGTCTGTACAGCGTTTGCCTAGAATGCATACACCAAGTCTATACATCATGTGTTCACAGCATACGACCAAGTCTGTACAGCCGTGTTCAGAAGCTTTATAAAGTCTATACATTGTTTGCCCGCTCACACAAGTCTATACATTAAGTCTATACATTCCCATCCTTACCTACGTTCACTGTTTTAGCACTTCCATGAAGTCTGTACATTGCGTGCACTTTACATCGTGTGTTCACAGCATACGCAAAGTCTACACTTCGCCGTGTTCGTCTCTCCTAGCATCTCACTTAGCATCTCATGTTAAGTCTGTACATCGCATCGCATGCACTTTAAATATGTCAAGTCTGAACATTGCATTCCGTCTCACTCAGCGTCTCATGTTGTGTCTCACATAGCGTTGTAGTTTAGCAAGTCTGTACATTGCCACCTCTTCATGCATATGCACAAGTCTATACATTCATGAGCATAGTCTTGCACTCATTTTCAATGTGCATACTTCACCTTGTGCACACTGCGATTCACACCTGCAAGTATGTACATTCGATTGGCAGCATGTCAATGCATCCATGTTCAATGTGTAGACTTCCCTATCTGCATTTGTGCAACCTCACATACAAAGTCTATACACTCGTTATCATGCATTCAAAGTCCATACATTCGCAACCATGCATTCAAGTCTACATAATCTCCTGCATACACTACACAATGCACACTCTTCTTGTTGCATCGAGCACATACTTCATCGGTGCATATTTTGTTTTGCATTTGTGCATCCTTTGCATCGATGCATCTTTTCTGCCTTATGATGCTCTGCCTTATGATGCACACCTTCATTCGATATGCACACTCGGTGCAGTCATTTAAATCAGTGTAGTTCTGGTTGTGCTAAGATTCCCCCAATCTTTGCACATAATGTTGGTTCGATGGTCCAAGGCTATAAAGGATTTTTTGGAAAAGTAAAATCAGTTTTTCTGTTGGACCAATCACATGTAAGTAGAAACTTTTGTACTCTGTTTCTTGGGGAGAAAGGTTACTATGTGAACAGTACTGCATGGCTCTCATTGGCTGTCCAATAGGAGGGCCTCGTACCTCATTGGTTCGAGATCCGATATGCATAATGTTTTACACCTATACCCTTAGGGTTTCACCCTTGCCTTAGGTGTGGTTTAGAAAAGCTTTCTCATGGGGCTTTCTTGTCTTTTGTTCTATATTCTAGCCCTATTTATACCCTGCGATCTCCATCGAAGCAGAGAGGCATCCAACGCTAATATTGTTCTATCTGTTGCAGGGAGAAGAAAGGAGTGCCGCCACAAGGTGGATAGGAGAGGGCTTTGATAGACTCATCAGTTCAAGCTATTTGTAGGAGCGATTGGAGCTTTGATTTGAAGGAACACATCTTGGATCTTCAAGAAGAAGGACTGGCTACTCCAACATCCTGCGAACTCAACTCCTCCAACTTGAACTTCAAGAAAGATCTTCTAATGGCCAGTGGAAAAATGAAGGGGAAACTTTCTACATCTGTTATCCATTTCCTGATGATAGTCTTCTGTATTTACACACTGCTGTGAGCGTTATTGTATATCCTTTGATTTTCTCAAACTCAGAATATCTGTGTGTGTGTACGGAGCTGTGTCTCCGTGTGGTTGTTGTGTCCGGGGTACGTTCCCCGAACGTGTGTGTGTGTGTGCTACAGTGGCAGCGTGTTGGGGCCAAGCCCTGTGTGTGTTTTGCTACAGAGGCAGCGTGTGTGGTGTGGGGTTCATCCCCGTGTTGCTACTTCGGTAGCGTGTTAGTGAAGCCTTATCGGGTTTGGTGAGGGGTGGACGTAGGGAGCCCGTCGTGGTCCCGAACCACCTTAAAAATCCCTGTGTGAATTGTGATTACCTGTGTGACTATCCATTTCTCCTATCTCCCTTCATAGGTTATCTTATTGATTTTTATTTCACTACACCACTACACTTTGCTAGCTCTGCTATCCGTTATTAGTAATTGTTCATCGCTTGTTGAATTGGTCTTATGAGTGGGATCGGAAAGATCGAGAGAACTTTTCAGATCTCATGTTAGTTTAGGCTAATCAACTCAGTTTGTTTTAATTCCATTGTATTTAGTTTAGAAAGTTGTTAAAATCCGCCATCTCGGCAAGGGGACAATTCAACCCCCCTTCTTGTCCGCCATCTCTCTGGGCCAACACCGGCCATTGCCAACTCCAGTTCCAGTCTTCCGGCAACAACACTCTAGTGATCAATTGGCCAGTTCTGACCCTAATTTCTAGTATCCAGCCTCCAGAATCTAATTTTCGGTACCCAGTATCCAACGTCCAATACCCAGTACCAAGCCTCCAGTATCCAGTATCTAGCTTTCGGTACCTTGTATCCAGCATCCAGTACCCAGTATCTAGTCTCCAATACCTAGTATTTAGCCTCTAGTACCTGGGACCCAGCCTCCAGCATCCAATATCTATCCTCTAATATCCAATAACCTACATGCAGCTCCCAATATCCCCCTTCCAGCATCCAGTTCTGATATCCAATTGTCGGTATCTAGTTCTAGTACCCGACTTTCAATAACCAGTTTCTAGCACCCAGTCCCCAACCTCCGATCTTTAGTATCCAGCTATAAGCCATCACGTCTCATTCAGGCAGACCTCCAGCACTCAGTCTCCAGTACCCTATTCCCAGCTTCAGTACCCAGCTTTCAGTACTTTGCCTCCAGTATCCAGTCTCTAGTATTCAGACTCTAGCCTCTAGCCTCTAGTCTCCAGCCATAATCCATCCCGCTTCATGCATTCCGGTCTCCAGCACTCAGCCTCTAGTATTCAATTTTTAGCATCCAGACTCCAGCCTCCAGTCTCCAGTCTCCAGCCACAAGTTAACACATCTCATGTAAGTAGGCCTCCAGCTCTCAGTCTCCAGCACCCAGTCCCCAGCATCCAGATTCCAGCCTCTAGTCTCTAGTCTCCAGCTACAAGCCGTCATACCTCATTCAGGTAGGCCTTCAGTACCCAACTTTTAGTATCCAGTTCCCAGCATTAGGGCTCTAACTCCCAGCCCCAGTTTCTCGCAGCAAGCTAGCACACCTCATTCAGGCAGGTCTCAGCATCCAGAGAACCATATGCAAGTCTCATCTCTAGCTTCTAGCCGCTAGTTCCAAATCCTAGCAGAAGACCAGCATGCTACATCCAGGTGGTACCTCACAGGGTGATCTTCAACAAAAACACCAGGCAGTTTCGCCTCACAGATAAAATTTATAACTGCAACAGTTATATGAATGAACTGAAACACATTCCAGTAAGGGTTGTATCAGCCATTCACCTATACATCCTATCCAATATTCAGTCCCTACCCCACAGACCCCAACCTCCAGCTTCGACTTTTAGTTATAGGCCAACATTCCTTAGCCTAGCAAGCCCCCCCGGTGTTCAATTCTCGGTCGCCAGCAACAGACTAAATGCCTCATTACGACAGCTCTCCAGGTTCTAGTGCTCAACACTGAAACAATGTGCACTACTCAGGTCGGACTATTATATCGGCCAGGGAGTCATAATGTCTAGAAATACAAATCTACTCCAACATAGCTACAACAGGCGTCGAGCTATGCTTTTAGGGGATATTATGATGGCACTCCAGTTTATAGTAGAAGAATCAATCACGATAGCACCAGGTGGTTGCCAGCCAATACATCCTAGGTGGGACGACACAAGGAGTGGCGAAAAGAAAATCCAATAATTTGTCATTTATGTTCTACAAAGGAGCCCGAGACAAGCCCTCGGGGTAACTGTATGGCCTGTGCTACTAGGCTAACCAAGAAAAAAAACTCAAGACAAAAAAAATAGGAACTGTCACGACCCGAGCCTTTATTACAGCAGAAGACTCACTCGAGGAACGTGAACAGCCGGCATGGTAAGCCTCTTGCAAGTAAGAACGATCAGAGCGCAAGGCAATCACACATAAGAATGCAATCGCACAATATTTACTCAACTTCAACTTTCATTAATAATCAAATCCACTATTCGAATACAACCACTAATTCAACTTCCACTATGCTAGACTCAAGAAATAAAATAAAAAATTACATAGACTCGATCTAAACAATGTAAACTTCCTAAGTCTTCGTTCATTCTTTATTCACTCTCGGATACGCTACTTGAACATTCCGAATCTGAACCCGACTCATTTCCATTTCCTGAAAAAGAATGGTAATAGGTAATGAGCACACTTGCCCAGTAGGTATCTTCGCATCAACATGAAGGCATCATTAAAGTAATTAACGTTTTTGCTCTAGAGAAATAAGGTACAAATCATGCGAATGCGATCAATCATGCGATTAAACTAAAGTATGTAAGATAGAATGAGAGCAAGTATGAACTAGTAAGAATGTTATAAGAACATGATATAGCCTTTCATGAAAAGAATGTAACGAGAATGTACTAGCAAGCCACATAATCATCACTCTAGTATCTTTTGCTTATGAGCAAGTACTTCGTGAATTTCTGTGGAATATCAAGAAAGTCAAGTATCAATCATGCTGTATTGTGTTGTGGATTGTCACTTATTTATAAAGAAAGTACTCCCAGCGTAATGCGACGCCAGTAGTATCATACCCCATGGTTTATAATAGTATGTTTCCGACAATCAGCCGAGGGGACTAGCATAGAGCCCTTGAACACAATCAGTGCTCGATCGCATCTTCAAGTATAAATCAAGCTTTTTCCACGCATGTAACAATAAAGTATGGCCAAGAATGTACAATTCCAACAAGCTCTTGATAACAATAATTAAATGAATGAATGCTTTAATAAGAATCATGAGAAATAAAGAATGACTTATACTATGCTATGCTTATGGAAATAAATCGACAGCATAACGGTACGTTCTTTATCTTCCCTTGATCAATATGATAAGTTCTAGATCATCAAGAGTCCATCTAGAAACTTTGGAATATCAATCCTTGGTCAAACCTCGGGTTAAAATACTCAAGCATTATGTCGGTCGTGTACTGGGCCGTTACATGATGTGACGCTCCAGTATTGGGCCGTTACATTAGTCTGAATCTCAAACCAAGAAATCGGACTTAGTTGAATGTGACGGTCGTATATTGGGCCGTTACATGTGCCTGACGGTCCAATATAGATTCGTTACACTACTGATAACCAGATACATCGATAGTGTAATCTAATCAATTGGTTTTAATGGTACAACCAACTTGGCGTCCTAGTGGGAATCCCAGGCTCGCAGAGAATTACGGAGGCCTTGAAACAAGATTTCCTACTCCATTGGAAGGAATATCCAATAGAGAGGTCCTCATGTCCAAGAATAATATTCCTATAGTGCAAAGTGAACTAATGGACAACATACCGGAATATGTGTCATGTACTTAAAGAAATGACTCTATTGATAGAGAGGATGTGTAACAATAGGAAATCATGATAAAACTCCGTCAACACATCTTTGAAAAATCATGATTTAGATATAAAACTATAGAATTTTGGCACATAAAATTAACATAACTTAAAATAACTTAAGATACCTTAATTATGTAATTTTTATCATGAATCAGTAGATAATCTTAAGACATGGAATCAGGTCAAAACTTAGATAACTAGGCTTATTTATAAGTTAAATTAACTAGTTTTTTATTCTGTCTACAGTTAACCTGGCGGTCTAGAATGGGTGCGTCACAGTGACTGTGACGGTTTATCGTGAGGCCGTTATAGTAATGTAACGCTCCTGTTAAGGTGCGTCAGAGACAACAGAGTAATTAAGATGCAGTAGAGGGTGTGACGGCTTATCGTAAGGCCGTTAGATCACTGTGACGGTCTTACCTTGATGCGTCAGAGTCCCTGCTAACAGTATAAAGAAATTAAAAGACTATGATTTAAAATCATGTCATGTTTTGAAAAGATTTAACTACCCCAATCATGACAAAACGAAGTAAAGGTCGTCTAGATGCATAGGTTGCAGTGAATTGACAAGATAATATCTTTGATCTTTGATTAGGGCTAAGAATATGTATGTATGCATGAACCCACTAAAACACGGAATTCATAGTCTATAATGCATGAAATCAAGTACAATCAGAGGGCTTTTATCCCTAACAAGATGTTTTTGCCAATCATGAGATAGCCTACCCTTTTATCTGAGCTTTAAACTTCTAATTTGAGTCTGAAAGACGTGCCCTAGTTCTCCCTTTCCAGTGAGTTTCCAGCAACTTCACACTGCTCTAGCTCCTCAGCCTCTTGACCTAAGGATGTGAAATTTTAAGGGTACGTAGATGAAACTAAGGTGAACAAAAAGTTCTTAAGGATTGAATTCTAATTACCTCGTTTAGACGTCCTAATATCTTGATCTCTAGGGGTCCTTTGCTCTGAATCATAGGTTACTATGGTCGAACCAACAACTTTGGAAGCTTCAATCTCCTTGGTTGCTTGATCTCCTAGCACGAAATTTGAAGAACTATTAGTGTAAAGTATACTAAACAAAATCTTCTAAAGAACTTACCCGAAATTATATCTCCTTACCTTGATTCTTCATGAGCCAAAAGTAAGGGTCGCTCAGTTTAGATCTAGGTCCTATTTATAGGGTTTTGAAGATTAGATCGATTCTAGAGTCCTTAATTTACCAGAACCTAATCTCTAAGTGTCCTTAATAATGTTATAAACTCTCCCAAGTCAATCTCTTATAGATAAGATCCCAAAGTTCTAAGCTTTTTGCTCGTTCTTTCTTTCACGGAACTGACATAATGTAACACATCAAGACTGGTGCGTTACATGGTTGTGGTGATCGCACGATAGACCGCTACATCCAACGTGCACAGAGTTCAACACCAATCAAACTCTTTTGTTAATTATCCATATTATTATCCATAAAAATAGTATTTATCCTTAAAATACGTGAATAGGCTAAATAACCTTCTAGAATATGGGCAAAACTTAATGGGCTTGGTCCTTAAACCTTTTGGATTTTATTTAAATAGGCTAGGTTAATTATTTAACATAATTGGACCTTATAATGACTTATTAATCCAATAATCCTTTTATTAGTCTATTTAGCCCTTATAAATTCTAGAAAGTTCTATAAATAACTCAGAAATTATTACATAAATTATGGGGCACTACACCCTCCCCTACTTAGAAGAATTTGGTCCCCAAATTCAATACATGGGTTATGGAGAGTGTACTTACAGTTGAATAATTCTGGAAATCTTTTCCGCATGGCTTCTTCGGTTTCCCATGTTGCTTCATATGGCCATATTTTCTTCCATTGAATCTTGACCATAGGAATAACTTTATTTCTTAGTTGACGCACTTCTCGTTCCAGAATCTTTATTGGCGTTTGCTCGTACGTCATATCCTTCTGAATCTCCAGATTGTCATAAGTGATAATATGGTCAAGATCATATACATATTTCTTTAGCATAGAGACGTGAAATACGTCATGAACTCCTGCTAATTGTGGAGGTAAAGCCAGTCTATAAGCCACTTCACCGACCCTTTCAAGAATTTCAAACGGACCAATGAACCTTGGAGTTAGTTTGCCCTTAATGCCAAATCTCCGAATACCACGACCTGGAGAAATCTTGAGATACACATGGTCTCCTACTTGAAATTTCAAGTCGCGTCTACGATTATCAGCATAGGACTTTTGCCTATCTTGTGCCATCTTTATTCTCTCTTGAATAAGCTTGATCTTCTCTGTAGAATCTCTGATAATATCGGGGCCTAGGAATTATCTTTCCCCTATTTCACTCCAACATATTGGTGATCGACAACTTTTTCCATATAGAGCTTCAAAAGGTGCCATTTGTATGCTGGCCTGGTAACTGTTGTTATATGCAAATTCTACCAGAGACAAGTGATCATGCCAACTACCTCCAAAATCAATAACACAAGCCCTGAGCATGTCTTCTACCACCTGATTCGTTCTTTCTATCTGACCATCAGTTTGTGGATGAAAGGCTGTGCTGAAATTCAATCTAGTCCCTAGTGAATGTTGTAGACCCTTCCAAAATTATGATGTGAATCGAGGATCTCTATCAGATATAATAGTGACTGGGACACCATGTAATTTAACAATTTCCCTTATGTATAATGCTGCCAGGATATCCACAGACCATCGACTTTTGATTGGTATAAAAT
Organism: Amorphophallus konjac; assembly: GCA_022559845.1. Lineage (NCBI taxonomy): Eukaryota > Viridiplantae > Streptophyta > Magnoliopsida > Alismatales > Araceae > Amorphophallus > Amorphophallus konjac. The sequence goes on from CM040129.1 coordinate 127,580,910, forward strand.
GTGCAGATTTAGTAAATCGGTCTATGATTACTCATATACCATCGTGTCTACCTCTTGTCTTAGGTAACCCCATAATGAAATGCATCCCTATACTCTCCCACTTCCATTCGGGAATATTCAAGGGATGCGATTTACCTGCGGGTCTAAAATGCTCTGTCTTTACTTGTTGACAAGTGAGACAGCGAGACACGAAATCAGCTATTTCTCTCTTCATGTTGGGCCACCTGAAATTTCTTTTGAGATCCTGATACATTTTTGTACTACCTGGGTGAATGGTATACCTGGATTTACCTGGGTGAATGGTATACCTGGATTTATGTGCTTCTTCTAGAATCAATTTCTTCGTATCCTCATGATCTGGTACATACACTCGGCCCTTGAATAGCAATCTTCCATCCTCCGTAATAGAGAAATCCGGCCGTTGTTCAATATTAGCCTTAATTTCTAGTAACACGAGATCATCATTTTGCAACTTGACTAGATCCTCTATTAAGGTAGGTTGAGCTCGGATATTAGCCATGAAGCAATCTTCTTCCTTCCTGTCAATATCTAAGTTCAACTGAGCAAATTGAGAAATAAGATTAGTTATACTAATCATAAGACTTGATAGCATACCCATTGGTTTTCTGTTGAGTGCATCCACAACAGCATTAGTCTTGCCAGGATGATATTGAATAGAAAAATCAAAATCCTTGAGATATTCCAACCATCTTCTCTGCCTCATATTTAGCTCTTTTTGAGAAAATAAGTATTTCACTCTTTTGTGGTCCGAGTAGACCGTAAACTTTTCTCCATAGAGATAATGATGCCAAATTTTCAAGGCGAAAATGACAGTTGCTAATTCCAAATCATGTACAGGATAATTTTCCTCGTGACGTTTCAATTGTCTTGAAGAATAATAGATTACTCTTCCATTTTACATGAGGATAGACCCTAAGCCAATACCTGATGCATCCGTGTATACTTCGAATCCACCACCTTCCATCGGTAGTGTTAGAATATGAGCTGTAGTAAGATGATTTTTAAGAGTTTGGAAACTCTCCTCACATTCCTCTGACCAGACAAAAGGATTTTATTTTCTCGTCAGTCTAGTTAAAGGAACTGCAATCTTTGAAAAATCTTTAATGAATTTTCTATAATAACCAGCTAGACCCAGAAAGCTTCTTACTTCTGATACAGTCATTGGTCGGCTCCAATTCTTGACAGCTTCTACTTTAGAATGATCCACCGCAATACCTTCTTTTGAAATAATGTGGCCTAGGAATGAAACTTCCTTGAGCCAGAATTCACATTTATTTAGCTTGGCATAGAGTTTATGTTCTCTAAGTGTTTGCAAAGCTATCTTTAGATGTTCTTCATGTTCTTTCTTTGTCTTGGAATATATCAAGATGCCATCGATGAAGACGACAATGAATTGGTCCAGATATGGCCGGAAAATACTGTTCATAAGTTGCATAAATCATGTTCGGGCATTTGTTAACCCGAACGGCATTACCACGAATTCATAGTGGCCATAACGACTTCGAAAAGCCGATTTATAAATGTCATCTTCTTTAATTCTAAGCTGATGATAATTTGATCTGAGGTCAATCTTAGAGAAATATTCTGCTCCTGAAAGTTGATCGAAGAGCTCATCAATACACGACAACGGATACTTGTTTTTAATTGTGAGTTGATTCAATCGCCGATAATCGATGCATAGCCTGAGAGAACCATCCTTTTTCTTGACAAATAGAACCGGTGCACCCCAAGGGGATGTGCTGGGTCTGATGAAGCCTTTGTCTAGTAATTCCTGCAACTACCTTTTTAATTCCCTGAGTTCTATGGGGGACATCATGTAAGGGGCTATAGAAACAAGTGCTGCTCCTGGAATGAGTTCAATAGTGAAGTTCACTTCCCTCTCGGGTGGTAAACTGGGTAATTCAGACGGGAACACATCGGAGAACTCACTTATAATAGGAATGTCTGCTAAGATAATCTCCTTGGATTTGGTAATAATGACAGAAGCAAGAAAAGCTTCACATCCTTGCGAGATAAGTTTGCAAGCGTGAAGAGAAGATATGATAGTAGGATGCTTCTGGTACTTGATGCTAAGAAAAGAGAATCTTGGAAGACCGAGCTTTCGAAAGGATATAATCCTATTGCGGCAATTGATATAAGTATCATGATCTACAAGCCAATCTACCCTTAAAATGGCATCATAACCTTTCATGTCAAGGCATACTAAGTTTGCGGGGAGATTGTGACCTTCTACTATCACTTCGCTATCAGGATAATAGTCGGTAAGCTTTGTTCCAGAACCTAAGGGTGTGGTAATAGCGAGATCTGAAGGTAGGGGAACTGATGCAATTGATAATATTTTTGCAAATTTAGTGGAGATAAAAGAATGAGAGGCACCAGTGTCAAATAGCACAAATGCAGGATGAGAACAAATTTGAAGAGTACCTTTCATAAGCCCACCATCCCTGGGCGCTTCCTCTTCTTCTAAGACGGCATTGAGGTGAGCATGCCTCCTACGTCCTCCACCAGACGATTGGTCCTTCATAAGGGGGCAATCTGTCATGCGATGCTCCCTGCTTCCACAACGTAAATAAGCACCGAGGCACTTCCAACACTCCTCAGCCGAATGACCAAATTTTTCACAAAATGTGCAAGCCGTGGCGACCTACTCCTTCTCCTCCTTGACTTTCTTTTGCTTATGGGAACTTCTACCATTCTCATTCCTGAATCTCTTCTTACTATCACGGCTCTTATAAGGCTCCGTGATGCTGAACTTTTCTTTCTTATAACGCCGATCTGTACGTCGGCTAGACTCTTCTCCTTTCCCTTTTAATTTCCCGACCTTCTCTGAGGTCCTTTCACACAAATACGCTCGTTGAACCATTTTCGCATAAGTACGGATGTTTTGGGTCCCGAGCTGCTGAATGAAACCGGGCCATAACCCGTCCATGAACCGATTAGCCTTCAATAAATCGGTACTGATAAGATGTAGTGCGTAAGGTGCAAGCCTTGAGAATTGCAGTTCATATTCGGCAACCATCATCATTCCTTGCCGAAGAGCGGTGAACTCCATAGCCTTTCATTTCTTTACGTGCTCAGAAAAGTACTTGGCACGGAATAGGGTAAGAAAACCATCCCATGTATGAGGTGCATCGGCCGGAGGTGTCGGAACCGACTTCCACCATGTACGGGCATCTTTGTTGAGTTGGAAGGTTGCGAGACGCACCTTCTCTTGATCGGTGCATTGGATAACGTCAAAGATACGATTCATTTCGTCTATCCAGTTCTCTGCTTCGTCCGGATTAGAAGAACCATAGAAACACGGAGGGTTTAAGCTCCGAAAGTTGCGATGTAAATCACGAGCCCTTGCACCTGCGCCAGCTTGCGCCATGGTTTGTAATGCCTGAGTGAGGCCAGCAATAGTTTGTTGCATACCATTCCAATCTACACGATGAGCCATGGTAATAATAGAGTACTTGAGAGAAAAATAACAACTTGTTATTTCTCATGGAATTGGAAGGAAAATCAATCTTAAAGCTAATTAACTATCTTATCCCGAGCTCTACCCAATTCTCACATGGGTGTAGAAATTTCTTCCTTAGTTCATAGGTAGGGGTCCTTAAACCTTGGACTTATCCTATGACATGACTCTTCTCCCTAAGTCCTGAGACTTAGGCTCTGATACGAACTTAAATGTCAGGCCCCGAGCCCTTATTACAGTAGAAGACTCGCTCGAGGAACGCGAACAGCCGGCATGGTAAATCTCTTGCAAGCAAGAACGATCAGAGCGCAAGGCAATCACACATAAGAATGCAATCGCACAATATTTACTCAACTTCAACTTTAATTAATAATCAAATCCACTATTCGAATACAACCACTAATTCAACTTCCATCATGCTAGACTCAAGAAATTAAATAAAAATTTACATAGACTCGATCTAAACAATGTAAACTTCCTAAGTCTTCGCTCATTCTTTATTCACTCTGGGATCCGCTACTTGAACATTCCGAATCCGAACCCGACTCACTTCCATTTCCTAAAAAAGAATAGAAATAGGTAATGAGCACACTTACCCAGTAGGTATCTTCGCATCAACATGAAGGCATCATTAAAGTAATTAACGTTTTTGCTCTAGAGAAATAAGGTAAAATCATGCGAATGCGATCAATCATGCGATTAAACCAAAGTATGTAAGATAGAATGAGAGCAAGTATGAACTAGCAAGAATGTTATAAGAACATGATATGGCCTTTCATGAACAAGAATGTAACGAGAATGTACTAGCAAGTCACATAATCATCACTCCAGTATCTTTTGCTTATAAGCAAGTACTTCATGAATTTCTGTGGAATATCAAGAAAGTCAAGTATCAATCATACTGTATTGTGTGGTGGATTGTCATTTATTTATAAAGAAAGTATTCCCAGCGTAATGCGACGCCAGTAGCATCATATCCCATGGTTTATAATAGTATGTTTCCGACAATCAGCCGAGGGGACTAGCATAGAGCCCTTGAACACAATCAGTGCTCGATCGCATCTTCAAGTATAAATCAAGTTTTTTCCACGCATGTAACAATAAAGTATGGCCAAGAATGTACAATTCCAACAAGCTCTTGATAACAATAATTAAATGAATAAATGCTTTAATAAGAATCATGAAAAATAACAAATGACTTATACTATGCTGTGTTTATGGAAATAAATCGACAGCATAACGGTACATTCTTTATCTTCCACTCATTATATTAGGTTTCTTGATCAATATGATAAGTTCTAGATCATCAAGAGTCCATCTAGAAACCTTGGAATATCAATCCTTGGTCAAACCTCGGGTTAAAATACTCAAGCATTGTGACGGTCGTGTACTGGGCCGTTACATGATGTGACACTCCAGTATTGGGCCGTTACATTAGTCTGAATCTCAAACCAAGAAATCGGACTTAGTTGAATGTGACGGTCGTATATTGGGTCGTTACATGTGCCTGACGGTCCAATATAGATCCGTTACACTACTGATAACCATAAACATCGATAGTATAATCTAATCAATTGGTTTTAATGGTACAACTAACTTGACGTCCTAGTGGGAATCTCAGGCTCGCAGAGAATTACGTAGGCCTTGAAACACGATTTCCTAGTCCATTGGAATGAATATCCAATAGAGAGGTCCTCATGTTCAAGAATAATATTCCTATAGTGCAAAGTGAACTAATGGACAACATACCGGAATATGTGCCATGTACTTAAAGAAATGACTCTATTGATAGAGAGGATGTGTAACAATAAGAAATCATGATAAAACTCTGTCAACACATCTTTGAAAAATCATGATTTAGATACAAAACTATAGAATTTTGGCACATAAAATTAACATAACTTAAAATAACTTAAGATACCTTAATTATGCAATTTTTATCATGAATCAGTAGATAATCTTAAAGACATGAAATCAGGTCAAAACATAGATAACTAGGCTTATTTATAAGTTAAATTAACTAGTTTTTTATTCTGTCTACAGTTAACCTGACGGTCTAGAATGGGTGCGTCACAGTGACTGTGACGGTTTATCGTGAGGCCGTTATAGTAATGTAACGCTCCTGTTAAGGTGCGTCAGAGACAACAGTGTAATTAAGATGCAGTAGAGGATGTGACGGCTTATCGTAAGGCCGTTAGATCACTGTTACGGTCTTACCTTGATGCATCAGAGTCCCTGCTAACAGTATAAAGAAATTAAAAGACTATGATTTAAAACCATGTCATGTTTTGAAAAGATTTAACTACCTCAATCATGACAAAACGAAGTAAAGGTCGTCTAGATGCATAGGTTGCAGTGAATTGACAAGATAATATCTTTGATCTTTGATTAGGGCTAAGAATATGTATGTATGCATGAACCCACTAAAACACGGAATTCATAGTCTATAATGCATGAAATCAAGTACAATCAGAGGGCTTTTATCCCTAACAAGATGTTTTTTCCAATCATGAGATAGCCTACCCTTTTATCTGAGCTTTAAACTTCTAATTTGAGTCTGAAAGACGTGCCCTAGTTCTCCCTTTCCAGTGAGTTTCCAGCAACTTCACACTGCTCTAGCTCCTCAGCCTCTTGACCTAAGGATGTGAAATTTTGAGGGTACGTAGATGAAACTAAGGTGAACAAAAAGTTCTTAAGGATTGAATTCTAATTACCTCGTTCAGACGTCCTAATCTCTTGATCTCTAGGGGTCCTTTGCTCTGAATCCTGGGTTACTATGGTCGAACCAACAACTTTGGAAGCTTCAATCTCCTTGGTTGCTTAATCTCCTAGCACGAAATTTGAAGAACTATTAGTGTAAAGTATACTAAACAAAATCTTCTAAAGAACTTACCCGAAATTATATCTCCTTACCTTGATTCTTCACGAGCCAAAAGTAAGGGTCACTCAGTTCAGAACTAGGTCCTATTTATAGGGTTTTGAAGATTAGATCGATTCTAGAGTCCTTAATTTGCGAGAACCTAATCCCTAAGAGTCCTGAGTAATGTTATAAACTCTCCCAAGTCGATCTCTTATAGATAAGATCCCAAAGTTCTAATCTTTTTGCTCATTCTTTCTTTCACGAAATTGACAGAATGTAACGCATCAAGACTGGTGTGTTACATGGCTGTGGCGGTCGCAGGATAGACCGCTACATCCAACGTGCACAGAGTTTAACATCAATCAAACTCTTTTGTTAATTATCCATATTATTATCCATAAAAATGGTATTTATTCTTAAAATATGTGAATAGGCTAAATAACCTTCTAGAATATGGGCCAAACTTAATGGGCTTGGTCCTTAAACCTTTTGGATTTTATTTAAATAGGCTAGGTTAATTCTTTAACATAATTGGGCCTTATAATGACTTATTAATCCAATAATCCTTTTATTAGTCTATTTAGCCCTTATAAATTCCAGAAAGTTCTATAAATAACTCAGAAATTATTACATAAATTCTGGGGCACTACAGGAAAGGAGAAGGAGGGATGAGTCAAGGCTCTTGGGACCTCAACTCCACCAGACGCCTCTTGGCCGCCAACACCTCAGCACGCAAGATAGTGACCTCTCAGTCTCTAGACTCCGCCTTGCCCTCCGCCTGATCCACCACTGTCTCTTGGCACTGTACCACCCCTACGGACTCTACTAGGGCCTTCTTCAAGGCCTCGGCTCTACGTCTAGCCTCCTTTACCTCAGCTGTTGTTACTCTAGCTCTACTCTGGGCAGCCTTACATTGAGCCTCCACTCTCTCTGTAACAGTACTCAGCTTTGCTAGCCTCATCTGCTCCTATTAAATGGCAGTGGCCCTCCTCGCCTATCTCTGCTGTGTAGTATAGCGACAGACATGTTGCATTCTGTGTGTTTTGATGATGTCAATACAATATGGCTCATTAGCTAATAATGATAAGTTTAAATTGTAGGTGTTCTGGCTGCTGGAGCTGTATCAAAAAGAGTGAGGAAGATCTGAGAAATGACAGAGTAAATTCACTTTGAAACAAGGTGAAATGTCCAGAAGAAAATATTAAGAGCACAAGTATCGTGATTACCATAAAAGGTCGAAGTAGGATCACCATTACCTCGATGTAGTCGCAACCACAGAAGCGATCTTTAAAGTTTTGCATCAACGCAACAGAGAGCTGCACCGACGCATCAAGTCCAAAATCAGCTCTCGAATGACACAACGTCGAAGCATCAAGAAACTGCCTCAACGCACCAAGTCAAAAGCTAGCACTCGAAGCCTTCTGTCAAAAAGGTTCTATCTTCAACTGCACCGACGCATCTGAGGAGTGCATCGACGCACTCAGCTCAGAACCAGCAATTGGAAGTCAACAACGTCGATGCATCAATGAGCTGCATCGACGAACCAAAGGCCATGCATTCAAAGCTAAACTGGCTAAAGAGCTCCCTAGCTACGTTGCATCGACGCAGCAAGGAGGCACGTCGATGCAACCTTTTCCAATCTTCAATACAGAAGTACGGGCGATGGACTTAAGAGGATAAAGGCATAATGGATGATTAAGGATGAAATTTTTTTGCCTCACAAATGGATCCGAAAGGCTGAAGTATGACTGGGCTCTGAAGTCCCGCGATCAATGACACCTAAGAGGGGGGGGTGAATTGGGTGTTTACAAATTTTAAGAAAACTTTTGGCCTTTTTTGAAATATGTGATAAAACACTAACTAGGAGGTTGAAAGCTATTTAACCACAAGTTAGAATACAATATATACTAACGTTCACACAGAATGGAGGTAGGAGAAATGAATCACACCACACAATCCAAACCACAATGCACAATGATTTTAAGGTTGTTCGGATGCAATGACGGCAATCCTACGTCCACCCCTCACCAAACCCGGTGAGGCTTCACTCGAGGATAAATTCCCAAACGGAGATGACGCTCCAACCACACACGTAGGACGACGCCTGCACACACACACGGGGACGCGCCCCAACACAAACACACATGGAGATGAGGTCTCCAACACGATCCAACAGTCGGATCAACAATACATTCACACGCTGCGACAGATGCAGTACTCCACACACTAAAACGATCGGATCTTAATAGATCCACACACACACACACGCAGATCTAAGAAGATCCACGCATACACACGAATGGAACACGACGACTATACACTACCACGGATCAGAATTGATCCACACACACACAGATGTTTTCAGATTACAAATAAAGGACTTGAAATTCAAAACACCAAGACGAATAGGACAGAGTTTAGAAATCTCCTGATTTGGTCTCCCCCTGAATGTATGATGTAGAACTTGAAACAATGCTTCCTGCTTCACTTGAATGGCTTTGAAATGGATGGAGATCTTGCTACACGAAGTATTTTTCATAGCTACAGTACTCTTCCTTCTTCACTTGGACAGCCTCCCCTTAATCTCTTCTTGAATCCCTTGCTTGCTTCTTCTCTTGATTGGAAGTTCCTTGGCTTCAGATGGTGCTAGAATGGCTCCAATTGGATGAAGAACTTGCTGGACGGAGTATTGTTCACGAGAGTTGTAGCAGCATTCTTCTTAGATTCTTGATAGCTTCCCCTTGATCTTTCTTGGTTGGTTGCCCAGTTCTTCAGTTCATTCGAAGTTGATGGCTTTAGATAAACCTTGAATCTTCAGCTCCTGGATGAAGAGTTGATCCACGGATCACTATTCACGTCTATAGTAGCACCTCTCTTCTCCCTTGATAGCCACCTTGATCTTCTCTTCTTGTTATTGGAGTGATTTTGGTTTATGACCCCAAAGAGATGTTTTTATACATCTAGGGTGGTCAAGGGACAACCCAAGAACTGTAGATTTGATTAAAACCCACTAAAGATAATAATAAAATAAAAGCATGCACGTAGTGCTAATAAGAAGGGTGATCGCCAGAGACCGCGGGCCTCAAAGGACATAATCAATAATAAAAGGAGGGATCGCATAATACCTTAAAGCGTGAAGGATTGTGAGTCGACTTCCTTCTCTTCCGATCGGCCGGCCGATGGAGAGAGTCTCTTTTCTTGATTACCCTTGCAAAATAATATAACACCAACAAATAAAATATTGAATTAGAAAACTGAGTGTGCAGTATCAAATCCACAATATGAATATAAACATGAAAATATGGACTAGAACACACCTTGTGGGTGTTGCCCTTTTAAACCCCAATGCAATGGGTAGGGAGATATATGATACATGAAGGGATAAAAATAAAATTAAAAAAACATGTGCAAGCGTTTGCACTGTTGGAGGAATTATCTCAACGTGGTTGAGAAAGAGATGAACATGTTGTAATGCATGCATACGGTCTAAAAAAAGTAGGGAATATATAACAGAGAATAATGAAAAGAAGGAGAAGCCTGTGATTGTTTCTCATGTAACTTTGATGCACGATGGGGAGAGAGTCTCCTTCAAAAGGACGAAGCTTTACACACAAAGAGTACTCCCTCTTGGAGCCAAGAAAATAGCAGCACCTTCCCCTGTAAATTGAAAATCTCCCCCTTGAGCAAGAGCTACAGGGACTCTATTTATAGGGAAGAGATGCGGTGGTTAAGTCCAAGAATAATTCGGATAGCCCGGTTTTAATAGGAGATGAATATTGGAAGGAATCCCTCCAGTCATGGAAAGTCATTAGAGTCCTTTCCGAAGTGAAAAAGGGCTCAAAACGGAGAAAGAACGGAGTTCGGGACATTTTCAAAATCTAGAGGAAATGACGACCCCTCACGTGGTCATCAATTGAAATAACGAGTGTCGCGAATCAAGAATAAGAAAAAATGTCAAAAGGAAATGACGACCCATCGTTCGGGCGTCAAATGAAATGATAACCCTGTGAGGGACGTTATTTCAAATTATGCAAAATAGGGCCATTTCGCATTTTTTATTATTATTTTCTCATTTTTTAGGTTGATGTGCATCTAACTGTGCTGATTCTAATTCCTATTTTTTCGTATTTTTCTGACACCCGGAAGACCACCAAAACACCCCCGAAAGAAGATGAGAAATATAATATAAAATATTCCCAATTGAAATTGACGTCTCTTGCAATGTCGGCATTTCCCTTTTTCTTTATTTTTATTTTATGTAAAATCAAATAACGCCCGCTTCCATGTCGTTAATTTTTTAGAAAATTCAAAAAATCTCAAAAAATCCAAAAATAGGAAAAAAAATAAGTGAATGGACGCCTCCTCAAAGAGGCGTCATTTCCCTTTTTATTTTTTTTCCTTAAAATCAAATGACGCCCCCCACCCCTCATGCCGTTAATTCTTGGAAAATCTATAAAAGTAGATAAAACTATCAAAAAAATGGAAAAAAATTAGGGAAAAATAAGAAAACATAAGAAAAATAGAGAAATCTAAGAAAAGTGGGAAGAATCACTCAAACAAAGTCAATTTGACGGTCAAATTGGGGCATTATGAGGTAATATGAGATGTGCTCACAGTAATGTCAATTTTAGCGTGTCTACGGCTGCCCCGCTGGTGCGGACACCAGAGCGAGCGAGAAGCACGAACCGGCGAGCCGTCGGTACCGTACGCGGAGCACCACCCGGGCTACCTCAGCTTCCATCTAACTCGGAGAGAGTCTGGAGACTCCCCCTTGAGTCTCGATATTTATAGTATTTATTGGGACTTTATTTGTGTGTACTGTATTTTTATTTGGCTTTACTTGGATTGTAATTTGGATTGTAAGAGGGGTTTATTTGTAAAATGGGACCACCTGGGTCCCGCGGGCCCCCCATCCCTTCTCCCATTGATCCACCTCATCTCTTGGGCCCATGTGGGGTCAGTCAACCTTCCATGGTGGGCTTCTAGAAAGGTTCGACCAAGGGGGGACAAAGGGAACAAAAATTTAGATTTGGATGGCCTTAAGTCAAGGGGGCGCCCCCATTATATAGTATTATATTAGGAATTTTAGTTTATTTTATTTTGTTCCAAATCACATGGGAGAATAAAATGTAGACTCCCTCTTTTACCCCTCCCCAACCCTAGATCTAGGGATAGTTAGTGTCTTTTGTTATTTCACATAAATAGCATGTATTTTCATTTGATTGGAATTAATGAAGAAAAAAATCAGGATTTTCCTCCAAGGAGCAAGGGCCGCCCCCTACCTCTCTCCTCTCTCCCCCTTCTGAAGTTGGGAAGGCTGTGATATTGAGGTGTGAAGCCTCTTCTATCAGTTCGTGAGTTCGTCGTTGCCACCGCCGTTGCACCGCCACCGCCTCCGACGGTATTCTGCCATTCGGGTGATAGCAGGCCACTCTCAGATTTTTAACTCTCAGCCACGAGTTCATCTGGAGCCCAAACTTTCAGGGTGAGTTCCAGGGGTCCTCACCACGTCCCCAAAATTTGGTTGGGCTTCAAGCTTCTATTTTGCAATTTTCCATTTTCATTCTTCCTTTCCACCCAGATCTGCCAGCTTTCAGTCTAGATTCACAGTAGCTCTAAGTTTCTCCTCTTCGGACCTCTTCTTGGTTTTATATTGAGCTCCTTATTTTACTGGAGGTTCTGTCCAACACCCCCTCCATCCATGAATTTGCGTGGAATTTTTGAAGACCCTCACCTATTTTCTAAAAATCACTTTCAGATCCCACTTAGTTCTGTCTGTCTCTGTCCAGATCCGACCACCCACCAGTATAAAATAGCTTTCCCCATCCAAACCTCCACCAAATCGGTCATAGGAATTATTGCCAATTTTCTCTCTCTCCCCTCTATAACTTTCATGAAAAGCATGAGGTCTGAATCAGAGGTCTACCCTGCGGTCAATGCCAACTCTCGGGAAACTTCAGTTCTGCCCGGCCAGATCTGAAACTGAGAACAGGTCGGTTCTAAAATCACCCATCAGAAGCACGGCTCCGATGAATTTTTTTGAGTCCTATAGGGTCGAAGGATCTCCTGTCAGCGTTCCAACGGCGCTAGTTTCGTGCCGATACGACATTGGTACTGATCGCAGTAGCCGATCTCGCCGGGTCGCGCTCTAGAAAATAGAGGTTGCAGATCCGTGGACAGCACTTCCGACAAGTGGTGATCGGAGCCGCCCGGCCTCCGACCGGCATTCCAGACCTGCTGTCGTCCACGGAGGCGCGCCTCCAGGTGTCCCCACCACAGCGGGACCCACCCTGTCAGATCCGGAGGGTTGAGCAGCACGTGGGCCCCACGAACCCACAGATCGCGCCGTCCGGACAGCACTAAAACGCGGGTTTCGGCGCCGACGGATGACATCATGATCCTGCCCGTCAACCCAACTCCCGCTACTCTCGGGCCCCACATGTGACCTATTACCTCCCTACGTGGAGTGGGTCAAATCTTTGTACCGCAGTGTATTTGTTTAACCGGGTGTACAGGATTGGCCGGGGTTGTCTTCCCCACGCCGGGAGCGTGGAGGTAACGATCTCGACTTCTTGGCATTTACTTACTTAGCTAGTATATGGTCGTGTGCCTCTGCTGAGTGTGATAGGAACCTAGCCCGTGAGTCCATGTCACCACTGTGAGCGAGAGAGTGACCCATCTCGTGGCTCGACCCGAGCACGGAAGTGAGTTGACCACCCTTGACTCTGCCGATTTCTCAACCGCGCGGATCCGCGTTTCCCCTCGCTTGGGACGACGAGTGAGCTTGCGTTTCTGTTAGCGACGTATAGCCCATAGGAACTCTTAGTGTCGGGCCAAAGTGTCTCCATAGTTGTATGTTGTTGGTTGTGTCCGCATTTAGAGTCCGAGGTCTGCATCACTTAGAGTCGGTTCCCGTGTCCGTCCCGCATCAGTTTGGTATCAGAGAGATTCAAGTCTAGGGTAGTCGTTGCATAAGTCTTGCACGGTCTAAGTCGAGTCTAGGATCATCATTATTTTCAAAACAAAAAAAGTGTTTTAAAATTGTATTTCATCCCAATAATTCGGTATATTAAAAGGTGTTGTCCAAACGTTAGGCTATGCCTATCGGGAAGGCCGCACACTTGCGGGAGTGATCTTCAGATCGATTAACTCCGCCACGTACCAGATTTTGGTTTAGGTCTAGGTGCATTAGTACGTGTTTGCATTAGTCTATGTCTCCTAGTTCGTGTGTCTTTGCATGCCCACCCGTCGAGGCACCCAATACTCGCCACCACCACCTATGGCGGATTCCCGAGCCCGTAGCTCCGATGAGCCCTAGACGGCCGAGATGTTCTGAGCCCTCATGGATCGTCTCGATACGCGTATTGATGGCCTTAGTACGCGTCTAGATGGTGTAGGAACGCATCTAGAAGGGAGGATGAAGCCCTCGAGGATCGGGCCAAATCTTCGGACCAATCCATCCAGGGTCTTGTAGGGAGGATTGCCATCCTCGAGAGGGCCCCAGCGGCGGCGCAACCCACGCCGACCAATGGTCAACAGGAGCCGGCTCAGCAACCTGCTGCGCCAAGAGCTCATGCGGTAGATGTTGGGAGGCAACAGGTGCATGAGGTGGCTGACTATGCATCTGATAATGAGCAAGGGGGATATGGTCATCGTAACCAATGACGGAATCGTGGTGATGATGATGACGACCGTGTTCTTCGGAGCATGCGTGCGGACGCTCCCCTTTTTAGCAGGTCCTTGGACTCGAAGGTCTATTTAGATTAGGAGGCCGGCATGGACCGGTACTTCGAGTGGTTTGAGATGACGGACCACCGGAGACTTTGATACGTGAAGATGAAGCTACATGGGCAGGCCCAAACTTATTGGACCAATGTGGAGAGCCTGTTAAATCAACGACGTCAACCCCCGATCGGCACTTGGGATGACATGAAAATGAAATTGAGGGAGAAGTACCTTCCTGCCTCATATCGCCAACGTCTCATAGATAAATGACAAAGTCTCTCCCAAGGGAACCGATCCATGACCGAGTACACCGCCGAGTTTGATGAGTATTATTTGCGGTGTGGATTTACGGAAGAGAGCACCATGACCATATCACGCTTTCGGAGAGGTCTGCAGCCAAACTATCAATATGAACTTTTTCACCGCCATGTGACCACTTTAGAACAGGCGTATCAGGTTGCTCTCGAATTGGAGTAATTCGAGGCCGAGTTCGAGTCTACCCATCGGTTGGGCTCCTTCCCCCTTCGTAGTGTCGAGCCTTGTGGCTCTTCTGGCACGTACCCGAGGGCCCCCATAGCCCAACCTCAGGATCCCACTCGCCCCGAGCTGTTCACTCCTAGGCCTCGCCCTCCACCTCCGAGGGACCTTCCTCGTCTCCAACAACTTACGGCACCCATCACCCGTCCACCGGCACCCGCACCTCCTGCTCGTCCCTTGTTACCTTCACCTCCTATCGGTCGGGAGGATAAAGGGAAAGGACCGTTGATTGGGGAGCCTAGTGGATCATAGCAGCAGTGTTATCGCTGCAATGTGTTTGGCCATTTCGCCAACCAGTGTCCCACTCGCCCATCTCTTGTCATTGGGGACACACAGGCCGAGGACGCCACCCCTACGGATCTTGTGTTAGTCAGCTATGAAGCAGATCCGGAGCTAGCTGATGAGTATTATGAGGCCAAAGGTGATGGCCAGGATGCCTAGCATCCGGACGATATCCACTTGGGGGTCGTCAGGTGTATTCTCACCCAGCCACAGGCTAGTGATGACTGGCGTCGGACCACTATCTTTCATACATTCTGTAGGCTGGGCAAGCAAGTTTGTAAGGTGATCATCGATAGTGGGAGTTGCATCAATGCAATCTCCACGGGCACTATCTCCAGTCTTGGTCTTACACCCGTGGATCATCCTTGTCCCTATCGAGTATCATGGGTGGATTCCACCTCCATTCCGATCAGGCTGCGGTGTCTGGTCCCACTACAATTCCATGCCTACCGTGACGAGATCTGGTGTGATGTCCTCCCCATGGAGGTGGGCAGCATTATTCTTAGTAGGCCTTGGTTATTTGATCGGGATGCCACACTTAATGGCCGGTCGAACACCTATACCTTCGACCATGCTGGCCAACGGATTCTCCTCCAACCCTCTCAGCCCAAGAAGCCTTCAGTTAGGGGTCCTACTGGTCCCAATACTCCGGAGCCTTCCATTCCAGGGCCCAGTACCCCACCCCCAGCTTGGGCTATGACCGTTACATCTGGCCCAGGTGAGCCCTCGACTAGGAGATTGATGATGTTTAGCTCTCGGGAAATGGAGCGGGAGGCTAGTAGTGGCTGCCCTGTATTTGCTATTACGGTCCGAGAGGTGGAGCCGAAGCCCGAGGGTGAACTCCCACCCGATGTCATTCCTATTCTGCAGGAGTTCACTGATATTTTTCCCAAGGAGCTTCCCGAGGGACTCCCACCCATGCGGGATATTCAGCATGCTATCGACCTGATTTCGGGCTCCTCATTGCCCAATCTTCCTCATTATCGCATGAGTCCCACGGAACATGCCAAGCTAAAACGGTAGGTCGATGAGTTGATGCAGAGAGGGTCTGTTCGGGACAGCATGAGTCCGTCTGCTATTCCTGCATTACTCATCCCAAAAAAGGATGGCACGTGAAGAATATGCATTGATAGTCGTGCCATCAACAAAATCACCGTGAAGTACAGGTTCCCTATTCCTCACCTAGATGATATGCTAGACATGATGGCCGGTGCCACTATCTTCTCGAAGATCGATCTTAAGAGTAGTTACCATCAGGTAAGGATTAGGCCAGGTGATGAGTGGAAGACCACATTTAAGATCAAGGACGGTCTATATGAGTGGTTGGTTATGCCCTTTGGGTTGACCAATGCTCCTAGCACTTTCATGCGACTCATGACTCAGGTCCTTCAACCTTTCATTTGAGTCTTTGTGGTTGTGTATTTTGATGATATCCTTATATATAGTCACACTAAAGGGGACCACTTGGACCATCTAAGGTAGGTCTGTCTGCTTTTGAGGCGAGAGCAGTTGTTTGCGAACCCATAGAAGTGTGCCTTCATGACACCTCAGCTTACCTTCTTGGGTTTTATTGTGTCTAGTACTGGGGTCTCCGCCGATCCGGAGAAGGTCCGGGCCATTGTTGACTGTCCGGAACCCCGTACGGTCCATGATGTCCGCAACTTCCATGGCCTTGCGACGTTCTATCATCGTTTCAACCGTGGATTTAGCTCCATCACTGCCCCGATCACGGACTGTATTCAGAAGGGCACGTTTGTATGGACGAAGGCCGCAGCTGCTGCCTTCAAGGACATCAAGGAGCGCATGACCCAGACACCTATCCTTCGATTGCCATATTTCTCAAAGGTGTTTGAGGTCTCTTGTGATGCGTCGGGTGTTGGGATAGGAGGAGTGTTGAGTCAGGAGACCCACCCGGTCGCATATTTCAGTGAAAAGCTGAATGGCGCGAAACTACGATACTCCACTTATGATAAGGAATTCTACGCAGTTGTTCAGGCTCTTAGGCATTGGAGGCACTATCTATTACATCAGGAGTTTGTCTTATACTCCGATCATGAGGCTTTGAGATACCTCCATTCCCAAAAGAAGCTTAATGCACGTCACAGCCGGTGGGTTGAGTATCTCCAGTAGTACACATTTGTGCTTAAACATAAGGATGGAGTGGAGAACAAGGTGGCCGATGCCTTGAGTCGGCGTGCTTGTCTGCTAACCACCATGAGTGCCGAGGTCATAGGGTTAGAGAAGATGAGAGGGGCCTATGTTGACTGTCCTGACTTCGATCAGATTTATACCACTCTCCAGGCCGGACCCTCTAGAGATCATGATGACTATGTGCTCCAGGAGGGTTACCTCTTTCAAGGAGGCAGGCTTTGTGTTCCCCGAACTTCGGTTCGAGACTTCTTAGTCTGGGAGCTACATGGGGGAGGTCTAGCCGGCCACTTTGGTCGGAACAAGACTATCGAGGCTGTTGAGCATAGATTCTATTGGCCGAGCTTGAAGCGTGATGTTGCTCATATAGTGGCTCAGTGCCGTACATGTGCTACGGCCAAGATGAAGAAGCAAAGCTCGGGTCTTTATACGCCTCTCCCCGTACCTGATGCTCCGTGGCATGATGTTAGCATGGACTTTGTATTGGGATTGCCACGTACCTCTAGGAAGCATGATTCAGTCTATATGGTGGTTGACCGATTCTCGAAGATGGCCCTTTTCATTCCCTGCTCGAAGACTTCGGATGCTTCGAGGGTAGCCCGCCTATTCCTTACTCATGTGGTGTGCAAGTTCGGGTTGCCTCGTTCCATAGTGTCTGACTGTGATGTTAGATTCACCGGCTATTTTTGAAAGACACTGTGGCATATGTTGGATACTCACCTCAAATTTTCCACTGCATATCATCCCTAGACAGATGGTCAGACCGAGGTGGTCAATAGGAGTCTAGGTGACCTTTTGAGGTATCTTGTCAGGGATCGTGTAGGGGATTGGGATCTCATACTACCACTGGCAGAATTTGCATATAACGATTCGGTTAATAGGTCTACCGGCATGAGTCCATTCGAGATTGTCACAGGTCGTAGGCCTAGGAAGCCAGTGGATCTTGTTCCCATGCCCATTCATGCACGAGCGTCTGAGTCTGCCGAGTCTTTTGCTAGGCATGTTAGGAGTTTGCATGATGACATCCGTCGTCACATTGAGACCAGCAATGCACGGTATAAGGAGTTAGCCGATGCCCATCGACACCACCGTGAGTTCCGAGAGGGTGAATATGTCATGATCAGGGTAAGACCTAAACGGTTTCCCTCTGGAACCATAAACAAATTGCACGCTCACGGAGCCGGTCCATTTAGAGTGTTAAAACGTGTTGGATCCAATGCGTATGTTGTGGACCTGCCCGAGGAATATGGTATAAGCTCAACTTTCAATGTGTCGGATCTAGTTGCATATAGGGACCCATCGGTGATCCCTAGTGAGCCTTTTGAGCCATCTCCTCCCATTAAGAGTGATCCCACACCTGAGTGTCCACCACCAGCCACATTTCCACAACAGTGAGAGCATATTGATCATATACTGGATGAGCAGGTGACAGTTACTAGGAGTGGATCCTACCCGCGCTACCTAGTGCGATGGAGAGGGTGACCCGCCACCGAGGATACTTGGATCACCCGTGGAGAGTTGCAGCGGATAGATCCGGACCTACTGGAGCGCTACCAGAGCGATGCAGACCCTTACTCGACAGGGTCGAGTTTCTCCCACCCGGGGAGAATTGGTGCAGACACCAGAGCGAGCGAGAAGCACGAACCGGCGAGCCGTCGGTACCGTACGCGGAGCACCACCCGGGCTACCTCGGCTTCCATCTGGCTCGGAGAGAGTCTGGAGACTCCCCCTTGAGTCTCGATATTTATAGTATTTACTAGGACTTTATTTGTGTGTAATGTATTTTTATTTGGCTTTACTTGGATTGTAATTTGGATTGTAAGAGGGGTTTATTTGTAAAATGGGACCACCTGGGTCCCGCGGGCCCCCCATCCCTTCTCCCATTGATCCACCTCATCTCTTGGGCCCATGTGGGGTCAGTCAACCTTCCATGGTGGGCTTCTAGAAAGGTTGGACTAAGGGGGAGACAAAGGGAACAAAAATTCAGATTTGGATGGCCTTAAGTCAAGGGGGCGCCCCCATTATATAGTATTATATTAGGAATTTTAGTTTATTTTATTTTGTTCCAAATCACATGGGGAATAAAATGTGGACTCCCTCTTTTACCCCTCCCCAACCCTAGATCTAGGGATAGTTAGTGTCTTTTGTTATTTCACATAAATAGCATGTATTTTCATTTGATTGGAATTAATGAAGAAAAAAATCAGGATTTTCCTCCAAGGAGCAAGGGCCGCCCCCTACCTCTCTCCTCTCTCCCCCTTCTGCAGCTGGGAAGGCTGTGATCTTGAGGTGTGAAGCATCTTCTATCAGTTCGTGAGTTCGTCGTTGCCGCCGCCGCCGCCATCGAACCGTCGTTGCACCGCCACCGCCTCCGACGGTATTCTACCAATTAGGTGACAGCAGGCCACTCTCGGATTTTTAACTCTCACCCACGAGTTCATCTGGAGCCCAAACTTTCAGGGTGAGTTCCAGGGGTCCTCACCACGTCCCCAAAATTTGGTTGGGCTTCAAGCTTCCATTTTGTGATTTTCCATTTTCGTTCTTCCTTTCCACCTAGATCTGCCAGCTTTCAGTCTAGATTCACAGTAACTCTGAGTTTCTCCTCTTTGGACCTCTTCTAGATTTTTTCTTGAGCTCCCAATTTTACTGGAGGTTCTGACGAACACCCCCCCCATCCAAGAATTTTTGTGGAATTTCTAAAGGCTCTTACCTATTTTCTAAAAATCACTTTTAGATCCCACTTAGTTCTGTCTGTCTCGGTCCAGATCCGACCACCCACCAGTATAAAATAGCTTTCCCCATCTAAATATCCACCAAATCGATCATAAGAATTATTGCCATTTTCCTCTCTCTCCCCTCTACAACTTTCATGAAGCAATTGAGGTATGAATCAGAGGTCTACCCTAGAGTCAATGCCAACTCTTAGGAAACTTCAGTTCTGTCCGGCCAGATCTGAAACTGAGAACAGGCCGGTTCTAAAATCGCCCATCAGAAGCATGGCTCCGGTGAATTTTTTTGAGTCCCATAGGGTCGAAGGATTTTCAGTCAGCATTCCAACGGCGCTGGTTTCAAGCCGATCTTACATCGGTACTGATCGCAGTAGTCGATCTCGCCAGGTCGCGCGTCAGAAAATAGAGGTGGCAGATCTGTGGACAGCACTTCCGACAAGTGGTGATCGGAGCCGCCCGGCCTCCGACCGGCATTCCAGCCCTGCCACCGTCCAGGGAGGCGCACCTCCAGGTGTCCCCACCACAGCGGGACCCACCCCGTCAGATCTGGAGGGCTGAGCAGCACGTGGGCCCCACGAACCCGCAGATCGCGCCGTCCAGACAGCACTAAAACGCGGGTTTCGGCGCCAACGGACGACATCGAGATGCTACCCGTCAACCCAACTCCCGCTACTCCCGGGCCCCACATGTGACCTATTACCTCCCTGCGTGGAGTGGGTCAAATCTTTGTACCGTAGTGTATTTGTTTAATCGAGAGTACATGATTGGCCAGGGTTGTCTTCGCCATGCCGGGAGCGTGGAGGTAACGATCTCGACTTCTTGGCATTTACTTGCTTAGCTAGTATATGGTCGTGTGCCGCTGCTGAGTGTGATAGGAACCTAGCCCGTGAGTCCATGTCACCGCTGTGAGCGAGAGAGTGACCCGTCCCGTGGCTCGATACGAGCACGGAAGTGAGTCGACCACCCTTGACTCTGCCAGTTTCTCAATCGCGCGGATCTGCGTTTCCCCTCGCTTGGGACGACGAGTGAGCCTGCGTTTCTGTTAGCGACGTATAGCCCATAGGAACTCTTAGTGTCGGGCCAAAGTGTCTCCATAGTTGTATGTTGCTGGTCGTGTAGCAACCCTGGTAAATGAAAAAGGGATAAGATGATAAATCCACTAATGATAAGAGTCCTAGCTCATATAATTACTTAAAACAAAATAACGCCTCTGATCAAGGCGCTAATTAATTGAAGACTGACGTGAAGACGCGAATTTGAGAATTGACGCCCTTATGACAGGCGTCAAATAAAGAATTGAAGACTGTTGTTACATGTGTCAATTTCAAATAAACGCCCCAACCTGAGGCGTCAATTACAAAAGGACCCGTTAGTGTTCGGTTCGAACTAAGATGTTATCTAGGGTAAGTTTTCATTTAAGAAAGAGATTGATATGTGTATATTTTAGTTTTAGTCGAACTCCAACCCTATAGAGTCTCCAGAACCCTATAAATACCCCTCCCATCGAGCCAACCTGTTGGTTTTTCTTCATCAAAGCCTATTGCTGCTACTGCGTTGCTCTTCATCCGGCCATGGTGTACGAAAAGAGCATAGCAGTTCTTCATCTGCTTCTTCTTCTTTCTCTTGCTGCCAAAACTGTGAAAGGAGGAAGCCCCTCTTCTGCTTCCTTGATAGGTCTTCACGTATTACCGTGGAGAAGCATAAAGCTTCTTCTTCTGAAGGTTTTGGGTGTTCGTGGGAAGCCCTCTGCTTCTCTATTTCGTTGGACAAAAGGGGCTGCTGCATTGCCCTTGTTCTTCTTCCTGCTGCCTCTGTTTTGCATTAAAACAGAGTATCGATCTTATTCTTCATCAATTCTTCATAGTTCGTCACTCAAATCATCAATCAAGGTAGGTTTTCTCAAGACTTAGCAAAACTCAATAATTAGTTAGCTATAAGCATGCATATAGGTCTGTAAGAAGTGCTTGATCGAGTTCTTGTAATTTCATTAAATGACGCCCTAGATGCAGGCGTTATTTTTATTTAACGCCCTTCGTAACAGTTGTCAATTTGCCAGTTAATTAATAAATAATACATGTTCAAAATTTAATAACTTTGAACCCTGAGCTCTAATTTAATGCATGATCATGTCCATAAATTCCTGTTATTTTCCTCTATTTGTTCATCTCTTTAGATTCTTAATCAGACATACTCCAAAAATCATGTGTCTGTGATTGTACCTACCCGGTGCAAATCGTATGACAAATAAATAGCGACCTGGCTTAGGTCGTCATTTAAATGGACGCCCGTATACATGGGCGCGACTTAGTGATAAAATGTGAAATTTTGATATATCTTACCTGGATATTGGAATTGACGACGTGAACCCTGCCATGTTTTTGATATATGACGCCCCTGGCTAGGGCGCGGTTTAATAAATTGAAGACTCGAGCTAAGTCGCCATTTACATAAATAACCGAAAATTTGAATTTATTAGCAACAGAAATCTGAAACGATTGAACGTACAGTCGTCATTTACTGAAATGACGACCCAAACAAGGGCGTCAATTATGAAAATAAAGACTCAAAGTTAGACGTCAATTGACTGATAGTTCTGACTTTCTGATTTCCGTGTTTTTAAGTAACCCTTTGACAATGGGTTATGTGTATTGGCACTATATTCCATTCCGTGAATATAGCCCCATGTTTTCATGATGTTTTCCTCGATTACCCCCTATTTCTTGGTGATAGATGAACTCTCCATGGGACACTCCGTTCCTTTGGACCGGTGACTTTATCATAGAGACCTCCGTAAGACTTCGCAAGCTTTGGATTCCCTCAAAGCAGCAGAGCTGGTTGTACCCTTAAAACCCATGACACTACTTACTTGCCATGTCACTCTAAAGAAACATGGTATACCTGCCCTCACGACATGCTATTTGTATGTCATGAGAATATTCTTGAAATAATGGAATGGGTAATCCATACCATTTATATCCTTTAAGAATAGTGTGCCGTACTTGTGTACAATAATTCTATCTACCTTATCATGTACAAGAACAAGCGACTATGTTCATGTGGGCGCTTACTCTTATTGTCATGGCACCCAAGATAGGGAGCCGATTCCACCTAGTTTTATCATTAATCATGATTATACCGTTATTATCGTCATTATACCACATGTTCAAATCCTTGAAATGCTATTCCACAAGATCTACCTTAAAGTTATACAAGTTTATTCCTTGAAACTCCATATTGGCTATAACTTTAGTGGATGTCGAAAAATACATGATCAATGCCTGCGCATATAGGGCCCGATCTGGTCCTGGGAGGAGCACCCGAAAGTACTAGTGCCCATGGGAGTTGTAATGATCACGGTATGGTATTGTACCAAAGTGCATGACTAGCTTGATAAGACATTCCACAATCTCATACTCGACTTGACATGACATGACTTGCGTGACCCATAAAGGGTATTTATATACTTGCTTGAAACGTGATAGCCAATTCCCGACATGACATGACGAATGTACTTGCTTGAATATCTTGACATTTATTGGTATAAGTTCCTGAAAGACATGCTAGTTCACTCAATTATCTCTTGTTATACTCTCTCTCTTGTCATTTTACGCAAACATGCATAGCTTTATTACATTCATGTAACATGTAATTTACTTAAAGTAAGCTAGCTCTTGAGATATAATTCCGACTGAGCGTTCGCTCATTCAGTGTTTTCCCCTATTTTTCAGGTAAGTCTGATGACGAGACTCAATCGGATGGGGAAGGTCAAGAGTGAAGAGATTAGTGCTAACCGTCTACCCAAGCGTCTACTAGTCTTATCTTTCTATATTTTTGAGTCAATCGTTGTACTTTTCCCTTTATTGAGTCTTAGCACTTTCATTAAGTGGTTTGTAATAGAAGTACTTTTGAGGTTGTGATTGAATAAAGGATTGGGTTATCTTTACTTTTGCGCACTCTGTCTTTGTGTTGAATACACTAACGCTCTGATTGACATGATCGATATAAACTCGTCACGCGTCTCTGAGTTCCTTCCGCGCTCGAGACGTGACAGTTTTTGTGGTATCAGAGCCTAGGATATTCAATTCCTAGGAAACCCAAGTCCAAGGATAGGTTTAAAACCTTTAACCGGTGAGATTGGGTAGAACCAAGGGTTAAGTTAACTTAGAATCAAACCTTTGAACCTAATCACATATTAATATAGTTATTGTAATTGTAGGACAATGACTGCCGAACGTGCCCAGTGGCGCAACATGCAACGCACTCTGCAAGGCATGACCCAGGCACTTCAATAAGTGGCACAAGGAGGTGCACATCGTGGAGCAAGAAATCTCCACCAAAGCTTCAAGAACATGAACCCTCCTAAGTTCATGGGATTCACTGATCCGGATGACGCCGAGCACTGGATCCGGGAGACCGAACGTATCTTTCGAGTTATGCAATGCACGGACCAAGAGAAGGTCCTGTTAACAACGTTTCAATTGGAAAGGGACGCCCGTTGCTGGTGGGAGTCGGTAGAAGCCACATTAGATCAAGGACAAGTTACTTGGGAGGAGTTTGTTGAACATTTCAACAATAAATATTTTTCGGACCGAGTCCAGGAGAAGAAGGCCGCCGAGTTCGCCGCACTTAAACAACGATCTTTGTCGGTGGCCGAGTATGAGGCACAATTCTCAAGGTTATCACGGTACGCTAAGCATTTAGTCAGTACCAAGAAAATGAAAGCTAGAAGGTTTCTAAATGGGCTCAGGCCCCAGTTTATCACACAACTGGCCCCGATGGACATACAAGTCTATTTGAAAATGGTACGACGAGCCCAGCTACTGGAGGATGCCACAGAACTATCTGATAGGATCCGTGGGAGAGACAAGAAGGAGCATGTTACTAGCTCCGGCACTTTCAAACCCAATTTCAAGAAGAGGCCAAGTAATGAAGGTACTCCCTTCCAAGGACAAAAGTTCAAGAAGACCAAACCTTTCTCTATCACCACTGCACCTTCTAAGGTGGTATGTAAGCATTGTGATAAGGCCGGACACAAGGCCGATGAATGCTGGAGAAAACTTGGAGCTTGTCTCCGTTGTGGGAGCCGTGATCATTGGATTCCCGACTGTCCCCTACTCAATGATCAAGCCGGTGATGGGAAGCGCCCGGTGACAAAGAATGCACGTCTCCAAGCTATTAAGGAGACATAACAAGATGAAGGTGGACTAGTGGAAGGTACATTGAAAGTTTGTTCCAAGTCTGCATATGTCTTATTTGATACTGGTGCCTCGCATTCTTTTATTTCTAAGAAGTTTGCCAATCCATTACCCATGGAACCGGAATGGATGAAATTAGTTCTTTCAACCCCTCTCGGAAGCGAAGTTGACCTTACTCACCATTATCAAAATTGTGAAGTCTTGATAAAGGGAAGAATTCTTCCTATCGACCTCATATGCTTAGACCTAAAAGACTATGATGTCATATTACGAGCAGATTGGTTATCCAAGTATCCGGCAACTGTGGATTGCCGTAATAGCAAAGTTACTTTCAAGGAATTTCCGGAACTGGTCTATACTAGCCCTAAGAGTCGGAGCAAGTCACCTCTTATTTCGGCTCTCCGAGCTAGCAAGCTAATAAGGAAATGATGTGTATCTTTCCTTGCATTTGTCACCATTAAGGAGACTAAGGAGACTAAGCTAGAAGACATCCCAATTGTGCAAGAATTTCCGGACGTGCTTCCGGAAGATTTGCTTGGATTACCCCCACAAAGAGAAGTGGCCTTCACCATCGATTTGGTTCCTGGTGCTGGTCCAGTTTCTAAGGCACCTTATAGAATGTCCCCTGCCGAACTCAAGGAGCTGAAGGAGCAATTGATGGAGCTTCTTAAGAAAGGATTTATTAGGCCAAGCACTTCCCCGTGGGGAGCACCGGTGCTGTTTGTAAAGAAGAAAGATGGATCTATGAGATTATGCATCGACTATCGACAGTTGAATCATCTCACTATCAAGAACAAGTATCCACTGCCGACAATCGATGAGTTATTTGATCAAATATCTGGATCCAAGTATTTTTCAAAGATTGATCTCAGGTCGGGATATCACCAACTAAGGATCAAGGATGAAGACATTTATAAGACCGCATTCAGAAGCAGGTATGGACACTATGAATTTGTTGTTATGCCTTTTGGACTAACAAATGCCCCTGCTGCCTTTATGCAGTTGATGAATACTATATTCAGGCCTCATCTAGATCAATTCATAGTGGTTTTCATTGATGATATACTGATCTATTCAAAGACCAAGGAAGAGCACGAGGAACATTTGAGGATTGCATTACGGATATTGAGGATGAATCAGTTATATGCAAAGCTCAGTAAATGTGAATTATGGTTAGAAGAAGTATCTTTCTTGGGGCATGTTATATCAAAAGATGGTTTATCCGTAGATCCATCGAAGGTTGAAGCTGTAAAGGATTGGGAAAGACCGACCAATGTTAGCGAGATTCGTAGTTTCTTGGGTCTTGCGGGCTACTACCGGCGATTCATCAAGGATTTCTCCAAGATCGCCGTACCACTCACTAGACTAACGCACAAGGAGATACGTTATGAATGGAGTGAGGAATGTGAAAGAAGCTTCCAAACTCTCAAAGATCACCTAACTACTGCCCCGATTTTAGCTTTACCAATCGAAGGAGAGAAGTTCGAGGTATACACTAATGCATCTGGCAGTGGCCTCGGATGTGTTTTAATGCAACAAGGGAAAGTTATAGCCTACTCTTCTCGCCAATTGAAGAAGCACGAGGAGAACTACCCAGTCCATGACTTAGAATTGGCTGCGGTAGTGTTTGCACTGAAGATATGGAGACATTATCTATACGGAGTGCAGTTTATTGTATACTCTGACCATAAAAGTCTTAAGTATCTCTTCTCTCAGAAGGAATTGAATATGAGGCAAAGACGTTGGCTAGAATATCTCAAGGACTTCGACTTCACTATACAATATCATCCTGGAAAGGGTAATCCTATAGCTGATGCCCTCAGTTGAAAGCCGAGAGCACTATTAGCCAATTGTATGATTCAGGAGTGGAAGTTGCTAGAACAATTCTCTAAACTTAATATAAGCATAGACAAGGACAGTAGGTGTGTCACATTATCCCATATGAGCATACAGCCAGGTTTGCTATCCGAAATACAAGGACTTCAAGATAGTGATCCCGTACTAGTGAAAATCAAAAGCAAAATGGAAGAACAACATGATTTCAAATTAGCATCAGATGGAAGATTGATGTTTAGGAATAGAACATGTATACCAGATTGTCTAGAACTAAAGAAGAAAATCTTAGATGAAGCTCACAGATCGAGGTACACGATTCATCCAGGATCTACCAAAATGTACCAAGATTTGAAAAGGACCTTCTGGTGGCCCAATATGAAAAGAGAAATAGTGGATTTTGTGTCTCGCTGTCTCACATGCCAACAAGTTAAAGCGGAACACCAAAAGCCTGCAGGTAAGCTACATCCTCTAGAAATTCCCAAATGGAAGTGGTAGGATATCGGTATGGACTTCATTATGGGTCTGTCTAAATCAAAAGGAGGACATGATGGAATATGGGTTATCATCGACCGATTGACCAAATCGGCACACTTCTTTCCAATCAAGAGTCGATGGTCAGTTGATGTTCTTGTTGCATTATACATTAAGGAGATAGTCAGGTTACATGGAGTACATGTCTCAATCGTGTCTGACAGAGACTCCCGTTTTACTTCTCACTTTTGGAAGGGTCTACAACATTCGCTAGGGACGAGACTTAACTTTAGTACAACTTTTCATCCTCAAACGGATGGCCAGATCGAGAGAACCAATCAGGTAGTCGAGGATATGCTCAGAGCTTGCATCATTGACTTTGGTGGAAGCTGGCACGATCACTTGCCTTTGGTTGAATTTGCATACAATAACAGCTACCAGGCAAGTATACAAATGGCACCTTTCGAAGCTTTATACGGAAGGAGTTGCCGATCACCTTTGTGCTGGGATGAAGTTGGCGAGAAACAACTATTAGGTCCAGACATGGTAAGGGATACCACTGAAAATATTCAGTTGATTAGAGAAAGACTTCAAGTTGCTCAGTCTAGACAGAAGGCTTATGCTGACACAAGAAGAAGAGATCTCGAATTCCAAGTCAGAGACCACGTATTTCTCAAGATATCATCTGGACGTGGAATAAGGAGATTTGGTGTTAAAGGCAAGCTTACGCCGAGATTTATCCGACCTTTTGAGATACTAGAAAGAGTTGGCGAGGTTGCTTACCGTGTCGCCTTACCACCTCCATTGTCCGAAGTTCACAATGTATTCCACATATCTATGTTGAAGAAGTATGTGCACGATCCGTCACATATCATTGATCATGGTGACCTGGTAATTCAAAAGGATCTCACTTATGAACAAAAGCCCATGAAGATCCTCGATCGCGAGGTACAAACATTAAGGAACAAAGTTATTCCCATGATAAAGGTGCAATAGAATAAGAGCTCAGAACACGAAGCCACATGGGAGACCGAGGAGTCTATGAAGAAACGATTCCCAGACCTATTCTAAAGGGTATGTACTCTACACTCTCCACGTATATATATTTATACGATTGAATTTGGGGACCAAATTCTTCTAAGTGGGGGAGGGTGTAGCAACCCTGGTAATTTAAAAAAGGGATAAGATGATAAATCCACTAATGATAAGAGTTCTAGCTTATATAATTACTTAAAACAAAATAACGCCTCTGATCAAGGCACTAATTAATTGAAGACTGACGTGAAGACGCGAATTTGAGAATTGACGCCCTTATGACAGGCGTCAAATAAAGAATTGAAGACTGTTGTTACAGGCGTCAATTTCAAATAAACGCCCCAACCTGAGGCGTCAATTACAAAAGGACCCGTTAGTGTTCGGTTCGAACTAAGATGTTATCTAGGGTAAGTTTTGATTTAAGAAAGAGATTGATACGTGTATATTTTAGTTTTAGTCGAACTCCAACCCTATAGAGTCTCCAGAACCCTATAAATACCCCTCCCATCGAGCCAACCTGTTCATTTTTATTCATCAAAGCCTATTGCAGCTACTGCGTTGCTCTTCATCCGGCCGTGGTGTACAAAAAGAGCATAGCAGTTCTTCATCTGCTTCTTCTTCTTCCTCTTGCTGCCAAAACTGTGAAAGGAGGAAGCCCCTCTTCTGCTTCTTTGATAGTTCTTCACGTATTGCCGTGGAGAAGCATAAAGCTTCTTCTTCTCAAGGTTTTGGGTGTTCGTGGGAAGCCCTCTGCTTCTCTATTTCGTTGGACAAAAGGGGCTACTGCGTTGCCCTTGTTCTTCTTCCTGCTGCCTCTGTTTTGCATTAAAACAGAGTATCGATCTTGTTCTTCATCAATTCTTCATCATTCGTCACTCAAATCATCAATCAAGGTAGGTTTTCTCAAGACTTAGCATAACTCAGTAATTAGTTAGCTATAAGCATGCATATAGGTCTGTAAGAAGTGCTTGATCGAGTTCCTGTAATTTCATTAAATGACTCCCTAGATGCAGGCGTTATTTTTATTTAACGCCCTTCGTAACAGTCGTCAATTTTCCAGTTAATTAATAAATAATACATGTTCAAAATTTAATAACTTTGAACCCTGAGCTCTAATTTAATGCATGATCATGTCCATAAATTCCTGTTATTTTCCTCTATCTGTTCATCTCTTTAGATTCTTAATCAGACATACTCCAAAAATCATGTGTCTGTGATTGTACCTACCCGGTGCAAATCGTATGACAAATAAATAGCGACCTGGCTTAGGTCGTCATTTAAATGGACGCCCATATACATGGGCACGACTTAGTGATAAAACGTGAAATTTTGATATATCTTACCTAGATATTGGAATTGACGACGTGAACCCTGCCATGTTTTTGATATATGACGCCCCTGGCTAGGGCGCGGTTTAATAAATTGAAGACTTGAGCTAAGTCACCATTTACATAAATAACCAAAATTTAGAATTTATTAGCAACAGAAATATGAAACGACTGAACGTACAGTCGTCATTTACTCAAATGACGACCCAAACAAGGGCGTCAATTATGAAAATAAAGACTCAAAGTCAGACGTCAATTGACTGATAGTACTGACTTTCTGATTTCCGTGTTTTTAAGTAACCCTTTGACAATGGGTTATGTGTATTGGCACTATATTCCATTCCGTGAATATAGCCCCGCGTTTTCATGATGTTTTTCTCGATTACCCCTTATTTCTCGGTGATAGATGAACTCTCCATGGGACACTCCATTCCTTTGGATCGGTGACTTTATCATAGAGACCTCCGTAAGACTTCGCTAGCTTTGGATTCCCTCAAAGCAGTCGAGCTGGTTGTACCCTTAAAACCCATGACACTACTTACTTGCCATGTCACTCTAAAGAAACATGGTATACCTGCCCTCACGACATGCTGTTTGTATGTCATGAGAATATTCTTGAAATAATGGAATGGGTAATCCATACCATTTATATCTTTTAAGAATAGTGTGCCGTACTTGTGTACACTAATTCTATCTACCTTATCATGTATAAGAACAAGCGACCATGTTCATGTGGGCGCTTACTCTTATTATCATGGCACCCAAGATAGGGAGCCGATTCCACCTAGTTTTATCGTTAATCGTGATTATACCGTTATTATCGTCATTATACCACATGTTCAAATCCTTGAAATGCTATTCCACAAGATCTACCTTAAAGTTATACAAGTTTATTCCTTGAAACTCCATATTGGCTATAACTTTAGTGGATGTCGAAAAATACATGATCAATGCTTGCGCATATAGGGCCCGATCTGGTCCTGGGAGGAGCACCCGAAAGTACTAGTGCCCATGGGAGTTGTAATGATCACGGTATGCCATTGTACCGAAGTGCATGACTAGATTGATAAGACATTCCACAATCTCATACTCGACTTGACATGACATGACTTGTGTGACCCGGAAAGGGTATTTATATACTTGCTTGAAACGTGATAGCCAATTCCCGACATGACATGACGAATGTACTTGCTTGAATATCTTGACATTTATTGGTATAAGTTCCTGAAAGACATGCTAGTTCACTCAATTATCTCTTGTTATACTCTCTCTCTTGTCATTTTACGCAAACATGCATAGCTTTATTACATTCATGTAACATGTAATTTACTTAAAGTAAGCTAGCTCTTGAGATATAATTCCTACTGAGCGTTCGCTCATTCAGTGTTTTCCCCTATTTTTCAGGTAAGTCCGATGACGAGACTCAATCGGATGGGGAAGGTCAAGAGTGAAGAGATTAGTGCTAACCGTCTACCTAAGCGTCTACTAGTCTTATCTTTTTATATGTTTGAGTCAATCGTTGTACTTTTCCCTTTATTGAGTCTTAGCACTTTCATTAAGTGGTTTGTAATAGAAGTATTTTTGAGGTTGTGATTGAATAAAGGATTGGGTTATCTTTACTTTTGCGCACTCTGTCTTTGTGTTGAATACACTAACGCTCTGATTGACATGATCGATATAAACTCGTCACGCGTCTCTGAGTTCCTTCCGCGCTCGGGGCATGACAGGTCGTGTCCGCATTTAGAGTCCGAGGTCCACATCACTTAGAGTCGGTTCCCGTGTCCGTCCCGCATCACCCGCCTTGGCGTCTGCTTTGTAAGGGAATAGAGTGAACTGAAAAGTAGATGCCAAGGTGTGATGAGACACGCGATCAACATCACCTGATGAGAATTGAACCCAAAACTCAAGATGAGGCAATCTCAGGAAATTCAATGAAATCAACGATGTTTGCATAAAAGAGGGAGTGTGCATGCGGGCACGAGGGAGATAAAAGAAGACGATCAACTTCCAGTGCGGTGGAAGTACCCCAATTCCAAACCTGTAGGTTTCACTATTGGAGAGCGGTTACTAGCCAATGTGGACGTACTGCAGCCAAGGCGGATCTAAGGAAAAAGAGAGTGAAAATAGAGGATAGAAATCTAAACAAAGAGCTTTCGAGAAAATGACCCAAAACTGCGACAGGACAAACTGAGGATTCCATTCAGCAATGAATATCTCATATCTGGAAAGATTAAGATCAATTTGATTCTCCAAATCAGCTTATCAGCATGATTTTCCAACGTTGATTCAAATTCCTATATGAATGCATGCTGGGTTAAGAGGAAAAATTAAAATAAATTAAAAATAGAAAATAATCAAGGATAATATTGCTAAACTGCCAAGACTAGGTCAAGAAATTGATTTCGCGAGCTGATACTAAGCCAAAGCCCGTTTATCCGCACATCAACTCGCAAAAGGGAACCATCGTCCCTAGTCTTGGACGGCTCGACGGCCTATCCATGTGACTAAGATTCCTCTGGAATCATCATTATTTTTGATGAAGGGGAACTCAAATTCCAGTTTTACCAAAGTCACAAGGTCCTTGATATAATCTAATAGCGTATGTAACATATAGTAGGAATGCATACAGGAAGATGGTGATAGCAATAAGCATATGGGGAACTAAGATGGAATAATGTGCAAACACTGTGGGGCTTGGATGATGATGCCCAGTCAGTGGGACCACAGAGCTTCTTATCCTGCACTCAAAATTTTATTAGCCAAGATATAAGGAAGATAACAAGCAATGAATAAGGTATTTAAGCATAGCAAGTATAGCATGAATCAAAGCATCAATAAGCAATCACAACATAGACATCAAAGCGATCAAAGTTTGGTGTGGATAGCATTCAAGCATGTATTAGCAAGGCGAAGCATGTTTAGCATGAATAGCATGAGTTGAAACATAGCATTGCAAAGCATCATTGTTTGTTGTTTGTCATGAGAATGACAATCTTGGCATGTGAGATTGAGATTGGATGATCATGATCAAGCAATGCCTAGTGGCAGAGTGATCAAGTTAAATCAGCGGGAGTTTATTAAAAGATTTTGGAGATGAACGATCAATTAATGCCCAGTATAGAGAGATGATAATCAAGAGTGCCAATAGATGATGTTGGGAAGAATCAGAAGATTGATAGCGGTGAATTGGACTCATCCCGTGCTCTTGGTCCTTGCAAAATTGTTGACCCTGCAAAAACACCATTAGAAAAATACAATGTAATTTATTTTGGATTTTGAAATATGCAAATTTTTGAGTTTTGAAAAAGTATTCAAATTTTTTATGGAAAATATTTGATTTTTTTTTTGAAATTATGAAAATATTCAATTTTTTTTGGAAATGTTCAACCCTTTTTTTGGATTTTGGAAGATATTTGATTTCTTTTTGGATTTTTGGTTTAGACTTTGTTAACACAGCATCAAAGGATATTTAAACCACTGGCTAAGGGTCCTTGTTCCTTCCCTTTTCGCTAAAAACTGCCCAAAGCCGGGCATGCATTAAAGGTGGCACCCTATAACCGGCTACCTTGGATAACGGTGCCCCTACCAAGGCCATACCCGAGAAACATTCGGTCTTAGAGGGAGAAGAGAAGAAAAATTGGAGATAAACTTTATGCAGGATAAGAGATATCAAGACTCGAATTCCTTCCAAGGTATTACCCCTCAAAGAGGTAGTCTATTGCGCCGGGGCTTTATGCCTTTGATTTTTAGACCCTTGGCATGCATACGACCAGGGTTTTTCCTACGGGGACTTTGCCACTCTTGACATGCCATAATTCATAATTTTGAATTTATCAAATTTTGACTTGATTTTCATAATGGCCCTTTTGGCTAGATGTATATCATGAAAACTTATTTAATTTTCGGTCAAGACTGCCCCTATTTGAGACTCCTCCCATATTGGGGAGTACCTAGGTCAGTTATCTCATCCGTCAACCTCTTGCCCCTACACTTGGCCGAGTAGAGAAGAGAAAAGACTTTCAAGTATACTCTTGGCATGGCCAAAGCAGCAACGGTGTTTATCAAAGGGAGCCGACTAAGGATGCCGTGAAGTGTGTGGAGTGTCCAGCTAAGGGTGGCCCTTAACAAGCTGGAAAGAACATCATACTCCCAGCGTGGGGTTCTTATTAACCAAAGGTGCTGCAAAAGCAAGCCTAAAGACACTTTTAATGAAAATCAATAAAGATAAAACCAAGGATAAAGGCCTAGCAATACCACTCTTAATCTTGTTAAGAGGCACTTTATTTTGAAAATCATGTGTGAAATAATAAGTAATGGCATCATAAAAATGCGTACTTACGCCAATATGTCACCTTGTGCT
This sequence comes from Amorphophallus konjac, assembly GCA_022559845.1. Taxonomy (NCBI): domain Eukaryota; kingdom Viridiplantae; phylum Streptophyta; class Magnoliopsida; order Alismatales; family Araceae; genus Amorphophallus; species Amorphophallus konjac. The sequence continues at coordinate 127,614,897 of CM040129.1, forward strand.
CCTTTGTTAGAACAGCTGCCGCCGGAGGCAATGTTGATCATCGTGGGATTTGTTCTCAAGTAGCAGACAAAAGGATTGGAAGCAAAGGATTTGAGAGTGGATTAACAAGAAGGAGTGGTATCTAGACCAGACTCAGACGAATAAGGAGAAAGGGAAGAGAGGCAAGGGCTAGAACTCCCTCGCTAAGGCGCAGAGACCCTAATCACAAGAAACGGTTTACAGAAGAAGCGGAGAATTAGAAGGAGGGGTGAGGACTAAAGCCTCAAAAGTAGTGGGAGAAAGGGCAGATGCCCAAAGCAGTGGATGTGGAAGAAGTCAGGTTGGACCCGGGATCAGAACGAATGAGGAGAAATTGGTAGATGGAAAGGGGAAGATCCGGAGGGTCCGGAGGCGAAGGAGGAGAATCATGATGGGAAGGAAAATTCGGAGGCTCCGGAGGGAGAAAACACCGAGGGACACGATGCCCCAAAAAGAAGTGTGGGAAAAGATAATGGAAGAGAAAGAAGAGAATGAAGGACACTATGTCCCGGAGACGCAGGAGGAGGAATCGGAAGAATGATGGAGGGTTTGGAGGTTCCGGGGGTAGAGAATGGAAAGGGGCATCATGCCCAAGGGATAGAGAGAGGGATGAAGGATCCGGAGGTTCCGGAGGTTCCGGAGAAGGAAGGTATAAAAGGGTGCGATGCCCGAGAAGAAAATCCGGAGGGTCTGGAAGTGGAGGTGGTGAGAGACGTAATGCCCCAGAATGGAGATATGGAGGTTCCGGAAGAAGAAGACGAAAAGGGGCGCGATGCCCTGAGAGAGGGGATAGAACATTTGGAGGTTCCAGGGAAATAGCAGGAAAGGGGGTGTGATGTCCCGGGAGAATTAGGGAGGAAAAACCTGGAAGGACGCAATGCCCTGGGGGGAGCGGATTAGACGAGGAAGAAGGGTCCGGAGGTTCCAGCGGAATAAGATGGGAAGGGATGTGATGCCCAAGGAGAGTCAGTGAGAAGCTCGGAGGACCCGAGCGTGAGGGTGTAGTGAGGCGCGATGCCCAAAGTGAGAGATCCGGAGGTTCCGAAGGACTGAGACACCATGGGGTGCGATGCCCCAGAAGAACAAGAGAGAAATCCGAGGAGTCCGGATGTAAGAGCTGGAAAGGGGCGTGATGCCCTGAGAGAAGATGGGAGGGTGTGCAATGCCCAGGAAGTGTAAGGGGACCCGGAGATCCCAAAGATAGAGGCAAAAGAGATGGGAAATGAGGAGGATCCGGAGGTCCCAGAAAGCGGGGAGGATATGGGTCTAGAAACCTGGGGAAGAAGGAATGCAAATGCATGTAAATGCAACACAATGGATGCGATGAAGGCATAGATGCAACATAATGCATGAGATGCAAAGACAATGAAGGGCGAGAAGATGATATCCTCCTTCTTACCCCTAGAGTGGCCCATGAAGAGTTGGTGATAAACGAGGGTGGAGTTGAATAAAAGATGGATAGGATGGAGGATGGCCCCTTGGCAGAAGAATGCATGCCCTTCCACAGCAACAAGAGTATATAGCCGATTGGCCCAATGGATAAAGTACAAGCCCATGACGAAGCTTCAATAAATGACAACCCCCTAGAGTGAAAAACAACAATGTGAGGGAGTTGACAGATGGGAATGAGAAGTGTCATCACGTCCAAGGACCATGGCGTATAAAGAGTTTTAAACAAAATGGGCATTCGCCCCTTGCACGGAAGAACGGGTTCAAAATTGTATAGTTGGAACAAGAGGTGCCCTGCCCGGTCCTTGGTCGTAGACTCATACGGCATCAACACTTGACATTTTCTTCTGGCGAGCAGCGGCAGGGACCTGGCCTCTTCAACCATGCTCAGCACAAAAATGCGGATCGGCATCTGGTAAACAAATTCTTGCATCTTGAATAGCGCGGTTGCGGCCAAATCCTTCTTGTCTAGCTCTTGGTCATCTTCGGTGCATATACTTGAAGAAAGTTCCCCATTCTGAGTGGTAGAGGAAGGTGAAGCAGAGGCGGAAGGCTCCATGGGTGGTGATGGTGCAATGGAAGGTGTTGGAGAATGGGTACGTGGAAGTGGAGGTTCAAACACATCGAGCTTCCCCCTTTGCTCGGAAGCAGTCGGGGTTGGCTCGAGTGTAAAAAGGGATGGATCTTGCTCAGGACTAGTCATGGGTGAGGGTGAAGGGTTAAGTGGTGGAGTAAGGGTAGCTGGGTTATGGGTTAGAGGTACAATGAAGGGCCGAGGTGGTGGTAATGGGGGGTAAATGAGGAAGGTTTGGTGGTGAGTTTGGTGGAAGCCGATGGAGTAGAGGCTAATGGCGTATTGGGTGGAGGTTTAGTGGAAGGTTTGGCGGAGGCCAGTGCTGCGGAGGCTAACGATGAAGCTGGTGGAGGTGTAATTGGTGAAGGTTTGGTGCGGAGGAAATGCCGAACGGGGCGGCGATATGTGGGGTAGGAGAAGACTCCTGATATGCTGGCGTGGGTGATTGGAGTATCGACCCATCGTCATAACACCAATGAGTCTCAAAGGTGGGGGTTGGATTGAAGATGGTGGCTTCGTCCTGAGCAGGAGGCTCCTCTGATGGTAATGGAGGAAGTGGAAAACAGAGGACACTCGGAAGGGGTACTGGTAGAGCTTCATCTTGCATCGTCTTGAATTCTTCAGTTGCCGGCTCTTCATTATCACGCTCAAGTGGATGCCGTAGTGGAGGCGTGTATGTGGGTGGAGGAGTGTAATGGTATTGCGGATGATTTTGTGTAGGTGTAAGCGAAGGCGGAGGGCCATATTGATGAATGATATGGATGGGTGGAGGGAGTACGACGTCCATTTGAGCGTTGAAATCTACCGGCTCCTGCTTGCTTGAACTGTCGACGCCGTAGTCGTCTCTCCTATCCTTCCAATCTTTCTCCATCTTTGTAATGTCGTTTAGAGCAGCATAAAGGGGATTGACTGGAGTAGGAGGAGAGGGCCATGGGCTCGTAACCCTCTTTAATTGTTCCTCCAACGAAGTGACTTTGTCGAGAAGAGTTTGTTGGAGGGGTGTGACTTGAGCAACAGAGAGTTGGCAGGGCCTTGAAGGAGGGGCCGCATAAAAAGGCCGTGGAGGGGGATTAATGGGCTGACCTAGAGAAGAACCCGGATGGGCCGGGTTGCAGGGAATAAATGGGCCTTGGGGCCGTGAAGGAGGGTGAATAGAAGGAGGCGGATGATGGGCCACCCAAATAGGAGTGGGAATATGAGAAGGAGGCAGTTGATGGGCCACCCGAACAGGAGTAGAAGGAGGATGAGAGGAATGAGATGCACCCTCAACAGCGGCCTAAAGAGCCTGAATTTGTTGAGGGGTGAGATGATCTAATGCATGCAGGATCTGGGAGACCTTCTCATCATCGGGGGGAGACGGTCCCATGGGAATAGTGGCTCGCAATGAATGTGAGGGACCATGGCATTGGACATTGCCCATGGGTCGGGCATGACCATAGGAATGTGGACGTGGTCCCTTGAAAGAATTGTGGTGAGAATTATGAAGTGGAGGGGAATAAGATGTGCTAGGATGATCACCCTCATGAATATTAATTGAATTAAACATGTTGGTTTTCTTATCAAGGTAAGCCATTATGCAAGCAATTTAATGTGCAATCAAAATAATTTACAAAGATAGCAAACAAGTTGGAATGGTTACCCTTGATTTCTTTTGTTTGATCCTTGGGGATTAGAGATGTTCACTAAAATTGATGTGAACACTCAAGGTCATGGACCTAGTTTCAAATGTGGTTTTCTTCGGTGCCAACTAGGTTGATTCTCACCACATGTAGACCAACTAAACCCGAGGACTTCAAAGGTACAACTTGCCCGGCGTCCGTGAGGGAATCTACGGGTGCGGAGACTTATGGAGGTCTTGGCTTAAGAATTCTCGATCCAAAGAGACGGAATGTTTAATGGAGGGTCCTTCCTTAACCAAGAAAGGGGTATGGCTCCTACGAAGTGTAGGGAGAAGAGGTCTCCCAAACCAAAGATGCCCCCTGTGACACACACCAATGCAAAACAAAATCACACAAAACAATGTATATGTAGTATGATGAATGTCACAGAATGAGCAAGATGTGAATAGTGACGAGAGAAAATAAAATGCAAAAGGTAGAAATGAAGGATAAGAGTGGAAACAAGTATGCACGTGATATGCCAATTTGTTGTTAAAGCAACAAGTATGCCAATTCTGAGGGACAGTGGTATGCTTCTACAGAATGCAAAGAAGGGTAAAACAAAAAACGTGATATGCAAACAGAGTAAACAATGGAAACTATTGTAACAATGGTATGCTTTTAAAAGGATGCAAATAAATAATGGCATGCAACAGAACAAATAGGATGTGAATGGTGATGCAAAAGTAAGAGCTAGAAATGAAGGATGAGAACAAACAAATATGCTAATTAAGTGAACAGTGTAATGCAGGTATGCTTTTTACAAGAAAGTGAAATGCAGAATGCAAAAGATAAAACATAATATGTTAAGCAGGATAAACAGAATGGGGGTTAACGTGAAATGCTTTTAAGGATTGCAAACAAACTACAGGGTAGTGCAACAAGATGGGAACGTGATATGCCATGCAAGTGCAATGCAACAGGGAATGCAACAAAATGTAAATGTAACTTATAGAATGAAAACGAGTCACAGAGCTGTGCAAACAAAGAATGATCGTTCAGAAGTATGGATGCAGTGTTTTGTTTTTTAACAGGGTAACATCACATGGAGGGGAATTGGCATCTGTAAGAGTGGTGGACGTAATTTTTTTGGAGTTTTAGAAATCGGCCAGAGATTTTAAAAAAAGATAATGCAGAATAGCCAATGGAACAGAAGGGTATACCGCTCACAAACCTTCACGGCAATCAAAACATCATGGCATGCTCAATTTTTTTAACAAGATAATAAAAGTGGAGTTTTCAAAAAAACCTACCAAACCGGTCAATCACTGTGGGGGTGTGCAGGTAGTGTGCAAAAGGATGTGAATGGAAGGGAAATGGGGTGCACCATGGGTGCAAAAAATGGAGATGGCACACGTGGGTGTCAAGTGGAGAAGAGAAGGGTAATCAAAATGAAAACAGTAGGAGGTCCCACCGTGATCGTCAATTTGTAGATTTGATTAAAACCCACTAAAGATAATAATAAAAGAAAAGCATGCACGTTGTGCTAATAAGGAGGGTGATCGCCAGAGACCGCGGGCCTCAAAGGACATAACCAATAATAAAAGGAGGGATCGCAGAATACCTTAAAGCATGTGAGATTGTGAGTCGACTTTCTTCTCTTCCGATCGACCGAACGATGGAGCGAGTCTCTCTTCTTGATTACCCTTGCAAAAGAATATAACACAAACAAATAAAATATTGAATTAGAAAACTGAGTGTGCAGTATCAAATCCACAATATGAATATAAACATGAAAATATGGACTAGAACACACCTTGTGGGTGTTGCCCTTTTAAACCCCAATGCAATGGGTAGGGAGATATATGATGCATGAAGGGATAAAAATAAAATTAAAAAAAATATGTGCAAGCGTTGCACTGTTGGAGGAATTATCTCATGGTTGAGAAAGAGATGAACATGTTGTAATGCATGCATACAGTCTAAAAAAAAGTAGGGAATATATAACAGAGAATAATAAAAAGAAGGGGAAGCCTGGGATTATTTCTCTTGTAGCTTTGATGCATGATGGGGAGGGAGTCTCCTTCAAAAGGACGAAGCTTTACACATAAAGAGTACTCCCTCTTGTAGCCAAGAAAACGGTAGCACCTTCACCTGTAAATTGAAAATCTCCCCCTTGAGCAAGAGCTGCAGTGACTCTATTTATAGGGAAGAGATGTGGTGGTTATGTCCAAGAATAATTAGGATAGCCCAGTTTTAGTAGGAGATAAACATAGGAAGGAATCCCTCCAGTCATGGAAAGCCATTGGAGTCCTTTCCGGAGTGAAAAGGGGCTCAAAACGGAAAAAGAACGGAGTTCAAGATGTTTTAGAAATCTGGAGGAAATGACGACCTCTCATGCGGTCGTCAATTGAAATAACGACTTGCACAGTGTCGCGAATCAAAAATAATAAAAAATACCAAAAGGAAATGACGAGCCCTCAGTCGAGCGTCAATTGAAATGATAACTCTATGAGGGACGTTATTTCAAATTATGCAAAACATGATCATTTCTCATTTCTCATGATTATTTTCTCATTTTTTAAGTTGATGTGCATCTAACAGTGCTGATTCCAATTTCTATTTTTTCGTATTTTTCTGACACCCGGAAGGCCACCAAAATACCCCTGAAAGAGGGCCAGAAATATAATATAAAATATTTCCAATTGAAATTGACGTCTGTTACAATGTCATCATTTCCCTTTTTCTTTATTTTTATTTTATTTAAAATCAAATAATGCCCCCTTCCATGTCATTAATCCTTTAAGAAATCTGAAAAATTCTCAAAAAATCCAAAAAATAGGGGAAAATAAGTGAATAGACGCATCCTCAAAGAGACGTCATTTCACTTTTTATTTTCTTCCCTTAAAATCAAATGACGTCCCCCCTCATGCCGTTAATTCTTGGAAAATTTATAAAAATAGAGAAAAATACCCAGAAAATACAAAAAATAGAGAAAAATAAGAAAACATAAAAAAAATAGAGAAATCCAAGAAAAGTGAGAAAAACCACTCAAACAAAGTCAATTTGAGGGTCAAATTGGGACATTATGAGGTAATATGAGATGTGCTCACAGTAATGTCAATTTTAACGTGTCTACAAGAACCAGATCCACAAATCCTGTCATGATTGGGGGCAGTGGGATTAAAGAAATGGGGAAGGGAATCTCTCCACGAGCTGGAAATAAAAAGTCAAAAATGGGGGCTTCGGGGTTGTCGGTCGATCGGCGGCACTGGGTCGGTCGACCAAAAATTTGCAGACAAAGCATTTTTGCACTCTATCAAAATCGGTCGACCGACCCTGTGGTGGCGGTCGACCGAAAATCTGTAGAGTTTCATCTTTTTGGTTCTGTCAATTCTGGTCGACCTGCCATGGTGTGTTGGTCGACCGAAATGACCCATACCTGCAAAAATGAAGTGTTAGCCCAACGAAACATATCCATAAGTCAAGAGCTTCATGTCCTCATCAATTCTATGCATTTTGGGTTTGGTTTAACTTAGTTTGTACATATGGAAGGTTCAAAGCATTTGAGCACTTGTCATTACAGGAAATGTCTGTAACCAAGTTCAATGCTCACTCTTGAAGATTATACATGAGATGCATTTATGAACAATGCAAAAGACTTATAGAACCTTCATTTGCAAGTCACATTCAAGATAAAAGGTTTCATGTTTAAGGTGCATGAATGAGGTGAATTAAGGAGAGGTATATGAGATACACATGGTAAGATCAATGCTAAGACAAGGTAAGAGTCTCACCAATGGTTCTTGACAGTAAGTGACAAACACCACCTGTTTTGGATTGTAGAAAGGCAAGGTGCTTATCCACACGTTAGGTTCAACTAGGCGATCGTCATGATGTTTGATCCTGCAATCAAGATAGACAAGGTTTAATACCATGCTTGTTCACATTAAAGAGGTTATGAAACCTCTTGCCTCTTGTAAAACCAACTCAAACAACATACCATCAAGACCATGTAAACGTTGTCATTTGACATCTCAACCATACATAAACAACAAGAGCATAGGGGCTCTTTGATTATCACATAACCAAGTAGCATCATGAATCCTCATACCATAAGGTTTAGTTCTCATCAAATTATAAAGTTTAGTTATCATCAAAAACATAGGCAAGCCATATACAACAATCTCCCCCTTTTTGATGATGACAAACTTTATGACTGACATAGTCAGACCATATTCTTCTCCCCATTTGACATGATCAAAAAGTGGGAGGAAGACAATGAAGTTCAAACTTCAGCAAGCAGATCCATAAAGAAATGAGGAGCCAGATCAAAAGTGCGAGTGAGGCAATAGCAAGGCAAGGATACGGTGATCAAACCATGCTGATTCTTTGATGCCAATTGTTGATTATTGGGTTCAGAAAGGTGTGTAGACTTAATAGGTGGACCAGGATTCACAATTCAAGATGATATCATTCAAGGCAAATACATTCAAGCACGTATGGATACCAATTGAAGGTAATGATGGGCCTCAAGGATATGAGCCAGTGGTGGAAGATGTTCACAAGATGAGGTGTTCAACATGATAGCATTGAAAGGTTAGAACCCATTTCAAATTTTCACAATATGCAAGAGCAGGGTGGCACATCAAAATGATTTTCTTTATTTTTCAAATTTTTTGATTTTTATATGAATATGCATGAAGCGATATATATATAACCGATGACACATGAAGTGCACACAATGCAACCAGACAGATATGTATATATATATACATGCAAGCATATCTCCCCCTTACTAATTTAAGAAGGGAATGGGATAAGAAAGATGCATGGGAGTCATGACAACTGGAATGCACATGTATAGCACATAGGAGGTTGTGCAATCATATAGGAGAGTCATGCAATGATCAATGCAGTCAATCAATTTTCTGAATATATATTAAATCAAATTTCCAGATGTGTAAGTAAGTAACATGAAAAATGATAGTTACAATATAGATATTCAGATTTTCAAATCAACACAAGGAGACATTTTACAGACTGCACTTCACTTTTGAGAACAACGTATTGGAGGCTTCGCTCTACCGCAAAAATTTTAACATAACAATGTTTTAAAGATGTCACAAGGACAAACCGAATTTTTCTAAGGATGATCAGGTTCAAATAATCTATTTTTACGTGAGTAGACGCATGGAGCTCATGCCAGAATCCCCGGTTACTCAGAACACTGAACCATTTCACCTCATTTTGAACAGAGGTACTTTAGTCAACACTTTTCAGAAATGAACCACATCACGTCTTAGGTGACATGTGCCCAGTTTACTCAGTGAGACCGAGCATTGCTCTATCTTACATTTGCATTTCAGATTTTTCAACAATGATAGGTAGGTAACTTTTTCCTCAACTGTCTCTTCAACATACATGCAGCAAGTTTAACATATTGAGAGTGTTGAAAAGAATTTCATATATCTTTATCTTCAACATTCATTTTCACATTTTGTGCATGAAGTGTGTGAATTTGATTCAGCATGTATACCGAAAATATCATGAACACATAACAGTGCAACTCCCCCTAAATAGATGCACTTATGAAATATGAACTCCCCCAGAGTGTATAACATGAAACACTCCAATAATGACTCAGATGCAACATTATTTATCAAGAAGGTATAAGGTCATAGAAATTCCAAAGGATGGGGGTGAATAGTGTATAATAGCAGGCAAGCACACATTGGGAGTATATGCAACATGCAATGTAAATATGCAATGTAATGCAAAATTACTGATACCAATTGAATGGATACCAACTAAATGAACTAGATACAGCTAATGCATGAGTTCTAATGCAATGAGGATATAAGAATGCAATGCAATATGCAAAGGCAAGAGGCAAAACTTGATTTTCAGAATTTCTGGACAGATTTCACATGAGGGCATTTACATTCAAATGATAAACAATCAAGCATTTTCTAAGACATAGCCCTCATGAACGAGGGTGCAAATATGATCAACAACAAACAATGCAACCTAACCGTTTTCAAGAATTTATTCAAGATAAATTTTCAAGATCATTTCACAGGTTAGGAATGGGAAATCATCCACAAGCCAATTGTTTGGATCATATGAGCAAAAACAAACTTTCAATTGAAATAGCTCAGATCAAGGACTCATTCACAAATTAACCATTTGACTTTTCTGAGTTCTATGATGAGGCGGAGAACCTTGATCCAAAGATCAACTCACGTATAGTGAGAGTTTTCAGGTGCACGCAATCCACCTTTTCACTGCTCGTCATTTGATATACCAGATACTCAGTCAAGTTGAAAAGACCTCGAGCAATTCAGATTGAAAGATGTTCAATAATCATCAAAATCTTTAGAGTTTACAATGCCATTCAAATAATTTGACAAGTTCATCTCATCATGCTAGGAAGATAACAAGTCAAATTTCAAGCATTGATACCTGTCAAGTGAGCAACATCACCATAGCAGGCTGGATGAATAACAATTCAAGTTTTAGAATGAATACCTGAATTCAACATGTATCACCATGTGCCTTCAATCATGTTACCTCAACAATAGCCTTAAAAGAGACTAGCAATTCATTGTTAGTCCCAAAAATTGAAGTCCTGAAACTCACACAGCAATGTCTTGATCAACTCAGATATGACAATTAATATGAGATGCATTTCCACAAGGATGAGTTTAATTTACAATTCAGAATCATTCATTAAAAAACAAGCTCCCCCTTTCTATGTGCACAATTTACACAATTGACATTTGTGTTTTGAAAATCATGCAACTTATGACCTAAATGAACAAGTGAGTCATGGTACCAGGCGGAGGCACATTCTCACGCATGGTGATAGACTTCAGACAAGAAAGACTTGCCCTTCCTCAAGTCACCCTTTGATATACCATGTAGTCATGCAATGATAAACAAACAAATGAATTTTCAGATTCATGAAATGCAGGCATCCAATGGTGGTTAATGAAAAGTGCAATTACATTCTAATGATAAAAATAGTTTTTTTTATTTTCATTTATAGAGATTTAGTTGAAACAAATGTGAGTTTTTCAAATAGAGCTCAGAATTATTTTCAATACTTGTGCCTTGAGCATCCATCATTTTTAAGTCTTCCACTTCAGCACGTACAAGACTTTCAGCAGCTTGTACTTAAGTCGATCCTGGAGGTTGTTCAAGTTCTGGTATCTCTTGGTGGCAATTGAGAAAGTTCTCATCATTTTTCATCCTTACAAGGTATTCCTTTCATTGACTCAAGCTTGGCCATGACTAGCCCATCATCATTTAGATTTTGGGAGTATAATCTGCATCCAATGACAAAAGGACTTGATTTGAGAATTTCGATTCAAATTTATTAATTAATGACATGAAGAATTCCTTTGACAACCAAACATCCCCTTAATAAACTCCAGAGTTGATGCATGAGTCATATGTGAACCTAACACTAAGTCCATATGATGAATGTTGTTGCTCCCCCTTAGTGTGTGCGTGAATGTAAAATATTCAATAATCATTCTAATACTAGATGCAGTCATGGATGTGATGAATGCAAATGAATTGCAATACATTATTGCAAGAGTTCACAAGGGTGAACTTCGGCATGATAGGATGTGAAGACATGACACATATGACAAACTCAATGTGTGTGGTGGAAGTAAATTTGGAAGTTTCCAAATTCCCATAACAGTATGCTTATGTGACAATTGACATGCACAAGAATACGCAACTGACTATGAATGAGATGCATGTTCAGACATATACATGATTACATGACTATATGACACAGAATAAATAAAAACATGACACAATCATTGGAGAGAGTAGGAGGGATATCATTTTAGTGTTCAGATTTCAGTTTTGATTTTTCTTTTAACCTTGCTTGAGTCACTTGACTCGTGTGCCTTAACTTCTTAACGAAAAACACATTCCACACTTCATATTCTCATGGCACACCTGCAAAATAGATTTCTAAATGGTTTTCTTTGTTTTTCAAATTTTTTGATTTTTATATGAATATGCATGAAGCGATATACATATAATCGATGACACATGAAGTGCACACAATGCAACCAGACAGATATGTATATATATACATGCAAGCATATCTCCCCCTTACTAATTTAAGAAGGGAATGGGATAAGAAAGATGCATGAGAGTCATGACAACTGGAATGCACATGTATAGCACATAGGAGGTTATGCAATCATATAGGAGAGTCATGCAATGATCAATGCAGTCAATCAAGTTTCTGAATATATATTAAATCAAATTTCCAGATGTGTAAGTAAGTAACATGAAAAATGATAGTTGCAATTTAGATATTCAGATTTTCAGATCAACACAAGGAGACACTTTACAGACTGCACTTCACTTTTGAGAACAACGTATTGGAGGCTTCGCTCTACCTCAAAAATGTCGTTGTTCAAGTTCTGCTATCTCCTGGTGGCAATTGAGAAAGTTCTCATCTTTTTTCATCCTTACAAGGTATTCCTTTCATTGACTCAAGCTTGGCCATGACTAGCCCATCATCATTTAGATTTTGGGAGTATAATCTGCATCCAATGACAAAAGGACTTGATTTGTGAATTTGGATTCAAATTTATTAATTAATGACATGAATAATTCCTTTGACAACCAAACATCCCCTTAATAAACTCCAGAGTTGATGCATGAGTCATATGTGAACCTAACACTAAGTCCATATGACGAATGTGGTTGCTCCCCCTTAGTGTGTGCGTGAATGTAAAATGTTCAACAATCATTCTAATACTAGATGCAGTCATGGATGTGATGAATGCAAATGAATTGCAATACATTTTTGCAAGAGTTCACAAGGGTGAACTTCGGCATGACAGGATGTGAAGACATATGACACATATGACAAACTCAATGTGTGTGGTGGAAGTAAATTTGAAAGTTTCCAAATTCCCATAACAGTATGCTTATGTGATAATTGACATGCACAAGAATACGCAACTGACTATGAATGAGATGCATGTTCAGACATATACATGATTACATGACTATATGACACAGAATAAATCAAAACATGACATTAGAGAGAGTAGGAGGGATATCACCTTAGTGTTCAGATTTCAGTTTTGATTTTTCTTTTAACCTTGCTTGAGTCACTTGACTCGTGTGCCTTAACTTCTTAACTAAAAACACATTCCACACTTCATATTCTCATGGCACACCTGCAAAACTACGGCAGTAAATACCTTTAAAACTAAACAATTTTGATCATGTTTGAGCTTTTGATTTACAGTCCAGACATATTTATCTTTAGGCAATTCATAAGGACCATGTGAAATAAGATTTCATAGCTTAGGATCGTATGAATTAACTAGACTAAGCATTCTTCCTAACCATAAATCAAAATTGCAACCATCAAACACAGGCGGAGAGTTCAATATGTACATTTCGGTAGTCATTGATATGGATATCTCTTGATCGTTAGATCTATGAAAAATAGAGCCTTAGCTCTGATACCAATTGAAGTCCCGCGATCAATGACACCCAAGAGGGGGGGTGAATTGGGTGTTTACAAATTTTAAGAAAACTTTTGGCCTTTTTTGAAATATGTGATAAAACACTAACTAGGAAGTTGAAATCTATTTAACCACAAGTTAGAATACAATATATACTAACGTTCACACAGAATGGAGGTAAGAGAAATGAATCACACCACACAATTCAAACCACAATGCACAGCGATTTTAAGGTGGTTCGGATGCAACGACGGCAATCCTACGTCCACCCTTCACCAAACCCGGTGAGGCTTCACTCGAGGATAAATCCCCAAACGGAGACGACGCTCCAACTACACACGCAGGATGACGCCTGCACACACACACGAGGACACAACCCAACACACATACACATGGAGACGAGATCTCCAACACGATCCATCAGCCGGATCAACAATACATACCCACGCTGCAACAGATGCAACACTCTACACACTAAAACGACCGGATCTAAATAGATCCAGACACATACACGTAGATCTAAGAAGATCCACGCATACACACGAATGGAACACGATGACTATACACTACCACATATCAGAATTGATCCACACATACATACACAGATGTTTTCAGATTACAAATAAAGGACTTGAAATTCAAAACACCAAGACGAATAGAACAGAGTTTAAAAATCTCCTGATTTGGTCTCCCCCTGAATGTATGATGTAGAACTTGGAACAATGCTTCCTGCTTCACTTGAATGGCTTGGAAATGGATGAAGATTTTACTGCACGAAGTACTGTTTACGGCTATAGTACTCTTCCTTCTTCACTTGGACAGCCTCTCCTTAATCTCTTCTTGAAGCCCTTGCTTGCTTCTTCTCTTGATTGGAAGTTCCTTGGCTTCAGATGGTGCTAGAATGGCTCCAGTTGGATGAAGAACTTGCTAGACGGAGTATTGTTCACTAGAGTTGCAGCAGCCCTCTTCTTAGATTCTTGATAGCTTCCCCTTGATCTCTCTTGGTTGGTTGCTTGGTTCTTCAGTTCATTCGAAGTTGATGGCCTTAGATAAACCTTGAATCTTCAGCTCCTGGATGAAGAGTTGATCCACGGATCACTATTCACATCTACAGTAGCACCTCTCTTCTCCCTTGATAGCCACCTTGATCTTCTCTTCTTGTTATTGGAGTGATTTTGGTTTATGACCCTAAAGAGATGTTTTTATACATCTAGGGTGGTCAAGGGGCAACCCAGGAACCAGATCCACAAATCCTGGTATGATTGGGGGCAGTGGGATTAAAGAAATGGGGAAGGGAATCTCTACACGAGCTGTAAAAAAAAAGTCAAAAATGGGGGCTTTGGGGCTGTCGGTCGACCGGCGGCACTGGGTCGGTCGACCAAAAATTTGCAGACAGAGCATTTTTGCACTCTATCAAAATCGGTCAACCGACCCTGTGGTGGCGGTCGACCGAAAATCTGCAGAGTTTCATCTTTTCGGTTCTGTCAATTCTGGTCGATCGGCAATGGTGTATTGGTCGACCGAAATGACCCATACCTGTAAAAATGAAGTGTTAGCCCAAAGAAACATATCCATAAGTCAAGAGCTTCATGTCCTCATCAATTCTATACATTTTGGGTTTGGTTTAACTTAGTTTGTACATATGGAAGGTTCAAAGCATTTGGGCACTTGTCATTATAGGAAATGTCCGTAACCAAGTTCAATGCTCACTCTTGAAGATTATACATGAGATGCATTTATGAACAATGCAAAAGACTTATAGAACCTTCATTTGCAAGCCACATTCAAGCTAAAAGGTTTCATATTTAAGGTGCATGAATGAGATGAATTAAGGAGAGGTATATGAGATACACATGGTGAGATCAATGCTAAGACAAGGTTAGAGTCTCACCAATGGTTCTTGACAGTAAGTGACATACACCACCTGTTTTGGATTGTAGAAAGAAAAAGTGCTTATCCACACGTTAGGTTCAACTAGGCGATCGTCATGATGTTTGATCCTGCAATCAAGATAGACAATGTTTAATACCATGCTTGTTCACATTAAAGAGGTTATGAAACCTCTTGCCTCTTGTAAAACCAACTCAAACAACATACCATCAAGACCATGTAAACGTTGTCATTTGCCATCTCAACCATACATAAACAACAAGAGCATAGGGGCTCTTTAATTATCACATAGCCAAGTAGCATCATGAATCCTCATACCATAAGGTTTAGTTCTCATCAAATTATAAAGTTTGGTTATTATCAAAAACATATGCAAGCCATATACAACAATCTCCCCCTTTTTGATGATGACAAATTTTATGACTGACATAGTCAGACCATATTCTTCTCCCCCTTTGACATGATCAAAAAGTGGGAGGAAGACAATGAAGTTCAAACTTTAACAAGCAGATCCATAAAGCAATGAGGAGCCACATCAGAAGTGTGAGTGAGGTAATAGCAAGGCAAGGATACGGTGATCAAACCATGTTGATTCTTTGATGTCAATTGTTGATTATTGGGTTCAGAAAGGTGTGTAGACTTAATAGGTGGACTCAGATTCACAATTCAGGATGATATCATTCAAGGCAAATACATTCAAGCACGTATGGATACCAATTGAAGGTAATGATGGGCCTCAAGGATATAAGCCAGTGGTGGAAGATGTTCACAAGATGAGGTGTTCAGCATGATAGCATTGAAAGGTTAGAACCCATTTCAGATTTTCACAATATGCAAGGGCAGGGTGGCACATCAAAATGATTTTCTTTGTTTTTTAAATTTTTTGATTTTTATATGAATATGCATGAAGCGATATACATATAACTGATGACACATGAAGTGCACACAATGTAACCAGACAGATATGTATATATATACATGCAAGCATATCTCCCCCTTACTAATTTAAGAAGGGAATGAGATAAGAAAGATGCATGAGAGTCATGATAACTGGAATGCACATGTATAGCACATAAGAGGTTGTGCTATCATATAGGAGAGTCATGCAATGATCAATGTAGTCAATCAATTTTCTAAATACATATTAAATCAAATTTCCAGATGTTAAGTAAGTAACATGAAAAATGATAGTTGTAATATGGATATTCAGATTTTCAAATCAACAGAAGGAGACATTTTACAGACTGCACTTCACTTTTGAGAACAACGTATTGGAGGCTTCGCTCTACCTCAAAATTTTTGACATAACAATTTTTTAAAGATGTCACAAGGACAAACAGAATTTTTCTAAGGATGATCAGGTTAAAATAATCCATTTTTACGCGAGTAGACGTATGGAGCTCATGCCAGAATCCCCGGTTACTCAGAATACTGAACCATTTCACCTCATTTTGAACAGAGGTACTTTAGTCAACACTTTTCAAAAATGAACCACAGCACGTCTTAGGTGACATGTGACCAGTTTACTCAGTGAGACCGAGCATTGCTCTGTCTTTTATTTTCATTTCAGATTTTTCAACAATGATAGGTAGGTAACTTTTTCCTCAACTGTCTCTTCAACATACATGCAACAAGTTTAACATCTTGAGAGTGTTGAAAAGAATTTCATATATCCTTATCTTCAATATTCATTTTCACATTTTGTGCATGAAGTGTGCGAATTTGATTCAGCATGTTTACCGAAAATATCATGAACATATAATAGTACAACTCCCCCTAAATAGATGCACTTATGAAATATGAACTCCCCCAGAATGTATAACATGAAACACTCCAATAATGACTCAGATGAAACATTATTTATCAAGAAGACATAAAGTCATAGAAATTCTAAAGGATGGGGGTGAATAGCATATAATAGCAGGCAAGCACACATTGGGAGTATATGCAACATGCAATGCAAATATGCAATGTAATATAAAATTACGGATACCAATTGAATGGATACCAACTGAATGAACTAAATGCAGCTAATGCATGAGTTCTAATGCAATGAGGATATAAGAATACAATGCAATATGTAAAGGCAAGATGCAAAACTTGATTTTCAGAATTTCTGGACATATTTCACATGAGGGCATTCACATTCAAATGATAAACAATCAAGCATTTTCCAAGACATGGCCCTCATGAATAAGGGTGCAAATATGATCAACAACAAACAATGCAACCCAACCGTTTTCAAGAATTTATTCAAGACAAATTTTCAAGATCATTTCACATGTTAGAAATGGGAAATCATCCACAAGCCAATTGTTTGGATCATATTAGCAAAAATAAACTTTCAATTGAAATAGCTCAGATCAAGGACTCATTCACAAATAAACCATTTGACTTTTCTGAGTTCTAGTACGATGCGAAGAACCTTGATCCAAAGACCAACTCACGCATAGTGAGAGTTTCCAGGTGAACGTAATCCACCTTTTCACTGCTCATCATTTGATATATCAGATACTCAGTCAAGTTGAAAAGACCTCAAGAAATTTAGATTGAAAGATGTTCAATAATCATCAAAATCTTTAGAGTTTGCAATGTCATTCAAACAATTTGACAAGTTCATCTCATCATGCTAGGAAGATAACAAGTCAGATTTCAAGCATTGATACCTGTCAAGTGAGCAACATCACCATAGCAGGCTGGATGAATAACAATTCAAGTTTTAGAATCAATACCTGAATTCAGCATGTATCACCATGTGCCTTCAATCATGTTACCTCAATAATAGCCTTAAAAGAGACTAGCAGTTCATTGTTAGTCCCAAAAAATGATGTCCCAAAACTCACACAGCAATGTCTTGATCAACTCAGATATGGCAATTAATATGAGATATATTTCCACAAGGATGAGTTCAATTTACAATTCAGAATCATTCATTCAAAAACAAGCTCCCCCTTTCTATGTGCACAATTTACACAATTGATATTTGTGGTTTGAAAATCATGCAACCTATGACCTAAATGAACATGTGACTCATGGTACTAGGCGGATGCACATTCTCAAGCATGGTGATAAGCTTCAGACAAGAAAGACTTGTCCTTCCTCAAGTCACCATTTGATATACCATGTAGTCATGCAATGATAAACAAACAGATGAATTTTCAGATTCATGAAATGCAGGCATGCAATGGTGGTTAATGAAAAGTGCAATTGCATTCTAATGACAAAAATAGTTTTTTTTTATTTTCATTTATGGAGATTTGGTTGAAGCAAGTGTGAGTTTTTCAAATAGAGCTCAGAATTATTTTCAATACTTGTGCCTTGAGCATCCATCATTTTCAAGTCTTCCACTTCAACACGTACAAGACTTTCACCAGCTTGTACTTAAGTCGATCCTAGAGGTTGTTCAAGTTCTGGTATCTCCTAGTGGCAATTGAGAAAGTTCTCATCATTTTTCATCCTTGCAAGGTATTCCTTTCATTGACTCAAGCTTGGCCATGACTAGCCCATCATCATTTGGATTTTGGGAGTATAATCTGTATCCAATGACAAAAGGACTTGATTTATCAATTTTGATTCAAATTTATTCATCAATGACATGAAGAATTCCTTTGACAACCAAACATCCCCATAATAAACTCCAGAGTTGATGCATGAGTCATATGTGAACCTAACACTAAGTCCATATGACGAATGTGGTTGCTCCCCCTTAGTGTGTGCGTGAATGCAAGATGTTCAACAATCATTCTAATACTAGATGCAGTCGTGGATGTGATGAATGCAAATGAATTGCAATACATTATTGCAAGAGTTTACAAGGGTGAACTTCGGCATGACAGGATGTGAAGACATATGACACATATGACAAACTCAATGTGTGTGGTGGAAGTAAATTTGAAAGTTTTCAAATTCCCATAACAGTATGCTCATGTGACAATTGACATGCACAAGAAAACGCAACTGACTATGAATGAGATGCATGTTCAGACATATACATGATTACATGACTATATGACACAGAATAAATCAAAACATGACACAATCATTAGAGAGAGTAGGAGGGATATCACCTTAGTGTTCAGATTTTAGTTTTGATTTTTCTTTTAACCTTGCTTGAGTCACTTGACTCGTGTGTCTTACCTTCTTAACTAAAAACACATTCCACACTTCATATTCTCATGGCACACCTGTAAAACAGATTTCTCAATTTGCATTCTTAGGTATCCAAATCATCTTGGATCCTTATGGGTTAGCAGCAACATTGGTATGTAACTTCCAATTTTTAACAACATTTAATTCATCATCTTTCACAAGAAAATAATCATGATTAACATTTCCAGATTTGCCAAAGTGATGGGGCGAAACACGTGCATTACAATTTTCTTTCTCATTGGCTCTACTGGTTTGTGTATGTGAGCATGACGTGTTTTGTGAAAACTCTTTTTCTTCATGAGTAACCAGCAGTGTGACTTTATGTGACCTCTTTTACCATAGTGATTACAATGTATGGAAGGTTTTGTGATAAATGATTGCTTTGAGTTTTTCTGACCAGCTTGATTTCTACATGCTCTCAAGTCATCATCTTTCATAATGAAACAATTGTTCATGGCATGTCCATGTCTTCCACAGTAAAAGCAAGAGAGTTTCTTAATCAATGGATGTGTGTGTGTGTGTGTTAGAATTATGCTTAACATGCATAGTGATGCTAGCAACATTTTTAGATTTTTGATGCAAGGTGATTTTCTGATTTTTGTTTTCTTTTTGAATCTTTTGGACATTCACACTATTTTTCGAATCTGGTGGAGTTCTTGACATGGTGTATTGTTGGGAGTGAGATGTGGAGGTGCTGGGTGCACAAGTGGTATGAACAAATGAAGTATGTAGTTTACTTTCAAATTTCTTTTTGTTCACAAGATTAAATCCTAGCCCTTCTCTTTGAAAGTTCACTTTCATTCCCAACAATTTGTCCAAGTTTTCTTGACCATTCAGAAATCTAGACAATGAAGCATTCAAATCAAGGATTTCCTTTTTCAAGAGATGAAATGTGTAATTCATAGGAAGCCATCTCTTTTTCACACGAATTGACTTGTTCATGTAAAGTCGCATTGATGGTTTATGACTTTCAATTTCTTGCAACAAAGCATGCATTTTATCAGATTCATCAATATTCATAGATTTTCCTTTTTCATAAGCAAACAATCTTTCAGAAATGGCCGTGTTCAATTCCTCCAATTTCTCATTTTCTTTTTCAAGCTTTTTATCATGAGCAAATTCGTTTTGGCCATTGTTCATCTGACTTATTTTCTCTTTCAGCTCTTTATTTTCATTTCTCAAGGAGGAAATTTGATCTCTATGAATTTCAAGATCGAACACATGAGACTCAATCAATTCCTCTAGATACAAGCATTTTTTACAAGAAGAATTGCACTTATTTTATCCAGCATCCTTTTTTAATTTTTTATTTTTCGATTTTAACTTCTTGTATTTATCCGCAAGCTCATCATATGCATTCAACAACTCTTCATAGCTAAATTCATCTTCATTATCAGAATCAGAATTTACCTTTGAGCTTGATCCAGTTTGCTGATCACTCCCTTGATCACTCGTGCCTGCCACAAGACATTGGTCTTCATGTTCTTCCTTGAGGTCTGCTAATCCATCCAATATTTCCTTCGCGGATCTGTAATGGGAGACAAACGGAAAATGATTAGAATTGACTGCGGCAGTAAATACCTTTAAAAATAAATAATTTTGATCATGTTTGAGCTTTTGATTTGCAGTCCAGACATATTTATCTTTAGGTAATTCATAAGGACCATGTGAAATAAGATTCCATAGCTTAGGATCGTATGAATTAACTAGACTAAGCATTCTTCCTAACCATAAATCAAGGTTGCAACCATCAAACACGGGTGGAGAGTTCAATGTGTACATTTCGGTAGTCATTGATATGGATATCTCTAGATCATTAGATCTATGAAAAATAGAGCATTAGCTTTGATACCAATTGAAGTCCCGCGATCAATGACACCCAAGAGGGGGGGTGAATTGGGTGTTTACAAATTTTAAGAAAACTTTTGGCCTTTTTTGAAATATGTGATAAAACACTAACTAGGAGGTTGAAATCTATTTAACCACAAGTTAGAATACAATATATACTAACGTTCACACAGAATGGAGGTAAGAGAAATGAATCACACCACACAATTCAAACCATAATGCACAGCGATTTTAAGGTTGTTCGGATGCAACGACGGCAATCCTACGTCCACCCCTCACCAAATCCGGTGAGGCTTCACTCGAGGATAAATCCCCAAATGGAGACGACGCTCCAACCACACACGCAGGACGGCGCCTGCACACACACACGGGGACGCGCCCCAACACACACACACATGGAGACGAGGTCTCCAACACGATCCAACAGTCGGATCAACAATACATACACACACTGCGACAAATGCAACACTCCATACACTAAAACGACCGGATCTAAATAGATCCACACACACACACACGTAGATCTAAGAAGATCCACGCATACACACGAATGGAACACGGCGACTATACACTACCACAGATCAGAATTGATCCACACACACACACAGAGATGTTTTCAGATTATAAATAAAGGACTTGAAATTCAAAACACCGAGACGAATAGAACAGAGTTTAGAAATCTCCTGATTTGGTCTCCCCCTGAATGTATGATGTAGAACTTGGAACAATGCTTCTTTCTTCACTTGAATGGCTTGGAAATGGATGAAGATCTTGCTGCACGAAGTACTGTTCACGGCTACAGTACTCTTCCTTCTTCACTTGGACAGCCTCCCCTTAATCTCTTCTTGAAGCCCTTGCTTGCTTCTTCTCTTGATTGGAAGTTCCTTGGCTTCAGATGGTGCTAGAATGGCTCCAGTTGGATGAAGAACTTGCTGGACGGAGTATTGTTCACGAGAATTGCAGCAGCCTTCTTCTTAGATTCTTGATAGCTTCCCCTTGATCTCTCTTGGTTGGTTGCTTGGTTCTTCAGTTCATTTGAAGTTGATGGCTTTAGATAAACCTTGAATCTTCAGCTCATAGATGAAGAGTTGATCCACGGATCACTATTCACATCTACAGTAGCACCTCTCTTCGCCCTTGATAGCCACCATGATCTTCCCTTCTTGTTATTGGAGTGATTTTGGTTTATGACCCCAAAGAGATGTTTTTATACATCTAGGGTGGTAAAGGGACAACCCAGGAACCAGATCCACAAATCCTGGTATGATTGGGGGTAGTGGGATTAAAGAAATGGGGAAGGGAATCTCTCCATGAGCTGGAAAAAAAAGTCAAAAATGGGGGCTTTGGGGCTGTCGGTCGACCGGCGGCACTGGGTCGGTCGACCAAAAATTTGCAGACAGAGCATTTTTGCACTCTATCAAAATCGGTCGACCGACCCTGTGGTGGCGGTCGACCAAAAATCTGTAGAGTTTCGTCTTTTCGGTTCTGTCAATTCTGGTCGATCGGCCATGGTGTGTTGGTCGACCGAAATGACCCATACCTGTAAAAATGAAGTATTAGACCAAAGAAACATATCCATAAGTCAAGAGCTTCATGTCCTCATCAATTCTATGCATTTTGGGTTTGGTTTAACTTAGTTTGTACATAACTTGTCATTACAGGAAATGTCTATAACCAAGTTCAATGCTCACTCTTGAAGATTATACATGAGATGCATTTATGAACAATGCAAAAGACTTATAGAACCTTCATTTGCGAGCCACCTTCAAGCTAAAAGCTTTCATGTTTAAGGTGCATGAATGAGGTGAATTAAGGAGAGGTATATGAGATACACATGGTGAGATCAATGCTAAGACAAGGTAAGAGTCTCACCAATGGTTCTTGATAGTAAGTGACATACACCACCAGTTTTGGATTGTATAAAGGCAAGGTGCTTATCCAGACGTTAGGTTCAACCAAGCGATCGTCATGATGTTTGATCCTATAATCAAGAGAGACAAGATTTAATACCATGCTTGTTCACATTAAAGAGGTTATGAAACCTCTTATCTCTTGTAAAACTAACTCAAACAACATACCATCAAGATCATGTAAACGTTGCCATTTGCCATCTCAACCATACATAAACAACAAGAGCATAAGGGCTCTTTGATTATCACACAGCCAAGTAGCATCATGAATCCTCATACCATAAGGTTTAGTTCTCATCAAATTATAAAGTTAAGTTATCATCAAAAACATATGCAAGCCATATACAACAGGCTCGTGAGACCTTAAGAGGATCACGTGAGAGCGACCTCAATCCTTGGCGCGAAAATGTTCCGCCCACGTGGCTAAGTTATTAGAAGGTTCAGATTGAAAGAATATTCCTTTTGCAACCTGGATGATGTGGCACAGCCCAGGGATGATGAAGTATGACTTAATGAGCCTAGGACCTAGACCCGCAAGCATACAAGCACACTCAACGAATCTTACGCTAGCGGCTTACTCGCACGACGCATATGATCTCCCGGTGGTACCGGGGGATGATGGAGAGGGTCCGAGGTGGGACCCAAATATTCGAAGGGACTTGGGTGGCTTAGGCTGACCCCTAAGGGTCTGGGAGTCCCAACATCGTGGGAGGCCAGCACGCCGGGGCGTGGGGTTGGGTGGCTCTCACTCACTCTCCGCGGTGGGCACACAAAAGAGAATTACGGGTCCGGGCAATCCCTCACCGTTCGACGGGCATGAAAGACAATACTAAATTAGCAAAATATAGACCAGCAAGGGAGGGACCATTCGCTCACCTGATCGGTGTGAAAACATCGATCCTGGTCGAAGACGAGGGCGAGCGGGGAAGCGTGGGTACGCACCCGCACGCCGCATCGGTGGCGCTTGACCTGAAAATAAAATTGTTACAACACTACACCTCGCGCAGGAGGGGAGTTCTTGGGGTGGGGGTTAAGTTGTTTACAACCAAAACTACCTCCATGTAGGGAGGGGCCTTCAGCCGGCCAAGCGAGGGGAGGGGAAAAGCTGATGAACTCGAATCTGCCTGATGTGACCAACAGGGGTAGAGAGTGGATGTTGAGCTGCTGCGGGCATCTCCCTATGCTGCAGGAAGGTGGGACTGATGTTAAGTCAACTAGGGGTAAGGTAGAAGCTGGCCATAGGAGCTGGGAGTAGTCCGGAGGTCGAGCCGAGGTGCTACGCCTTCGTCTTCTCAAGTTGTTCGGTTCTTCCCTGTCTGGGACTACAGGACAGAGTGTCGGTGTCGGGACAGCCACGAGCTCGTTCGAAGGTTGCCGGAGGTGGGACCAATGCTGAGACAACCGGGACTGACCAGGGAACAGACCGTGCATGTTCGGCACCGCTTGGTGGACGTCGGTGGTCACTGTAGCTTGGAGTACACGGTTGGTCCGACTGAGCTTTGACTGATGCAGAACCAAAGGGTACTGATGCCGAATTTGTCTTGAGTGATACTGAACTCCGATGGAGGTGAAATTGGCTGAGATGCAACCGTGGACGAAGTAGCTTCGGATGACAACTGACGGGACCACAATCGAAGGTCGGAGAAGAGAACTCTGAGCCGAAGAGTGGGGGTCGGTCCAACCTGGACAGACAAGAGTAGTCTGCGCCCTTCGACGAGAATGGCTAGAATTGGGTGCTCGGGGGGGCGAATGGCCTCCTTCTTTCTGGTACTAAAAGATGACTGGATGTAGTTCTTGCCCTCCAAAGATCGCGCCAAGAGCCCAGCCGAGCAGGTTGAGGGAGCCTTTACACTTAGCTTCAGGTCGCCAGTCAGGGTTTGGCTGTGCAGTCTGGCGAGATTGGTTCATCCGATCAACTCCGAGCTTGGATGCCAGCGGGACCACCTCCGTTGCGAAGCTGACTTGATGAGGTTTCTGTTGGTATAGGATATGCCACCTGAATCCCTGAGGGAAGGTCATGGCTGCCTCTGCAAATGCTGATGCCCTGCTGCCTGCGACCCTAGACTGAGTCTGAAAATGAATGGATTATGATTGAAGGGGTGGTGAAGGTTTAGCAGGGAGAAGAGGAGGGTTAATGGCTGTGGGAAGGGGAGGGGAGTTGTTGGAGACCTCTTGGAAGGCTGAGGGGGGCGGAGCTAGGTTGGGGCTGCTGGAGAATGTAAGTGGAGGGCTGGGTGCGCACTAGGGAGAGGATGGGGGAGGGAGATGGAGGCTGACCAAGGGCTGGGTGGTGGATGGGAGGGGCGACCAAGGGTTGATTAGGGGGGAGGAAAATTGGGATTGTACAGCCAAAGGGGAGGGAAATTTGAATTTTGGCCTAGGGAGGGGCTGCTTCAGCCTTGGGAAGGTGGAGATATGGTTGGGGAAGGGAAATGGGTAGTTGGGGGTTGGGAGGTGGAGTGAGGATTGGTGGAGCATCTCTTGGGGATGGGGTGGAGTAAAGAGAGGGGTTGTGGGGAGTTGGAGTGGCTTTAATGGAGGGGGAAGAGAGAGAGAAAGTGGTTGGGAGGGGAGGAGAGAGAATGGGGTGTGCCCCCCTTGAGGGGGGAGAGAGAGAGAGAGAGAGAATTGGGAGATATTTGGGGAGAGGTGGAAATGCAAGGGAGTTTTCTATTTCAATATTCATCCAAAAGTGAAGTACATGGGGAGAGATGGGGCCTATATATAGGCATCTACTCTTTTCACGACCAAAACACCCTTGACAAACAAACAAAAGACCAAGACCATCCTAGACTCAACCTATGGGCCCAAACTAAGGTACTAAGGCCCAAACAAGCACAAAGAAGGGAAAAATACTATAACTACATGACTTAATAAAGGAAAATACATAAGATGAGACTCAAAAAAATGAAGATAACATATGAAGATCAAAGTCGGTCCTCATCAAGGTAGTGCAGGCGACCCGAGCCAGAGGGAGTGCCGCAAGATGTCCTCATCACTAGACCAATGATTTATTTCGGCTATGGATCAGTTTTTCTTTTCTGAAATGGGCGATTTCTCTGCAATATAAATGAGCCGATCAAAACTAGAGCCGACGGCTGCATTCCCTGCTAACTCAGGAGAGAAAAGCTCCTTCAGAAGAAAAAGAGAGAACTCCACCTCTGAAAGAGAAGAGCGACCCTGAGAGCAGCCTGTTCCGTCTCCCATGGAGAATGCTTCAATTTGTAGCTATAGATCAATTAGTTTTTCTCGAGTTTCTTTGGTAGTCATCTGTATTTTTATTTTTAGTCTTTCTTATTTCAATTCAAAGTCACTTGAATTTGTTCCTTCTGAGATTTCAGAAGAAGGGAGATATACTCTCCAGGTGTTTCCCTCTGTGCAGACAGAGGAAGGGAGAATTATCTCTGAGGTTCCTTCTGAGAAATCAGAAGAAGGGAGGATTGGTCCTCCGGGTACTGCATTGTGCAGTGGATTTGATCTCTACTGGAAGCCGGATCGAAGTTCAAGGGATTTGTCTCCCTTGGGTGTTAAGTTGTGGATTCAGTCGTTGTTTGTAGACTGAGTCTGCGGTTGATTTGCTTTGTGCAAGGAAACCTCACTCTACAGAGTGAGGGGTGTATGTAGATTGCAGACTGCAATCGAACCATCTAAAAAGTCCTCTTGTCCATTGTGTGGTTTGCTTAGCTTGTTATTCTGCTTGTTTCACTTCGACTAATTGGTATTTCAAAAGTCGTAGCTGGAAAGATAGGTCAGGCCTATTTGGAAAGCTGCCCCTTACGAGAGGAGATCCTAGGATCAAACCTCCGCCTCGTATCGATGTTAGTCGTTGCTTGCATGCTCGGTTGCTGAGTGAGTGTTCTCCTTGTTGATATTCTTGTGTTCGCGTTCTAAGCTTTTCTATATCATCTGCATATAAGCTTGTTGATCCTTTATCTGATCTGGTGCTTGTATTTGAATTGA
Organism: Amorphophallus konjac; assembly: GCA_022559845.1. NCBI lineage: Eukaryota > Viridiplantae > Streptophyta > Magnoliopsida > Alismatales > Araceae > Amorphophallus > Amorphophallus konjac. The sequence continues at coordinate 127,641,811 of CM040129.1, forward strand.
TTTTTCTTTTAGCGCAATCTGATAGTTTAGCACTTGGATTTTAATTTGGTCATTTTGGGGATAGATATATTCATTGAAGTCCCGCGATCAATGACACCCAAGAGGGGGGTGAATTGGGTGATAACAAATTTTACGAAAACTTTTACCCTTTTTACAAAATATGTGATAAACAATAATTAGCAAATGAAAACTAATTAACCAATTCTCTCAAACTTTCCATTCTCACATGACCATAAAATGAAAACAATCAAATCACACAAATAACACACAATGCACAGCAGTTTTTAAGGTGTTTCGGATGCAACGACGGCAATCCTACGTCCACCCCTCACCAAACCCGGTGAGGCTTCACTCGGGGATAAATCCCCAAACAGAGATGACGCTCCAACCACACACGCAGGACGACGCCTGCCCACACACATGGGGACGCGCCCCAAAACACACACACACACACGGAGACGAAGTCTCCAACACGATCCAACAAGCAGATCAACAAGACACACACACGCTGCGACAAGTGCAGCACTCCACACACACAAACACTAAGATCTGGATAAATCCACACACACACGTAGATCTAAGAAGACCTACGCACACACAAATCAAGTACGACACACACACACACGACCACGGATCCAACAACGATCCACACACACACGAGTTTGCAGTTTATAAGAAACACAAATCTGAAACTATAAAGCACAAAACACAAACATGAATAAACCACAGTTTAGAAAGCTCCTGATTTAGGCTCCCCCTGAGTGTGTGCTCTGGATGTTCGCGTTGATTCCTTCTTCACTTCAATAGCTTGAGCCTCAGCTTGAATGGCCTTGTATTTAATGTAGATCTTTTTGCACGGAGTACTGTTCACGGCTACATTACCCTTCCTTCTTCCTTGGACAAATCCATGTATCTTCTTGATGCTTGTGAGCTTGTTCTCTTCCTTTGAGACTGTTGACTTCAAATGGAGCTAGAGTACCTTCAGATGATGCTTGAATGGCTCCTTCTTCCTTATAGCATTCTTCTTCTTCTTCCCTTGGATCACCTTGAGTTGATGAAGAGGTGTATGGATGTAGCTTTGAACCTTGATTGCTTCTACACCTTCTTGGAGGTAGATGGCTTCAGAAATACCTTGAATGGGTTGGAGATAGATGAAGAGCTTGCTGCACGAGGTACTGTTCACGGAGCTACAGTACCTCTTTTTCCTCCTTGGACAGCCTCCCCTTTGGATCTCTTGGATAATTAGGGTTATGACTCTAATAGGATGTTTTATAACCCTTGGAAGGTCTATGGATAAGCCCTAGACCAGATCCACAAATTCTAGAGGGTTTGGTGGCTTTGGGATTAAACAATAGCAAGAGGAGATGCTTCTTTCGAGATGGACAAAAGTCAATATTTTTGGCTTATCGAGGCTGGCGGTCGACCTGCAGAGGCTGGCGGTCGACCGCTATTGAGAGAACTGCTGGCCGTTGATTTCTGGGAATTCCGGTCGACCGCTATTGGGCTGGCGGTCGACCGCCACTGTGAATCCCTGTAGGCGGTGAGCTGCTGGCAGGGGCGGTCGACCGCCCTTGAGCTGGCGGTCGACCGCCAGCTGGGCAGACCCCGGGTTTTCCCGGGTCAGTCCGTTAACCTCTTCAGCTCCGTCGCTTAAGTCCTTTAGCAGCCCGTTCATGTCTGTGGCATCACCCTTGACAGTTTAGAAGGTGTCAACTGAGTCTTTGACCTTGTGGGTTTTTACTGAGTGTTTTGACCTCCAAAAGCATACATAATTGATTAGAACTATAGCTCAACCATCCATATGATAAATGTATGAAGTTCATGCAAACCATTTGACCGGGCAGGTCGATCCCCGCGACCTGACTGCGTAGGTCGATCCGCGGGCGAGGGTGCACGATGGCCAGAAGGGTGTCATGTTTTAATGTGCATGAATGAGGTGTATGAAGGAGAGGTATATGAGATACACATGGTGAGATCGATGCTAAGACAAGGTAAGAGTCTCACCAATAGTTCTTGACAGTAAATGACATATACCACCTGTTTTGGATTGTAGAGGAGCATGGTGCTTATCCACACGTTTGGTTCACCAAGTGACTGCCATGTGTTTGATCCTGCAAGCAAGATATTCAAGGTTAATACCATGCTTGTTCCCGTTGAAGAGGTTATGAAACCTCTTGCCTCTTGTAAAATCAACATATGCAAACCAAGGATCAAGACCATGTAACCATTCCCATTTGCCATCTCAACCATACATAAATAACAAGAGCATGAGCAATCAACCACAAGTTTAGTTGTATTCACTTAATCACACATTAAGCTTAGTTATCATCAAAATCATAACTTAACAATCACAACAATCATCAAAACCATAACTCAACATTCATCCCCCCTTCTAGATCTTTCATTCTATTTCTATCAGGACATACTTGGCCCATGCCACCTCCAAGGCGACTGCCCATAGCCCACGTGAGAAGCCAAGTACATGGTAACCCTAGGTGTACTCCTTGAGCTGAGCCCTCAGATCCTCAAGGGATGGAAGAGGATCGCATTTAACATGCCTCTACATATCTTGGAGAAGAGAAGCAACTACAACTTTGCTCATCAGTGGTATGCATGGCTGAGAAGAAGAAGGCCACTCGACCCCCAGTGCAGGAAGAGCCTCGACCTCTCCCATCTAATCGTCAGTTGAGACTATACAACACACAAAAAAGAAAAAAAATAAGAAGTGAGACATACCGACGGCACTTTCTATAACAAAATGAGGTGAAAAACTTGAGAAATGAAAACGTAGCTTGCCACCTACCTAGAACAAGACTAGTCCTCTCCACGGTGGCCTCTACTAGAGTGGGAAAAGGTAATGACCTCTCAGTAATGGAGGAGGCCCCCACGGTCCTTGCCCCTCAGCTATCCCAGCAACGACCGCGGGCTGCTCGGACTCGACGATCGTTGCCACCGACTCCTGTTGGCCCATACTTACGGACACCTCAGCCATAGTAGCCTCCTCTCTCGGGGCCCAGGAAACTCAAGAATCTGAAGCCTCAGCCATCTCCCTAGTGTCATCTTCAGGGCTAGGGCCTGATCCATCCGAGGTCCCCGTAATCTTTTCTGAGGCACTGGACGAGGATGATGTTCCTGCACATCACTAGGCAACAGAGTTACTAATGTTAGACCAGTAAACAATAATTCTCTACTTGAAGAAAGAAGGTAGCTGTGCAAGTTTTACGAGTCAAACTGCTACTACTGGAGCTATCCTCCCTGCTACTAGATTTCTCAGCCCCCTTTGCTATGGTCAGGATAGCCAGTCCCTCACCCTCAATGCCTACCTTCGAGGGTGGTGTTGACACCTGAAATATAACCGAGAATAAAGATGAGACCGAAGAGAAGATTAAATCAGAAATGAAGATCCCAGAGATTCCTGCAAAGTTAGAACTACAGAACAGTCGTCACTAAAGCTACCACCCGGCTGAAGCCCTCCCCGACCAAGCTGATGTCCGGTGTTGTCATCGCCCAGATGGCAGTACTGATGAAGAATTGCAGTCCATTGACTGATGAAAATCTCCAGAAATGTTCTGATAAAGACTATGTCAACTCACCAACTAATGGGCCTTCACCTGTTTTGACAGATTCGAAGGACTGACAAATGAAAGGCAGATTAGGCAGCTTTGACAGCTCAAGCCTACTGATGAGGAAGATTAAAACATTAAAAGCCCTAAATGGGCTCACTAGTGTGGCGTCGAGAGCTCCTCACCGAAGCCCAAAAAGCCCATGGAGGCGGCGCCAGGAAGCTAGACTCTTGGCGCCGGGAAGCCTCCGCAACCGATTGAGGCGCGCCGGGAAGGTGTGAAAGGCGCGCCAGAGTCGATCATGCCGAGAAGGGGGGGCACTGCGCTTATAAAACCCCCCGTTTCATCCAAGACAAAAAGAGAACAGATAGATAGACAGATATCGAAGAGAGGAGTAGCCACACTCACCAGATAAGATAACAAAGAGAGAAGAGAAGCTGCTGCTGCGAAGTCCGAGAGAAGGAGAAGGTGGGGTGCTCGGGGAGGGAGAGGAGTCAATGCTCCGCCCTCCCCCTTCGTTGTCTTCTCCTCTTGCTTTCTTTTTGCTTTGATGTGTAAGCTTCGATTATGTTTTCTATTTTTCCGAAGTGAAGATATCTCCCTATTGTTGAGGAAATAATGTATTCGTCTGTCTTCCCTCTCCCCTTCTCCTTTGTTCTATCTTTGTGAACGATGTAAACGATGAAACAGTGAAATGCAATTTCGTGATTGCTCCACTGAATTGGTGGTGGTCGGGCATTCCCCCCCCCTTTTTTGTGCTCTCTCTCTCTCTCAGAATATCTGTCATCCCCAGTGTGCATTGATCGTTCGGACGCTTAGAACCCCAGTGGTTTCTTGTGCTTATGTGCATGTTCGTTTCAGATGGGGTGGAGGCAAGAGAGTCCCGATCCTCACTGTGGATTTTTGGGCTTTGCCCTCCTTCTCCCTCGTCGACATCGATGATATGGACGCTGTGAGGTCTTTATCCTCATGAATTTCCCAAGCCATCAGGGCTATTGCAGGGATCAGAGACAGTCATCTCTTGATCCCCTGCATGGCTGGCGATATAAAGGGTATAAAACTCGTTCCAGAGGGCTTCGAATGCTTGGTGTTTCTAATCCCTCGAACCCCTTTCATCTGTGACCCCTTGATGTTAACCTGGTAGAGCCCTTGACTCTTCCCTTGCTTGCATCCTAAAACCCTCCAGTCATTATCTGAACCCCCCCAGAAAATCCTCAGAACAGAGTATCGTAAAACCCCATAAACCTTCCCGGCATCAAAACCACCATCTTCCTGGCGCGAACATCCATCGTCGCAATGAACAGCTCTCGGCGCGGCCCTTTGTGCGCCGAGAAGCCCCTTCTCCACGCCGAGAACCCAACAGAGGCGCGCCGGGAACTCCTTTCTCCCGTCCCGAGAAGTCATGTTGTTGTTGGCGCCGAGAAGCCTGTGCCGAGAGGCCCCTTCCTCTTCTTTCAGCCGCGCCGAGAAGCCTGTGCCGAGAACCCCCTAGTGGCGCGTCGGGAACTCTTTTCTCCCGTGCCGAGAAGCCATGTTATACTCCTAATCATCGGCGCTGAGAACCTCTTTCTTCTCAGCCTAGTCCTCGATCCTCATGCTGTATCCACCAGAGGGATAAACGAAAAGTCATCAAGCTTGCCTTAGGAAATAAATCGATGGGGGGGCGACCTCCCCAACATTTACATTGATCCGAGATCTAATCCCCTTTTCCTTCCAGCTTTCATCCCGGCATCCCGTGGATGATAGTCTATATATCTCCTTGGCATGATCCAAGATAAGGGGATATGCTACCAAATTTCACTCACATCACCTCGAGTGACTATGGTATTCTCTCCTAACCCCGCTGGCCCACGGAGTTCTGCCACTGCATGTTCTCCGATGGTCCCTCGAAAGAGGGATATTAATAAGACATCGCACCGGCATAGGGTGTGTCATGTTATACCGGTCCCTCTTCAGATTACGGGTCAAAGATACCCGATCCTTCATGGATCTCATCCTGCCACTACAGGGATGGTTTCCTATTCCCACTTGGCATAGTCCAAGGTAATGGGGATATGCTGCCGGATTTGCTCCGCACCTGACATACTCTTGCCTCATCCAGTCTGTTTAATGTCTTGCGAATAGACTAGCACACTCTCACTTGAGTTTTGTTTTGCCGCTATTCTCCTCCTGTCCTTGGCGTCTAATCAAGGGTTGTCTTCCTTAGGGAGGACGTAATTAACGTCATGGCCTTTATGGCATGGCGGACTTTCGGTCCCGACTCGGACTTCACAATCGATTGATAAAGTCAGATCGTGCGCATAATAAAATCGTCACTACGGTGACTAGCACGCCTAATAAACCAACCAATAAACCAAATAAATAAATCAAAAAAAATCAAGATCTTTAAAACATATCCGTCCCCCACAAGCTGGCACGCCCGATGGGACCAAGTCTCCCTTCATCTCTATGCCAAAGCAGGAGGCCCGGCGGCCTCTCTCAAAATTCTAACTATGTGTTAATCTTACTCGCAGGAACTACAAGTGGAAACTGGATTGATTGCTGTTCACTTCGGCCAGCAGGTGGTCGATGGCCACATCCATGGAGGGTACCTGGCGGTACCGATGGAGTTCGGATCCATGCCTCCGGCAGTGGGTCTGCCCAACTGCTTGGGCCTAGTATTTGTCGACCTGCTACAGATCGACAACGAAGCTGGCAGCGCCACCACGGTCGAGACCACGGTGGCATCAAAAGCTGAGGAGGAAAAGACGGCGGTTGCCCCTACTGTCGTTTCTTGCTTCGTCCATCACATGAGGACTGCTGTCTCCGCCACTACTGGTAGGAGAAGAAGAAACAATCGGAGGAGCCGGTTTGCTGCAACCGGGGGTCACCTTTCGGCCTCGGGAAAGACAATGATGGTGGGCAGCATGAGAGTGAACCTCAACAGCCGCCCTATGGATTCACGACCTAACAGGGTCGTTCCATCAGTCCGTACCGACAATAGATTCCAAGTGTTGGCCACCAGGAGGGCCGACAGGGAGAACAAGGGCAAACAGCCGCTGGCACCTAGGCCGACCAAGTTCAAACAAGTTTGGAGGCCAAAGAAGATTCAGAGTTGGGCACCAGCTCAAGAAGAGGAAGTTGTGATGTGACACACCCTCGGACCTAATTTAACAAGCACAACCACAAGGCTATGAAGCCTACGTAAGCGGACCTTCGTATGGCGCACACCCTTAACCCGGGGGTAACTCGGGGATGCCGAGTCGAGGAAATGGGACAAGCCCCTTACTGGTAGAGGGCCAGCAAAGTCTAAGTCAAACCTCCCCTTGAGGTGCGGATATTCAACTCAACGTGTTGGCCTTGGCCGAGGGACGCGGATCACTCACTCACACCCACGGTGGTCGCACAAGATGGTGGAACCTTTGGACCGAGCGCTCCCTCTCTAACCGACGGCGCAATTGAAGAATATTAAATGAACAAGTATAATTGAGAGCAAGGGACGAGTTCTCACCTAGCCGGTTTGAAGAAACCGACTCCGGTCGGAGACGGGGGCGAGCGGGGAGGCGAGGGGAGGCACCCGCACGCCGCGTCGATGAAGCTTCAAACCTGTGAGTGTAAATAATACATGAACTACCCCCATGCAAGGGGGGGGGGATCTCGGGGAAGGGAAGCCAATGAATACACTCAATATGACCTCCACGCAGGGAGGGGCCTTCAGCCGGCCAAGCGGGGAGGGGAATTCGAGCTAGAAGTGAAGAGAGGGAAGTCGAAGCCGAATCTGCCCGCTGACTGTGTCTCAGGACAGACCGTCAGCTATTTGGACGCTGTGGTCAGCCCCGAATTTTTTTACAGACGAAACAAATTGGAGATTCTTCGTAGCTGGATCTGGATGATGCTTGAATTTTTTAAATTTCTTCAGGCACCGCTACTGGTCGGGGTAGGGGCTTGAACAGGGTGGCAGACCCTCGGATCTGACAGCTTCAGGTTCCCAACAGCAGGAAGCAGAGGTTGCCACTGTTGCTCCAGAGCTCAGAATCAGGTGCTGCCAGAGTCGTTGGAACCGTTGATGAGTCCTCTTCGAAGCAAGACTGACGGGGATGCCAGCTGATATCGGGGTCGACCGGTAGGCTCTGAACACTGAGGAGGGGTTGGTACAGACCGAGTGGAAGCAGAACCGAGCACCCGAGGGAGAAAATTGATAACTTTCAGGTCCGGTCGCCAAATGGGGCTCTGATTCTTGGAGATGTTAGAAGACTTGTAGTGGAAGATGTTTGAAGAAGAACTATCGATCCGATTCCCAACACGATCATCGCAGTCGAGCTTCCAATCCGGCTCTGGTCTCCTGCCAGGGGGGATCTGTGCAGTTGTGGGAGAATGGCTCTTCTAGTCGATCACAAACTCGGAATGGGACGGGACCACCACCGTTGCGAAGAAGACAAGTAGACACTTCCGTCGATATATGGTATGCCACCTGAAGCTCCCAGGGGACGATGGGGTGGCCTCTGCAACCTGTGGCCAATCTGCTGCCTGCAACCAGAACTTGAGAGGGTGGAGATAGGTAATAGGGAATGGGGTAGATGGGAGGGGAAATGAGGTGGTTGTGTGTAGGGGCAACCCCAAGCTGTGAGGGGGTCTAGGGGGGGTTTCAAGGTGTAAGAAGGGGAGAATGGGGGCTGGAAGGGGGTGTTTGCTATGGGTGAGAGAGGAGCTGCGAATTTGGGCTTGGAGGGAGAGGGGAAGGTGAGGAGGGGCACAAGTGGGTGGAGGGAAGGTGAGTTTGAATTTTCCTTAATGGAGGGTATTCAATGGTGGTCTTGGGGATGGGAGGGGTTGTGTTGGGGAAGGGAAGGGGTGCTTGGGGTAGTGGGAAGGGTGCTTGGGGAAGTGGGTGGGGTAGTTGGGGGTTGGGAGGTGGAGCTAGGATTGGTGGATGCTCTCTTGGGACTAGGGGGTGGAGTAATGGGATGTGTGGGGAAGGGGAGTGGCCTTTAATGGGGGTAGGTGGAGAGTGGTGGTTGGAAGGGAGGAGAGAGAAAATTTTTGAAATTGGGTGTGGAGGAGAGAGAAAGGGGAGTGAAAGAGAGAGATTAAGAGAGGGATGGGTGGGGAATCTCTCCCCTAGGGTCTCTCACCCAAATAATGGAATCTCTCACTAGATAAGAAGTTTGAACTCTCAAAATGGTAAGTTTTTCATTCATTGATTCATTACCTCAAAATGGAGAGAGTGGGGTCCTATTTATAGGGATCCCACAATTTACAATAAGACCCTGACTTTTGACACATTGACTAATAACCAACAAGATAGGGGCGCCCATGGGCCAAGCCCAATGAATTGGGCCCAATAGCTAACTAATAAACCTAATGACACTCAAACCTAGGGAAATAAGCACAAGACCTAGGGACATGACTCAAATAAAAGGGAAATTACAATGATATGACTCAAATAAAATAAAGAAACATACATAGGACTCAAAATAAATGACTAGACCATGATGTACGCCTCCGGGGTGACGAGAATGGTCGAGAGTGTCAGGACGGATGGTGATGACCCCATCATACTCCCGGGGTGCGGAGAACTCGACTCCGTCGAGTAAGAGGTGGTACCGCTCACATGTCTTCCGAAAGAAGCTGATTCTTCCACCTAGCGAGGTAGAGCCCGTTCACCTTGCTCCGAGTGATGATTACCTGTTCATCCAATATTCTCTCAAGTTGCTTACGTCGGGCTCTCTGGGCTGATGGTGCTCACATGGGGAGGGGTGGGTGCTCTCTCAAGGGAGGAAGGGGGCTTGAAATTCTCACTTGGTGCCACCGTGGGTCCCTTGTGTGGCACAAGGCTTTCCACATTGAAACTGAAGTTAACTCCGTATCCCTTGAGGAGGCCTAACTTAGTAGTGGGGCTAATGCACCTCAAAACCTGGAAGGGGCTGATCCCACAAAACCTCAATCTTGAGTTGTCTCTATGTGAGAGCCTCTCATTCCTCACCATCCCGGAATCACCCATTTGATTTCTTGGTGACGCCATTGAGTCGGTCGGCCTTTTGTAGATTTCATGACTCTTGTTGATGCGCTTGCAAGGTTATCATGCAATTTTGTGAATGTTGTCCTTTTAGTGGTTATGGGTGGACCTGGACAACCATAGATGGACCTATCATGCCATGATGCCATATGGACCTTGATGAACCTTGGTGGGCCGGGGCAACCATATGTGGACTTATCATGCAATGTTGTCATGTAGACTTTGGTGGGCCTAGGTGGGCCGGGGTAACCATATGTGAACCTATCATGCAAAGTGGTGATGAATGTCGGGGGACCCAGACATCCGTAGATACTTTTGACATGCTTAAGACCCATGATGAATGAGGGTGGACCAATACATCCGAATATGGACCACTCATACTTTCTACTTGACATGTGGGCAATATGAATGAATGGACCCAACATAGTGTTCATGCCAAGTGGTGTGGTAAGCCTAGACACATGCATATTTTTCCTATGGGTGACTTTCATGTGTATAGGTGTGGGACAACCTTTGAACTCCCATTGGAAAGGGTCGAATGGATCTAAGAAGGTGGTCATCATGGGGTGGAGCACAACCTCATTACCTAGGGATATGTGGCCCAAGGTCATGGCTCTCAAGGTGTAACCCGGGTCTAAGATGGAGTGAATTGGGTCAAACATGGTGAGTTGGTGTAGGGAAAGGTGGGTGGTGGATAAAGTGTTTGGGTCACACGAGTCTCTTGACTCCCATTGGAATGGATCATATGGATCATAAAATGGGTTACCTAGGGGGAGGAACTCCATGTCCTCAAGATCCTCAAAAGGTGCTAAGTCATCCTTCTCCATGATAGTTGGGCCAATGTTCTTGGCAAGTGGGTCGGCCATGAGTGGAGGGCTTGGCTTTCTACCCGAGATAAGAAGCTCTAAATCGAAGAGAAGGTTGGGCTCATCGGGTGTAGGGAGGAATAGAAGGAGGTCGCTAGTGTAGCAACCAATGGTGCAAACCGAGGTGATGGACCCTATGCATAGGTGTAGGAGGCTAAGGCTCCTAGGTTGTTCGACCATAGGGGTCAACATGCTAGTCATCTCTAATTGCCATGCTATTCTCTTGAGAAGGTCCTCTAAGGTCTCCACTTGATAGGATGCTTGGATTGTGGTGTGATAGGAGAAGAAGGGCACTATGTGAAGGTCTTGTTCTATGCGAGGGAAAACATGGGCCGGGATCTCTCTAATTAGGCTCTCCTTTAGCCAACTAACAATTGGTTCTCCTAGGATGAGCTCCGCCCCAACTAGAGAGGGTGGTGTAAGGTAAATACCATCGTGTGAGGTTTCTTCTTCAACTTGGACATGGGTTTCCTCCAAGGTGGGGGGTGGGTTTGGAGTGCTCACTACTATTGGATCGGGTATGAGTTCTTCTACCAAGGAGGTGAGGGGGTCTTTTGGGGTGATGAGGGTTGGTGTGTGGTGCTCCCGGGGTGGAGGGTAAAGGGAAACTTGGATTGGATTGGTAGAGTGGGGTTTGGGAGTGGAAGTAGTGGAGGCCTAGGTTGGGGTAGGATTGGGGTTGGAAGTGGAAGGTGGGTTGGGTGACAAGATTTGGGTTGATGGGTTTTGGGGGGTGTACCCTTTTTATGGGACGATGGAGGGGTAGTGGTGGGGACCAAGGGGAGATGTGGGGTATGGGTTTGGTGAGGGATTGTGGGTTGGGTGGTGGTAGCCGTCATGGGTCTAGGTGGAGGGATGGACACGGGGTCCACTTGGGTTTGAATGGTGGTCCTTATTGGGGAAACCGGTCGGTTAGGGGTCTCTTCCCCTTGGGATCGATCGGTTGTGGAGGGGGGGAAGTGGGGGCCAATTGAGTTTGGATAGTGAGGTTTGCGGAAGGGGGTTTTGGTTGGAGTGTGGGGACCCTTAGGGGATTTGGTGGAGAGGTGGATGCTTGGTTTATTTGGGCCTTAAGGGAGAGGACTTGGTCGCGAAGTGTAGTTATGATGGTTGAGAAGTGATTTGTTGGGAGTGGTGTGGGAGGAGGCCTAAAGGTGGTATCAAGTTGGTCGGGTGGGGATGGAGGAGTGGTAGTGCACCTCGGGCTAGGGGTGTTTGAGTAGAAGGGGTGGGAATATTTGGGGATGTAGATTTTTCTAAGTTCTTTCTTCATATCATCCCATGAGGAAATGGGTTCTTGTTTCCTAACGTCCCTTAAGCCCACTATGTTCCTCCATTTTTCCTTGGCTTGACCCCGAAATTGCCCCATGGCAACGCGGACTCTTGCGGGTCCATAAACCATAGTTCTCTCAAAGTGTTTTTCCATGGTAACCTCCCACTTTAGGTAGGCACTATAGCATGATCCATCGAAGAGGAGATCCTCAAAAGAGATTATGTCAAATGGAGGGTTGATCGATCCCTTGTGGGGGGTCGAGTGGGATGAATGTGACCAAAGAGAGGTAGCCATGTTGATGAATGCAAATGTGCCCAAGGACTAGACTTAGTAGAGACAAGTCTAAAACCTGGCTCTGATACCACCTGATGTGACACACCCTCGGACCTAATTTAACAAGCACAACCACAAGGCTATGAAGCCTACGTAAGTGGACCTTCGTATGGCGCACACCCTTAACCCGGGGGTAACTCGGGGATGCCGAGTCGAGGAAATGGGACAAGCCCCTTACTGGTAGAGGGCCAGCAAAGTCTAAGTCAAACCTCCCCTTGAGGTGCGGATATTCAACTCAATGTGTTGGCCTTGGCCGAGGGACGCGGATCACTCACTCACACCCACGGTGGTCGCACAAGATGGTGGAACCTTTGGACCGAGCGCTCCCTCTCTAACCGACGGCGCAATTGAAGAATATTAAATGAACAAGTATAATTGAGAGCAAGGGACGAGTTCTCACCTAGCCGGTTTGAAGAAACCGACTCCGGTCGGAGACGGGGGTGAGCGGGGAGGCGAGGGGAGGCACCCGCACGCCGCGTCGATGAAGCTTCAAACCTGTGAGTGTAAATAATACATGAACTACCCCCATGCAGGGGGGGGTATCTCAGGGAAGGGAAGCCAATGAATACACTCAATACGACCTCCACGTAGGGAGGGGCCATCAGCCGGCCAAGCGGGGAGGGGAATTCGAGCTAGAAGTGAAGAGAGGGAAGTCGAAGCCGAACCTGCCCGCTGACTGTGTCTCAGGATAGACCGTCAGGTATTTGGACACTGTGGTCAACCCCGAATTTTTTTGCAGACAAAACAACTTGGAGATTCTTCGTAGCTGAATCTAGATGATGCTTGAAGTTTTTAAATTTCTTTGGGCACCGCTGCTGGTCGGGGTAGGGGCTTGAATAGGGTGGCATACCCTCGGATCTGACAGCTTCAGGTTCCCAATAGCAGGAAGCAGAGGTTGCCACGGTCCCTCCAGAGCTCAGAATCAGGTGCCGCTAGAATCGTTGGAGCCGTTGACAAGTCCTCTTCGAATCAAGACTGACGGGGATGCCAGCTGATGTCAGGGTCGACCAGTAGGCTCTGAACACTGAGGAGGGGTCAGTGCAGACTGAGTGGAAGCAGAACCGAGCACCCGAGGAAGAAAATTGATAACTTTCAGGTCCGATCGCCAAATGGGGCTCTGATTCTTGGAGATGTTAGAAAACTTTTAGTGTAAGATGTTTGAAGAAGAACTCTCAATATGATTCCCAACACGATCGTTGCAGTCGAGCTTCCAATCCGGCTCTGGTCCCCTGCCAGGGGGGATCTGCGCAGTTGTGGGAGAATGGCTCTCCTGGTCGATCACAAACTCAGAATGGGACGGGACCACCACCGTTGCGAAGAAGACAGGCAGACGCTTCCGTCGATATATGGTATGCCACCTGAAGCTCCCAGGGGATGATGGGGTGGCCTCTGCAACCTGCGGCCAATCTGCTGCCTGCAACCAGAACTTGAGAGGGTGGAGATAGGTAATGGGGAATGGGGTAGATGGGAGGGGAAATGAGGTGGTTGTGTGTAGGGGAAACCCCCAGCTGTGAGGGGGTCTAGGGGGGGGGTTTCAAGGTGTAAGAAGGGGAGAATGGGGGCTGGAAGGGGGTGTTTGCTATGGGTGAGAGAGGAGCTGTGAATTTGGGCTTGGAGGGAGAGGGGAAGGTGAGGGGGGCACAAGTGGGTGGAGGGAAGGTGAGTTTGAATTTTCCTTAATGGAGGTATTCAATGGTGGTCTTGGGGATGGGAGGGGTTGTGTTGGGGAAGGGAAGGGGTGCTTGGGGTAGTGGGAAGGGTGCTTGGGGAAGTGGGTGGGGTAGTTGGGGGTTGGGAGGTGGAGCTAGGATTGGTGGAAGCTCTCTTGGGACTAGGGGGTGGAGTAATGGGATGTGTGGGGAAGGGGAGTGGCCTTTAATGGGGGTAGGTGGGAGAGTGGTGGTTGGGAAGGGAGGAAAGAGAAAATTTTTGAAATTGGATGTAGAGGAGAGAGAAAGGGGAGTGAAAGAGAGAGATTAAGAGAGGGATGGGTGGGGAATCTCTCCCCTAGGATCTCTCACCCAAATAATGGAATCTCTCCACTAGATAAGAAGTTTGAACTCTCAAAATGGCAAGTTTTTCATTCATTGATTCATTACCTCAAAATGGAGAGAGTGGGGTCCTATTTATAGGGATCCCACAATTTACAATAAGACCCTGACTTTTGACACATTGACTAATAACCAACAAGATAGGGGCGCCCATGGGCCAAGCCCAATGAATTGGGCCCAATAGCTAACTAATAAACCTAATGACACTCAAACCTAGGAAAATAAGCACAAGACCTAGAGACATTACTCAAATAAAAGGGAAATTACAATGATATGACTCAAATAAAATAAAGAAACATACATAGGACTCAAAATAAATGACTAGACCATGATGTACGCCTCCGGGGTGACGAGAATGGTCGAGAGTGTCAGGACGGATGGTGATGACCCCATCAAGTTGCTGTCGCCCGCCCCAGGGCTGGGGGCAGAAGATATGAAAGGGAACAAGAATATGTTGTTGCTATGCGCCCCAGGGCCGGGGGTAGGAGATGGGAGAAGAAAGAGAAAGATATTGCTCTCACTCACCCCGAGAGGAGGGGCGAGGATTTTCAAAAGGAAGGTAAAAGATAAATGGGGGGAGTTGCTCCCAATGTTGTTCCACAAAGACCCAGGGTCTGCGCTAGGCAGGCCGATGTGTTCAAATATCCCAAGTCAGAGTACTTGACTGCTCGAGTCTCGAGGCAGGTCTATTAGCCCAAGACTCAAGAGAGACTACTGCCCTGTCCGGAGCTACAAGGGCGTAGTCAAGAAGAGATGAACCGGGTGGTTCAAGATTTCTTTCATTGCCTAGGGAACTCCTCCCTAGGGCAACGAAGACTATCTCGTGCCCTGGGCACCATGGGGGAAGAGGAAGAAGTCCCAGAAGGAGTGATGCTGGAGGTTTCATCCTCTGACTCCAATGACTATGAAGATGGCCGCAGGGCCAGATATGAGAAAGATATCTACCAGGAAGAGGGAAAAGAAAAGAGAATGTCTGTATTTGACCGTCTGACATATCCTAGACAGGTCAAGAGAAGAGTTCGCAGGCAGAGAGGGAAGATACAGATTCTTGCTTGCAATATGGCCGGCGTCGTCGGAAGATATGGTATGTTACCAAATCAACCAGAAGAATTGATCAGCCTGGCCCACAGACCGGGTGTAGTCACAAGAAGAAGCAAGGCAGCAAAAGATAAGATAGTAGCTGCTAATCAAGACGACCTCTCGGCCGTCAATGAAGCCCGAAGAGTCACCATGATGACAGTAAATATGGTGACCGCTGAAGAAGAAGACGATCCTCTCTCAGACCCCGCTGAAGAGACTTCGGGAGAAATGCAGATTCCAACAACCATGGATCCCATGATCCAGATGATGTTTAGAAAATATCAGCAAGAAATTGTCTCTCTCAGGAGACAATTGAATGAGAGGAATGAACGGACACCTGTCTCTAAGCAGGCCGAGCCAGCAGGGCAGACATCCAGTTCAGCAGAGGTGGCCGTTCCAGCTGTTCCTCATCAGAATAATATGGGCAAGGCGCTAGGTCAACCTCTCTTACAGCAGGCGGCAGCCCAACCCTCTACATCTCAGACGCAGCCCGCCATGCCGGCACCTCAGCCAACCTCAGATACAACGGTCATGACGACCCCTCTCAGTCATCAGCAGGCACACTTCTTCCCGGAACCAGTGGATCCAACTGTGGTAAATAAACTGATGATAGAAAAAATGATCGAGATGAAGCTGTCTGAGAAAGTCGGGGACGACTCCAGTACTTATGATGTCTACAAGGTGCCGTACCCTGCACATTATGCTGCCAAGAGACTACCACCAGGCGTCAGCAAGCCGCCTAAGTATGAAAAGTTCAATGGCCAAGGCTCCCCCAGGGAGCATATAGCCTATTACACTACAATCATGGGCAACCTAGCGACCGATGAAGCATACTTTCTGAAATTCTTTGGCTCGTCCCTTACAGGTTTAGCCTTTGAATGGTACTCCAGCTTGCCAACTGGGTCGGTGGCTGACTGGCCCGATATGCAGCGAAAGTTCCGAGACAGATTTCATGTGACAGAAAGAGAAATCACAATAGCCGAACTGTATGCATCCAGGCAGAAATAGGATGAGACCGCTCTAGATTACATAAAAAGATGGAGGAATTTGGCCATGAGATGCAGGCGACCTCCTCATCAAGAAGATGATGTACAAATATGCAAGCAGAATATCAGAAGAGAAGTGCTGGAGAAGATGATCGGGGCGGATGTCAGAACATTCGACCGATTAAATAACATAGTTGCAGAGGTCGAGACGTTCCTAGCTAAGCGTCCGACCACTAATGCCCCTGCTATGCAAAAAGGGAAGGCTGCTGATCGACGGCCATCACATTTGGAGGCCAACGCTGTTGATTTCGGAGCCTTTGAACAACAGAAAGAGAAAGACAAGGCGACTGATGCTCCTCCGCCGACAGGCCCAGCAGAAATGAAAGAAAAGGTTTCCCTAAGGAACATGAAGAGAAAAGTGTTGGGTTCGGTGCAGTATTCAGAGGGGGGGTGAATGAATATAGCCTATAAAAATTTCACCCAATTAACAACTAGAATGCTAACAAGATAAAGCTCAACTAGAATTTCGCTCTCATGATAAATTAAAACACTCTAAGAAAACTAATTAACTCTTCTGCTCAACCAGAAGCCAAACACATGGAGCGCCCCTATGCAATCATCTAGCGGAAGCAAACAGATAGAAACATCAAACCACTGCACAAGGGGTTTTTAGGTGGTTCGGTCCAGCAGACCTACATCCACCCCACACTCAACCCGAGTGTGGATTCCGCTGACTCACAGCTTGAACAGCTGGGCATCACAGCTTGCCTTACAACCGCTGGGCAACACAGCTTGCCGTCCGAGGAATCCTCCTCGCCCCGCTGAGCAACACAGCTTGCTGTCCAGTGGAATCCTCCACTGCAAACCGCTGGGCTATACAGCTTAGCCGTCCAGAGGTAGCACCTCTGCAATCCGCTGACTAACAGCTTGAACAAAGATGTAAAATAGAAAACAGAAAATAGAACAAGACAGCAATCGGAAAGCTGTAAGCCATGAAGCACAATGTGGCTCTTAAAGAGCTGGATGGCCTGGATTTGATCCACAGTCCATCAAGAACAGATCTCCCTCGATCTCACTCTCTTTCTTCACTCTCTCTCTCTTTCTCTTTCTTCTCTGCTGCACTTCTCTTCTTCTCTCGATCTCTGCTCTCCTTTTCTCTCTTTCTCTTTTCCTTTTCTTCTGCTGGATCATGGAAGCTCTCTCTTCTTTCCCCCTTTTTCTTCTCTCAGCTTCTACTCTCTGCTTCGATCACGATCAACCTCCATCTGAAGATGAAGGCTCCATTATATACCAGCAACAGCAGCAGGGCGCGTGTGGCTTCCACAGTTCCCGCTCTAAGAATTCGGACCACGTGGCAGCATCCAGCAGGCTGTCAGTACACGTGTCCTCATCTGGGCACTCTCCTTATCCTCGGATCACGTGCCCAGCACCAGTACGCTCAGCAACTAGAGTTAGATGGCGTCAACCCACTTGCTCCAAGGAGTTGACGCAGCCTTCAGAGATATTCTATCAGCAAAGCTCAAGTCTGCTGCGTTGACGCTTCCAACCCGTGGCGTTGACGCATTGATGCGTTCCAGTGAGCAACCAGCCTAGCCCTATTGATAGTTGCGTCGACGCTGCTCCACTGCTGCGTTGACGCATCGGTGATCCAGTGATCAAGGTCTTCGGCAGATAACCGTGCTGCGTCGACGCTGCTAATCCATAGCGTTGACGCAGTGGTGTTCCAGAGCTGAATGTATATCAGACTCAATTACTGCGTGGACGCTGTCTTGCAATGGCGTTGACGCACTGCAGTATTCCAGTGAGCTATGGACTCTGCCTCATTAACTACTGCGTCGACGCTGCTGTAGCATGGAGTTGACGCAGCCAGGTGAAGCTCTGAAATCCTCTTCAACTGAAGCGTGGACGCATTGAACTCCCAGCGTCGACCCTGTTCTTCATTGTTGTCATCATCTGAAGACAGTGTATAGACTTTAGAACTGATGCACGATGTACATACTTCATGATACTCGTCCAATGTATATACTTAGCTGAACAAGACACACAATGTATAGACTTGCAGCCATGAACAAATGCAATGTATAGACTCTTCAATCGACAGGCAGACAATGTATATACTTGCTCAGTGTATGGACTTTATTAAAAGAACATGCAATGTATATACTTGCTCAGCCTGAAGCAATGTCTAGACTTCAGCTCAAGGCCAGTGTATAGACTTCAATGCCCTTCGTCAAAAGCGATGTGCAGACTTGTGAAGGCGAATGCAGTGTACAGACTTTGCCAAGCAATGTACACACTTGTAGAGTTGACGCTACATGAAACACTGAGTTGACGCTGTATGAAACATGGACAGTGTACAGACTTTACCCACTGTATGGACTTCATGCAATGCAAACGAATGTGTAGACTTCACTATGTAAATGGCTGTACAGACTTAGTCAAAACATGATGTATAGACTTTGGACTCCAAGGGCGATGTATGGACTTTCATATGAAAGGCTGTACAGACTTTGAAGGCAAAGGCCAATGTACAGACTTTGAAGTCTGGGGGCGTCGACGCATGATGCATGAGACACACTTGCTGCGTTGACGCTGCATGACTTGCGAAATGCATAGAACATACAGAGGCTGTATAGACTTTGGCAAACAAGCGGCTGTACAGACTTTGACACAACTGCGATGTACAGACTTTTGGGCTCGTTATGCAGTGTATAGACATGCAAGTTATATGAGCAATCTGGGGGCGTCGACGCATGATGCATGAGACACACTTGCTGCGTTGACGCTGCATGACTTGCGAAATGCATAGAACACACAGAGGAAGCAATGCACCGATCTTAATTCAAGCACAAAACACTTTATGCACTCTCATGCATTCTCCACAGAATATATCAGTTATATGCATTCAGATTGTTATGATTCAATGTCAAGCTATTAGCAAAACAAAATGGTGACTCATTCGTGTTGCTATCATTAAAACACCACATTCATCAAAGCACAAGGGGCACAACAATCTCCCCCTTTTTGATGATGGCAACATAATGAATCACACTGACTCGTCAAACTATTCTCCCCCTTTGACATAATCAAAAAGAAAGGGAATGGTTTGAGAGACACAATGCAGCACACAAAGACACTTATGACAATGAAACATCACTCCCCCTATCAGCATGCAAGATTAACTACTCTCCCCTAGATGCAAAGAAACCATAACTCCCCCTGAAGCACAGGAATGGATTCAGGTTATCCAATAAATCAATCTGAATTCTGCCTTTACAAAGAATCTGAATTCTGGTGAAAAGACCACATAATCAGAACTTATTGCAGAACAAGATGGAAGATTCCAACAGTGTGGAGAGTAAAGTGATTGGTGATAGAAGGGCAATAATAGACAACAATCATCACAAGACATCTCAATGAATAATCAGACTGAATCTGATCAGGCTATCTGGAAAATCTGATCATGAGGGATTTTAATGCATACATCACTTCAATAAGTCTTAAAAGATGTAGACTCTTCTATCATAAAGGGTTATGAAGTGGCAACTTAACCAATCTGATTTAATTTTGATGTATACCAAATTTGTCAAATTAAACTCAATACTCATATCTGAATCCAAGTTTTAATAAAGGTTAACCAAATATTCAGATAACACCCAAAATCAATCATCTTTTATCTTACACATATGATCTCAATAGCACCTTTGAAAGATACACAGATTAGTACAGAAGTTAAACACTTTTCAAGAACATGAGTTGACAGATTTTTCAAGATAATTTCATTTGAAGCACATTATATTTTTCCTGAGCAATTTAAGTTGATCAACACCTTTTTACATGAGGCACAACAAGTCTTAGTTGAAGTGACCCAGTTACTCAGTGTGATAACTGTCATTGCCTCTCACTTTGAGAGCAGAGTTAGCAATATGAGTGTCTTTTTACATGAGAAGACACCTTTATCAGAGGCCAGACTCCCCAGCTACTCAACACAGATAAGCTATTGCTCCGTCAGGTTTTGTTTCACTAAATTTTTATCAGAGATAACTATGGCACCTCATGACATGAGTTGCTTTATTTCATTGATAAAGAACTCAGTTTCTCAGAGACCGAGTCATTGCTCTGAATTCACAATTTCTTCATTTAGTCAACATTTTCAAATTAATGTTTAACAACAGTACACACTATATGCATCTTAGCCAAAGAAGCCCTGAATTCAAATTTTTAGATATCTGATGAGAGAGTCTAAGGTTTACATGAAACATGTGGTTAAAGTTTATTAAACCTTATCATTCAGATATTTTCAATTCATTTAACTACAAATCTGAGAATACATTAATCTTATATCAGTCTGATTCAGTGATAATTCTTAAACCTATATGATAGAAATTTCTACAATGTTCTCAGACTGAATTGCATGACATGCAGCTTAAGTTCCTCAGATCAGAAAAATAAGTTTAGCTGACCAACAAATCAATAGTAGAGCCAATTCAGTCACACCAGCTGAGAAGAGTGTGAAAGGTGAGTATAGGCTGGAATTTAGACAGATAGTATCATGAAGGGAGTTGAAAGAAACTCTTCTTTAACAGCTCAACAAATAGAAGGCAGAATCCTTTTTCAAGAGAGAGAAATATGACATCAGATGAGAGTTGATCAATTTTTAGGCAAGAGGTGTTCAAGATGTGACAAACAAAACACCAATTCTAAGTGCTCCCCCTGTCTAGATGCAATTAATTTCTTTTCAGGTTTTTCAACTCCACTACACTTCATATGCAACATTAGTCAAACTCCCCCTGACAAAGTGCATGAAATACAATTAATGAACTGCTCATGATTTTAGAATATGCTCAAGAAGAATAAATGCTTTGTTCAATCAGAGAGAGAATTTATCAAATGCATCATTTTCATTTCAAATTTTCAGATTTTTCAAATTTTATGAAATTCAGTACATTGCACTAAATGAAAACTAGACCCATGGTACAGGGCGAAGGACTTGGTCCAAGGACCACCTCACACATGCCAGTAGCATCCAGACATACTCCATATGCCCTTCGGCACTGTTCCATTTAATATACTATGATGGTCAAGCATGACAATGCAACATAAAGCCGTCCTACATGCATTGAACAATTTCATTGACAGTCATGCAAATGATGTATGCAGACATTAGACACATGCAATGACTCTATACACTGAAGAACTATTCACAATCAGCAAGTTATGCATTCAACAACAAGCATGCAGTCCATTTACACAGTGCAATAATCAGTGAGAGAAGAGCATCAGATATATGCAAGGTAAAACTCAGTAGCTGAGTCTGGAATGCAGACTGATCAGCTAGACATGAAGAGATCATCAACAATCAATCAAGCAAATCAATATGAAACTCACAATTTTCATGCTCACAATTTCAGATAATGGAATTTAAGCATAGAGTTTTGGAACTGACCTGAATTGTGCTATCATGGGGTTTTCATCCTTGAGTGCCTTGGTTAACCCCTTTTATTTCTCCCACCAAGGCACACCTGCAACATATCAATCAATATGATCTTGCAGGGACCCAAGCAGTCTTGGGTCCTGAATTAACAGTGACATTCCTAGCAGGTATGGTAGCCAACTTCTGTGCGTGAAGGTCATCAATTCTCATCACATGACAATCATTCATTGAATGACCTATCTGACCACAGTAGTGGCATGATGCAGCAGTTCTGAATTTTATTTTGTGCACATTCCTATGAGCAGGAGTTCTAAATGCATATGCATGGAAATTTTTGTTAGCAGAATTGAAATTCTGTTTACTAAAACCAGTCTGACTTTGGTATCCTGCCAGCCAACAGGTTACAGCCCTGTGACCTGGCTTTCCACAGTTAAAGCATGCAATATGCTGAACTTTTGAAACAAGAATATTTCCATGAGAGGCATTGTTTACAAGGAATTTATTGTAACCAAAACCATTTCTGTTTACAGGGAATTTAATAAATTCAGAGTTAGATTTCTTTCCCTGAGCATGCCAACAATTTTCAACCATGTGGCCCAATTTGCCACAATGAAAACATTGAATGTTCTTTTTATGAGATGCATGATTTTTAGCATGGAACAATTTATCATGCATTTTTCTAGCAGAAAGGTCATCATATTTCATTAATTTGCATTCATGCATGATATGACCTTCTTTGTGACAGTAAAAACATTTTATTCTTCTCTTTTGTTCATGAGAATGTTTCTTCATTTTAGAACTCCTAGCATGAATTCTATTAGGTTTCAAATCATCATTTCTCATGACAAAACAATCAGTAATTTCATGACCAAACTTACCACAGTAAAAGCATTTTACATTTTTGACACCAGATTTGTTGGCCTGAACTTTCTTAGCATGCTGATTATTATCATTCTTTTTCAAAACTTTTCTTTTCTCCTTCGTTTCCTTATTTTCCTGATTAGCATGCACACTTAAAGAAAAAGCTGAAGTGCTAGCTAACTCAGAGCTACGCACAAATGTTGTATACAGTCTTTTTCTCTCTTCCTGCTTACTACCTCCATCAAGGACTTTCTTCTTAAAAGCATCCTTCAGATTTTCTTTATTCTTAAGTGACTCAGACAGGGAATTGTTCAGTTCAGTGATTTCATTTTTGAGAGAAGAAATGAGCATTTCAGAATCTGTGATCTTTTCATTGAGTAAGACATTAATGGCTTTGTAGCTATCAATCTCTTCTATCAATGTGCTCACTCTCTCACATTCATTTTCAACTGAATTCTTCCCTTTTTCAAGCATTAAGAGTCTCTCAGACATGGCAGAATTTTGAAACCTCAATTCTTCATTTTTATTTTCCAATAAAGAGATTTGTTCCTTACTCATATTCAGATCAGCTAAGCACATATCATGAGATGTTTTTAGTCTTTGACAGTTTTCGCAGGGAACATTAGAGTTAATCTGTTCACATCTCTTTTTCAACCTTCTATTTTCATATTTTAATTTCTTGGACACTTTGAACAAATCTTCATACATTTCTATCAATTCATCAAAAGTGTATCCATCTGATTCGGAGCTTACCTGAGATGAGGTTTCCTCATCATCACTTCCCCGATTGGCCATTAAGCATATTGACTTTTCTCCTTCTTCAGCACTGTCCGAGGTGTTCCCTTTGAGTTTCGAGAATTTCGGACAGTCAGCCTTCGTGTGGCCAGCCTTCCTGCATTTGTAGCAGATGTTAACGTCAATATTCTTAGCAGGATTAGAATTATACCTTGTTTGCTTTTTGCCACCATCAAGCTTTCCTTCTCTTTTTCTCAGAAATTTCCTGAAATCACTGATCACCATTCCAATGTGGTCTCCATCAATTTCAGACCGCGAGAGGCTACTTTTCTCGCTTGATGATCCACTGTGGCTGGATCTGTTTGCTTTGCTGGAGCTAGCCTTCAGCACGATTGGCTCCATTGCAAACAATCTGAAAGCTCAGAACAAACTGAAGCACCGAGACCAGATGAACAAGACAAGGCACTAAGTCGGTGAGACTAAACAACGAACACAGAAAGCACACTCTGAGATGCACCAAACAAATCAGTAGGATCCTCTGCAGATTGTTAGATCTGATAGATCAGAGACCCACTCTGATACCAATTGTTGTGTTCGGTGTAGTATTCAGAGGGGGGGTGAATGAATATAGCCTATAAAAAATTCACCCAATTAACAACTAGAATGCTAACAAGATAAAGCTCAACTAGAATTTCGCTCTCTTGACAAATTAAAACACTCTAAGAAAACTAATTAACTCTTCTGCTCAACCAGAAGCCAAACACATGGAGCGCCCCTATGCAATCATCTAGCGGAAGCAAACAGATAGAAACATCAAACCACTGCACAAGGGGTTTTTAGGTGGTTCGGTCCAGCAGACCTACATCCACCCCACACTCAACCCGAGTGTGGCTTCCACTAACTCACAGCTTAAACAGCTGGGCATCACAGCTTGCCATTACAACCGCTGGGCAACACAGCTTGCCGTCCGAGGAATCCTCCTCGCCCCGCTGAGCAACACAGCTTGCTGTCCAGTGGAATCCACCACTGCGAACCGCTGGGGATTACAGCTTAGCCGTCCAGAGGCAGCACCTCTGCAATCCGCTGACTAACAGCTTGAACAAAGATGTAAAATAGAAAACAGAAAATAGAACAAGACAGCAATCGGAAAGCTGTAAGCCATGAAGCACAATGTGGCTCTTAAAGAGCTGGATGGCCTGGATTTGATCCACAGTCCATCAAGAACAGATCTCCCTCGATCTCACTCTCTTTCTTCACTCTCTCTCTTTCTCTTTCTTCTCTGCTGCACTTCTCTTCTTCTCTCGATCTCTGCTCTCCTTTTCTCTCTTTCTCTTTTCCTTTTCTTCTGCTGGATCGTGGAAGCTCTCTCTTCTTTTCCCCTTTTTCTTCTCTCAGCTTCTGCTCTCTGCTTCGATCACGATCAACCTCCATCTGAAGATGAAGGCTCCATTATATACCAGCAGCAGCAACAGCAGCAGGGCGCATGTGGCTTCCACAGTTCTCGCCCTAAGAATTCAGACCACGTGGCAGCATCCAGCAGGCTGTCAGTACACGTGTCCTCATCTGGGCACTCTCCTTATCCTCGGATCACGTGCCCAGCACCAGTACGCTCAGCAACTAGAGTTAGATGGCGTCAACCCACTTGCTCCAAGGAGTTGACGTAGCCTTCAGAGATATTCTATCAGCAAAGCTCAAGTCTGCTGCGTTGACGCTTCCAACCCGTGGCGTTGACGCATTGATGCGTTCCAGTGAGCAACCAGCCTAGCCCTATTGACAGTTGCGTCGACGTTGCTCCACTGATGCGTTGACGCATCGGTGATCCAGTGATCAAGGTCTTCGGCAGATAACCGTGCTGCGTCGACGCTGCTAATCCATAGCGTTGACGCAGTGGTGTTCCAGAGCTGAATGTATATCAGACTCAATTGCTGCGTGGACGCTGTCTTGCAATGGCGTTGACGCACTGCAGTATTCCAGTGAGCTATGGACTCTGCCTCATTAACTACTGCGTCGACGCTGCTGTAGCATGAGTTGACGCAGCCAGGTGAAGCTCTGAAATCCTCTTCAACTGAAGCGTGGACGCATTGAACTCCCAGCGTCGACCCTGTTCTTCATTGTTGTCATCATCTGAAGACAGTGTATAGACTTTAGAACTGATGCACGATGTACATACTTCATGATACTCGTCCAATGTATATACTTAGCTGAACAAGACACACAATGTATAGACTTGCAGCCATGAACAAATGCAATGTATAGACTCTTCAATCGACAGGCAGACAATGTATATACTTGCTCAGTGTATGGACTTTATTAAAAGAACATGCAATGTATATACTTGCTCAGCCTGAAGCAATGTCTAGACTTCAGCTCAAGGCCAGTGTATAGACTTCAATGCCCTTCGTCAAAAGTGATGTGCAGACTTGTGAAGGCGAATGCAGTGTACAGACTTTGCCAAGCAATGTACACACTTGTAGAGTTGACGCTACATGAAACACTGAGTTGACGCTGTATGAAACATGGACAGTGTACAGACTTTACCCACTGTATGGACTTCATGCAATGCAAACGAATGTGTAGACTTCACTATGTAAATGGCTGTACAGACTTAGTCAAAACATGATGTATAGACTTTGGACTCCAAGGCGATGTATGGACTTTCATATGAAAGGCTGTACAGACTTTGAAGGCAAAGGCCAATGTATAGACTTGGAAATCTGGGGGCGTCGACGCATGATGCATGAGACACACTTGCTGCGTTGACGCTGCATGACTTGCGAAATGCATAGAACATACAGAGGCTGTATAGACTTTGGCAAACAAGCGGCTGTACAGACTTTGACACAACTGCGATGTACAGACTTTTGGGCTCGTTATGCAGTGTATAGACATGCAAGTTATATGAGCAATCTGGGGGCGTCGACGCATGATGCATGAGACACACTTGCTGCGTTGACGATGCATGACTTGCGAAATGCATAGAACACACAGAGGAAGCAATGCACCGATCTTAATTCAAGCACAAAACACTTTATGCACTCTCATGCATTCTCCACAGAATATATCAGTTATATGCATTCAGATTGTTATTATTCAATGTCAAGCTATTAGCAAAACAAAATGGTGACTCATTCGTGTTGCTATCATTAAAACACCACATTCATCAAAGCACAAGGGGCACAACAAAAAGCATACTCCTTCCCCAAGGATAAGACGGGTGCACTATTTAACTGGGCTTATAAGTTCAACAAAATAACGTTGCCCGAGCCAAAGAGACCCGCTGATGCAGCAAAGAAGGATGACCCGCTGTTCTGTCCCTATCACCGGGGACTGGGGTATACTATAGAAAACTGCTATGTCTTCAAAGATGTTATGGAAAACATGTTCAAGAGGGGTGAGCTACAATTAGGGGATTACCAGGTGGACCCTCCACGCCCTCATGAGCCTCCAGCGCTGAGAATGGCTGCAAACATGATCTCTCTATATCAACAGTTACCCGAAGAGGCTGTTGAAGAATGCACTAAGCACACATACGAGACTTGTTTCCTTACCCCAATTAAGGAGCAGATAGGGTGGCAAACAGTGCCAGCTAAAACCAGGAAAAAGCCCTCAGCACGGACAGCACCAGGGGCCTCCATCCTGGGTGTTACTCTGAAGCAGACTTTGCCAGCAGTAGAGCAGGTATGGCTAACCGCGGAGTCATCGCCAGTTATCCGCATCCCTACTCACAACCGGAGAAAGCAACCTCCGCCACCTGCCCATGAGAAAATAAGCCCCGAGGTGAGGCACCAGCAGCTATATATTGATCAGCTGGATGAGTATGAACAGTCTGAGCCTAAGCCGATGCTAGTAAAGGACCATGTCCTCTGGGAGTAGATAGAAGGGCTGACCGTCAAAGAAACAGCAGGAAAAGAACAAGAGAAAGCTGAAGCCGAACTCTTCTGGGGGCACCAGCCAGCCAAGAAAAGATCCCAAAGAAAGAAGAAGTCAAAGAACAAGGAGAAGGTGACGACAGTGCACTGTAATACCCTCTCAGTGTTGTTCACTTTGCCTGGGGAAAATGATGATGCAGAGGCGTCGGCCATGCCACTGGATGCCAACCATGCTGAAGCGTAAACCTCAGCACATGCTACCCGTTCTGGGAGAAGATGGGGGCATCCCTCGCCAGCCAATCACAATATTATTTTCAGAGGAGAACAACCTTATCAGTTACCAGAGCCAGAAGTGCGAGGTGTCTAGATTCCCCCTCCTGCTAGTTTATACCAAGAAGAGAAGAAAAGGGATGGGGCCCCGTCATTCCTTGAATTCCTATCCAGTTTGGAGGGCGAAAAGCTGATACAAGCTGCACCAATCAGAAGTAACAAGCGCCAACAGCCAACGGCTCTGAAACCTAAGCAAGGTGAAGGAGAAGAAAAGGATCCCCCGACAGCACCAAGGGCCATCCTTTCAGAAGAAACCCCGCAAGAAACCAGCCAAGAAACCGAGACAAGAAGTGGGCAAGTAATGCCACAGGCACCTCGTGAACCTCCAAAGCCCCGCTGGGAAGAGGAGATGCGGCTCTCCAATGTCCGAGTAGGCAGCCCAATTATGAAAATACTGAAGAAGCTCCCCACCAGATTCTCTATATGGGAAATTCTTTCCTTGAGCGAGGATGCCCGCCAAGCAATTATTGATGCTCTACAGTCGCCCGCACAGTATGAGGCACTACTGACAGAAGTCAATTCTGGGCCAGCAGTCACTTTCACTGAAGATGACATGTTGATTCCAAATCCCAGCCACAACAGGCCGCTGTACATGAGGGGACATCTCAACTGCCAGTCATTAAGCCGGATATTGATAGATCCAGGGGCTGCTGTAAACATTCTGCCATACCGCATCTATCAGAAGTACTACTTCGATATGCACCTCACCAAGGTCAGAGACATGAAGATCGCGGGCTTTAACCAGAAGTGTGAGACACCTTTGGGGGTAGCAGATTTCAACCTCACACTGGGGGACCTCACTACTGTGGTGCGATTTTATGTGATCGAGTCTAACACCACATACAAGGCTTTGCTGGGGCGACCGTGGCTACATGAATACCAGATAGTGCCGTCCACGCTGCATCAGTGCATTAAGTACTGCCATGATGGTAAAGAAGAAAGGGTGTTTGCAGATCTACACACCTTTGAAGTATTCGAGTGTCACATGCTCGACGCATCCTATTATACGGACATTCCGCAAAAAGATAAGGGGAAAGAAACTGTGACTGGCCAGAAGAAATCGGCAGTAAATATAGAGGATTGGTCTTCGCCACCACCGCGGGGCTATATCAAAGAGCATGAGGTATCCCACATCTCTCATGTCGGGGATTTCGCATGGATTGCACCTCCAAGCATTCATCCCGATGATACTGATGAAGAAATGAATGAAAAATATACACAAATCAAGGTGCCAGAAGGATTAGTCAAACCCGTCACCAGTTTGGAATGCCAGACGGTGCTGCCACTCAAGATTATGGAGGTCCCTCGCTTCTGCGAGCCTCCTATCATATTTTACACCGGGGACCCTGTCGAGGAAGATGATCAGGACTGCGTGATCCCGGAAGAATCCACAAGCCGAATGGTGCCAATTGCAGGCTTGGACTACACCACGCAACGGGTCTCGCAGATGTTCTCCAAACTGCAGATGCCTTCACTACAGCCTGTCGCCCAGAAGAAAGCGTTCCAAGGACTTTGGGATCCGCCCCAGAACAACAAGGAATTGATGAAGATCACCCATCACCCGGGATTGGGCTACACTCTACAAGAATACTATGAGGCCGAGGTGGATGTCATCTCCACCTTTTTCTCACATGAACACCCTCCTGAGGTGGGCTATGATGATTATCCCTCAGAAGAAGAAGAGATTATATATCAGTCCATAATGAATGATGGGCCTTCTGGTGGCCGGCCAGAAGCAGGAAAGTCTGATGAAGCAAATATGTGTCGGTGTTGGGAAGACCTGTCTTGCAAAGAAGATCTGTTCCAGGCCGAAGCAAAGTTCGACACAGGAACCCCGGATGAAGATCGAATTTCTGATGATACAAGAGAATGCTTAGAGTTTGAACGTATTCTGAAAGAAGCTCGAGCTCTGCAAGATATAGATCCCCCAGAGGAATCCATGCCAGTGAAGCCTCCGGGAATGGAAAACATCTTCTTCAAATCGTACACGGAGCCGATCATATCCCAGCAGCAAGCTGAACAAAGTCGAATAGTTTCGGTCTTGTATGATGAGCCGCCATCGGCCGGAGACCAGCATGAAGAGTTAGAGAACTCTGAGACCGAAGAAGACTATATCTCAGGAGGTTTCGTCGATCTGCAGGAGGCTCCGCCCGAAATTGAAGATGGTGGCCAGGCCACTGTTGATGAGCTAATAGAAGTAAACTTGGGGACAGAAGAGGAACCAAGACCAACCTTTCTTAGCGTTCTGTTAGAACCAGAGGTCCGGGAACATTACATACAATTCCTGAGGGAGTTCAGAGACTGCTTCGCCTAGACGTATGATGAAATGCCGGGATTAAATCTCGATGTGGCACAACACCTGCTAGCGGTTAATCCAGAAGCCAATCCCATAAAACAGCCACCCAGGAGGATGCGACCTGAGCTGATCAACCAAATCAATAAAGAGGTCGACAAGCTTATTGACGTTGGCTTCGTCGAAGAAAATCAGTACACCACATGGTTGGCCAATATAGTGCCCGTAAAGAAGAAGAATGGGCAGATCAGGATATGTGTTGACTTCCGAGACCTTAATAAGGCTTGTCCAAAGGATGATTTCCCAGTGCCAATTACTGAAGTAATGATTGATGCAACCACTAGTCATGAAGCCCTTTCATTTATGGATGGTTCATCCGGATATAACCAAATATGGATTGCTGAAAAAGATAGAATACACACTGCATTTCGCACTCCAAAAGGGATATTTCACTACAAAAGAATGCCGTTTGGCCTTAAGAATGCCGACGCTACTTACCAAAGAGCCATGACAAAGATTGTCGATGGCTTGCTCTTCAAGAAAGTGGAGTGCTATGTTGATGACCTGGTGGTGAAAACCAGAAAGAAAGAAGACCATATGCAGGACCTGAGGGTAGTGTTTCAAAGGCTGAGGAAATACGAGCTGAAGATGAACCCTATGAAGTGCGCCTTTGGCGTGACTAGCGGAAAATTCCTTGGATTTATTGTCCGGCACCGGGGTATTGAGATTGATCCATCCAAGATCAAGGCTATTCAAGAGCTCCCTCCACCGAAGAATCTGTCTGAGCTAAGGTCTCTGCAGGGGCGTTTGGCCTACATCCGACGATTTATATCAAACTTGTCGGGTCGGTGCCACCCCTTTCATAAGCTCATGATGAAAGATGTGCTGTTCCTATGGGACGACGGATGCCAAGAGGCTTTCAAAAAACTGAAGGAATATCTCAAGACCCCTCCAGTATTGGGGGCACCAATCAAGGGCAGCCCTTTAATCCTCTATATAGCAGCCACGCATTGTTCGCTGGGGGCAATGTTAGCTCAAATAAATGAAGATGGAAAGGAGCAAGTCTTATATTACATTAGCAGAAGGTTGATCAGGACTGAAGAAAGCTATACTTACATAGAGAAGACCTGCTTGGCACTGGTTTTCGCTGTTAAGAAGCTCCGACACTATATGCTGTCACATGAGATCAGATTGATATCTGCAGCAGATCCGCTCAAATATATATTGACTCAGCCGGCACTCAAAGGTCGACTAGGCAAATGGGCTGTGATTCTGATGGAGTTCGACATCACCTATATACCTCAGAGGGCTATAAAGGGCCAGGCTGTGGCTGATTTCTTTGCAGAGCACCCTATACCAGAAAGTGCTATGCTGGAGACTGAGCTCCCTGATGATGAAGTGCTCGAAGCCTGTCAAACCCAGCCAATCATGTGGCAATTATACTTTGATGGGGCATCAAGAACAGAAACTGATTCCAGTGGGAAAATAAGAATAGGTGCAGGGGTCGGCATTGTGCTGAAATCGCTAGAAGGAGAAGTGTTGCACACCTCCTGTTCTATAAATAAGCCCTGCACCAACAATGAAGCTGAATATGAAGCTCTGATAATTGGTCTCCAGGTCGCCCTCAGTATGAGTATTCGGATGCTTCAGGTATTCGGTGACTCAATGTTAGTGATAAAATAAATACATGGAGAATTCGAAGTGCGAAAGCCAGAATTGAACCCCTATTATCAAAAGGCTATACGCCTCATGGCGAATTTCTACCACATTGAGCTCAATCATGTGGGTCGGGGACATAATGCTCAAGCTGATGCACTGGCAAAGCTGGCCAGCTCACTATCAGTCCCGCCAGATGAGACGCTCAACATTATTGTCATGAACAGGCGACAAGTCCCCAGCATGCTGGAAGCCTGTCCTGAAGAATATGAGATTGATGCCGTTGACAAAGTCCAGGCGTCTGATTGGAGACAGCACCTACTGCAGTGGTTCCTACACCAACAGCTGCCCAAGAACAAAGAAGAGAGAATGGAACTCCTAAGGATCAAAGATTCCTATGAATGCAGAAATGGAACTCTGTTCCGAATCATGGCGGACGCCCGCAAGAAGATTTTGCTTCGCTGCCTATCTACTGAAGAAGCTTGGCAAGCAATGAAAGAAATACATGCTGGGACAGCAGGGGCACACCAGGCTGGGCCTAAGATGAAGATTGAAATCAAGAAGCTGGGTTATTATTGGCCCACTATGTTTGAAGACTATTGCCAGTTTGCAAAGTCATGCCAGAAATGCCAGGAGCATGCCACTGTACCCAGGAGGCCTCCTGTAGCTCTACACCCTACAATTCCCAGCTGGCCTTTTGCTCAGTGGGGAACTGATGTAGTCGGACCACTGCCGACTTCTTCAGCTGGACACAGGTACATCCTGGCTATAACATACTACTTCTCCAGGTGGGCGGAGGCAATAGCACTCAGAGAAGTGACTGGTGAGTTGGTTGCCAGATTCATCAAGCACAATATCATCTTCCGGTTCGGGGTCCCCAGCCGAATAATATCTGATAATGGAAGTCACTTCAAGAACCAGAAGATATATCGGCTTGCCGAGAAGTACAAAATTGAATGGAGAACCTCCACTCCTTACAATCCACAAGCAAATGGATTGGCCGAGGCCTTCAATAAGACACTATGCACCCTGCTAGCCAAGGTCGTCAGTTCTAACAAAAAGGACTGGGGTGAAAAGATGTATGAAGCATTATGGGCATATCGCACTGTCTATAAAACCCCCACGGGTTGCTCACCCTATTCACTGGTGTACGGCTCCGAGGCAGTAGTCCCTATAGAGCTGGAGGTACCGTCACTCAGGATTGCAGTCCAGCATGGCTTAGTTCGTGACGAACGAACCAATGCTGAAAGGAGACTTGAAGAACTGGCTGAACTGGAGGGGAAGCGTCTGCAAGCCCAGAAGAATATCCAGATGTACCAAGCCCGCATGGCAAATGCCTTCAATAAGCTCGTCAAGGGGCAGGAATTCAAGAAAGGAGACCTGGTCATGGTCAAGAAAAGGGAAGTCATGGCCTCCAATCCAAAAGGCAAGCTTGCTGCTAACTGGCTGGGTCCATACGTAGTCCAGAGGGTCTACGAGGGCGGAGCCTACGTGGTTGTCAACCATCGGGGGGAGATTCAATTCTCGCCACTCAATGGGAAGCATCTGAAACTCTATCATGCTGCACCACTGCCTGCTGGGGAAGTGGCGAATGAACAGATAAATCAAGACTGATGACAATCAGATGATGAAGCCCTATTCGGACCCTTCGTCCAGATTAGATAATAAAACCCTACTCTTCCTGGTGTTGATAAAAAAATGGGACTAAAAATAGAGATGTCCCGCCAGACTTGTTCGGACATTCTGAACAAGGGCAAAAATGGCCAAAACCCAGCTATGGTGAAAACCCGAAAGGGCACTGTAGGCAAAATTGGGTACCCCGCCACGTGAAAACCCGAAAGGGCGCGTGGGCAAAAGCAAGAGGGGGCTGGCTTCGGCGAAAACCCGAAAGGGCACTTAAGCCAGTAATGTGGCAATTTAAAGTTCCCTTTTTCACCCTTCCTAATAAAACTCCGAGAAGGACGATCATCATAAAGTCCCACCGGAAATCCTGTCCAACAATCTTTCGGCCCTTGTCATCATTAACAAGATCGGTCGGCTTACTCCTTTAACTTGGACCCTTCGTCCCTGTTAAATGAATCTACCCCTCCGGCAAACGGCTTCGTGCCTAAGCTGCTACCAGTCAGCATCAGTTCAGACCTTCCGTCTGGACTGCATGAAGAAATATCATCCTTCTTTGCGTTGATGTCTACCCCACATCAACGGTAAAACTTATGTACACATTTCCCAGTGAACGGCCCCATGCTTGAGCTGCTACACAGCGACGTCACTCAGACCCTTCGTCCGAGTAGACGATGAAACCACTCTCCTTTGCGTTGATGTCTATCCCGCACCAACGATAAGATCCACATTCCCGGCAAACAGCTTCATACCCAAGCCGCCATCCACCAACTTCAGTTCAGACCTTCCGTCTGAATTGCATGATGAAGCCCTACTCTCCTTTGCGTTGATGTTCACCCCACATCAATGAATGGCACTCCGCCCTCGATGAGCTCTATCCACCTTGGTCTAGTGGCACTCTGCCCTGACCGAGCTACCTCAAACTTGGTCCAGTGGCACTCCGCCCTGACCAAGCTACCTTCACCCTTGGTCTAGTGGCATTCTGCCCTAACCGAGCTACCTTAAACTTGGTCTAGTGGCATTCTGCCCTAACCAAGCTACCTCAAACTTGGTCTAGTGGCACTCCGCCCTGATCGAGCTACCTTTACCTTGGTTTAGTGGCACTCCGCCCAGACCGAGCTACCTTTCCCTTAGTCCAGTGGCACTCCGCCCTGGCCGAGCTACTTATATCTTAGTCTAGAGGCATTCTGCCCTAACCAAGCTACCTCAAACTTGGTCTAGTGGCACTCCGCCCTGATCGAGCTACCTTTACCTTGGTTTAGTGGCACTCCGCCCAGACCGAGCTACCTTCCCCTTGGTCCAGTGGCACTCCGCCCTGGCCGAGCTACTTATATCTTAGTCTAGAGGCACTCTGCTCTGACCGAGCTACCCTTATCTTGGTCTAGTGGTACTCCACCCTGATCGAGCTACCCACACCTCAGTTTAGTGGCACTCTGCCCTGGCCGAGCTCGCATATAATAAATAACATCGCCAATGCGGGTCCTACGCCCGAATCGGCTCAAATCTATCCTTTGCGCTAGCATTACCTTCTTGCTAACGAATAGGCCTTTTCTTGGCGCAAGGCCTTGTGCCCTAGTCGACTCTCTCAATATCCTCCTCTTATACGAGTTCAAAAAAGAAATGATAAAAAAATAAATAATAATAAAAATAAAATGATAAAAAAATATATAAAATGATAAGAAATGGGGCTTAAAATAGAGGTGCCCCGCCGGACTTGTCCAAAACATCTTGGACGAGTGCAAAAATGGCAAACAACCCGGCTGTGGCGAAAACCCGAAAGGGCGCTGCGGGCAAAATTGGGTATCCCGTCACGTGAAAACCCGAAAGGGCGCGTGGGCAAAAGCAAGAGGGGGCTGGCTCTGGTGAAAACTCGAAAGGGCACTTGGGTCAGTAATGTGGTAACACAAAAAGTTCACTTCATGAATCTCCTTCGATAGCACATCCACTGCATGTCCCACCGATGATGAAACCCCGTTGGTCATGAGGCATATCGTCTTGATCGATGCTAAAGCCTCTGCTCTGATAAAATCCTTCCACTTTCTGTCTGATACCCACCACGATGAAACCTATCCAGTTTAGATCTTACATCTATCCTGATGAAACCGATCATATGTCCCACCGATGATGAAACCCCATTGATCATGAGGCATATCGTCTCGATCAATGCTACAGCCCATCTCGGAATAGACCTCCTGTCTGTTCTGACAAAACCACGTATCCTTTCATGCCCCGCGATGATGAAACCTGCTATTGATCGATTGGCACACTGCCCGATCAACGATGAAACCTATCCGGCTTAGACCTTACGTCTATCCCGATGAAACCTATGAAATCCTTGCATTGGTATGAACCTAATACCGATGATGAAACATGCTATTGATCGATTGGCACACTGCCCGATCAACGATGAAACCTATATGGCTTAGACCTTACGTCTATCCCGATGAAACCTATGAAATCCTTGCATTGGTATGAACCCAATACCGATGATGAAACCTGCTATTGATCGATTGGCACACTACCCGATCAACGATGAAACCTATCCGGCTTAGACCTTACGTCTATCTCGATGAAACCTATGAAATCCTTGCATTGGTATGAACCCAATACCGATGATGAAACCTGCTATTGATCGATTGGCACACTGCCCGATCAACGATGAAACCTATCCGGCTTAGACCTTACGTCTATCCCGATGAAACCTATGAAATCCTTGCATTGGTATGAACCCAATACCGATGATGAAACCTGCTATTGATCGATTGGCACACTGCCCGATCAATGATGAAACCTATCCGGTTTAGACCTTACGTCTATCTCGATGAAACCTATGAAATCCTTGCATTGGTATGAACCCAATACCGATGATGAAACCTGCTATTGATCGATTGGCACACTGCCCGATCAACGATGAAACCTATCCGGCTTAGACCTTACGTCTATCCCGATGAAACCTATGAAATCCTTGCATTGGTATGAACCCAATATCGATGATGAAACCTGCTATTGATCGATTGGCACACTGCCCGATCAATGATGAAACCTATCTGGTTTAGACCTTACGTCTGTCCCGATGAAACCCATGAAATCCTTGCATTGGTATGAACCCAATACCGATGATGAAATCAGCTACTGGTAGAGCGGCACATTGCCTGATCGATGTTGAAACCCATCCAGGGTAGACCTTCCGTTTGCTCTAATAAAAACACGACATATTTCCCCAAATCAATCTGGACCTTCCGTCTGGATAGATGATGAAATCCTATTCCTTTGCGTTAATGTTAATCTCCACATTAACGATTACAGTCATGCTCCCGGTGAATGGCTTCGCGCCTAAGCCACGAAACACACTCAAGTCGACCCAGGCCTTCTCCCTGGGTGAACGATGAAACCCCATACCCCTTGCGTTGATGTTAACACCCACATCAATGAGGATGCATACACAACTGAGCATATGGGACGACAACCCATAAGGTTGAAGTCCTAGTTCAAAGAAAAAAAGAAGAAAAAAAGAGGGGAAAGAGACGAAATGGGGCTAAAAATAGAGATGCCCCGCCAGACTTGTTCGGGCATTCTGAACAAGGGCAAAAAGGGCCAAAACCTAGCTGTGGTGAAAACCCGAAAGGGCACTGTAGGCAAAATCGGGTACCCCGCCACGTGAAAACCCGAAAGGGCGCGTGGGCAAAAGCAAGAGGGGGCTGGCTCCGGCGAAAACTCGAAAGGGTGCTTGGGTCAGTAATATGGTAATTTAAAAAGTTCCATGCCAATGACATGCTACCTTCATCTCCCGCCATTCACAAGAAGCCTTCCATTTGTCGCTCGGCATCTTGTCCGACTAGCGATAGAACCCTCGCAGGATAGACCTTACGTCTGCCCTGATAAAGTCTTCAGGCCCTTTTCAAAAGTCCAACCGACGATAAAATCCATCACCACTCTTATGAAACCAGCTATTGATCGATCGGCACCTCGTCCGATCAATGATGAAACCTATCCAGGTCAGACCTCACATCTTTCCTGATGAAAACCACATATGCTCTCACGTCCCACCTGCGATAAAGCTTACCCAGTCTAGACCTCACGTCTATTCTGATGAAACTTATACAACTTCGTTGCATCGATATAAATCCAATACCGATGATAAAATCAGCCACTGGTCGATCGGCACATTGTCCCGATCAGTTTTGAAACCTACCCAGGATGGACCATTCGCCCGTTCCAAATGATATTCTAACCCTTTTCATTCACATTTCTGTAAATAATCTCCCTTGCGGCACATATGGCCGAAGAAGACATTTGCTGCTACCAATGGAGTTCGGTTTAAGCACCCTCCGGATACCGTCGCGCGGTGGAGCGAGTTCCCCATCCTTTCCCTGAAAGGGTGGACGCTCTCCTGCTAAGTACGGGTTATTCGCATGAGGATTGCTAAAACTGCTACCAAATCACCATGAAGCAATAATAGTACAGCAAGTAAAGAACAATTGTATATGGGACCGACGTAAAGTTTCCTTTTCACTATATGAATGAGGAAAAGAGTACAAGAGAAGCCCCTATGGGGGAATTGTATTACAAAAAAGGGAGGGAAAGATGTTCACTGGCACCAGAATATGTCTTCGAAGGCCAAAAGACCCACATACAGAGCAGCCCCCAATTCATGTAGATGAGCCTCCTCCTCCTGTAGCCGAGTGGACTCGTCCTGAAAAGATGACACCTGCCCCTCCAACAGAGCTACTTCCCCCGCGAATTGCGGCCTAGAGGTTGTTATCGACGGCAGCTCAGCTCGAAGACCAGCCAGTTCAGCCTCTAGAATGCTCATCCGGTTGCGTATGAATTGCTCCCGCTGTGTCAGAGACTGCAGCTGGCCTTGGCGCTCCTGAAGGATAGAGCTCATTTTCTCTAGCTCAGATTTGCACTCTACCCTCTGCAACTTCAAAGCTGCCAGTCTGTCAGACATAATGTGTGCCAAGAAATCCGGCGGTGTACAAATTTTATCAACAACAGAACTCGCTGGGCCCATATTTTCAGGGGACAGCCCATCGCCTGCAGACCAGCGGTGAAACGTTCGGCTATCTCTTTCAACTGCAGATAAGTCAGTCCGGGCTGGGACTCCACTAGCTGGCGCAGCATGTCCAGATTTTGCCAGACAAAGCTCTCGGATGAAGCGAAACCAGGGGAAGGAAATGGAGCTACTTCAAAAGTCACCTCACTATCAATGTCTGCCCATAATGTGACATCCGGCTGGGAGGAAGAAGACGGGAGATCTGCTGAAGATGCCGACTGAACCTTCTTTGTGATCTCTTGCGGAGCTAAGGGGCCTTCTACCTCCATCTCCTCGAGGACTGCTATTTGAATGCTCGGAGAGGAAGGGCTAATGAGTGCTGGAGCATCTGCTTCGCGGGTCCCTGGTGCAGTGCCCGTGTCTTCAACATTCTCTTCTCGGGCCACCTCCTCCTCAAACCCTGAACCCATGGAGATTGATTCTGGGCCAGCTATGGACAATAGTTCCATCTCTGTATCCGCTGCCTCTCCTTCTTCCATCTCTTCTTCAACGGCTGTTCCTTTTAGCATTGAGACCGCATGGGCTACAGCCCGAAGAGGTTGGGGTTCAATCTCCATAATTGCTGTTATAGGAATTGCTGATTCGGGCACAATGGTCATCACCGCGGTCGCTACGAAGGCGGAACCCCTAGCTGGGTCCGCTTCAGCTCTGAAATCCAAGACCCTGATTAGAGCCGAACTATCCCCCGAGGTTCCCAAGTCCAGTAATGCCAGGTCCGTGGAGGACTGTATCCTCACTGGCACGGGGCGAATAATCTCAGAAATGCCTGCACAGGTTGCTGATGAAACAGGGATGATGGCCAAGGCGTCAGACGGAGTGGCTTCAAAGGCTGCAGTCGTTACTGGGCTAGCAACAGTGGATTCCTGTGAACAGATCAATACAACATCAAGCAGCAAATAAAAGGGAAACCAAGGAGGAGAAGGAGAAGATACTCACTCCTAATGTGATGCCGATATCCTCAAAGGAGTGCAGGGGAGAGGAAAGCTCCGCTGTTGAAGCAACAAAGGGAGGGGTTATATCTACCTCGGTGTCCAGGCGGCAAACTCTTCTGTAGCTCCTCCTCAGAAGACAGCACCAGCAGTTTGGAGGGGGGCAATAGCGGAAGAATGTCAGTACATACGGATGGGGCCTCTGATTTGGAGATACCCTCCGCCTCGCTATCGCTAAAGCCTGCCTCTTCTTCCTCTGCATCAGAGGCAGTCACGGAACTACTAGAAGATATTTCCACACTGTCCACGGGCCGGGCAGTCATCTTTGAAGTATGCCGGGAGGTGGACCGGGTAACTATGCGCCTTGTGGTGACAATCTCCCATTTTGTCTGCGCTTTGTGACCCTCCTGTGGCTGAAACACATCTCCTCCCGCTGCTATGACTCCGGTCTCCTCTCCAGCTGTCACTGTAGCAAAAGGTCCATGAAATAAATGACAGAAAAATAGCTGAAATGCACAAGAAAAGATGAGAAAACACACTTACCCTCTACTTCGCTGGCCGGCGTAGGAGAAGGCAATCTAGTGTCCGCGTCAGGGAGCGCCACAACTTGCTCTTGGGCTGTACAAAAAATAGTGGTCAGATATCCGGAGATCTCTTTCAGATTCAGCAAAGAAGAGAATGAAAGAAGTAGCTGCAAGCTAGTAATGTTACCCTCAGCGGATGCCTGGGCGGCCTCCCTCTCGGATGCAAATTCATCAAACGAAGGGATATCGGGGAGAGGGGTCCCGGTGTCCGTCGCTGTCAAGTCCGGTTGCTGGGCGTAAGCTGTCTTAGCTTCGCCTTCTTGGCCTTTACGACTGCAACCTTAACCGCCGAAGTCTTTCTCTTTTTGCCCGGAGGCAAGGGAGTAGTAGTCGGCGCTGCTGCAGGGACTTCAAAATGAGCAGGCTTCTCAGCTTGTGCAATGATTTTTCTATAAAGTCCCTGTCACTTTATATCTGGTCTGTCTGTTGAAGACAGAAGAAAAGCAGTGAAATCAGTGAATGCAAAGTTCAACACTGAGCGGAAGGCACTACAGTCATAAAAGAAAGATCATACCTGCTGGACCATCATAAAAGACAGAAAGTGGCCAATACAGATAAGCTACCTCCTTGGAGCGGGAAGCAGCCTCCTTGACGAGCCAGCAGACATCACCAACTGTCTGGCACTTCTCCACTAAGGCGGCCAGGTCGCTATGACCGTGAAAGTCAAGACAGTGGAATAAGTCGAGGTGGTCCATACCCCAGCCGTCAACATAATGAAAAGAAATGAACAATGGCTTATTCAAGATGCCGGCTATCGGACCCTCTACAGATAACCCATGTACATTCAGCAGAATAAACAGCCAAGACGTGTGCTTGTAATACGTCTGAGTCCTATCTTCCCTACGCACAAACGTCCGGTAAGGATGAAATCTGTCCGTCGGACCCTTCCAAGGGGCTGTTGTCGGGAGCGGCTCTTCAATAGGGAATGGGTACTGTTGCGCCTCCAGACGAGCGCCCCCTACATGACACAGATGCTTCAAGTTTTTCATGAAGGTGTCTTCATTAATAGCAGCAAAGACAGGAGTGGGCGGCTCAGAGCCTTCTTCTTTCAAAGCCCGACGTTTGGCCAAATAGTTCTCTGCCTCCCGCGGGTGCTGTGAATAAATCCTTTTCAGATGGGCCTCTGGAATGTCAAACACGGGGCCGGGTTGCTGTTTCAAGAAAGAACGCTCGGCCACGTCCCAGAATGCGCCCCTGCCATCCCTATAAAAACTGGTTCAGGTGTTCCACCATTTAATATATTCTGATGTGACCCGGGGAACACGGTTACAAATGGTTGGAATCCTGAAAACCACGCCATCCTGGCGATGAAAGAAATCCCACCATAGCCGGCCATCACCAACAATTGTGGACCCATGCTTGGCCTGACTATCCAGAGGGAATTGAGCGACTGATGTGGGGATATGTTGGTCGTAACCGAAATTCCTCCCGAAGCGGAATGGGTAATATGGCTCCAAGAGAAGCAGACCACCCTTTCTGAAGACCAAAACACTAGGCCGAATGGCCATGGCCCACCTAACTAGCTCCGGCTCCAGGATAGACCGAACAACATTAGCCCCTGAGACAGGATGAACATAAGTCTCTACCTCTTCCATCTTACATTCTCTTTGAGGGTGAACCAGAGGAGCTGAACCTGCTGCCAAGCTCCAGAAATGAATGCTGTCGGGGGCGTCTACTGGTACCCTTACCAGTCTGCCCCTTATTTTGAACAACTGATCAGAGAAAGAGCCAGGCTCGGCGCTGGCAAATTCAATCATCCTGGGTAATACTGTATCTGCCTGCAGAGTTCTAGGAGCCAGCTCGGGAAACAGACTGCAGACCCAGGCATTGAAGAAATGAAATGGACCCACGGCCCTCAAAGAGCGGGGAGTTCGATGCTTGTACAGGTCCCCCAAAGATTTGTAAATCAGACATAAAGCCACTGGGCAGAGTGACAGCCTCATTCCCCAGGCCATTTGGCATGCCGGATATATAGCTTCCGGCCTAATAATCGTTACGTCCCCCTGAGGGAGAGTGAAGGTGCATAGCCAAAATGTCAAATAAGCTACACAATGTGTGATAGGGTCCACCCCTGCTGGGTTCGGACCATCCTTGCCTACACGGCGCAGTGAAGCTGGCAGCGCGGACTTGTAACGGGGACTCCTTATCTGCTTGCTGGCGGTCGGCCCCACGGAAGGAAAGTCCGCATATTTCAAAGGGCCCCCGAAGAAATACTAGATCCATTGTCCGATCCGGATCCTTAACTTACTGCTCTTCTCTCGGGGTTGGTAACCCCTGGAAGATCCCCTGCTGTGAGCCAAACAGATAGAGCGATAGGCTTTCATCAAATACCGGTACGAGTAACCAAGCGAGTACCTGCCTTCGCCGTCAGAGCTATCTTTCTCAGCATCTTCCAAACAGACCTCTTCATAAGGCTCGCCGTCAATGGGCAGGCCAGAAAGCTGTGATAAACTCCAGAGGTCGAGAGATGTTTCACCCTCTGCTGTATAAAATATGTTGAACAAAGGGCAGAATACTTCGAACATTCCACAGCATAATCCGCGGGATATGGGATAGCGGAATCTAGAAGCAAAGACACTGTGGTATACCCCGGCTCTGATCAGCAGCGGGGCGTATTCCTTCAAAACAAACTCAGTGAATTCCACTGCTCCAACTCGGAATAAGTGGGCGTCGGTTATCTTGGCGTCTCGAACCAACCAGCAGCTAGCTGATACTTGAACTGGACAGCCGGACAATTCAACACAAAAGGTTCTTCTCGGTACCCCCACTTTATCGGTGCCAGGAATAGACCGTAGCCGGATTTTTCCTTGTGAACTCGGCCACTAGCATTGTCCCACCGAGCGGGTGTAAATTCCGGGGCCCGAGTCAACATCTTTTTCTCCGGCTCCAGTTCTGATATACCGAGGATTGCGTCCCAGTCACGCTTTTCCCTGGGAAGATAAATAGCCTTGCCACGATACACTGATTCCTTCAGGCTATCCCTCTCGGCAAGTATAGCAGCTTCGACTGCACGAGCTAGCCGATAGTCTCGCATTCCACCCACGGTGAAAGTCTGGATAAACGGCATCAGGTGTCTATCCTTCGGGAGATTTGGACTGTAACCACTGCCCAGTCTGAAGCATGTTTCCACGACAGTGGAGTAGACCCTGGACGTTGATACTGTGTCAGTTTCAGAATCAGAGGATTCATCAACGGCGGCAACTTTGTCGTATCTGAAGTCCAGGCTATGCACGTTCAGCCAGTTCACTACAGCCCGTGATATATCTGGCTGGGCTGACGAACTTGTTCCAGCAGCTCCAGAAGACGCAGCAGCAGAACTGGAGGCCATTGCAGTGTCTGCAGTCAAAGAAGAAATGTGAATTAAATCCCAAAATAAGAAACAGTCTTATAAAGATTGTAGTGTGAAGCTCTGTGAAAATTTCTGCAGCATCTCCCCTTATTCGGGGTCTCCCCAAAGAGAATAGGGAGCCGCCAACCAAGAGGGAGTGATCCCGTAAGAAATAGGGATTTGATCCCCAAATAATATCCTACCCGGGCGAAATCTAATGAGACGGGAAGGAAGCTGGATGGCTGAGGGGAAGAGCTCGTCGCCACCACCGAGAGAGTGAAGAGAGAGAAGAGGGAGTGAAGAATGAAGAGGAATGAGGCTCTCGGTGCCTTAAATAGAGGCCCAAGAGGTGAGGCTCTCGGCGCGATGAAATGCGTGCCGAGAACCCCCCTCCCTTCACAAGGGCGCGCCGAGAAGCCCTGCCAAGGCCCGCGCTGAAAAGCCGCGCGCCGAAAACCAACGCGTCGAGAAGGCTGTGCCGAAAGGCCGT
Source organism: Amorphophallus konjac (assembly GCA_022559845.1). Lineage (NCBI taxonomy): Eukaryota > Viridiplantae > Streptophyta > Magnoliopsida > Alismatales > Araceae > Amorphophallus > Amorphophallus konjac. The sequence goes on from CM040129.1 coordinate 127,685,143, forward strand.
GCGCCGAGAAGCTCACGCCAAGAGCATTCAAGTCAAAGAAATTGAAAGAAATCAAAGGAAATGCCAAAGCAATGATGCTTCCAAGTTGAAGATGAAAGATGACTAACAATGTCAAGCTGAGAAATGGGTTCAGATGCTGAATGATACATACACCTGTAGGCACCGTATCATTTATCCTGCATTCCCGCTACCTATAGGTGGGGGGCATTTGTTGACACCTGAAATATAACTGAGAATAAAGATGAGACCGAAGAGAAGATTGAATTAGAAATGAAGATCCCAGAGATTCCTGCAAAGCCGGAACTACAGAACAGTCGTCACTAAAGCTACCACCCGGCTGAAGCCCTCCCCGGCCAAGCTGATGTCCGGTGTTGTCATCGCCCAGATGGCAGTACTGATGAAGAATTGCAGTCCATTGACTGATGAAAATGATGCGGGACGGACACGGGGATCGACTCTACGTGGTATGAACCTCGGACTCTAGATGCGGACACGACCAACAACACATGATGGGAGAGACACTAGGCCCGACACGGAGAGCTCCTATGGGCTATACGTCGCTAACAGAAACGCAAGCTCACTCGTCGTCCCAAGCGAGGGAAACGCGGATCGTGCGCGGTTGAAGAACCGGCAGAGTTCACGGGTAGTCGACTCACTTCCGGACTCGGATCGAGTCACGGGACGGGTCACTCTCACACTCACAGCGGTGACATGGACTCACGGGCTAGTACCTATCACTCTCGGCAGCGGCAAAAGACCATATACTAAACTAGCAAGCGAATGCCAAGAAGTTGAGACCTTTACCTCCACGCACCCGGCGTGGCGAAGACAACCCCGGCCAATTCACGGACTCCCGGTTAACAATATTACAACAGTATAATAATTTGACCCACTCCACGCAGGGAGGTAAAAGGTCACATTTGGGGCCCGGGAATCACGCAAATCGGGTTGACGGGCAGCATCTTGATGTCGCCTGGCGGTGCCGAACTCCGCGTTTTTGTGCTTTCCGAACGGCGGATTCTACGGGTCCGTGGGGCCCACGGACGGCGCTATCCTCCGGATCTGCGGGGGTGGGACCCGCTGTGATGGGGACCCCTGGTGGCACGCCTCCACGGACGGCGGTCGGCCGGAAACACCGATCGGGGGTCGATCGGCCCCGATTCCCAATTCGTGAACTAGCTGCCCACGGATTTCTAGTTCTGTCCTCCAACGCGCGCTCCGGCAAGAATGGACGCTGCGATAAATCCCGACGTCGGATCGGGGCGCATGAGCTATCGCTGGAAAGATCTCTTGAAATCCTTTGATCTAGGCCCAGAGAGATATACTGGATCTGGTAGGATCTGGACTTTACTGAATTTACAAGCTCCTGTTGTACAGTACCCGAAACCTCAGATCTGCAGGTGAGTTGTCTGAAAACTGCCGTTGACTGTAAGATAGGTGGCAGATTCAGCTCCTACGCTCTTCATGAAAGTTGTAGGATTTCGAACAAGGAAAATGAAGATATTTTTTGTGGACTGATTGGAGGTGTCTGCGATTTGTTATGATTTGTTTACTGGAAGGTGGTCGGATCTGGGAACAGGTGGACAGCACTGTAGCTAGATCTGAGAACGAATTTTGAAAAATAGGTGGAGGGCTGATCAAAAATAAAAAAAAATCTTGGGTGTAGGGGTTGATGGATGGAACTCACAATAAAGTTGGGAACTCCAGAAAAAATCAAAAGATGGGTCGGAGATGTGTAACTCAGGAAAGGTAAAAATCAGAACAGGAAGCAGACAGATCTGGTAATTAAAGTTGGCCGAAAATGAAAAATTATCAAATGGGATCTTTATGACCAACCAAATTTTGTGGAACGTTCTTGAAACCTTTGGAACATCCCCTCAAAATTCCAGATCGAAAGGAGCTCGTGGCTGACTGCAGAATTTCTTGGGAGGGGCAGTGGTCGGCTGAAGATAGAACTCCGGCGATCCCGATGGCGGTGCGGGGGCGGCTCGTGGCGGCGCCGATGATGACCGGAACCGATAGGGAGGAGTCACACCTCCAGAAGGTATTCTTCTCAGCTGCAAGGGGGAGAGGGAGAGAGGGAGAGGGGGGGTGCCCAAGGGCTGCTCCAAGGATTTTCCAAGTTCAAATGGCATTAATTCATCAAAAATAAAAATTACAAGCATATATAGGTTACATGTCTAATCAATCCTCAACCGTTGGATCTAGGGATGGGAGATGGAGGGCTGGGATTGCATGTGACCATCCACAAAAATTAAAATTAAAAATACAAGGGGGGGCAGCCCATTGATTAGGGAGGCAAGGGGGGGACATGGTAGGTGGGGGTGGGTTGGAATTGTTGGCATTTTCATTCCAATGTCCCCCACTTGGCCCACCCTTCTAGAAGCCACCATTTGAATGGTTGACCGACCCCACATGGGGCCCTAGGGATGAGGTGGATCAATGGGAGGGGGCCTGGGGTCCCATGGGGCCCAGGGGTCCCATTTTTACAAATAAGCCCCTCTTACAATCAAAATTACATACCGAATAAAATGAAGTAAACACACATTAAACACAAATAAAGTCTAACTAAATATGATAAATGCTGGGACTCATGGGAGAGTCTCCAGGCTGTCTCCGAGCCATATGGATGCTGAGGTGGCTCGAGTCATGCTCCGTGTGCGGTACCGGTGGCTCGGCGTGTCGCGCCGCTCAACTGCTCGGGTGTCCGCACCAGAAAATCTCCAGAAATGTTCTGATAAAGACAATGTCAACTAACCAACTAATGGGCATTCACCTGTTCTGACAGATTCGAGGGACTGACAAATGAAAAGGTAGATTAGGCAGCTTTGACAGCTCAAGCCTACTGATGAGGAAGATTAAAACATTAAAAGCCCTAAATGGGCTCACTAGTGTGGCGTCGAGAGCTCCTCACCGAAGCCCAAAAAGCCCATGGAGGCGGCGCCGGGAAGCTAGACTCTTGGCGTCGGGAAGCCTCCGCAACCGACTGAGGCACGCCGGGAAGGTGTGAATGGCGCTCCAGAGTCGATCATGCCGAGAAGGGGGGGCACTGCGCTTATAAAACCCCCCGTTTCATCCAAGACAAAAAGAGAACAGATAGATAGACAGATATCGAAGAGAGGAGTAGCCACACTCACCAGATAAGATAACAAAGAGAGAAGAGAAGCTGCTGCTGCGAAGTCCGAGAGAAGGAGAAGGTGGGGTGCTCGGGGAGGGAGAGGAGTCAATGCTCCGCCCTCCCCCTTCGTTGTCTTCTCCTCTTGCTTTCTTTTTGCTTTGATGTGTAAGCTTTGATTATGTTTTCTATTTTTCCGAAGTGAAGAGATCTCCCTATTGTTGAGAAAATAATGTATTAGTCTGTCTTCCCTCTCCCCTTCTCCTCTGTTTTATCTTTGTGAACGATGTAAACGATGAAACAGTGAAATGCAATTTCGTGATTGCTCCGCTGAATTGGTGGTGGTCGGGCATCCCCCCCCTTTTTTTTGTGCTCTCTCTCTCTCTCTCTCAAAATATCTGTCGTCCCCTGTGTGCATTGATCGTTCGGACGCTTAGAACCCCAGTGGTTTCTTGTGCTTATGTGCATGTTCGTTTCAGATGGGGTGGAGGCAAGAGAGTCCCGATCCTCACTGTGGATTTTTGGGCTTTGCCCTCCTTCTCCCTCGTCGACATCGATGATATGGACGCTGTGAGGTCTTTATCCTCATGAATTTCCCAAGCCATCAGGGCTATTGCAGGGATCAGAGACAGTCATCTCTTGATCCCCTGCGTGGCTGGCGATATAAAGGGTATAAAACCCGTTCCAGAGGGCTTCGAATGCTTGGTGTTTCTAATCCCTTGAACCCCTTTCATCTGTGACCCCTTGATGTTAACCTGGTAGAGCCCTTGATTCTTCCCTCGCTTGCATCCTGAAACCCTCCTGTCATTATCTGAACCCCCCCAGAAAATCGTCAGAACAGAGTATCGTAAAACCCCATAAACCTTCCCGGCATCAAAACCACCATCTTCCCGGCGTGAACATCCATCGTCGCAATGAACAGCTGTCGGCGCGGCCCTTTGTGCGCCGAGAACCCAACAGAGGCGCGCCGGGAACTCCTTTCTCCCGTCCCGAGAAGTCATGTTGTTGTTGGCGCCGAGAAGCCTGTGCCGAGAGGCCCCTTCCTCTTCTTTCAGCCGCGCCGAGAATCCTATGCCGAGAACCCCCTAGTGGCGCACCGGGAACTCTTTTCTCCCGTGCCGAGAAGCCATGTTATACTCCTAATTATCGGCACCGAGAACCTCTTTCTTCTCAGCCTAGTCCTCGATCCTCATGCTGTATCCACTAGAGGGATAAACGAAAAGTCATCAAGCTTGCCTCAGGAAATAAATCGATGGGGGGGGGGGCGACCTCCCCAACATTTACATTGATCCAGGATCTAATCCCATTTTCCTTCCGGCTTTCATCCCGGCATCCCGTGGATGATAGTCTATATATCTCCTTGGCATGATCCAAGATAAGGGGATATGCTGCCAAATTTCACTCACATCACCTCGAGTGACTATGGTATTCTCTCCTAACCCCGCTGGCCCACGGAGTTCTGCCACTGCATGTTCTCCGATGGTCCCTCGAAAGGGGGATATTAATAAGACATCGCATCGGCATAGGGTGTGTCATGTTATACCGGTCCCTCTTCAGATTGCGGGTCAAAGATACCCGATCCTTCATGGATCTCATCCTGCCACTGCAGGGATGGTTTCCTATTCCCACTTGGCATAGTCCAAGGTAATGGGGATATGCTGCCGGATTTGCTCCGCACCAGACGTACTCTTGCCTCATCCAGTCTGTTTAATGTCTTGCGAATAGACTAGCACACTCTCACTTGAGTTTTGTTTTGCCGCTATTCTCCTCCTGTCTTTGGCGCTTAATCAAGGGTTGTCTTCCTTAGGGAGGACGTAATTAACGTCATGGCCTTTATGGCATGGCGGACTTTCGGTCCCGACTCGGACTTCACAATCGACTGATCAAGTCAGATCGAGCACATAATAAAATCGTCACTACGGTGACTGGCACGCCTAATAAACCAACCAATAAATCAAATAAATAAATCAAAAAAAAATCAAGATCTTTAAAGCAAATCCGTCCCCCACAGGTGGCAGCTCACCCTCTGTCAAAAGGGTTGCGACATCTACATAAGGACAAAGATTAGTATACAACGAGCAATAGCCAAGTATACTCACCACCCAAGAGAAGCTCAGACATGTCTTACTAGCAGGCATATTTCCTGGGGAAACACCCTCAGTATCCACATCCTCAGTCCTCTCCGGTGATAAGCTGGGGGTGCCAGAATCTCCATCGGGTGCCCCCGTGGCTGTCGGTGGCAACTCATCCTCGGTGGGAGAAGCAGGCACATCTGCATAAGAATGTGTTACTTGTAGCCAGTATTAACAAAGCAAATTCACCATAATAAAACAACCAGTTACTTACATGAACATCCTACTGTCCTGTACATAGCCCATCTCACAATGTAAGCTGACAACTCTGACAGTAAAGGTGGGAACGACGACTCTGTCAGTGCTACGGATAAGTCACCTCCCATGACATTGCCCTGAATGGCGGCAACGCCCTCAGTAATCGTCTGCTCTACATCAAAAGCTGGCAGTTCTACATCCAGATCGGTGATGGCAAGCCCCTGAACCATCTCGATGGCCATCGTCATATCTCTAGCTACACAAGAGAGCCACACTATCAGTCAGTTAGTAGTGGCGAATAAACAATAAAAGGTGAAAAAGTTGGTAGCCCATTTTATGAGAAAAATGGCACTCACCAGAGCTCTCCCTCAACTCCACGCTCTCTAGTGAATCCACCCCTATGTCTACAACACCAGAAGAAACATACCACCTGTTATTTTCATAGAAAAAGGAAAATTGATATCAAACCAGACTATATGAGGATCAGTAAAATGGCTTTACCTAAAGCTCCAGAGGTCTCTCCCATCTCTTGATACAAGGGTGTGCCAGCAGCAGCTAGAGGCTCTCTCATCCGATCCATCAGCTCTTCAAATGGAGGGACCACCCCGGGAGTGGGGGAGAAACCCATTCTAGTCACAGCCTCTAGAGGAGCTACAATACACATTCACGCACAAAAGTGAATCATCTCTACAAGGAGCAATGACAGCAAATGATACTTGTTGGGTGCGCAATCGGATCTAGAGGGGGGGTGAATAGATCCTTTTAAGAAAACTATCCCCAATTAAAAACTAATCTGGACAGAACTCAAATGCAGAATGATGAAACTGAAAAGCTGCACACAATAATCAAACAAAATGCTTAGTGCAATTCTCAAACCGAGTATGCTAAACTGAAGATGATGCGGGACGGACATGCGACTTGGGACTCTAGCTCACGATTGTCCCTATGCGAGGGAAACGTGGGACCGTGCGCGGTTGAGAAATCGGCAGTGAGTCTCGGGTATCGATCTTTCCGCGTTAACTCGGGTCGAGTCACGGGACGGTCACTCACTCTCGCTCTCGCAGCGGTGATGAAATGATAACAAGCTAGATAATCTATCACTCATGCAGTGGCATACACAAAAATATACGAGTAAAAAAATGTCTATGAGGAGGGTAGCGAGTGTACCTCCACGCTCCGGGCGTGGGGAAGACGTTCCCGGCCAAGTACGGTAACTCCCGGTAACAACGGTAAAAGTTAATTACAACAGTGAATTTTATTGGCCACTCCATGCAGGGAGGTAAAGGGCTACAAGTGGGGCCCGGGAGGACCGGTCCTGGGTTGACGGACAGCAATCAGGAGATAAGTACGGCACGAACTCGGCCTGCTGGTCCGACTCGGCACTATTCCAACTCGATGCTACGCCAACTCGGTTGTTGACTCACTGGACAGCAACCAATGGTTTCCAAAGGAACGTCACCTTCCTGAGATCTTCCGGAGGCGCCGCTTGGTTGGGATGATGGCAGGGCGTCCCTGAACGACTCCCTGAAGGGGCGGCTCCTGAAGTTAATTTTTGATATTTATTTCTGAATATCTTCTGGACTGCAATTTTGGACCTGCACAGGGAACAGATCTGTAGGCCTCGGCGACACGAATTAAATATCTCAGATCCGAAGGCCGATCGAGGCGTGGCTAGTACCGTTGGAAAGAGCACGCATAGATCTACAACATATAATTTTGACAGCTCCATCCCCTGAAAGGATTGAAAATGAATATGGCTATAACACTGTTTTTGTTTCTGACTCGGACTGACAGACACACATGGCATCAAGAGATCTGCCTAAAACTGATCTTTGACCGATGGTCAAATGAATTTTCTAGACTCCACGAAAATTATGGTAGAAGGGGATATATGAATGCAACACTGAGTAATTTTTTTGGGATTTTCTGAAAATTTTTAAGGGGGTGGAGAAAATACAACAAGGTGACTCTGTCTCGTAGATCTACAAAAGGGTAGATTACTGAGAGGAAAAACAAAAATATGAGAAAAATACCTAATGACTTTCAAATGACACAAAATTTGAACTGGAGGTTAAGGGAGATGGACAGAACAAACCATCAGAATTAAGGCTCGATCAGACTACAAGAAGAAAAGATAAAAATCTGGAGGTGAGGTTCTATCCTGATAGAGACAGAACTCCGATGTAGCGGTGGTGGCGGCGCGATGGCGGCACGAACGGCGGCGGCGACAGCAGAGGGGAACTCAGAGGGGCTAAGGAGAGTGGGCTTCACACCCTAGAGGGTTGGAGGAAGAAGATGAACCAGGGAGAGAGAGGGAGAGGGGCGCACCCTCCTTGGAGGCTCCAAGCAATTTTCTAAAATTTCACTTCATTAATATCTCTAATGACACTATACATAGGCTTATATAGAGAATGGCATGGGGTGGGGGGCTCGGAATTTCATGGGAGAGAGGGGATTTTCTTCCCCATGTGGTCAAATGACCAAATTAAATAAAAAATACAACATGGGATAAACTATATTATAAGGGAGAAGCATCTTGGACTTTAAGGGTTGGAATATTGGACTTTTTAATCCAATTGTCCCCTTGAATGGTCCAACCATCTAGAAGCCACCTAGGATAGTTGACTAGCCCCACATGGACCCCTATGGCTTAGGTGGACTAATGGGAAAGGAGTGGGGGCCCCTTTGCTGGACCTACTGACATTTTGTAAATAAATCTAAAGATCCTTAGGGAATGACACATTGGCTTATAAAGCCTTACAATTGTAAACATACTTTCCCTAGGATATAAAAGCAAACTAAAAGGACACAATTACAAATGAAAAATGTCAGTGCTCTTGCTTTGATGTCCCCATCAATTCTCCCCAGGTGGGAAGAACTCGACCCCATCGAGTAAGGGGTGCGGCTGCTCGAGTAGCTCCAACGGATGCGTCACCGAACCTGGAAGCGCGGAGTACGCTCCACTCCAAGTAATCGACACATGCTCATCCCGTATAGATTCGATATGCACACGCTGCTGGGAAAGAGGCTAGAGGTGGACACTCCGGGGTGGGGTCACTCTCAAATGAAGGAAGCGGCTCAAAGACTCACTAGGAATCACCGCTGAGTCCCTTAAGTGACTAGATCCGATATGAAGTAGAACCGATCCCAAAGTCCGACCAGTCTCGAACTCGAAAGGGACTAACAATGCGAGCGTACAAACCGACTCGACTTGATGTATGCACAAACACACGATAGACAAATGAAACAAAGACTCACAAAGACCCTAAACAAACCTAATGTTAGTCCGACCCGTATGTGTGTGACGGCAAACCAGGGCACCCGAATGTGTGCCATACATGCATCTGATGTAACCTGAGGTCGACGTCATGGGGAATTCCTAGACCTCCTAAAATGGACCATGCATGCATAGTGGACTTAGATGTGGGAGAGCTAGGGGTACCAAATTCATCTTGTTCCTTTCCCCAAGATGATGGTGTATCTTGCAAGTGAACGGGCTTGGTGGGTGTAGACGACCCGGCTCGTAGGGTAGGGGTGTGGTAGTGGACTCCCTCGAAGAATTGAAGTATATATGGTGGGTCAAAGGGCCCACTAGAGAATGGGTAAAAGGGATCAAAGAAAGTATGACCCCTTGTGGTGGGTTTCCACAAGTCACGGTCCCATGTATAGAAGTCTTGAAGGTGTGGATGGTCACCTTCATGCATTGTGGCGGGTGGGACGGTGATCGTAGGTAGGAAGTATGATTCCTCCCTTAGACAAAAGGGTATGAAGTCGGGCTCGGTCGACATGGGGAGGAATAGAAGAATCTACGTGGTGACACAACCCACGGTGCACACGGAGGTAATGGACCCTAAGGCCAGATGGGTGAAGCTAAGACTAGTAGGTTGGTCGAAGCTTCGGACCAAGGAGTGCGTCAACTACCATTGCGAGTCTAATCCCATAACAAGGTCATCCAAGGTATCAACATGGTGACTAGACCGGAATGTAGTGTGGAAGGAGTTGACGGGCACCAATGGTAGGGTGGGGTCCATGGATGGGTAAGGAGGTGGGACCAGGCCATCCTTGAGCCAACTAAGAAGTGGCTCGGCTATAAAAAGCGTACCCGTTAGAAACACGGGTGGCTCAGGCTTTAGTGGCTCCAAACAAGAGGGTTCCGAATAAAGTTCTGAAGTAGAGGGTGGCAAAGGAGCACTCACGGGTGGTGAAGAGACACGTGTCCTTTCCAACCAATCCGAAAATATTTTCTCAATTTCATCAAAGGTGCGGGTTGGAGTAGGGACCTCGGGGTGGACTCGCTCCTCGTCTCTTGGCTCGGGTGTGTACCTAGGCTCGGCTAGAGGCGGGGCTTCCACTTGGTGGGAGGTGACTGGGCGGACCACTTGATTGGGGTTGCTTTGGAGGGCTTGGATGGGGGTGAAGGGGCGGGGTTGGTTGGAGGTGTAGCCCACTTGATTGCGGGTGAGTTGGTGGGGCCGACTAGTGGCATAACCCCCGTGGTTGGAGGTAGGTGGACAGGAAAGGTAGACCCTCCTAAGCACTCTCTTTATATCCCACCATGACTCAATGGGCCTTAGCCTCCTATCTTCCCGGAAGTACTTGATGTCTCTCCATGTTTTGGCGGCTTCATAGAAAAGTCACCTTTTGGCAAAGTCGACTTGCGCGGGACCGGACATAAGGTAACACTCAAAGTAGTCGTCCATAATGGCTTTCCACTCTAGGTAGTCACCTGCGTTTTCGGATCCATAGAAATCCCAAGCTACGGGCCTACGGGGGTGGTCCGGGTGGTTCTCCCATCTTAGATAGTATCGCCACCATGCATAAGAACCGAGCGTTCGGTAATCCATGGGACACAGGGACACTAGTGGATGGACATGCCGACACTTGGACAAGACACTAGACCGGCTATGCAAGGTTGGAATGCATGCATACTAAGGACCCTAGACTTAAACCAAGACTCGGTACGTGGCGGAGTTAATCGATCCGAAGATCACTCGCGCAAGTGTGCGGCCTTCCCGATAGGCATAGCCTAACGTTCGTACAACACCTTTTGATATACCGATTAATGGTATGCAAATGTGACACTTAGACCGACTTAGACTTAGACTCGACTTAAACGACTCTTTTTTTGTGTTTTTGTTAAGCAAAGACTAATGACTACCCTAGACTCAACTGGCGCTCTGATACCAGATTGATGCGGGACGGACACGCGACTTGGGACTCCAGCTCGCGATCGTCCCTATGTGAGGAAAACGTGAGACCGTGTGCGGTTGAGAAATCGACAGTGAGTTTCGGGTATCGACCTTTCCGCGTTAACTCGGGTCGAGTCACGGGACGGTCACTCACTCTCGCTCTCGCAGCGGTGATGAAATGATAACAAGCTAGATAATCTACCACTCATGCAACGGCATATACAAAAATATACGAGTAAAGTAATATCTACGAGGAGGGTAGCGAGTGTACCTCCACACTCCGGGCGTGGGGAAGACGTTCCCGGCCAAGTACGGTAACTCCCGGTAACAACGGTAAAAGTTAATTACAACAGTGAATTTTATTGCCCACTCCACGCAGGGAGATAAAGGGCTACAAGTGGGGCCCAGGAGGACCGACACTGGGTTGACGGGCAGCAATCTGGAGGTGCGTACGGCACGAACTCGGCCTGCTGGTCCGACTCGGCACTATTCCAACTCGGTGCTGCACCAACTCGGTTGCTGACTCACTGGACAGTAAGAAACTGTTTCCAAAGGAATGTCACCTTCCTGAGATCTTTCGGAGGCGCCGCTTGGCTGGGACGATGGCAGGGCGTCCCTGAACGACTCCCCGAAGGGGCGGCTCCGGAAGTTTATTTTTGATATTTATTTCTGAATATCTTCTGGACTGCAATTTTGGACCTACACATGGAACAGATCTGCAGGTCTCGGCGACACGAATTAAATCTCGTAGATCCGGAGGCCGATCGAGGCGTGGCTGGTACGATGGAAAGAGCACGCATAGATATACAACATATAATTTTGACAGCTCCATCCACCGAACGGATTGAAAATGAATATGACTGTAACACTATTTTTGTTTCTGACTTGGACTGATAGACACACAGGGCAGAAAGAGATCTGCCTGAAACTGACCTTTGACCGAGAGTCAAATGAATTTTCTAGACTCCACGAAAATTATGGTGGAAGGGGATATATGTGTGCAACACTGAGTAATTTTTTTGGGATTTTCTGAAAATTTGTAAGGGGGTGGGGAAAATGCAACAAGGTGACTCTGTCCCGTAGATCTGCAAAAGGGTAGATTACTGAGAAGACAAACAAAAATATAAGAAAAATACCTAATGACTTCCAAATGACACAAAATTTGAACTGGAGGTTAAGGGAGATGGATAGAACAAACCCTCAAAATTAGGCCTCGATCAGACAACAAGAAGAAAAGATAAAAATCCAGAGGTGAGGTTCTATCCTAATGGAGATAGAACTCCGATGTAGCGGCGGTGGCGGCACGAACGGCGGCGGCGACAGCAGAGGGGAACTCAGAGGGGCTAAGGAGAATGGGCTTCACACCCTAGAGGGCTGGAGGGAGAAGAAGAACCAGGGAGAGACAGGGTGAGGGGCGCACCCTCCTTGGAGGCTCCAAGCAATTTTCTGAAATTTCACATCATTAATATCTCTAATGACACTATATATAGGCTTATATAGAGAATGGCAAGGGGTGGGGGGCTCGGAATTTCATGAGGGAGAGGGGATTTTCATCCCCATGTGGTCAAATGACCAAATTAAATAAAAAATACAACATGGGATAAACTATATTATAAGGGGGAAGCATCTTGGACTTTAAGGGTTGTAATATTAGACTTTTTAATCCAATTATCCCCTTGAATGGTCCAACCATCTAGAAGCCACCTAGGATTGTTGACCGGCCCCACATGGACCCCTATGGCTTAGGTGGACCAATGGGAAAGGAGTGGGGGGCCCTTTGCTGGACCTACTAATATTTTACAAATAAACCCAAAAATCCTTAGGGAATGACACATTGGCTTATAAAGCCTTACAATTGAAAACATACTTTCTCAAAGATATAAAAGCAAACTAAAATAACACAATTACAAATGAAAAATGTCAGTGCTCTTACTCTGATGTCCCCATCAGAAGATAGCTGAACACCTAACAGATGAATATAAAATCAGTGCAGAAGAGAGCTAGAGCTCAATAAACCTGTAATCAACAAACCATCCTGTGAAGGGAGATAGGAGAAAAGGATTCACTCACACCAATTCACTAGAACACAAATTTTTAAGGTGGTTCAGTCAGCAAACTGTTGTGTAGGTGGAATGGCGGTCTAGAGGGGGGGGGTGAATAGATCCGCCCCCAAATTCAAAAACTATTGCAGACTTATGTCAACAATTTAAACTATGCGGCTTAAGCGGAAATTAAAGCGTATACTCTATGCATAACCAAGAGGAACCTAGGCATGCATCTAGCGGAGATAACAAACAATCACACAAAGGAGACAGGGATTTTTAGGTGGTTCGGCCAGACATCCAGTCTGCTTACATCCACCCCTCACCAAACCCGTTGAGGCTTCCTTCCGCTGACTCACAGCTTGAAGACTCCGCTGACTCACAGCTTGACACGCTGACTCACAGCTTGGTTAACAGAACAAAAGAGAAAATGAAATATTGAATAGACAACATAAATACAGATCAAGTGTAGAGTGCTCCTGATGATTGGGTATCTCGATCTGCAGATGGAGTTCACCGTGCTTCTTCTCTGATTTCAAATCTCGGCTGATCTTGTGTCACTACCGGTGCCTCTCCTACTACTGTTCGTCTCCTGCTGCCCTTTGATGTTGCTCTTCTGCTTGCAGAGGTTGTGCTGCACTCTGATCTCCTGGGGCTTTTTCTAGTTTTCTTCTTTTCTTTCTACTTCTTGATCTAGGTCACACAGCCCCTTTTTCTCTCTTCTTTCCAGGAGTTGCAGCCCCCTTCTCTCTAGATGCAGTGCTTCTCTTTTTTCAGCAGCCTCTCTAGATGTAGCCCCCTTTTCTCTTTCTGCCCAGAAGATGCAGACTTTTTCTCTCGAAGTGCAGAGCAGCTCTTTTTCCAGCAGCCTCCTCTTTTTAGTTCGTGGCTCCTATCCTTTCTCTGCCTTCCTGCCATCGCTTTTCTTGTTTTTGAATAACTCCACGATATCTGCTGGTTCAGTTGGAGAATCGGTGGGAAAAGCTCCTATTTTTCAGTGAGGAAGTGGAAGGCCAAGTCAAATCCATGAAAAGAACCACAATCTGGCAAATACCCATGTTTCCTGGCTTATCTGGACCCTCTAGGTGCGTGCCATAATGGATCCAAGCCTTGGGTATCGGATCTCACATGAAACGGGTCCATTTTAGGGCTTACAATTCGCATCTCTGCCCGTGGTCGGCTTCTGAATAGAACCAGAATTCCCTGGTTTCTGTCTGCCTTCAAGTGTCGGCTTCGGAGCCCTCAGGTGTCGACTTCTGAACAGAACCAGAATTCCCTGGTTTCTGTCTGCCTTCAAGTGTCGGCTTCTGAGCCCTCAGGTGTCGGCTTCTGAGCCAGTCCAGAACCTGTTTTGGAGATCTTGAAGGGCTGAGCTTCTGAATTGAGTTTGGTTCATCCTTGACCTTTGGCTGGCTTATTTTAATCATCAATATACCTGCATTGATCATTTAGATATTAAACATTTGGCATATGCTTATGGTAAAGACAATGAGATACAACTTGTCATCATCAAAACAAGGGATGCACAACATTCTCCCCCTTTTTGATGATGGCAACTGTAGATCATTGTGAACTATGCATGAAAAGTATTCATGATAGATAAGTCATTATTATGAATGAGTCAATATGATGAATGGACAGACAAGACAGACTTGACACTCTCTCCCTCTTCATATCTCTCTCTACATCTCCCTCTGACAACAATCTCTCCCCCTATATGCAATACATTGACATTCTCACAATGACACTCTCTCCCCCTTTGACATCATCAAAACAAGATTTGGGAGTTTAGAGGATGAGAGGAAGTAATGGCATGAGCAAAGCTGTTCAACATGGTTCACATGAGAGATTTCACCTGAGGGTTGAAATTGAGAAACACTCATGAATTTTCTTAAAGGCTAAGGTAACTGGCCTTATTTTTGCCAATGGTTCAAGACATATAAGCCTTAAATCTGAAGTTAAAAAAAACTACGAGCAATTTCATTCTAGCACATATAACAGTGTTAAAGCAACCTCTTCAAACCAGTTCCCGTCCAAGCTCTTTTGATCGTCAAGATGATTTCATTAGTCACCTCTCGGAAGGGTTTTCACTAGTATTGTGGTTAAACTTGTATAAGTTTTGATATTTGCCTTGGGTCAACCATTTTTACAATTTGCTCCTCTCCTCTTTTTTTTTGTAATGAGCAATCAAGTTCAGCATGGCTTTTCAGTGCGAGGAAACATGTTTATCAGACACCAGAGTCCCCGATTACTTCGCACAACTGACCATTTTGCTTCCTTTTGGACAGAGTTAGCATTTCATATCATGACGCTGTCCTCAGCACTTCATTGGTGCAGGGACTTGGTTTCTCAATGAAATATGCCATTGCTCTGCATTTCCTTTTTTTTTCATTCAAAATATCTTGTAGAAATTTAATGGCGTATTCCCATTTGGCTTTTTCAAGATACACGTTTAAAAACAATACTAAGTTAAAACCATTCAACTAGAGTTGCCTCACTACTATCAAAAATTCAATCTCAAGAGAAGGTGAGGACATAGTTCCCTTAGGCTGATTCAAAACAATTATATGAACACAGGCTGAAATTTTCATAGGCATTTAATTTCAAATTTCAGAGGTTTATAGACCCCAAACCATTGACTTATTTCCATGGGTCAATTTCAATAGCTCTCTAAGAAATTAGAAGAGTATTTGCCCATTACTCCCCCTGAAATCATGAACCTGTGTTGAATTCAAATGGGTTGGAATTATTGCAATATAGATGTAAGAATGATGATATAAATTGACGACAGTGAATTGAGGGATTTTGCAAGGGTTCTTGATACGATGGGGGCAAATGCATAAACAACGTTTAGAGTAGTGGGGACAGAAAAACATAAATGTATTGAGCTCCCCCTCAGTCAAATCGGGTGACTCAATATGCATGCATGACATGTAATGCACTTATTGACCTTTCCAAAGCTCTTGCTTACATGAATTTTGGACCTTTGGTACTTGGCGAAGGTAAGTCCTCTACGCATAGTGTGGCTTTTAGACAAGCTTAACCTGCCCTTCCAGCAATCACCATTTGATATACCACAAGTGTCCATGGTATGAATGCATGACTACTACACAATCAGACTTAGATGTGAAAATGGATGTTTGAGTCATGCAAAGGACCTATACCACATGTGCAACTCCCCCTCACTATGATATGCAATTAGTGATTGAGTTCAAAAACTATTGCAGCACCACCATAATATCTATCAATGGACCAATGCAGTAGATTTCAGAATTTCATCCAACCATGCAGTGTTTGGCAGCAGCATTACAAGTTTCCAATCAATCAAACATAGCAGAGTATAAGTTTCAATTTGAAGGATTACCTGATTCCGTGCAAGCCAGGCCAGTTAAGAAGGTAAACAAAAACTTACTTTTCAATCAAACAACAATTTGCATTTGTTCCTCCTTTGACATGCCTTGGACAGCCATTATCATGATGCCATTTGATATGTATGGCTGCAAGGCTTAGATGCAAGCAAGTTAAACTGCCAATGTGGGAACCCAAGTAGCTTTGGGTCCCTTTTGAGTATTTGACTTTTTAAGACATGACGGTATGTCTTTTGGTATCCATAGTTGCCTTACTTGCTTTGGATGTCCATTTGGTCTGCATGACGAATTTTTCACCACATCAGTAAAGACATTAGAGAGGTTCGCAATTTTTTACTTCCTTACAAGATTCATATTTCCATCCTTCCAATAAGTAGAGGGTGGTTGAGACTTACCATTAACTCTGGATTTACCTGCCCATTGACATTTATGATGATAGTATGATCCATGATGCCCATGTGTTGACCCATGGAAGGGTAAGCATCGACTTTGAGGGGCTTTATATGTTCTGCTGTAGCCAAAAGTCGACTTTAGAGGGAGTCTAAGTCGACTTCTAACTTCCCATAAATTCAACCAGTTTCTGTTTCTGGCTGTGGTCGACACTTGAGGGGGTCGTGGTCGACTTCGGTTCTGCCAGAATCCTGCATTTTGTCTAGCAGTGCATGTGGTCGACTCTGGGGGGTTTCTGAGCCGACTTTCCTGATTCCAGAATTTTTTATTTCTTGCTTTGAACGACTTGATTGAGTTTGTTTCGTTATTAGATGATTGGCCTTGTTTCAAGAAGAACTTTTGAAAGTTTTGGTCTTTTATTCTTGAGTTTTCCAACTCATTTTTGTTAGAGCCTTTTTCTCTTGCATTTGTGTCACTTGACTCTTCAATTTCATACATATTTATGAGAGGTTTCTTTCCTTTTGGATCTGTACCGGCCACAAAGGTAATGGTTTTCATTTGGAATTCCTTTTTGGCATTAGGATTATATCCCAAACCTTCCTTTTGATAATTGACTTTTGTTCCGAGCATGGCATTCAAATTTTCTTCTCCTCTTACCATTTTCTCTAGACTCTCTTGTTTATCTTCCAATGCTTTTTGAATTTTTTTGATTTCTTCCAAAAGCTTGTTATTTTCTTGCTTAATCGTGTTAGCCTTTTCATGAGTCAATTTTGTCTCTTGCTCACAGCTTTGCACTTTTAATTTTAGTTCATCAATCAACTTTATTAAGCCATCATTCTCTTCTTTTAGTCCCTTTGATTCACCTTCTTGCATCTTCATTTTCAGATCATCAATTTCATCTCTCAGATTTTCATTCTCATCTTCCAATTGTCTTAATTCAGATTTGTAGATATCTAAGTCATTAACTTGTCTCTTCAGATTTGAAACTTCAATTTGCAAGCATGCATTTTTATCACTTGAAGTTGTATCATGAATCATGGCATTCATTTTCTTTTTCAAGGCTTTGTTTTCCTTTCTAAAAATATCACATGTATCAACCAATTCGCCATATGCTTCTTGCCAATCATCTATAGTGAAATGCTCAAATGACGAAGAGTTTTCATTTACCTCATACTGACCTATTGCCATAAGACCTAAGTCTTCATTGGTTTCATTAGATGAACTCTTCCCTTCACTTTCCCCTTCATCACTCCATGTGCCTATCATGGCTTTCTTCTTGTCTTTCCTCTTGGAGTGTGTTTTCTTCTCATTGTGTGGACATTCAATCTCGATGTGTCCGGGCTTGCTGCAATTGTAACAAATAAGATTGTTAGATTTTTTCTCAAGTGATTCAGATTTGAACTTGGATGGCATTCTTACCTTACCCTTTGGATTCTTGAAGTTCTTACCTTCCATCTTCAAGAACTTTTTAAATTTTTTGGTTAACTTGGCAAACTCACCCAAATCCTCCTCGGTGCTGGATGACTCATTATCATTTGAGGACGCCTCGCTAGGCTCTTTAGCCTTTAGTGCTAACGGCTTCCTCTTTGATGTTTCTTCCTCATTTCTCTTCAGGTTAAGCTCATAAGTCATCAATGAGCCTATCAACTCATCAACAGTCATAGTAGATAAGTTTTTAGAATCCTCAATCACTGTTTCTTTGGTATGCCAAGTAGAAGTTAAAGATCTAAGGACTTTCCTCACAAGTTCATTATTAGTGTAGTTTTTCCCTAGACCTTTTAAGCTATTAGTTAACTGAGTTAGTCTAGCATACATTTCAGAAATGGATTCATGTGGTTCCATTTTAAACATTTCATAATCGGAGATAAGCATATTGGCTTTAATTTCTCTTACCTCAGAAGTGCCTTCATATATTACCTCTAACCGGTCCCACATTTCCTTGGCAGTGGCACATGAGGAAACCCTTGAAAATTCTGTTGGGTGAAGCGAGCATTGCATAATATTCATTGCTCCCCAGTTCTGATTTGACTTCTTTATCTGCTCTCGTGTCCAGGTGTCTTCATCTTCAGGAAGTTGATGTGGCCCTCGGCTTACAACTCTCCATGTTTCATGGTCTACGCTCTGAGAAAGACCTGCATTCTGTTTTTCCAATACGGGTAGTTAGTACCATCAAAATATGGTGGCCTAGTCACCGAATGACCCTCTGCCAATAATCCTTTGGCGTCCATTCCACTAATCTATCCGGGTCGTTGGACCTCTTGAATGGATAACCCGCTCTGATACCACGTCCACCCGCAGACCTACGTCCACCCCTTACTCAACGGAGTGAAGCTTCCCTTGCACGAGCAAGAACGTGAAGAACCTCCACTACAAACGCTGCCAAACAGCTTGAATGAGGAAGAACTTCCTCACACTCACACTGATCACTTAGTGTGTAAAAGTGTACAGCAACCTGTTGTACACACCCCTGATCTTGCAACCAGCAAGATCAGAAAAGTTGCTTAGAGCAACAAACGGAGGAACACCTTCCTCTGATGGGAATCAACACTGGACACTAATATTTTATTTTTATATTTGTATCCTTTTGTTTGCATTTATATCCTTGGGTAATTAGGTTTGCAATTGTAAGGCATTATAAGCCAATTTGTTAGTCCTTAGGAATCTTTGAGTTTCTTTGTAAAATGTCATGTTGGCCCGGTGGGACCCCCACCTTTTTTCCCATTGGTCCACCTAGACTCTATGGCCCATGTGGGGCTGGTTCAAAGTCCAAGGTGGGCTTAGACCAAGACTTTTCAAAGTTGGACCAAGAGGAGTCAAGCAAGCCCACTTGCCATGGGCCCCCCTTTATATTTTTTTATTTTGGTCATTTTGACCACATGGGAGATTAATATCCTATCCCCCATTTGCCCCTCCCTAACCCTAGATCTGAGGTTAGTTTAGGACTTTTAGTTAATCTTATAAAACCCTTGTATTTTATGAATTCCATAGCAATTAATGAAGAAAAATCTCATTTGTTACTCAAGAAGGCCAAGGGCGCAGCCCTCTCCCTCTCTCCACCCCCCTTGCTGCAGTGAAGGCTGATCTTCTGAGGTGTGAAGGCTGATCTTCTGAAGCCTCCCCATCAAGCCCTCTCTGAGTGAGAAGCTCAGCACCGCCGCCGCCGCCGCCATCGCACCACCACCGTCTCACCGTTGGAATTCTGTCCACTCCTGGATAGCAAGCTATTGCCCGATTTTTATCTCCCAATCAAGAGATCTGATCGAGCTCAAATTTTGAGGGCGAGTTCCCCACGGAATTCCCCCTCTCAAAAAAAGTTTCAGGTTATTCCTCCATCGTTTGATCCCCGTTCCACCACAGTGTTTCCTGGTCTACACAATTTGTCCCTGTGCAGACCTGTGTTCCAGCAAGCCATATCTTCACCCTTTTCACCCCCTTCCTAATTTCAGATCAATCTGAATTTTGGACTGGGATTTTTGTCCACCGAAGCCCTCTTCCACAAACTTTTTCATGATTTTATGAGTTTGTTTGCCTATCCAAAAATCCACTGTAAAATCCGAAATCTGTTCTGTCTCCTGTAGTCCAGATCTGACCACCACCAACCATAAAATCCATTTCCCCTGTCAAACCACCTCAAAAAAATACACAAAAATTATTCTCGTGTTCCTTAGTTCCCCTCCAACTCCTATAAAAATCTCAACTCCCAGATCAATAGTCTGATCCACGGTCAAACCACGTTTTCAGGCAGATCCCAGTCTGCCCAATCAATCCTGAGTCTATCAGTCGTCTGTTACAAATTCCACGAAAGAAAATACAAAGGCAGGAAAATTCCTTTAAAACTGGTGATGGAAGATCTCCAAGCTAGCTTTGCAACGGCACTAGTTTTGCGTCGATCTGACATCGAAGCTGATCACAATAATTATTTCCGCCGAGTCGCGCAGTGCTAAAATAGCAGAACAGGTTCTAGACAGCAAGCTGCCGCACCGAGTAGCAGCGTGTCGGAACCGTCAAAGCCGTCCAAAAGCCACCTGTCAACCAAAGTGCGATACTCCCGGGTCCCACTGTAGCCCTTTACCTCCTTGCGTGGAGTGGACAGTAGAATTCATTTCTGTAATTATTGTAATTATTTGTACCGAGAGTACGAGTCTTGGCCGGGGTCGCCTTCCCCACGCCCGGTAGCGTAGAGGTATCGTGTCTACTGCCTACTTTGGCATTTTATTTATCTCGTATATTTTCATATGCCGCTGCATGAGTGATAAGAACTTAGCTCGTTATAATTTTATCACCACTGCGAGAGTGAGTGAGTGCAAGAGCCGTCCCGTGACTCAATCCGAGCACGCAGAAAAGCCGATACCCGAGACTCATTACCGGTTCCTCAACCGCGTAGATCCATGCATTTCCCTCGCTTAGGGACATCCGCGAGCTAGAGTCCCAGGTTCGCATTCCGTCCCGCATCAAATTGGTATCAGAGCGGGTTAGAGTCTAGGGTAGTCGGTCCAAGGTTTCATATTGCACCTTTTACCCGGTATATTAAAAGGTGCCCCCGGAACGATAGGTTACGCCTATTGGGAAGGTGACACACTTGCGTGAGTGCAATCTTTGGATCAAACCTCCGCCACGTACCGGATGCTGGTTGAGTCTAGGTTTGTATTCGAGTCCGCATTTTACCCCTTGTCACTATGTAGAGTGTCTAGGTGCTTGCATTAGTTTTGCATAAAAAAAGAAAAAAAAGTCTCTTGCACTTTCTTCCATTGCATGCCCACTTATTTGCAACTATGGCCAATCCCTATGCCGAAGTCCCAATTAAAATGATACACACCCTCATGGATAGGATGGACAAGCGTGACTGAGACACGTGGGAATATTTTTGCCGTGCTGAGGCTAGGCTTAATGCCATAGAGGATAGGATGGACGCTACCGACCGATCTCTCCAAGGTCTGGTTAGACGAGTCTCTGCCCTAGAGGAAGCCCCGATCAGACCCGTCCAAGGCAACAAGTCCGTGTCTGAGTATATTTGGGACTTTGATGAGTACCTGTTGGGAGTTGGAGAGAAGAGCACCATGACCGCATTTCAGTTCCGGAGAGGTTTGCGGCTTCACTACCAGTTTGAATTACTTTTCCGCGACGTGACCACTCTGGAGCATTCTTATCAGGTCACTCTAGAGGTTGAGCCTTTTGAGTCATGGTTTGATGCTGCCCTTCGGCGAGCATCTACCTCTCAGCAGAGTGTCGAGCCGGTCAGACGGTCACATGAGCCCACAAGGCAAGACGCTCTTTCCCCATGGCCTCACCCACCCCAGCTGGGGAACCCTTCCCCTAGAGCTCCTTTTCCACCTACTTCATCTTCCAATCTTTATTCGGAGCCACTTCATTTAGAGCCACCTCAGCCAGAGCTACCCCTGTTTCTAACGGGAAAGCTAATCATCACCGTGCCACTTCTTAGCTGGCTCAAGATAGGCTTGGTCCCTAATGCACCTTGTTACCCATCCATGGACCCGGCACTACAACTAGTGCCCGTCAACTCATTCCACACCACTTTTCGGTCTTCTCACCATGTTGATACATTGGAAGACCTCATTAAGGGATTAGACTGGCAATTGAAGTTGACGTGTATGTTGGCCCGAGGCTTCGACCAACCCAATCGTCATAGCTTCACACATCTAGCCTTAGGGTCCATTACCTCCGTGTGCACCGTGGGTCATGTCACCACGGAGGTTCTTGTATTCCTCCCCATGCCGGCCGAGTCTAACTTCATTCCACTTATCCCGAGGGAGGAACCATATTTTCTACATATGACCGCCGTCCCACCTACCACAATGAATGAAAGTGATCATTTACACCTTCAAGAATTTCAACCTTGGGACCGTGTCATGAGGGAACCCATATTAAAGGGTCACACAGGATCCCTTCGATACCTTCCTTAGTGAGCCTCGTGACCCACAACCACCATTCCACCATGTTAGGGAAGTCCCCTATCACACCCCTACCCCACGGGCCAGTCCACCTACACTCCGTAAGGAGCCCATTCATTGGGGTACGGAAGAAAGTAAATTCGGCTCACCTAGCCCACCCAAACCTTCCATGCCTAGCCCACCCAAACCTTCCAAATCCAAAGGGCCGTCAGTGTATGAATGGTGCATGTTAGGATGTCTAGGATTCCATTCCACCAATATTAGGTTGCGTCATGTGTATGCATGGCACACATTCGGATGTCTTGGTCCACCATTACATATGTATGGGTCGGTCTAACAGTATGTTTGTTTAGGGTCATGTGTGAGTATGTGTCTTTGTTTATTTATTCAGAGTCTGTACATGCATGTGTCGAGCATATTAGGAGTTGCATAGTCGGTCTATTGCAAGCTCGCGATGTCAGTCCCTTTTCGAGTGTGAGGTAAGTCGGGTCTAATGCGTACGTTGTAGACTTGCCAGAATTCGGTATCACCTCTACCTCAATGTCTTGGATCCAGTCACATACATGGATCCAGCGGTGATTCCTAGTGAGTCATTGAGCCGTCTCCTTCCTATGAGAGTGACCCCGCCCCGGAGTGTCCACCACTAGCCTCACAGCAGCATGTGCATATCGAATATATATAGGATGAGCATGTGATGATTACTTGGAGTGGAGCGTACTCCGCGCTACCTGGTACGGTGACAGATCTGCAGGAGCCACACCAGCAGCCGCACCCCTTACTCGAGGGGGCCGAGTTCTTCCCACCCGGGAAGAATTGATGGGAATCAACACCGGGCACTAACATTTTATTTTTACATTTGTATTCTTTTGTTTGCATTTATATCCTTGGTTAATTGGGTTTACAATTGTAAGGCCTTATAAGCCAATTTGTTAGTCCTTAGGAATCTTTGGGTTTCTTTGCAAAAGGCCATGCTCGCCCGACGGGACCCCCACCTTATTTTCCATTGGTCCACCTAGGCTCTAGGGCCCATGTGGGGGTGGTTCAAAGTCCAAGGTGGGCTTAGACCAAGACTTTTTAAAGATGGACCAAGAGGAGTCAAGCAAGCCCACTTGCCATGGGCGCCCCCCCCCCCTTTATATTTTTTTTATTTTGGTCATTTTGACCACATGTGAGATTAATATCCTATCCCCCATTTGCCCCTCCCTAACCCTAGATCTGAGGTTAGTTTAGGACTTTTAGTTAATCTTATAAAACCCTTGTATTTTGAGAATTCCAAAGCAATTAATGAAGAAAAATCCCATTTGTTGCTCAAGAAGGCCAAGGGCGTAGCCCTCTCCCTCTCTCCACCCCCCTTGCAGCAGTGAAGGTTGATCTTCTGAGGTGTGAAGCCTCCCCATGAAGCCCTCTCTGAGTGAGAAGCTCAGCACCGCCGCCGCCATCGAGCCGCCATCGCACCACCACCACCTCGCCGTCGGAATTCTGTCCACCCCTGGACAGCAAGCTATTGCCTGATTTTTATCTCCCAATGAGGACATCTGATCGAGCTCAAATTTTGAGGGTGCGTTCCCCACGAAATTCTCCCTCTTCAAAAAAATATCCAGGTTATTCCTCCATCGTTTGATCCCCGTTCCACCATAGTCTTTCCTGGTCTACACAATCTGTCCCTGTGCAGACCTGTGTTCCAGCAAGCCATATCTTCACCCTTTTCACCCCCTTCCTAATTTCAGATGGATCTGAAATTTGGACTGAGATTTTTGTCCACCAAAGCCCTCTTCCACAAAGTTTTTCATGATTTTATGAGTTTATTTGCCTATCCAAAAATCCACCGCAAAATCCAAAATCTGTTCTGTCTCCTGCAGTCCAGATCTGACCACCACCAGCCATAAAATCCATTTCCCCTGTCAAACCACCTCAGAAAAATACACAAAAATTATTCTCGTGCTCCTTACTTCCCCTCCATCTCCCATAAAAATCTCAACTCCCAGATCCATAGTCTGATCCACGGTTAAACCATATTTTCAGGCAGATCCCAATCTACCTAGTCAGTCCTAAGTCTGTCAGTCCGTCTGTTACAAATTCTACCAAAGAAAATACAGAGGCAAGAAAATTCCTATAACACCAGGTGGTTGAAGATCTCCAAGCTAGCTTCGCAACGGTGCTAGTTTCATGTCGATCTAACGTTGGAGTTGATCGTAGTAATTATTTCCACCGAGTCACGTAGTGCTGAAACAGCAGAACAGGTTCGGGACAGCAAGCTGCCAAACCGAGTAGCAGCGCGTTGGAACCATCGAAGCCGTCCAAAAGCCGCTCGTCAACCCAAGTGCGATACTCCCAGGTCCCACTGTAGCTCTTTACCTCCCTGCGTGGAGTGGGCAGTAGAATTCATTTCTGTAATTATTGTAATTGTTTGTACCGGGAGTACGAGTCTTGGCCGGAGTCGCCTTCCCCACGCCCGGTAGCGTGAAGGTATCGTGTCCGCTCCCTACTTTGGAATTTTGTTTATCTCGTATATTTTCATATGCCACTGCATGAGTGATAGGAACTTAGCTCGTTATAATTTTATCACCGCTGCGAGAGTGAGTTAGTGCGAGACCCGTCCCGTGACTCGATTCGAGCACCCGGAAAAGCCGATACCCAAGACTCATTGTCGGTTCCTCAACTGCGTAGATCCACGTGTTTCCCTCGCTTAGGGACGTCCGCGAGCTAGAGTCCCAAGTTCGCATTTCATCCCGCATCATCCTCCCACACTCAGATCACTCAGAGTGCACCCGTGCGTAGCTACCCGCTGTGCACAGCCCTGATTGCGCAACACAGCACAATCCTAACAGTTGCTTATAGCAGCCAACAAGGAACACTTCCTCAATGTTCTGGTCACCCAGAACAAGCACACGCACAATAGAGTTCTATGCACAAACACTTACCATGCTACCAAGCACGGACAACTGCAAACAAAAAATGAAACAATCAACAAAAGAAGAAAAATAGAAATGGAAATGTAGCTCTCAAAAGAGCCCGAAGACTTTGGATTTGATCTACAAGTCTTAGATCAACATATCGGTAATGAAAGCTTCTTGGCTGCTGACGCTCTCTCTCTTTCTGCAATAGATCTGGAAATAGCTCGCTAACTTGGTGGTTGCTCTCTCTCTTTTTCTCTATCTCTTCTTCTTCTTCTCTCTATCTTTCTCTCTGAACTCTCTTTGAAACACTCCTGACTTTTTTTATTCTCTCTTGACTTCTTCAAAGCTCACAGCATCAGCTCTCTTGAGCTTTTATTTGGTATTAATCCTCTCGAGATTGAGAATATTTTCCTGGGGGCCCACGCGATCAGGTCATTCGTGTAGAGAATCATTTTTCCCTCCAAAAGGACCGTTCTAGAAGGTAGATTCCTCGTAACCCATCATCCAAATGATTGGGCTACGGATCACGTGCCAAAAGTGGGCCCCACTGTTTAATCTGAATTTCATCGCATACGATGCGTCAGCGCAATGCCCTTGACTGCGTCAACTCATCGTTCATGCGTCTGGATGAAATCTTGCTGAAATGTGCGGTTGTGTCAACTCCAAGATGTTGTTGCATCGACGCAATTTGTATTTTACTTGAAAGCTGTCTAGAAAGGTCTTGTAGCGTCGATGCTACAGGGTTGCTGTGTCGACCCAATCCTTGTATGACTTAGATGCTGAATGTTGAGAATAGTTGTTGTGTCGACGCTACATGGTTGTTACGTCGACTCATTGTTCATGTCGCTTGAAGAGCAGCTCTCTGGATTTTTTGTTTTCTTCTTCTGCTGCGTCGACGCAATGAAGCTCGGCGTCGACTCATCCTTGAACACTTAAGTCTTCTTCTTCATTTCATTCACACACGTATCAGTCTACTGACATATACTCTGGTCGACTGATTTTATCTGTTGATCCCATAAGAAGATATAAAGTTAGATATTTGGGAACATTATTCTGGTCTTTAAAATTAACTATATCAGGTACTCATTTCCAACAGGATTTGAAGACCATATTCCAATGGTTCATAGTTAGGCATCATCAAAACCAGGGACACAACATTCTCCCCCTTTTTGATGATGGCAACTATGAGTCATTGCCATTTGGACATTCATCATTCATTCATCTTTCAACTAGGAATTGCACAATATGTACAAAACTTATGAGGACTCATGAGGACTCACCACAATGCATGAAGACTCATCAATGATTACAGACCACATGATGACTACGAATGTTTATGACCATGAATGCACATGACTATGACTCTCACTCTCCCCCTTTGACATCATCAAAACAGAACATGGGGAGAGGTAACTGAATTTAATTTGTTAGGCTGGAGGGTCTGGTCGCCGATAAGATCCTACTCCTGCTAAAACTCTTTGCTCAAGACGATAGAGCCTTTCATTCAAGTCCTGCATCTTTTCATGAATCAACCTCTGTAGCGATGTAATTTTACTCTCCAGTGAATCAGACATGCCATGAAGAATATCGGACATATGAACCACAAACTGATCTATGCCATGTGGCATAGGTGGTGCTGCAGTGGAGGAGGTAGGATGATAAGTACTCTCTGCTATACTTTTGATGCGGGACGGATGACTCGACCGGGCTAGGACGTACGACGGACACAAGTGCGGCCAGCACTAGCACGTTAAGGCAAGCCAGGCGGCTAGCCACTGTGGTATTCTCCGGGTGGAGACACCTCTCAACAGCGCTCTCTCTTTAGCCCAGCGATCGTCCCTTGCGAGGGAAACGTGGGGATCGCGGCGATTAAGAAACCACCATCGCCTAGGGTACCGATTCGCGTTCGGTGCTCGATCAGAGCTACGGAATGGGCACTCTCAACTCACTAGCACGGTGATTTAGATACAAGCTAACGGCCCTAATCTCACAAACGCAGCAATATAGAATGTATACTAAATTAGCAATGTGAGAATGGAATAGACGCGTACCTCCACGTCTAGGCGTGGGGAAGAATTCCCGGCCGTTTTTCGAACAACCCCGATATACAAATGATTTAGTTTTACAATTTCAGATCTGGAAACCCACTCCACACAGGGAGGTAAAAGGTTACAAAATGATGTTTGGGGGTTGCTGGGTCCCGGGTTGACAGGCAGCAAGCAACGGAGCCGAGGAAGGCGAGCTGGAGCCGAACGAGCGCGCCGAGGGCGAGTCGACTTGGTTCTGTCCACACTGGGCACCCTGTGCAGCGATCTTCCGACGACTGTAACTCCTAGCCACGACATCTGATTGGGGTACCGTTTGTTGGAGAATGACGGTGACTGGACGTAGTTTCTTCACTCCAGAGGGCGCATTCAGATCCTTTCAGATCTGGGTGCAGCAATGATTTCTTTCAGCGTCTGATTTGGTGTTCACAGAACTACACAGACAGACAAATAAATGGTGGAAAAAGGGTTGCCGATGTCGAAATGGAATTCCGTCTGTGGGAGGTGTTGGTGACGTCCATAGGAACAAATCCTCTGAAGACCTCTCTCTCAGATGTTGGCTGGATGAGGCGGGACAGATGTGGGAAGTCGCCTCTGGGTCTGGACTGAGTCTGCTCAGATCTTCTTGCGCGACCTTACGAGAATTGACGCCACAGACAGCACAGACCTTGAAATGCAACGAAACTAGAGGCAACGTGAAGATGACTTGCAATACTTTAATTGATCTTCAGACACCAGCTCCTGATCACGTCGTAGTTGGGCTGCATAAATCGAAACACAGTCACCCTCAGATCTGGACTGCACTCTGGGACAGATCTGCACGCCGCCACGAGAAAAATCACCGCCGGTGCTCCCGAACTCCAAACGGCATCAAACCAGCGCTGAAGTCTTGCAATCTTGTAGTAGTATCAAGGATAAATCGGAGGGAACAAGATGATAAGAGGGGTATGGGAAGAGAAGGTCGAGTCCACGACCAGATTTCTGGGAAATTCACACCAAGGGAAAGGGCAAGAGAAAGAGGGAGAATCACTCTCTTAACAATTTTCTTTCAACAAAATATCATTAGCCTCTGCACACACAATGTACAAGCCCTTAAATAGACAATTACAAGAGGTATAAGGGGTGGGGAGGTCGTGGGTTTCAAGGGGAGGGGAAGGGGGATGCGCCCATGGCCATGAAAGGGAGAGGGAGGGGACAAAGAGACATGTTGGCTGCCTACCTTTGACATTCAAGGTAAAAGGGGGTAGGTTGGCAGCCAATTAACCTTGACCAGCAGCCATTTAATACCACATGTTGTGAATGGAGAGAAGAAAGAAGAAAAAGGACAATTTCCTAGCCTAATAGGACAAGAAAGGGGGCGCCCCCCATTTTGGGCCTTGAATGGGCCATTTTGGTCATGGCAGCCCACTCATCCTTCTAGGAATCCAATATGGCTCAAGGCCATTCTCCTCTAGTTGGCCCATGTATGAAGAGCCCATATATGACCTATGGATCCATCCAAATGGACCAAGGCCTCTCCCTTTCTTAATGAAGTTTTAAGGGCCTTAACCAGTTGGCCCATTTAGAGCCTTACAACCAACCCAATATGAAAACCCACATATAATGTGACATTACAAGCCCAATTTAATGCTAAAAGAGTCCAAATAGAAGCCAAAGTGTCCCCATTTGGAAGATAAGCCGATGTAGTCCACTTGGTGCTCCGCGTATGGCAACGTCGGTTCGCCGACGTGTCACGTGATCGCCCTGGTGTCCGCACCAACTTTTCCCTACAGGTTGTGGAAGCTGATCTCTTAAGCTTCTAGCTTCTTGTACCAGATATCCAATATCTCTCTCCATATACTCCATCTTGTCAATCAGATTAGTGTATACAAGCCTCATTATAGTTTCTCTATGGTGTGTATTACCCTGCTGATATTGCCATTCAATATGCTGAAGTTGCATGTGCAGTCTAGTTTGAATCATTGAGGCCTGAGTGGATACATCTCCAAGTGTACCCACTAGTCTATTGAACATTCTCACTGCATGCTCAAACTGCTATTGCTATTTGACAAATCTACTCTCCATCTTAAGTTCCAGTCTTATCAGTCTCATATCAAAATTGGTAGACATTTCATGTAGAGAGGACTGGATATATTGAAATTGTGTGGAGAGAAAGTTATAGAGTTGTGGAGGTACTTGAAAAGATGAGGCAGGAGACTGAGTGGAAGAAGAGGGCTGTGATGAACTGGCTGGCTGAGAAGGGAAGGCTGGAGGCACCTCAGCTTCTGTAAAGGTAGCTGGCTGAGGAGGAGCTCCGGAAGTAAGAGAAACAGGCACAAGTGCTTGAGGTTGAATTTCTGGCTGTTCCTTATGTTGAACTTCTCCTGCCTATTATTCTTCCACATTTGGAAGTTCCGCCTGAGGAGGCTCAGCCTATTCTCCAGGTATATCTCTTAAAAATCTGCCACCCTCTGTTCTATACTTCATAAATTTTTGAATGTTCTTCAAACAATATATATTGTAAGGGGCAATGTTCTTTTTCTTCTCATTTTCCAATGGTATTTTTACCATTTCAAATATTGCAGTTAGATGAGTAGCATATGGCAGATTTCTGTTTGCCCCAATGCAATCAACAATGGTCTGTAACATAACATCAGGTATGCTGACCTGTATTTTTTTGAACATGCAGAATAGCAGGAACCTCTGGGTTTTAGTTACCCTTTTCCTTCCGCCACTTTGAGGAGTAAAAATAGTTGTAAGAATGTGGTGTACAAGCCTCTTCAGAGGTGAAAATTGATTTGCATTCAAACTGGTCACATAAGTTTCTTTCAAATCCTGTCTGTTGCTAGGCTTCTCTGTCAAAATGGAATTAGCCCCATGCTCATCAAACTCATAATAAAATTCACACACACCCTCGTATGGAATGCTCAATGCCCTAGAGAGAAACCTATGATTCAGCTTAATTTTCATTTTCTTTACCACCGTGGTCATTTTGTGAGTTCTTTCATCATAAACCAGATTCGAATAGAACTCTTGGACCAATTTTGGATAAAAGACTTTATGCCTACTGACGAAGCTCTGTAGACCTTGAAATTACAGAATGTAAAATAACTCAGGAAAAGCATCGAGTTAACTCACGGTCATTCAGATCAATGCATCTAGGATGCAATATGTTCCTTGGTTCTGGTGCAATCTCTTGTGAGGAGGACGATGAAGTATTTTTCTGTTCCTCTTGAACTTCCTCTTCCCTCGATCGTCCGGAAACCCTTGGTTTCTTTGCCTGCTGATGCGGGACGGACCACGGACTCGACTCCAAATGGGAATGCAACCCTCGGACTCTAAGCAAGCTCGCGATCGTCTCTAACGAGGGAAGCGTCGGACATGCGCAGTTGAGAAATCGGCAAAGAGCTAGGGTGGTCAACTCACAAATTCGTGCCCAGATTGGGTCACGGGATGGTCTCGCTCTCTCTCGCAGCAGCGATGATATAAAAAATATTAAGCGAGCTATGATCCTAGCATGCTCTCTAGCAGCGGCATATAAAGCATATACGAAGAAAGTAAAATGCTGAGTCAAGGGAGCGAACACGATACCTCCACGCTACCGGGCGTGGGGAAGACTTCCCGGCCGATCTCGTACTCCTGGAATAAATATTACACAATAATTACATCAATAAAATTACTGCCCACTCCGCGCAGGGAGGTAAAGGGCGACACAATGGGACCCGGGAGTAGCGGTTTCGGGTTGACGGGCCACTTCTTGCGTAGCTTCGGCGGCACACGTACTCACGACCGTGGGGCCCACGTGCTGGTCAGTGGGGCCGTGTGGGACTGGGGTGACACCACTGTGGTGGGGACGCCTGGAGGGGCGTTCCGTGGGACGGCGGTGTGCTGGTTCACCGGCCGGAGGTCGGGCGGCTCCGATCTCGACTCGCCGGAGTTGCTGGCCACGGATCTGCAGTTCTATTTTACAGCGCGCGACCCGGCGAGATCTGCTGCTGCGGTCACTCCCGACGTCGGATCGACGCACAAGAGGTACCGGTGGAAAGCTGACTTAAAATCCTTCGATATATGGCCGGAGAAAGAAATTTGAGTTTCTCGTTGATGGCCTTTGTCGAATTTTCAAGCTGCTGACTCACAGGATCTGAAAACTCAGCGCAGAACCAAGTTTTCCTGAGAGTTGGCATTGACCGTGATGTAGACCTTCGATTCAGCCTTTGAGCCCTTCATAAAGTTGTAGAGGCCGAAGAGAGGAAAACAGGGATATATCTTATGCAAGATTTGGTGGACGTTTCGATTTTTTGGGATTTTATACTGACCCTGGGTCGGATCTGGACAGCAGAGACAGAACTGAATTTGGGGAAAAGACACAATTTCTAAAAATAGGTAGAGGGCTTTAGAAATTCGAAGAAACTTTGTGGAGGGTGGGGATGGTGGACAGAACCTCCAATTAATTTTGGGGTTCCAACAAAAATCAAAAAGGAGGTCGAAAGGTGGAAGAACTAAGCTTCTGCTACACAGATCTGAAAAGGGACAGATCAGGAAGACAGAAAGACACGAAAATAGAAAATATAAAACGAACTATGAATGACGTGATTTTTTTACTGGAGGTTGGGAATCAAGAGAGGAACCAACCTGAAAAATCTCAACTCCAGATGATGTCGGAGTTGGGAGTTAAAAATCCCTGAGTGAATCTCTATCTAGCAGAACAGAACCTTGGACAGCACTTCGGAAGCGACTTCGCGGCGGCTCGATGGCGGCACGAACGGCGGCGGCGGCACCAGAGATGAAATCAGAGATAGAGGGGCTCAGGTAGAAGGGGTTCTCAACCCTAAATTCAGAGGGAAGAAGAGGAACCAGAGGGAGAGAGATAGGGGCGCACCAAGCTCCAATGCTCATTCAATATTTTCTTCTCATTAATTCATAAAAATAGAAATACATGCCTTATATAATAAATGAAAAATGACCACTAATGCCCTCAGATCTTGGGTTGGGAGGGGTATACAAGGTATAGAACTAATTAGTTCTAATAGCATATTTTTCAAAAATAAAAATGGGGGGGGGGGGCGCCCCCTTGACCAAGGGGACATGGTTAGGTAAGGTAGGTGGCCTCCTTTGAAATTTTAAATCACTTGTCTCCCATGTATCCAATTGACTTGTCAAACCTTCTAGATGCCACCTTGGCTTTTGACCAGCCCCACATGGATGAGGTGGACCAATGGGGAAGGAGTGGGGGTCCCCTAACAGGTCCTACTGGCATTTTGCACATAAACCCACACAATCCTAAGGAAGACAAATAGGCTCATAAAGTCTTACAATTGCGAATCTACTTCCCCCATGATATAAAAATAAATAAAAGGACACAAATATAAAAATAAATGTACATGCTCGGAGTTGATTCCCATCAATTCTCCTCGGGTGGGAAGAACTCGACCTCGTCGAGTAGGGGTACGGCTGCTCGAGTCGCTCCGGCGGATCCGTCACCGTGCCAAGTAACGCGGGTACACTCCACTCCACGTGACCGCCACCTTGCTCATTCTGTATATACTCGATATGCACAAGCTGCTGTGGGAACGAGGCTAGAGGTGGACACTCCGGGTGGGGCACTCTCAAATGTGAGGAGGCGGCTCAAAGACTCACTAGGAATCACCGCTGGGTCCCTATAGGTGACTAGATCCGGGTATAGATGTAGAGCTGATCCCATACTCATCGAGCGAGTCCACTCGCCTCTCACTCATAGGGGACTAACATCGACGAGCTTGCATACGACACATGCAGACTCCTAACAAACCACAAACCACACAAATAAGCCACTCAAAACAAACCACACAAAAAAAACTGACTCATGCATGACCCTAGACTTAAGGTGGTGGTGACATCAACCCCACTAAGTGGCCACATCCTGAGCATCGGTAAGCTCCTCCTGAGCTTCATACTCATCAATGAGTTCCTGATCACCCTCGTAACTAACGGACACAAGCCCAGAAGGCGAGGGTTCTCCAACCCCTAGGGCTAGTGTGGTCCGAGTGGGACATTGGTTGGCAAAGTGGCCAAACCCATGACAATAGAAACACTGTAGACGGGACCTACTACTCTCTCCGATGAGAGGGCCCTTACTCTTATCCTCCCAACGGACAGGGGGTGTAGGCAACAGGGGTAGAGCTATAGGTGCCGTGGGCAATAGGGGTGGGGGTGCTGGTGCCTGAGGGCGGGCAATGAGTGCCGGGGGTTGGGATGGAGGTAGATCGCGGGGTGGGGGAGGGCGAGGCCGTGGAGCGAAATGCTCCTGACGGGTGGGCTCCTGAGATCGAGCCATGGGGGCCCGCTGAGGTGGACCTAAAGAGTGGCGTGGCTCGGTGCTACGAAGTGGGGTGGGACCCGATCGATGGCTAGGCTCGAACTCTCCCTCAAATTGCTCCAACTCGAGAGCAACTTGATATGCTTCTTCCAACGTCTTGGCATTGCGGCGGAAAAGCTCATACTGATAGTGGGGCCGCAAACCACGTCGAAAGCAGGAAATGGGCATGGTACTCTCCTCCGTGACACCACATCGTAGAAAGTACTCATCAAATTCAGCAATGTATTCGGAGACGGATCGGTCTCCATGGCTAAGACTTTGCCACCTATCGATGAGTCGCTGACGGTACGTGGGAGGAAGGTACTTTTGCCGAAGCTTAAGCTTCATTTCGCCCCATGTGTCAATCGGAGGCTCTAGCCGCTGAAATAACAGGCTCTCTACATTCTTCCAATAGGTTTGTGCCTGTCCCATGAGCTTCATGGTAGCAAATCGGATCCTTCGACGTTCCGATATGTCGTACCAATCGAAGTATCGGTCCATGCCGAACTCCCAATCTAAATAGACTTTCGGATCTAAAGACCCGTAAAAAATGGGAGGATCCGCTCGCACGGTCTTAAGGACCCTATCGTCCTCCTCATCTCTCTGTGGTTGGAGGCCACGACGGCGTTGACCATACCCCTCATAGGCGTTATCGGACCCATAGTCCTCGAGACCAAGGTCACGGCGCGGTAGTTCGGGGACCCGAGGAGGGGCGGTGGAGGAGCCCGTGGTGGCTGAGGAGCATGTGCGGGCGGGTCCTGGGCCACATGGACGGGCTGGGCCTGGGCTATGGGAATGGCTTGGCCGTGGGCAGCCACCTGAGCGGGTGTGAGTGGGCCTTGGGCCACTATAGGAGGGTCTCCGTGCGACATCTTATCCAACCGTCCGACCAGACCTTGGATGGATCTGTCGGATGACTCCATCCGTTCCTCCATGGCGTTAAAACGGCCATCTATGCGGTCCGAGAAGCTCTTAAAGGTTGCCTCAGGTTTGGTCCATCCGGTCTACGAGGGTCATGATCGCCTCGCGCAAGGACTGAAGGTCTCCCGAGATGATATCCCGTGGGTTGGCCATAGGTGCAGGGCGATGGTATTGGGTACCTCACCGAGTGGGCATGCAAAGGACACAAGGACTAGGAGACACAGACCAATGCAAACAAGTGATGCACCTAGACTTAACCAAGACTCGGTACGTGGCGGAGTTAATCGATCCGAAGATCACTCGCGCAAGTGTGCGGCCTTCCCGATAGGCGTAGCCTAACGTTCGGACAACACCTTTTGATATACGGGTTATTGGGATGAAATGCAACCTAGACCGACTTAGACGATGACTAGACGTAAATGACACTTTTTTTTATTTTTGACCAAATACTACCCTAGACTCAACTGGCGCTCTGATACCAAATTGATGCGGGACGGACACGCGACTCGACTCCAAATGGATATGCGACCCTCAGACTCTAAACAAGCTCGCGATCGTCCCTTATCGAGGGAAGCGTCGGACGTGCGCGGTTGAGAAATCGACAAGAGCTAGGGTGGTCAACTCATAATTTCGTGTCCGGATCGGGTCACGGGACGGGTCTCGCTCTCTCTCGCAGCAGCGGTGATATAAAAAGATATCGAGCTAACGGCCCTAACACATGCTCTCTAGCAGCGGCATAAAGAAATATATACGAAATAAAGCAAATGCCGAGATGGGAGCGAATACGATACCTCCATGCTACCGGACGTGGGGAAGACTTCCCGGTCGATCTCGTACTCTCGGAATAATTATTACACAAGTATTACAGCAAATATGAATACCCACTCCACGCAGGGAGGTAAAGGGTGACACAGCGGGACCCGGGAGTAGCGGGTTCGGGTTGACGGGCCGCTTCTTGTGTTGCTTCGGCGGCACACGTACTCACGACCGTGGGACCCACATGCTGGTCCGAGGGGCCGTGTGGGACCGGGGTGGTACCACTGTGGTGGGGACGCCTGGAGGGGCGCTCCCTGGGACGGCGATGTGCTGGTTCCTCGGCCGGAGGCCGGGCGGCTTCGATCTCCACTCACCGGAGTTGCTGGCCACAGATCTGCAGTTCTGTTTTGCAGCGTGCGACCCGGTTAGATCTGCTGCTGCGGTCACTCCCGATGTCAGATCGACGCACAAGAGGTACCGATGGAAAGTTGACTTAAAATCCTTCGATCTATGGCCGGAGAAAGAAATTTGAGTTTCCCGTTGATGGCGTTTGTCGAATTTTCAAGCTGCTAACTCACTGGATCTGAAAACTCAGGGCAGAACCAAGTTTTCCTGAGAGTTGGCATTGACCGCGACATAGACCTTCGATTCAGCCTTTGAGCCCTTCATGAAAGTTGTAGAGGCCGAAGATAGAAAAATGGGAATATATCTTATGCAAGATTTGGTGGACGTTTCGATTTTTTGGAGATTTTATACTGACCAGGGTCGGATCTGGACAGCAGAGACAGAACTGAATTTGGGGAAAAGACACAATTTCTAAAAATGGGTACAGGGCTTTAGAAATTCGACGAAAATTTTTGGAGGGTGGGGATGGTGGACAGAATCTCAATTAATTTGGGGTTCCAAAAAAAATCAAAAAAGAGGTCGAAAGGTGGAAGAACTAAGCTTCTGCTACATAGATCTGAAAAGGGATAGATCAGGAAGATAGAAAGACACGAAAATAGAAAATATAAAACGAACTCTGAATGACGTGATTTTGTTACTGGAGGTTGGGAATCAAGAGAGGAACCAACCCTGAAAATGTCAACTCCAGATGATGTCGAGTTGGGAGTTAAAAATCTCGGAGTGAACCTATATCCAGCAGAACAGAACCTTGGACAGCACTTCAGAAGTGACTTCGCGGCGGCTCGATGGCGGCACGAACGGCGGCGGCAGCACCAGAGATGAAATCAGAGATAGAGGGGCTCAGGTAGAAGGGGTTCTATACCCTGAAATGCAGAGGGAAGAAGAGGAACCAGAGGAGAGAGATAGGGGCGCACCAAGCTCCAATGCTCATTCAATATTTTCTTCTCATTAATTCATGAAAAATGGAAATACATGCCTTATATAATAAATGGAAAATGACCACTAATGCCCTCAGATCTAGGGTTGAGAGGGGTATACAAGGTGTAGAACTAATTAGTTCTAATAGCATATTTTTCAAAAATAAAAATGGGGGGGGGGGGGGCGCCCCTTGACCAAGGGGACATGGTTAGGTAAGGTAGGTGGCCTCCTTTGAAATTTTAAACCACTTGTCTCCCCATGTGTCCAATTGACTTGTCAAACCTTCTAGATGCCACCTTGGCTTTTGACCAGCCCCACATGGATGAGGTGGACCAATGGGGAAGGAGTGGGGGTCCCCTAGCAGGTCCTACTAGCATTTTGCACATAAACCCACACAATCCTAAGGAAGAACAAATAGGCTCATAAAGCCTTACAATTGCGAATCTACTTCCCCCAGGATATAAAAATAAATAAAAGGACACAAATACAAAAATAAAATGTACATGCTCGGAGTTGATTCCCATCAATTCTCCCCGGGTGGGAAGAACTCGACCCCGTCGAGTAGGGGTACGGCTGCTCGAGTCGCTCCGGCGGATCCGTCACCGTGCCAAGTAACGCGGGTACGCTCCACTCCACGTGACCGCCACCTGCTCATTCCGTATATACTCGATATGCACAAGCTGCTGTGGGAACGAGGCTAGAGGTGGACACTCCGGGTGGGGCACTCTCAAATGGGAGGAGGCGGCTCGAAGACTCACTAGGAATCACCGCTGGGTCCCTATAGGTGACTAGATCCGGGTATAGATGTAGAGCTGATCCCATACTCATCGAGCGAGTCCACTCGCCTCTCACTCATAGGGGACTAACATCGACGAGCTTGCATACGACACATGCAGACTCCTAACAAACCACAAACCACACAAATAAGCCACTCAAAACAAACCACACAAACAAACCACACACAAAAAAACTGACTCATGCATGACCCTAGACTTAAGGTGGTGGTGACATCAACCCCACTAAGTGGCCACATCCTGAGCATCGGTAAGCTCCTCCTGAGCTTCATACTCATCAATGAGTTCCTGATCGGCCTCGTAACTGACGGACACAAGCCCAGAAGGCGAGGGTTCTCCAACCCCTAGGGCTAGTGTGGTACGAGTGGGACATTGGTTGGCAAAGTGGCCAAACCCATGACAATAGAAACACTGTAGACGGGACCTACTACTCTCTCCGATGAGAGGGCCCTTACCCTTATCCTCCCCACGGACAGGGGGTGTAGGCAACAAGGGTGGAGCTGTAGGTGCCGTGGGCAATAGGGGTGGGGGTGCTGGTGCCTGAGGGCGGGCAATGGGTGCCGGGGGTTGGGATGGAGGTAGATCATGGGATGGGGGAGGGCGAGGCCGTGGAGCGAAATGCTCCTCATGGGTGAGCTCCTGAGATCGAGCCATGGGGGCCCGCTGAGGTGGGCCTAAAGAGTGGCGGGGCTCGGTGCTACGCACCCGACCGATGGCTAGGCTAGAACTCTCCCTCAAATTGCTCCAACTCGAGAGCAACTTGATATGCTTCTTCCAACATCTTGGCATTGCCGCGGAAAAGCTCATACTGATAGTGGGGCCGCAAACCACGTCGAAAGCGGGAAACGGGCATGGTACTCTCCTCCGTGACACCACATCGTAGAAAGTACTCATCAAATTCAGCAATGTATTCGGAGACGGATCGGTCTCCCTGGCTAAGACTTTGCCACCTATCGATGAGTCGCTGACGGTACGTGGGAGGAAGGTACTTTTGCCGAAGCTTAAGCTTCATTTCGCCCCATGTGTCAATCGGAGGCTCTAGCCGCTGAAATAACAGGCTCTCTACATTCTTCCAATAGGTTTGTGCCTGTCCCATGAGCTTCATGGTAGCAAATCGGATCCTTCGACGTTCCGACATGTCGTACCAATCGAAGTATCGGTCCATGCGGAACTCCCAATCTAAATAGACTTTCGGATCTAAAGACCCGTAAAAAATGGGAGGATCCGCTCGCACGGTCTTAAGGACCCTATCGTCCTCCTCATCTCTCTGTGGTTGGAGGCCACGACGGCGTTGACCATACCCCTCATAGGCGTTATCGGACCCATAGTCCTCGAGACCAAGGTCACGGCGTGGTAGTTCGGGGACCCGAGGAGGGGCAGGTGGAGGAGCCCGTGGTGGCTGAGGAGCATGTGCGGGCGGGTCCTAGGCCACATGGACGGGCTGGGCCTGGGCTATGGGAATGGCTTGGCCGTGGGCAGCCGCCTGAGCGGGTGTGAGTGGGCCTTGGGACACTATAGGAGGGTCTCCGTGCGACATCTTATCTAACCGTCCGACTAGACCTTGGATGGATCTGTCGGATGACTCCATCCGTTCCTCCATGGCGTTAAAACGGCCATCTATGCAGTCCGAGAAGCTCTTAAAGGTTGCCTCGGTTTGGTCCATCTAGTCTACGAGGGTCATGATCGCCTCGCGCAAGGATTGAAGGTCTCCCGAGATGATATCCCGTGGGTTGGCCATAGGTGTAGGGCGATGGTATTGGGTAACTCGCCGAGTGGGCATGCAAAGGACACAAGGACTAGGTGACACAGACCACTGCGAACAAGTGATGCACCTAGACTTAACCAAGACTCGGTACGTGGCAGAGTTAATCGATCCGAAGATCACTCGCGCAATTGTGCGGCCTTCCCGATAGGCGTAGCCTAACGTTCGGACAACACCTTTTGATATATCGGGTTATTGGGATGAAATGTAACCTAGACCGACTTAGACGATGACTAGACGTAAATGACACTTTTTTTTTGTTTTAGACACAAAGACTACCGTAGACTCAAACTCGCTCTGATACCAAACTGATGCGGGACGGACCACGGACTCGACTCTAAATGGGAATGCAACCCTCGGACTCTAAGCAAGCTCGCGATCGTCCCTAACGAGGGAAGCGTCAGACGTGCGCGGTTGAAAAATCGGCAAAGAGTTAGGGTGGTCAACTCACAAATTCGTGCCCGGATTGTGTCACGGGATGGTCTCGCTCTCTCTCGTAGCAGCGATGATATAAAAATATTAAGCGAGCTATGATCCTAGCATGCTCCCTAGCAGCGGCATATAAAGCATATACGAAGAAAGCAAAATGCTGAGTCAAGGGAGCGAACACGATACCTCTACGCTATCAGGCGTGGGGAAGACTTCCCGGTCGATCTCGTACTCCCGGAACAAATATTACATAATAATTACAGCAATACAATTACTGCCCACTCCACGGAGGGAGGTAAAGGGTGACACAATGGGACCCGGGAGTAGCGGTTTCGGGTTGATGGGCCGCTTCTTGTGTTGCTTCGGTGGCACACGTACTCACGACTGTGGGACCCACGGGCTGGTCTGAAGGGCCGTGTGGGACCGGGGTGGTACCACTGTGGTGGGGACGCCTGGAGAGGCGCTCCCTAGGACGGCGGTGTGCTGGTTCGCCGGCCGGAGGCCGGGCGGCTCCGATCTGCACTCGCCGGAGTTGCTGGCCACGGATCTGCAGTTCTATTTTACAGCGCGCGACCCGGCGAGATCTGCTGCTGCGGTCGCTCCCGATGTCGGATCGACGCACAAGAGGTACAAATGGAAATATGACTTGAAATCCTTCGATCTATGGCTAGAGAAAGAAATTTGAGTTTCCCGTTGATGGCCTTTGTCGAATTTTCAAGCTGCTAACTCACAGGATCTGAAAACTCAGGGCAGAGCCAAGTTTTCCTGAGAGTTGGCATTGACCGTGATGTATACCTTCGATTCAGCCTTTGAGCCCTATATACAAGTTGTAGAGGCCGAAGAGAGGAAAACGGGAATATATCTTATGCAAGATTTGGTGGACGTTTCGATGTTTTGGAGATTTTATACTGACCCGGGGACAGCAGAGATAGAACTGAATTTGGGGAAAAGACATAATTTCTAAAAATGGGTAGAGGGCTTTAGAAATTCGAAGAAAATTTGTGGAGGGTGGGGATGGTAGACGTGACCTCCAATAAATTTTGGGGTTCCAAAAAAAATCAAAAAAGAGGTCGAAAGGTGGAAGAATTAAGCTTATGCTACACAGATCTGAAAAGGGACAGATCAGGAAGACTGAAAGACACGAAAATAGGAAAATATAAAATGAACTCTGAATGATGTGATTTTTTTTACTGGAGGTTGGGAATCAAGAGAGGAACCAACCCTGAAAATCTCAACTCTAGATGATGTCAGAGTTGGGAGTTAAAAATCTCGGAGTGAACCTCTATCCAGCAGAACAGAACCTTGGACAGCACTTCGGAAGCGACTTCGCGGCGGCTGGATGGCGGCACGAACGGTAACGGTGGCACCAGAGATGAAATCAGAGATAGAGGGGCTCAGGTAGAAGGGGATCTCAACCCTGAAATGTAGAGGGAAGAAGAGGAACCAGAGGAGAGAGGGGAGGGGCGCACCAGCTCCAATGCTCATTCAACAAATTTTCTTCTTCATTAATTCAAGAAAAATGGAAATACATGCCTTATATAATAAATGGAAAATGACCTCTAATGCCCTCAGATCTAGGGTTGGGAGGGGTATACAAGGTATAGAACTAATTAGTTCTAATAGCATATTTTTCAAAAATAAAAATTGGGGGGGGGCGCCCCCTTGACCAAGGGGACATGGTTAGGTAAGGTAGGTGGCCTCCTTTGAAATTTTAAACCACTTGTCTCCCCATGTGTCCAATTGACTTGTCAAACCATCTAGATGCCACCTTGGCTTTTGACCAGCCCCACATGGATGAGGTGGACCAATGGGGAAGGAGTGGGGGTCCCCTAGCAGGTCCTACTAGCATGTTGCACATAAATCCACACAATCCTAAGGAAGAACAAATAGGCTCATAAAGCCTTACAATTGCGAATCTACTTCCCCCAGAATATAAAAATAAATAAAATTACACAAATACAAAAATAAAATGTACATGCTCGGAGTTGATTCCCATCACCTGGTTTTCTGACTCTTTTCCTTTTCTCTTCTATGCACCGTGAGAGTGTCTCTACTTTTCAACTGCTCTTGAGGCAACCACATCATTCCTTCTCTTGGATCTTGGCTCAATGGTGGTTTGAAATTCCCCCAGAGAACGCTTCCTAGAAGCAGTAGCCTTGCCCTTTCCTTTCGTTGCCGGAGGAGTCATTAGGAAAAAATAGGGTTTCAAAGAAAGAGGAGTAACTTTGCTAGAGATTAGAAGCAAGTGCTCCGGTAGTTGTTAGAGATTGGAAGGGAAGATGCTGGAGCTAGATGCAACAATAGATGCAGGAACAAGAGAGAGGAGGGTTTCTGGCAACACTGCGTCGACTCGATGAAGGAGAAAAAATCGAAGCACAGTCGCGAGGGTAAGCCGGAGCCTTTTTAGTCAAACAAGGCTTGACCGACTTGAAAATCTGATTTTCAAGATATTTCAGGAACCTTTTAAAATATTTGAAATTACCACTCTCTTTTAAAAAAGACTTGGTGAATGTCCCTTATGTATTTTAATGGTTCAAAGTTTATAAGCCCAAATCTAAAGAATTTAAAAAACTTTGAAAGAACCAATTATGTTTATTGAATAGGGTTAAAACACCCCTCAAGACAATTATCCAACCCGTTCCTTCAAACTTACATCATAATTTCATGAGGCACCTTTAGGACAAAATTCTAACTGGTATTGGCATTAAACAATTTCTTAAGGTGTTGAAATTAGCTTTAGGTCAACCATATTTTATTTTTATATACATATGTTATCATTATTATCTTTTATCTTGGGAGCATTTAGGTTTAACTTCGTGCCTTTTGACGCGAGGAAACATATTTATTCAATACCAGTCCTCGGTTACTCAGCAGAACCAATCATCCTCTCTTGCCAGAGATAACTGTTCATCTCATGACATACAATCCGCATCACTTGCTTGGTGAAGGGATGTAGTTTCGAAGTAATCCACGGTCATTGCTCTGTCCCTCCCTTTTTTCTTAAAAAAATTTCTATCAGAAATAACTAGACTCTTACTTCATGACTCAATCCTCATCACTTCTTTGGTGATGGGACATGGTTTCTCAGTTAGTCATAGCCATTACACAGCCCCTCCTTTCTTTATGTATATA
Organism: Amorphophallus konjac; assembly: GCA_022559845.1. Lineage (NCBI taxonomy): Eukaryota > Viridiplantae > Streptophyta > Magnoliopsida > Alismatales > Araceae > Amorphophallus > Amorphophallus konjac. The sequence continues at coordinate 127,727,858 of CM040129.1, forward strand.
TGGTGTATTCCTTAAGCTTGAATTAGACCAAATTCTTTGTTTAAAGACAATACTCTGATTAAGAATTTTCACACAAGGTGACCTTTTTACTCTTAAGTTCAGTTTTTCAGAAGAGAGTGTGGACACAGTCTGTTCAGGTTGTTTTAGAGACTATTCTATAAACAAGTTTGGCAATATTCAAAATTTTTAATCTTAGATTTAAAGGGTTATAATCAACAAACCATTGATTTATTTAGGGGTCAATCAAAATACCTAAAGTCTCTTAAAAAGAGAATGTATATTTTAACTCCCCCTGAATTAATGAATGCAATCAGATTAACATTGAAGAATCACCTCCTCAAATAACAATTTCCAAGGAATAGACATTAAACACACAAGAAAAATAGATTCAAATGAAAAGGTACATAGATTGAAATGATACATTGAATGTGTCGACGTAGAAAGGTTGCTACGTCGACTCAGTCCAATTGAAGGTGTGAAAATTAGTGAAAGAGTTGATTGTGCGTCGACGCAAAGGGCGAGTTGCATCGACATAGGTTCTATGAGCAGTGCAACAGACAAACTTCATCCAAAAATTGAGAGTACACTCAGCCTTCCTTTCAGACCTTTAAAGACTTCTCATCCTTCCAAGCTTATCAATAACAAAACACCGATATTGATTGGACAATTCTCACACCATTTCAATCAGATTCTTATTATAAGAGAAGCTATCCAACAATGCCACTAATAGTACCTCAAACCATAGAATCCCTTCAGAGATAGTTGGAGCGGTAGACTCTCCCTCAGCATATGCATGATAATGACACTAAATATTCTAGACATGAAGATTAGACACACTGACTCTATCAAGATTGAAAGCATCAACTCCCCCTTACTGCATGAGGTTACCATCTTCTAGTACAAGGTGAAGAACTTGATCCGAAAATCATCTCACGCATAGTGAAAGCTTTCAGTTGGACCTAATCCAACCTTCCACAAGTCACCATTTTATATACCAAATAGATAATTGTGCACAAGCAGTAGAGAAAGGAAGAGCTTGACAACAGGACAAGACTTGACACTAACACGTAGACTCCCCCTTAATTATTCAGCTTATGAACCTTTGTCAACAACATGCACAGACCCTTGGTACCTGGTGGAGAACTTGATCCAAAGATCCTCTTACGCATAGTGATAGTTTCCAGATAGACTTAGTATGCCCTTCCACAGTTCACAATTTTATATACCAGTGGGTCAAACATGATTAGACATCATCAAACCATAGCAGATTCAGCATGACAAGAAGTATGCAGTGTACTTGCATGAAAACAGATTGTGAAAATTCAGCATGATGTGCATCTAAAATGCATGAGACCATAAACAACATATACAATGCCTATAGTGCAAATGCAGACACTTTAATTATGCATGCTGACATGTAATACAAATTTAACATACGGAATAAACTAAAATAACTCACAAAATAACAATTCAGAAATTAAAGTTCATAACCAGCCTGAATGCATAGGCTTTATTCGAAGAGTATGGGAAGAAATTTACCTGCATTCTTGATTTTTCAAATTTTCATTTAACACATCAATTTCTTCTTACCCACTTTATTTGTGTGCCTTGCCTTCCTTGAATGGATAAGCATTTCATTCCTTTTATTCCGAAGGCACACCTGTAAAACAAATTCTCATTTTGCATACATAAGTACCCAAGATTTCTTGGGTCCTTGTGGGTTAGCTGCACTTCTAACTGGTGCTCTCCACTTCCAAGCCACCAGATCATCCTTCCTCATTAGATAACAATCACACATTTGGTGCCCTAGTTCACCACAATAGTGACAACAAATAGAGGGTTTCATGGATTTCTTACGCATAGCATAATTGAACTTCTGTTTGTTGACATGAAATCCTTCATTTTTCAAACCTAGGGTTTCTTCTACCAATGGGCAGCCAACATTCAGAACCCTTGTGGCATGGCTTCTCACAGTTATGACACACACGAGGCCTACCATTTGAAATAAATTTATGTTTATAAAAAACATGTTTGTTTTCAGAGAATTTGATAGGTTTAGAATAAAAATTCCTTCTTCCCTGGGCAGACCAACAATGTGTAACAATGTGTCCTACTTTACCAGAGAAATAACAATGATAGGAGTGATTTTTCTCTGTGGATTTGTTATTCTGACCGAAATCAAATTTATTCTTGCATGCTCTTAAGTTATCCTTTTTCATGATAAAACAATTATGCATCACATGACTATGCTTGCCACAATAAAAAATAGGAAACTTTTATTTTATTTTTAGAAGCATGGTTGCTAGCATGATTTTTCTTTGCATACGCAGCAATATTATTCAAATCATTTTTCTATTTTTGAGCTTTCAGATTGGTGGGCTTTTTGACCTCAGAGGTGTGGGCTACATTGGACCCCTTGACAAACGATGTGTGTAACTTGTTTTCAAAGGATTTTTTGTTAATAGGGTTGTAGCATAGTCCCTCTTTCTGGAAGTTCACCTTAACTCCCTACAGCCTGTCCAAGTTTTCTTTGCCATCTACAGATTTAGGCAGTGAATTATTTAATTCTTGGATTTCACTCTCTAAGGTTGTAATGTGCAATTTTGCACTGGCAAGTTCTTCTTCACAGACAGTAAGCCTGTCAATCAACATTGCATTTACAGTTTTAAAGCTATCTACTTCCTATTTTAACCCATTCACTTCTTCAGACTCATTTACAACCACAAATTTACCCTTTTCAAGGGCTAACAATCTCTTGAACATGGCTGTGTTTAATTCCTTCAATTTTTCATAATCATCATTGACAGCAATGCATTTTCTTTTTCCTGAGACAAGCAATTTTTCACACAATTTTATGGTTTCCTCTTTTAGTCTTTCAATTTCTTTTACAAGCTTCTCATTCTGAATTAACTCATCAAGCAAGATTTGTTCATTGGCCACTGAACTAATTTTTTCTTTCAAGTCTTTTACACTATCTTCAAGTTCATTAACCTTACTGCGTAGGATTTCATTTTCTTTTCTTAAACTAGAAGTTACATCTTTCTGCATATCAACATCAAACTGAAGAGATTCATTCAATTCTTTTAGAGCAGAGCAATTATTGCAAGGACAGTTATCACAACCAATATTTTCAACTTTCTTTTTCAGCTTTCTGTTCTCAGACTTTATTTTCTTATATTTACCAAACAGTTCATCATACAGATTCATTAAGTCTTCGAAGGAAATCTCATCAGATTCAGGGTTTACCTCTGTGGTGTCCTCGCTTATATGATCACTCTTGTTGTTTGCCATCAAACACTTCTGCTCCATTTTCTTCTCATGGATTGTGATCAGACTATCCCAGATTTCCTTAGATGACCTGCAAGTGGAAACAGAAGGAAACATATTAGCATCAACTGCAGCCTAGAATACATTCAGAACCAAACAATTTTTATTATGTTTAGACTTGTGGCCTGTAGTCCAAACAGACTCATCTTTGGGAAACTCATAAGGACCATGGGAGATAAGCTTCCATAGCTTCGGGTCATATGAGTTGACTAGACTACACATCCTCCCCAACCACAGATCAAAGTTAGAACCATTAAAAATTGGTGGGGAAATCAAAGAAAAACTTTCAGTAGAAGAATAAAGTGTGCACAAGAATCTACTCTGCAGATCGTTGGATCTGGGAATGTTAGAGACCCTCTCTGATACCAATTATTGGGTGTACAATCGGATCTAGAGGGGGGTGAATAGATCCTTTTAAGAAAGCTATCCAAAATTAAAAATTAATCTGGACAGAACTCGAATGTAGAATGATGAGATTGAAAAGCTACTCACAATAACCAAACAAAATGCTTAGTGCAATCCACAAACCGAGTATGCTAAACTGAAGATAGCTGAACACCTAATAGATGAATATGAAATCAGCATAGAAGAGAGCTCGAGCTTAATAAACCTGTGATCAGCAAACCATCCTGTGAAGAGAGATAGGAGAAAAGGATTCACTTACACCAATTCACTAGAACACAAATTTTTAAGGTGGTTCGGTCTGCAAACCCGCAGACCTACGTCCACCCCACACTCAACGGAGTGAGGCTTCCCATGCACAAGCAAGAACGTGGAGAACCTCCACTACAAACACTGCCAAACAGCTTGAACGAGGAAAAACTTCCTCACACTCACACTTATCACTCAATATGAAAATGTGTACAACAACCTACTGTACACACCCTTGATCTTGCAACCAGCAAGATCAGAAAAGCTACGTATAGCAGCAAACGAAGGAACACCTTCCTCCCACACTCTGATCACTCAGAATGCACCTTTGCGCAGCTACCGCAGTGCACAACCCTGATTGTGCAACACAGAACAATCAGAACAGTTGCTTATAGCAACCAACGAGGAACACTTCCTCAATGTTCTGGTCACCCAGAACAAGCACACGCACAGTAGAGTTCTATGCACAAACACTTACCGTGCTACCAAGCACGGACAGTCGCAAACGAAAAATGAAACAATCAACAAAAGAAGAAAACAGAAAATGGAAATGTAGCTCTCAAAAGAGCCCGAAGACTTTGGATTTGATCCACAAGTCTTAGATCAACAGATCAGCAATAAAAGCTTCTTGGCTGTTGACACTCTCTCTCTTTCTGCAATAGATCTGGAAATAGCTCGCTAACTTGGTGGCTGCTCTCTCTCTCTCTCTTTCTCTCTCTCTCTTCTTTTTCTTCTCTCTATCTTTCTCTCTGAACTCTCTTCGAAACACTCCTGACTTTTTTTCTGCTCTCTTGACTTCTTCACAGCTCACAACATCTGCTCTCTTGAGCTTCGATCTGGTATTAATCCTCTCGAGATTGAGAATATTTTCCTCGGGGCCCACGCGATCAGGTTGTTCGAGTAGAGAATCATTTTTCCCTCCAAAAGGAGCCTTCTAGAAGGTAGATTCCTCGTACACCATCATCCAAATGATTGGGCTACGGATCACGTGCCAGAAGTGGGTCCCACTGCTTAATCAGAATTTTGTCACATAAGGTGCATCGGTGGAATGCCCTTGACTGCGTCGACTCATCGTTCATACGTCTGGACAAAATCTTGCTGAAATGCGTGTGTCATGCCCCGAGATATGCATCAGAATTAAGTCGGGAATGTGAACAACCGACAAATAAAGCTTCAAGCTAGAATGACACTCAGAGCGCTATAACATCCACACATAGAAGAGTGAACACAACATAGACTCAAAACTTTAACTTTATTGAATAATAACCAATGTTTACAGACGAAACTTGACTCTTTTTGACATAGTAATTCACTAGACTCAATAAAGTGGAAAATTACATGACATGATCAACTTCACCGCATAATACACTGAAGATAACTAAATTACAATAATTGACTCTATCTAGGCTTCACTCGTGCTTCATTTGCTCTCGGACTCACCACTCGAGTAGTCCGATTCCGACCTACTAGAATTTCCTGAAAAAGATTAAAAAAGTAGGGAATGAGCGCACTCGCCCAGTAGGTATCTTCATATCAACATGATGGTAATATTAAAGTAATTATCATTTTAGCTCTATAAAAAGGGCAATAATGAAAATGCGATAAAACATGTGAAATAAAACTAAAGTAACAACAAGTATCAAGATAAGTGTAGAGATATGAGATATCAAGTAAATATGAGAGCATGATCAAGCAAGATTATAATATGGCCTTTCAATAACGAGAATGTACTATCATTTAACGAGAAATTCATGCAACAAGAATGTACTAGCATTTTTTTTTTGTAAAATACGAGTCACCTAGTGTTAATAGGGAGAGTGCACCCCCTTCCAGAGGAAGAGAATGGACCCACTCCACCTAAAGAACACTAAGTGCTGCTTTTATTGATATATGAAACCAAGTACAAGAAGAGGGCCAGCAAAAAGGTAAACACATGGCTATACATCAGAAATTTTCTTGGGAAAAACAAAGACATATGAACTAGACAAAAATTCTTCGAATGTTAGGAAGGGCTGCAGCATCCGCCAACGCATAAGCTTTAGCACGTGTAGGTAACTCATGCCGAGTGTAAAACACCTCATTCTGCCTTTGAAAAACAGCATGCTCAGCCAAGGTATCAGCAACTTGGTTGGCTTCTCTATACACATGTGAGATGGAGCATCCCAAGGAAGACAAAAGGTCTTGAATTTCAGCCCACCAATGATGAAGCACCCAAGGGGGAGGTTTCTTTCTAACAATCATATCAACAAGTAAAGATGAGTCAGAGTATATAACAGAAATGGAGATGGACAATGAATGTGCTAATCTCAATGCATCCACCATGGCCCTGCCTTCTGCTTGAATAATGTTACCATGACCATAGAAAAAGGAAAACCCCAGTATAATATCACCACAAGAGTTTCTAATACAACCCCCTCCACCAGATAATCCGGAATCAGGTTTGAGACATCCATCTATATTAATGGAGCAGTCAGTTAAAGGAGGTATCCATCGAACTAATTTGAAGACTATATGTTTAGAATTAACCCGGATATTGTAAGATTGCAAGATAGTGAGAAATGCTGAATTTGGTGGCAATCTGAACTTAATGTTCTGAACAGCAATTCTGATATTGTATAAGATGTCTGTGACAGATTTGACAATCTTGGGTTTACTGCCTTCATACCTGAAAGAGCACCGAGCCTTCCAGATTTCCCACAGAGTAAGGACTAAGGTAATTAATGAAATAAAGCTTTCAGCAGTGGAGAGGTTAGCTTCCAGAAGAAACCATCTAAGCCAATTTAGGAAACCCCCAGAAGTATACCTGTAGACTGTTAATAAAGGATTCACAGCAGACCATAATGCCACAGCCACTTCCCCAGTTAGAAACAAATGATCAAAATCTTCAAGATCTCTGTTGCCCTGACAACAAGAGCAACATGAAGCAATATGAATGTACTAGCAAGCATGTAAATTTCATAAGATAGTCTCGTGGATTTCACCCATTTATAAAAAAAGTACTCCCAGTATAATGCGATGCCAGTATTCATCATACCCCATGGTTTATAGTATGTTTCCAGCCATCTGTCGAGGGGGCAAGCGTGGAGCCCTTGGACACCGCCCGTGCCCGCCCTTATATCTTCAAGTTATAATCAAGCTACTTCCATGAGATATAACAATAAAGTAGGCCAGTAATACCAAGTTCAAACAAAAGTTTCATGGCAACAAAAACCAAGGTAAGAACGTACCAAAATAAACATGAGGGGTCAAGAATGATTTAATATAATATTATGCTACGGAGGAATTCTGACAGCATAACGATATATTTATCAATTTCCATAGTTCATTTATGACTTGATGAATAGGGTTTGGGTTCCAAATAATTAGAAGGTCATTTGAAAATAGTGTATAATGAATCCTTGGGTCAGACCTCGGGCTGAACAAAGATTGAAAGAAAGCGGTCTAGAGAGGGCCGCCATCTCAAGGTAACGGTCAGCAGGTGATCGCTATCAAGAGGAAGTCAATAAGGCTGCGTTGACGCACTGGACAAGCGAGTCGACGCAGGTCACAAGAAAGAAGAAGATGGTCTAGTGAAGATCACAATATGGAAGTAGCGGTCATGTCAAGACCGCTATTAGGCAGTGGAGTCGACGCAAGGAAGGGAATCAGGTCGACTTAGCCAGAAAACTGAACCAGGTAGCGGTCATGGGCCGACCGCTATCTTTAGGTAGAGGTCATGTCCAGGCCGCTATCAGGACAGTTCACAGAAATACAAAAATCACGAAGTGCTCTCTAGACTTTTGAGTTATTAGGGTATAACCAGCTCAGCGTCCTAGTGGGAATCCCTCGCTCGCGGAGTCTTACGGAGGCCTTAAAATAAGATCACCTAGTCTGACAGAAGGAATATATCTGATAGAGAGGCTCTCAAGTCCAAGAGGTGTTCCTATCAAGTGCAAGTGATCTAATAGCAACCGTACCGGGGCATGCGCTATATGTGAAGTAACAAAACCGAATTAAGGTGAGAAGGGAACGTGCCAAAGCATAAATCAAAGTGTAGGAACATGCATCAAAACCCTTAAATACAAAATTATATGGTTTGGGCATGAAAATAACATACATGAAAATAATCTTTTTAACATGATAAGACCTAAATAAAACTCATGTCATAATCAGAAATCATAGTTAAACGAGCTCAACTACTATCATATATAACAGGAATTTAATGGGTTGGATCTGGTTACAAAAACCAGAACGCGGTTGGTCGAAGACCTCTACTTTCAGGTAACGATCTCTGCAGGACTGCTATCTATCTACATCAGACGGAAGCTAAAATACGGCGTGCAGAGCATATTCTTGGGCAATTAATGGATGAAAGCTATTTAAAACAGAAAGATAAGGTAGGATAGCATGCTTAACATGAAGTTAATGCATGGCAAAACATGAATTAGATCAAAAGTTCCTATCTTTTTATTAGTATTACAGGGATAGCATGCCATGAAAAAGGTAACTGCACTGTCATGGAAAAACTTAAAATTCTCCGTGCATAATGCATGAAATTGAGCAAGGCTAAAGGGATTTTACTCCTAGCAAGTTGTTTAAGCCAATCATGAGATAACCTATCTCTGGGTTTGCTCCTAATCTGAGAATTTCTCGTCGAAAGAGGGTGTTGGTTCCTGTGCGTCCTACGTAGAAACTGCTACTTCATGGTGCTCTAGCTCCTTAACCTCTTGATCTCCTAATACGAAAGTTTGCAGAGAGTTACATGACACTAAAGGGAGTAATTAACTCTAAAGTAAGAACTTGAAATAACGATACTATACCTTCGTACCACGCGATCCAAAATTAGGGTTCGCGTAGGATGAGTCTGGGCCCTATTTATAGGGACCTAGGGTTGAGGGATTAGGTCGAATTAGAAGTCCTATGGGGCGTCAATCTGATCCACTAAGAGTCCTAGGCAAGTTACCATCCTAGATCACATCGATCTTTGGCAATTGAAAGGATAAAAATCTAGATTTTCCTAGGTTTAATGCGTTCCGTTTACGGAACTAGATAGCGGTCATGCCGAGACCGCCTCCTCCAGGTAGCGGTCTCGCGATTGACCGCTACTTCACTAGGCCACCGGAATTTGAATTTAATTCAAATTCCCTTCCTAATTATCCCCTAATTTCCCTATTTATCTACTTTAATTAGGGAAATATACCCTAGTACGTCTCAGGGGTTTGGACTTGGGCCAAAAGTTTAGGTTTTAGGGTTTAAGGCCCATTTTAAGTGGCCCAGTTTGTCTAATTAGTAACTGGGCTTTTAAATCAATGGGTTTGAAGGGTTAAGCCCACTTAAGCCTACTTAATGTTTGTTAAATATTTAAATATTCTATTTAAAATTTTGAAAATCTCAGATAATTCCAGATAATTACCAGGGTTGCTACACCCTCCCCCACTTAAAAAGAATTTGGTCCCCAAATTCATTTCATGGGATTTATGGAGAGTGCATTTTACTTACAATTAAATATCTCCGGAAATCTTTTATGCATAGCTTCTTTCGTCTCCCATGTAGCTTTCTGCTCCAGACATTTACTCCACTGGATCTTTACCATGGGAATAGTTTTATTTCGAAGCTGACGTACCTCCCTATCAAGTATTTTGAGTAGCCTTTGCTCGTATGTCAGATCCTTTTGTATTTCCAGGTCATCTTGACTTATAATATGGAATGGGTCATGAACATACATTTTAAGCATCGAGACATGGAACACATCATGAACTTCAGATAATTGACAGGGCAAAGCTATCCGATATGCGACCTCGCCAACCCTTTCAAGAATTTTAAAAGGGCCAATAAATCTCAGAGTAAGCTTACCTTTGATGCCGAATCTTTGAATCCCATGACTTGGGGAAACCTTGATGAACACATGGTCTCCAACTTGAAATTCCAGGTCTCTTCTTCTGACACCAGCATATGTCTTTTGTCTTGACTGGGCCATCTAGAGTCTCTCCCTGATGAGTTGTATCTTCTCGGTGGTATCCTTGACAAGTTTAGGGCCTAGAAGTTATTTTTCTCCAACTTCATTCCAGCAGATAGGTGAACAACAACTCCTACCATACAGTGCCTCGAACGATGCCATTTGAATACTAGTTTGATAGATATTGTTGTAGGCAAACTTGACTAGAGACAAGTGGTCATGACAACTTCCACCAAAGTCAATTGCACATGCCCTGAGCATATCTTCAACTACTTGATTGGTTCTTTCGATCTGGCCATCGGTTTGTGGATGAAATGCAGTGCTGAAATATAACCGGGTCCCCAATGAGTGTTGTAGACCCTTCCAGAATTGTGATGTGAAATGAGGGTCTTAGTCAGATATTATAGTGACAGGGACACCGTGTAGTTTTACAATCTCCTTTATATATAATGCTGCCAGGACATTGATGGACCATCGACTTTTAATTGGTAGAAAGTGTGCAGATTTTGTCAATCGGTCTATTATTACCCATATGCCATCATGCCCACCTCTTGTCTTAGGCAGACTCATGATGAAATCCATCACTATACTCTCCCACTTCCACTGGGGAATTTCTAAGGGGTGTAGTTTACCAGCGGGCTTTAAGTGTTCCGCCTTAACTTGTTGACAAGTGATGTAGCGAGATACAAAGTTCGCTACTTCTCTCTTCATATTGGCCCACTATAAGTTTCTTTTTAGATCATGATACATTTTGGTAGCACCAGAGCGAAGTGTATATCTTGACCTGTGGGCTTCTTCCATAATTAACTTCTTTGTCTTCTCATGATCTTACACATAAATCCGACCTCGGAATAATAATCTTCCACCGGTCGTGATAGAAAAATCTGGACGTTGATCAATATTAGCCCAGATCTCAACTAGTGTAGGGTTATTTTCTTGCAACTTGACTAGATCTTCTATTAATGTGGGTTGTGACCGGATATTGGCAACAATACACCTTTCATTCTCCGAGTCGATATCCAGATTCAATTTGGCAAAATCTCCTACAATGTCGGTCATACCTTTCCGCAGGCTAGATAGAATTGCCATTGGTTTTCTGTTGAGTGCATTTGCCACAGCATTAGCCTTTATCGGGTGGTATTGAATAGAGAAATCGAAGTCTGTGAGGTACTTCTGCCACTCTCTTTGTCTCAAGTTCAACTCCTTTTGAGAGAAGAGATATTTCAGACTTTTGTGGTATGGGAATATAGTGAATTTCTCTCCATAGAGATGATGTCGCCATATCTTCAAGGCGAAGATAACATTAGACTAGCATCCCACTGGCTCGGAAGGACAGATATCTTGCCAAAGAACTCTACACTCGCGGGCCCCGCGCACTCATCTCTCGTTTGCGTCACCCACGAGCGGGGGGCATTTATGGACATCAAAAAATGATGATGATCATACGACATGCACGTCTCAGCACTCGAGAGCGAGTCGAAGACGGAAAGGCTGAATAAACCCTGTGCCCCCTCCAAGAAGGACGAATACCTACCCGGTGCTCCGCCACCCAACAAAGAAGCCCCTCGGGTTAAAGAGCTAGCCACGGCTCCCAAGTCGGCAATGCCGAAGGTCGAATCAAAGAAACTCAGGAGTCCGAACGCCTGCTCGGCATACACCGGAAATCACTCAAAGCCCTGAATCGAGACTCGGAGGCTCACAACTAAAGGAACACAGGAGGGCAAGCATCTGTCCGAATCGCCACTAAGCTGGGGGGGAGCCCTTTGACGCTTAAACCGGCGTGGCATAGCTTTAAACCGGCGTGGCATAGCCTTAAACCGGAATGACATAGCCTTAAACCGGCGCGCCCCTAAGGGGGCCTTAAACCGGCGCGCCCTTTACAAGATGCTAGTCCGGCGCGCCCCATGAACTCCCTTGCTTTATGTTAAAATGGCATGCTCCCGTTGAAGGGCCACCCCTTTGAATGCACTAAACCGGCGTGCCCATTTTGGAGTGCTAATACGGCATGCTTAGTTTAAAAACAAGCCTTTCTCTGAGGCCTTTATCCGGCGTGCAGTGAGGCCATCCCGTCATCAATGCGGTCCCCTGTTTCCTGGGAACGGCATGATGACGAACAAGCCTAAAATGGTTAAAGCTCCCACTTCGATCCGGCGGGCAACCGAGCATATGCCATGAATGGAAGTTCTCAAGCCCCATCCCGCCTTGTGCTCGTTCCGTCGGCCGGCCGGCCATTCTTCAGCAAATGATGAAAGCAACGTGGCTCCCGGTGGATATGCCAGCGGAGGAGGAGGCTATGCCTCTGCCCCCCCTCCCGATCACACCATAGCCTCACCGGAGGCGACGTCGACAGCAGCAGCAGGGCAACGTCACCAACGTCAGCAGCAGTAGTGGTGGTTGCGGGAAACAAGGAACCAACGGGAGGAAGAAAAATCCAGAGGGCATCCCTCCGAAACAGGGCCGCCGGCCCCTATAAAAGGAGCGCCCAGGCGAAGCTTAAATGGGTTGGAAGGTTGGAGGGGGAGAAACTCCTTGAAGCCCGAAGCCATTGTTCCTGTGAGAGCGAAGTGAAGTGAGAAAAGAGAAGGAGAGAGCATAGAGTGAGATGAGGGAGATACAGCTCTCCCCTCCCCTTTGTTTCTTTTCCTTTCCTCCGATGTATTCTTCCCGTTAGTTCTTTTCTTTAGATGCATGAAGAGCCCATGTATTTGCACCCCTTCCTGGTGAAATGAAAACGATCCTTTGGGAGATCCTCTTTTTTTGATATGTTGCATCTTCTTCTCCCCCTTCGGAATACGTTCAGGCTGTAGCCCCCCCCCTTTCTACTTGGCCTCCAGCGTTTCTGATCTCCCTCCCCACTCGTTCCCCTTCGAGGGATCATTACCCGTGAGTCGTGAGAGCTCTTGAAGGCTAGTCCTCGAGCTTTTCCACACTCATACTTGGGTTATCAGACCGCGTAAGGTCTACATTTTGAGGTTCACCCTGGAGCAATCCACTTGGTGTTCCTCTATTTTCTCTGGCAATCGTCAGTCCGGGGGAGGTGCTGCCCAAATTTTGCCAGAGGAAGAACACGTAAGAACAGAGGATGCGTAAGAACAGACGGACGAACAAACACACTAAACCACTGAGATAAGCTAAACTTCCAAGTTCCTGCACAGCAAACTGTTCTAATAAAACACTCGAATCATCACGATAATCCACCTGAGTAAACAATTAAAACACTTAAACCTCCTTTCCACAGACGTAATCCATCAATAAGATGAACAAACCAATCAATAAATCAACTTGCAGTTGAAGGAAAGAAGAAACAGAGCACAAACGGGTTGAAAGGAAGCTATACAATGCTTAATCCGGCGCCCCCTAATCCGGCGTGGGTTAATCCGGCGCGGTACCCCACCGTGCCGGTTTAACCCCACACTCAAAACCCATTTAATTTTCCTTGCAGCTATCCGGCGCGCCCCCTTGCATTAGCCCATTAAACCGGCGCGCTATACTGTTCATTGCCTATTCCGGCGCGTCCTTGGAACCTCTTCCTATTTGAGCCTTAAACCGGCGCACCCCCCTTCATATCTTAACCGGCGCGCCCATCTTCTTGCAACGTGCCAACACGGCGTGCTAAAAGAAAACTAAAAGAATGAAAGGAAGAAATAGAACTATTGAAACTAAAGAATAAACCAGAGGATAAGGATTAAATCAATAAACAAAATGGAAAGAATGGAATGGGAATAAAACACTTAACTCAATGATCGGAACAATGACAATAGCATACCCACGCCTTAATCCAAATTTTGTTCCGGGGGCGCTGCCCCCGGAAACCCCCGCAAGGGGCTTTGCCCCCTTGACCCCCACGACCTGACCAGGCAGGTCGAACCCCGCGACCTGACCGCGCAGGTCGATCCGCGTGCGAGGGCGCACGTTGCCGAGTTTGGGCTTCATACTTAACAACCCGCTCCCCCGGACTGTGCGTGAAGAGAAAAGCAATGATGCCTTGTGGTATCGGATGTGGACCTCGGGATCCCCAACATGGTCATGATCCATGCACCTCTTGGGCCGATAGTTCATCAGCTTGACCCACTTCTTCTGGGATCCGATCCCGCACCCATGTGAAGCGTGCCGTACCTACGGCAGATATCCAAATGTCTTTGTTGTTATCTCCGATGCTTCAATTACGAACTTCCGACCGAATACTGGATTGTCCGTTAGTGGCTGATGTATATATACCGGGATCTAATTCCGCACTTTCATTAAATTCGCCGCACTCGCAGCAAGTATTTGTATGGTTTTGAACACCGTTTTATATACCGATGCGGAGGTTTTAAATCATGTCAACCCAACTCGCATGCTTTAATGAAAAATGATCTTTAGGTCATTTGGCCCCTTTTCTTGGCGATTAATCAGAGGTCTTCCCCTCTCCGAGGGGATGTAATTAACGTCGTGGCCTTTATGGCGCGGCGCGTCTCTAGTCCCGACCCGATATCCACAATCGTCTGATTAGTCAGATGGAGCGCACCCCGGGCTTCGGACCACTCCAGTCTCGAAGCCCGAACACATTGTCACCTAGGTGACTGGCACGCCCTCGCACTAGATAAATCGATAAAAAGAACACCAATATCCTGATACCTTCACACACGAAATTTAGTGCGTTCCACAGGGCCCCGCGGGCCAGCAGAACCCGCCGTTCGGAAAGCACGAAAACGCGGAGTTCGGCACCGCCGGGCGACATCAAGATGCTGCCCGTCAACCCAATTTGAGTGATTCCCGGGCCCCGCATGTGACCTTTTACCTCCCTGCGTGGAGTGGGTCAAATTATTGTATTTCTGTAAAATTGTGTTAACCGGGAGTCCGTGATTGGCCGGGGTTGTCTTCGCCACGCCGGGTGCGTGGAGGTAATGGTCCGAACCTCTTGGCGTTCATTTGCTTAGCTAGTATACGGTCTTTTGCCACTGCCGAGAGTGTAGGTACTAGCCCGTGTGTCCATGTCACCGCTGTGAGAGCGAGAGTGACCCGTCCCGTGACTCGATCCGAGTCCGAAAGTTGAGTCGGACTACCCTTGACCTCCGCCGGTTCCTTAACCGCGCACGGTCCGCGCTTTCCCTCGCATGGGATGACGAGTGAGTTTGCACTTCTGTTAGCGACATTTTGCCACTAGGAGCTCGTAGTGTCGGGCTTAGTGTCTCCCTGGTGTGTGCTGTTGGTCGCGTCTTCATCTAGAGTCCGAGTGTGGCACCTAATAGTGTCGTCTCCCGTGTCCATCCCGCATCAGTTTGGTATCAGAGCAGGTCGAGTCTAGGGTAGTCTTTGCATATGTCTTGCATGCATCATGGTCTAAGTCGAGTCTAGGACCATCATTATTTTCAAAACAAAAAAAAGAGTGTGTTTTAAATTGCATTTGCACCCTTTATTCGGTATCTTAAAAGGTGTTGTCCGAACGTTAGGCTACGCCTACCGGGAGGTCGCACACTTGCGCGAGTGATCTTCGGATCTATTAACTCCGCCCTGTACCGGATATTGGTTTAGGTCTAAGTGCATCATTTAGTGTGTGTTTGCATTAGTCGGTGCCTTCTAGGTCGTGTGTCAGTTGCATGCCCACCCGTCGAGGCACCCAGTACTCGCCACCACCACCTATGGCGGAGTCCCGAGCCCGTAGTTCCGATGAGTCTTCCACGGCCGAGATGTTCCGGGCCATCATGGATCGTTTAGATACGCGTATGGATGGTCTTAGTACACGTATGGATGGCATAGGAACGCGTCTAGAAGGGCGGATGAAAGCCCTCGAGGATCGGGCCGAGTCTTCGGATCAGTCCATCCAGGGCTTAGTTGGGAGGATTGCCATCCTCGAGAGGGGCCTAGTAGCCGCGCAACCCGTGCCGACGAACGGCCAACAGGAGCCGGTTCAGCAGCCTGCTGTGCCAAGGGCTCAGGCAGAGAATGTTGGGGTTCAACAGGTGCATGTGGTGGATGATTATGCATCTGATAATGATCATGGGGGTAACGGTCGTCGTCATCAACGACGGAATCGTGATGACGAAAAGGACGACCGCATTCTTAGGGGTGTGCGTGCGGACCCTCCCACTTTTAGTGGGTCCTTGGACCCTCGGGTGTATTTAGATTGGGAGGCCGGCATGGATCGGTACTTCGAGTGGTTTGAGATGACGGACCACTGAAGAGTCCGATACGCAAAGATGAAGCTGCAAGGGCAGGCCCAAACTTATTGGATCAATGTGGAGAGCCTGCTCAACCAGCGACGTCAACCCCAGATCGGTACTTGGGGTGATATGAAAACCAAGTTGAGGGAGAAGTACATTCCCGCCTCATATCGCCAACGTCTCATAGACAAGTGGCAAAGCATCTCCCAAGGGAACCGATCCGTGACCGAGTACACTGCCGAGTTCGATGAGTATTACTTGCGGTGCGGGGTCACGGAAGAGAGCACCATGACGATATCCCGCTTTCGGAGAGGTCTGCGGCCCAATTATCAATATGAACTCTTTCGCCGCAACGTGACCACTTTAGAGCAGGCGTATCAGATTGCTCTCGAATTGGAGCAGTTCGAGGCCGAGTTCGAGTCACCCCACCGGTTGGGCTCTTTTCCCCTTCGTAGTGTCGAGCCCCGTGGCTCTTCTGGCATGTATCCGAGGGCCCCCATGGCTCGACCTCAGGAGCCCGCTCATCCCGAGCCATTTACTCCTAGACCTCATCCTCCACCCCCGAGGGACCTTCCTCGTCCCCAGCATCTTACAGCCCCACCCATAGCCCGTCCACCGGCACTCGCACCTCCTGCACGTCCTTTGTTGCCTACGCCTCCTATCCGTCGGGAGGATAAAGGTAAAGGACCTATGATTGGGGAGCCTAGTGGATCACGACAGCAGTGTTATCGCTGCAATGGGTTTGGCCATTTCGCCAACCAGTGTCCCACCCGCCCATCTCTTCACATCGGGGACACACAGGCCGAGGATACCACCCCTACGGGCCTCGAGTTAGTCAGCTATGAGGCAGATGAAGAGTTAGCTGACGAGTACTATGAGATGGGAGGTGAGGCCCAGGATGTCCAGCAGTCGGGCGATACCCACGTGGGGGTCGTCAGATGTATCCTCACCTAGCCACAGGCCAGTGATGACTGGCGTCGGACCACTATCCTTCAGGTATTCTGTAGGCTGGGAAAGCAAATTTGTAAGGTGGTCATCGATAGCGGGAGTTGTATCAATGCAATCTCCACGAACGCTATCGCTCATCTTGGTCTCACACCCGTAGACCATCCTTGTCCCTATCAGGTATCATGGGTGGATACCACTTCCATTTCGGTCAGGCTGCGGTGCTTGGTCTCGCTGCAGCTCCACTCCTACCGTGACGAGATCTGGTGTGATGTTCTCCCCATTGAAGTGGGAAGTATCATTCTTGGTAGGCCGTGGTTATTCGACCGAGATGCCACACTCCATGGTCGGTCGAACACCTGTACCTTCGACCACGATGGCCAGCGGGTCACCCTCCACCCCGTTCGGCCCAGGAGCCCATCAGTCAGGGGTTCTACTGGCCCTAGTACTCCAAAGCCTTCCGTACCCGGGCCCAGTACCCCATCCCCAGCTCAGACTATGACCGTTACCTCTGGCCCAGGAGAGCCCTCGACGAGGAGATTGATGATGATTAGCTCCCGAGAAATGGAGCAGGAGCTTAGTCAGGGCTGTCCGGTGTTTGCTATTATGGTCCGAGAGGTGGAGCGGGACTCCGAGGGTGAGCTCCCACCCGAGGTTGTTCCTATTCTGCAGGAGTTTGCTGATATTTTTCCCGATGAGCTTCCCGAGGGACTCCCACCCATGCGGGATATTCAGCATACCATCGACCTTGTTCCGGGCTCTTCTTTGCCCAACCTTCCTCATTATCGAATGAGCCCCACCGAGCATGCCGAGCTTAAACGGCAGGTCGATGAGCTTGTGCAGAGAGTGTAGATCGGATTAAAATCCGCTCTTTGTTGGGGAAATTAAATATGACAATGGGATAAATAATGCAAAAGAATGCAATAAAAATAGCACGAGGTGCTAAAGTGGAGATGATGTGATCGCCAGAGGGGTTACCTCAATAAGAAGAAAAGGAGATCGCGTGTACCTGATGGAAATTAGGATGCGGGATGGATGTGGATTTCCTCCTCCAACTTCAATCGGCCGGCCGATGAAGTGGGTCTTCTTAGTTGATTACCTTGTAAAAAGACAATGAAAACAAGCAAAACAGAGAGGGATCAGCCAGAGTGCTATAGTATCAATCCAAAACTAACATGAAATGATGAAAAGACATCAACGTGCGCACCTTTTTTTTGTTTTTTTTTTAAACCCCTAGAAGAGAACTAGGGAAAGGATATGATATGTTGATATGTAATGCAATAAGAAAACTAATGATAGGATGACAGTGATGATGAATATGCTTAGAAAACAAATGAAATAAGCACGATAGCCCTGCTCTTCCTGACGAGAGTAAAGGGAAGCCGTGAAGGTATTGAACGGATGCAGAGGGATGGATGAAGCACGCCCCTGATGCAGAGGGATGGAGTGGAAGCAGGCGTTCAACCTTCTGAATACTTCAAATGCTTTGAATGCTTAACCCGGTTAACCTTTTTCACGATCGAATGATATTTCCTTTTATAATGCTTCAATCGGATGATCAAACCAAGGAAATGATAAGAACAGGCAATGAGGCATCCAGGGAAGGATCAAGATCGAGCAAGAGTCCCATGGATGGTAGGGAACTGTGAGGGAAAGATGGAAAAAGGAAGGACTCTGGATGAAACACGACTCAAGCCAGGGCGTCAATTTATGAATTGACGACCTGCCACAGGACGTTTATTGAAACACGACCTAGGAAAGGCCGTTTCTTCCTGGATTTAATTTTGGAAATAAAACTTTCTTTGTTTAGAAATTCCTGGAATACGCCTGAGGTAACGGCGTTGCTTAAAAACACGCCCTGAGGTAGGACGTTACGCATAAAATGCTTTTTATTTTGAAAATAGATAATTCCAGAAATTAACGGATAATACCAGGAATTGACGCCCTCACCTATGGTCGTCCCTTCTTTTGAAACGCCCTATGACAGGTCGCGACTTTTGAAAGTAACGCCCTTCGTTAGGTCGTGAATCACGAAAAATGCGGGAAAAATGCATAAAACTCACAAAAATAGAAAAACTTCATGTTATAGGAATATTGAAGTCCACTTGGGGCGTTTACATAATGACATGAGATTTGATCAACATAACGTCAATTTTAGCGTGTCTACAGCTGCCCCGCCTTGGCGTCTGCTTTGCAAGGGAGTGAGACAGAAATGGAATGAAGTGTAACGAAAGGAATTAAGTGGAATGAACTGATAAGGAGACGCCAAGGTGTGATGTGACACGCCTCAGAACATTAAGCATTTGAAATCTTTTCAAGATTCTGAGTGAAACAACTCTGAGTGGTTCCAAGGAAACATCGATTTGTTGGATAAAAGGAGATTTAAACTAAGTAAATAAAGGGTGTGCGCGTGGGCACGACAGGGAAAGACCATTGGAGAGCGATTACCAGCCAACGTGGACGTGCTACAACCAAGGTAAATTTTGCAGAAAAATAAAGAGAATTGGGATAGAGATCCAACAAAAGGGACACTTTCAAGGAATCAGCCTGAACGGCTTCAAATAGAATGAAGTACTTGATTTGAAGTGGAATATCTCATGTCAACTCAATCAAGAGCGAGTGAACTTCATTATTGCCATAATATGAAGATTTTCAGCATGAAACTCAAAGTCCTACATGATGCATGCTGGGCTAAAAGAAAGATTAAAACAAACTAAAATAGAAAATAATCAAGGATAATATTGCTAAGCCATTTAGATCTAGTCAAGAATCCACATCTCTGAGCTAACACTAAGCCGAAGCCCGTTTGTCCGCGCATCAACTCAGAAAGTGGAACCATCGTCCCAAACCTTTAACAACTCAACGGCCTATCCGTGTGATCAAGACTTTCCTGAAATCGTCATCGTTTTTGATGAAGGGGAACTCGAATTTCAGGTTCATCAGAACCACAAGGTCCTTGACATACTATAATAGTGTAGATATCATATAATAATAATGCTTACAAGAAACAGATACAAGGTGACAAGATGTTACTCCCATGAGTGGTCCAAACGTCTCGAATCCTGCAAACTTTTGCACTTGAAACTTATTAGCCTTCATTAATTCAGAACATGACATGATCATAAGTGCTTAATCATAAACAATTTTACCAAAATAATAGCACTTAAGTTCATTAAAAACATGGAGAGGTCAAAAATCCGTAAGCCAATAAAACACGCCTAAGAACAGGGCGTTAACAGCATGAAAGACGCCTGACCATAGGTCGTTAAACATTTAAAACACGCCGTACTCAAAGGCGTAAACAGTAACGGAAGCTTTAGAAGAAGACGCCCCATGTTAGGGCGTTAAATAAAACACGACCACTGGTCAGGTCGTCAAATCAAAAATAGACGCCCTTACACAAGGCGTTAATTCAGCACGAACCTCCGTTTCTAAATCAAGAACACAGTCCTTAACCTAATCAAACTTCTATCTTCGGGACTCTTCAAGACTCTTCAAATCCTTATAAAAAGGAAGGCTTTCTTTCAATAAACCAACCGAATCTCTCTGCAGCCGTCCAAGCCTTCTGTTCTTCTTCATCTGCAGGTTGCAACTGCTGCTCAAACTCTTCCTGCAGCGGCGATGGACAGGATGATGAAGAAACCTAGAATCTCTACTCCCAGAATTACTGAAGTACAAGGGCACATAAGTAATCGAATTGCTTCGAATCAGGTAAGCTATTCCTCTGTTAATTGCTCTGTACTATTCCTTCTGCCAAGCTCTCCTCTTACATTTCATATGCTTATGCTTGTTACTGCATGTGTTATGTTTTCTTCTCACAGGATTACCCAACTCTTCCAGGAGCTAGAAGATACATCCAAATCAAATGGTTGCCCCTCATCCTCTCCAAATTCACCTCAGATATGAGGGTATATGTAGCTAGATGGCGTCTCTTGGGGTTGATAACCCATGCCAAGCATTATGATCAAATCCACATAGATTGGGCTGCCATAGGAGCATTGATTGAGACATGGCATCCTTCCACTCATACTTTCTTATTTTCCACATTTGAGGCCACCATCTTGCTGGAAGAAGTAGAGTTGATCTTAGGCTTAAAAAGGATGAAACACGGAGAAGAAGAAAAGATGGCCATCATGCCAAGGCCAATCTCCTCCCATGAATTGCTAACCTCATTGATACCTAGCCCAAATATAGTGAACCAAATCAAGGTCACTAAAGGAATTAACCTCTTGAAGCTCGCCTCGTGGGTGTACAAGAGAGCGGATCAAGCTAAAGAGGAAGAGGAGATAGAAAGAGTGACCAAAGCCTTCGTGGTGTGCTTAGCAGGAGCACTCCTATTCCCATCCACGGAGGACTTTCTAGAGGAGTCCCAATTGAGCGCAGTGGTGAGCTTATGGGAAGAAGAAAGAGTTGGACCGGCGATCCTAGCATATCTCTATAGCGGGCTCACATCGGCGGCCATGGGAAGGCCCATCTACGGGTGCATGCTAGCATTCTCTAGTTGGATTGACCTCCACTTCAAATTCGATCCATGCCATGAAGCCCAACAATCGTCAAGGATCTTTTCAAAGAGCCCACTCTCCTATATAACCGGCTTGTTAGGAATAAGCAATAGAGTGACGAACCGGATTCCTCAAATCAAGAAGAGAGGGGATTGGAGAGAGCACTTAAAGGTAATGCCAAAGAATCTCTTTACTTGTGCCCCGGGTATATTCAAAATGCAGGAACTCCGCGCAAGATTCTCCATTGGCACGGACCTTCGACTTATTGGCGCATCCGAGCTTGTCTTGTACAATGCACACCGGTGCCTTCCTCAGCTCGGGCTTCCAAGGCAAGTGCTAGAAAACATCTCCCATCTTCCTCCAATCAAATCAAGGGATCTAGGCAGCAATGAAGATGGAGAGGAGGCAATCACCATTCAAGCTCTGTGGAAGCTAAGCAAGCTTCATCACCCTGTAGAAGACTTGGATGAAGACAAGGAACAGTGGAAAAATTATGTAATCTCTTTGAGGAAATTAAGGCCCAAGGTGGCTCATTAGGCATTATAGTTCCTTTCTTTCAAATAATAAAGATTGCTTTTCTGATTGAGCTGATTATTACTGTGATTATGATCAAAATCACCCAAAACCTGTGTTTCTGTTGCAAAAAAAATGCCTCAAATAAGGGCGCGAATTCAAGAAAGAACGCCTTACCTCAAAGGCGTTTCAATCGGCCCATCTTCCACATTTGACGCCTGCACCAGAGGGCGCGACTTAATTAATGACTTCAAGAAAGGCGTGAATAGGTTCAAACCCCAAAGAATATAATCGTTGAATCATCAAGGTAACGCCTGTTCCTTAGTCACTTCTAAAAAATAACACGCCCTTGACAGAGGCGTTACTCTAAGCCAGCAATGATGACTTTCATCACATCAATCAACGCCCATTCAATGCGTCTGACGACGGTTATCGTTCCCCATGCAAAACAAATTAACGCCCTAATGAACGTCGTCTAATTGTATAAAACGCCCAAGTCATAGTCGTGAATTCCATTAGAAACGCCTTCCATTAGGGCGTGTCTTCTTTTCGAAACCCAAAAGTCATCGGCCCTTTTCTTCTTCCTCCTTCCGTCCTCATTTCCCCCTTCATGCAAACCCTAACCGAAGCCCCCTCTTGAACTCCCTCTCTCGATCTCTTCTCTCACTCTCTCACTCTCCCTCTACCCTAACTCTAGCCATGGCCGGTGGAGGACACAAGCGCCAGAGGGTAGCCGCCCCAGAGGTCGTTGACCTCGACGCCGCCCACGCCCAAGAGGAACCCGCCGTGGAGGAGCTCGCCATCGTGGCCGTTGAAGAACCGGCGGTGGTTGCCGGCGGCGACGAGGCCGAAGGAGCAGCAACAGAAGAAGGAGGAGAAGACGAAGGTGGAGAAGAAGAAGAAGAAGAAGATGAAGAAGAGGGAGAGGAAGAAGAAGAAGACGGTGGACCACCGCCCACGGCAGCGGTCGCTCCCCGGGGTCAACTCCGGCGGCCCAGACGGCCACTGCCTCGGCCACAACCCCAGAAGGACAAAAAGGTAGGTTCCCCCTCCCCAATTCCATTTTTTTTATTTTATTTTCATTTTATTTTTACTTTTCCTGATTTTTCATGGCCCTCGGGCACGAAACCTGCAACTCAGAAAAGAAACGCCTCCCATGGGGGCGTTAATCACAAACGAAACGCCCTGACCCAGGGCGTAAATTTCTTTTATTTTCTTAAAATTAATTAACCTTCATGAAAAACGCCCTGAAGCATGTCGTTTCTTCAAAAATTATGATTTTTCATTAATTCCATGCCCATTAAATGTTTTCATTAATTATTTCGCATGCTGCCATTTTTATTTGAATTATCTGAAAATCATGAAAGCCACGCCCCTCACCAGGGCGTGATTTAACAAGAAACGCCCAAAGCAGAGGGCGTCTCTTCAATAACTCTCCATTTAAACTGAACGGTCCTAAAAATGGAAAACGCCCCAGCCAACGGCGTGATTTGAAAACATTTTAGGATTTTTAGAAATTAACAACATGTTCACGCCCTACACAGAGGCGTTTCAAAGATGAAAACGCCCTCAGCCAGGACGTTACTTTAATAGAAAAACGCCCCCTTTAGGGGCGTGAATTTACTAAGAAACGACCTGAGGAGGGTCGTGACTTCCAAAACATTAAGATCAATGCCCAGGCAAAACCAAATGCAATTACACAAGATTAACCAAACAATTGAGCAAAGTTCTTCTCTTTTAATGCGTGCAGGGGCTGATGAGGACCCGTATCTCATGGGTCATGGTCTGGGCAGCATACCAGGGTCTCCCCGACTTCCAGAGGGTTAGGGTAGATGCTATGGGGTTCGGGGCTTTCCTATCCATCGAGCCATTTAGACCCGACCTAGCACTTATCCAGGTTTTACGGGAACGTTGGGATAGGGTGAGTCGGTCCTTTCTGATGCCCTGGGGGCACATGGTTCCTACCCTAGAGGATGTGACTAGGATTACGGGGTTGAGGGTGGATGGTGAGGCTGTGAGTGGGTTCACCTATCCTGACTACACGGAGATGGCCCAGAGGTTACTAGGGCTGGATATGGTCTATGTGGTGCCGAGCGAGTGTAGGACCATCTTCCGTACAGACCTGACTACGGTGATGGGTTTAGGGGATGCCAGACACAGGTCAGGGGAGACCTTAGGTGAGTTTGCACAGAGGCTGACCGACGGGGTGAGAGCGGTATGCTGCCAGGACCCGACTGACCATGAGAGAGCGGATCGAGACCTGAGGAGGTTCCTGCTGCTGCTGCTCGGGAGATTATTGCTGGGGACGAAAGCCGACGTCATCAACTGCCGCTTCTTGGGCATCCTTGAGGACCTGGAGACAGTTGGCACTTACGCTTGGGGTGCAGCCTTGCTGGCACATTTGATAGCTGATCTGTCCACGGGTACCGGACGAGAGACGACCGTCAGTGGCTTCTCACCTCTTCTTCAGGTATGCAATTTTCTCATTTTCATATCTTTTTTTCTTTTTCTTTTCTTCTTATTATGATGCATGTGAATGCCTTACTAATGCAATGCATGGATGCAGGTGTGGAGCCACTTATACATGCCGATGGGGCGCGTTGACCCACGGCCCGGAGCTGAGGGATCTTTTCCTCTGGCGCGACGCTGGTTACCAGTCGTCTTCGGTGCCCCACTCGACTACGAGTTGTGGGTTCTACGGAGAGAGTTCCGCGACTTCCCTCCCTCGCTGGTATGTATGAATGAATGATATGCATTTCTTTTGAATT
Source organism: Amorphophallus konjac (assembly GCA_022559845.1). Lineage (NCBI taxonomy): Eukaryota > Viridiplantae > Streptophyta > Magnoliopsida > Alismatales > Araceae > Amorphophallus > Amorphophallus konjac. Next base: position 127,752,642 of record CM040129.1, read on the forward strand.
GATTTGAATTGATTATGATGAAATGATAATGATATGTATGAATGCAGGTGCAGTGGAGGCCTTACGAGGATATGACAGATGAGGGCCAACCTTGGGTCGTATCGGGGCGACCTCGCTTTGGGCGTGAGCTGTGGCTGCACTGCCTGAGCGAGATCGAGCCGTTACGGCTCCGGTTGGTGATGAGGACCCTGGGCCTGCCCCAGGAGTGGATCGAGGTCGGAGAGCCTCGAGGCATAGGAAAGAAGACCCGCGGTCGCACCAAGGCGATCGACTGGAGGGTACGTTTTGAGGAGCAGTACGCCGACTGGCAGCGTGGCGGGACCAGAGTCACCTCTCGCGCGACTGACAGCTCCGAGTACCTCCGGCGCTACTGGGAGGTATACGCCGGCCGACCCCAGATGAGGGTCTTAGGGGTATGTATGAATGCACTTATTTCTAAATTGAATGCAAATGCTTATGTTTCTATCATGTGACTAACATGTAATGGATGCAGGATGCGAGGGACATAGCGGCGATAGATGCCCAGGCCCACCTACACAGCCTGGAGGACCAGCTAGCCGCCACACAGGCCGACCTAGAGACCCTGGTGAGTGCTTAAATTACTTCTATATGCAAATGAATCTTTTTGTTGAATTATTGATGATTAGCCACTGACGATCTCAATGAATGCAGCGTGCCCAGCAGGGAGTAGTGAGGAGAGATCCAGGGGAGGCCTCTAGCTCGAGGGGACCTAGCGCGGAGGTGACCGCGCTATCAGAGCAGCTAGCTAGAGCGGTTGCACGGGCCGAGGCAGCAGAGCGGGACCTCGTCTCACGGGTAAATTCTGAACTCAAACTCAGTCAGTTCAATTATTGATTAAATATAGCATTGTGTACTGATAAAAATTCATTTTTACAGACTGAAGAGCTTCGAGCCGCTCTTATCTGCGTAGACGAGAGCTTCCGAGCGACGAGCTCACATGTGAGTAATTCAATCATGCATCATTAAATTATTGAATTATTGCATTTATTGTGGAATTGATGATTTGCTTACCCTTTTACAGGTGACTCAGCTTCAGGCCGTACGTACCGAGTTGGCGATCCGTGACCAGCGGATCTCAGGGCTTGAGAGGTCCCAGAGGCGACGAGAGGAGCTTCCTCAGGACGTGGCCGAGCTGCGGGTGGCTCTTGAGATGGAGAGACGTGAGCGTGCTCGAGAGCGGGAGGAGCACTTGGCGGACCATGCCCGTCACCACGAGCTACAGCAGTCAGAGCGTGCCCGGTACCAGGAGCTGGTGGTAGCACACGAGCGTGAGCTGGCAGACTCGAGGACGCAGCTGGTCCTTGTTCAGGAGCGGCTACGAGTTGCTGAGGAGCGTCTCCAGCGAGGGCGTGAGCGAGCTCGTGCTGCGGGATACTCCTTTACTAGCTCCACTTTTGTTGCGGGTTCTTCTCTCCGAGAGAGGAGTGAGGCAGGGGGCCAGGCTCGAGTTCCAGCTTCTTCTCGGGGACCCATGCCCCCTCCACCAGCACCAGCTCGGGATGGCGAGGAGGAGGTTGAGAGTAGGAGAGAGGAGGGTGGAGGCGAGAGCTGAGAGATTTACTTGTACTCCTCCACCCTCACACCTGTACTTAGACATTCATGATGTATATATATATGAGATCGAGATTTCTTTTGTTACCTGAGCATTTTGTGTGGTTGTGGCCTTGTGTTTGTGTACTTTCTTCTTTCCACGTTCTTCGTGTTTGCTTTACTTTTGCCCTGTATCTGCAGCTGCGGTTTTCACTTGAATAAAACAGGTTAATTCATCTGTTCGACTTGGCCCCTTGCCCAATAAGCAAAGGGTGGCAATGTTCTGACCTTAATGACGGGTCAAGGGGCCAAGCCTTTAATCAAATAAGGTAAAATGAAATAACCAATAAAGGGGAGATGCATCATGCGAGCACACATATGCAAACAAAAGAAATATGCACAGGCAGAATGCAAGCATACGGACGAAGAATGTATTTTTCTATATTTTTTTTGTTATTTTCTTGAAAAACGCGCCTTAGATTAGGTCGTGACTCAGGTGAAAGACGCCCTCGCAGACGGCGTGCACTTTTGAAAGGATCTTGGAATTTGGTGAAAAGACGACCTGAACAAGGGCGTTAATTTTATAAAGATGACCCTCACAAGGGCGTGAATTAAATTAAAAACGCCTTAAGGAAAGGCGTGAATTATATGAATTTTCAAAAAAGATTGACAAGGCTATCCAGATCGCGGGCCCTACACGGTCACCCTCTAGGATTCATTAATCTTTCTTGAATAATTAAAAGGGAGTCGACGTGCTCGAAGTTGACTTATATTCGAGATTTCGCACAGTGCAATTTCTTAAGTTCGTCTTGACCATCCTGCCAGTTCGCGACTTTACCACATAGAAAGGATGGAAGAAAATATAAGGGAAGCCCATAAGGGGTTCTGGGATGCTCAAGGTAAAGTTACCTCCCCTGCCCTATGCCTGTTGGGGTTCGGTCTTTGGCGTAGGGAAATTTGTTACCTTTTTTGCCCTTTTATAATGCATGCATACGCCCAAGGTTTTCCTTGCGGGGACTTTGCCCTCTTGACATGCTTTTCTTTTCATAACTTGACTTTCACTTTGGAATTGATTTGCATTGATGAAAAATAAACCTAATTGTACTTGGGCTTTTTGTGACATTTGCTCCCTTTTGGGCCTTGACTTCCACCTACTAGGGCGGCGGACAGGCTTGGCGCATCTGCCTCGAGGTCTCCCTTCCTCCCTTATGGACCGAAGAAGAAAAGAACGGGTATTGTCTTTCACTTTTAGTCAGGTTTTTGACTTTCCATCAGATTTTGCACTGCTTGAGTTCAAGAATAAAGCGTGTAGTGTGTACGAGAATCAACCTCATTTTTAAGTTACCAAGACTGATAAATGAATTCTGAATTTTGACCTTTCGGGCCTTGATCTTTTGTGTGCCATGGCAATAATTTTGAAAGCCTTTTTAGTTTGTTTTTTTAAAATTTCTTTGTTTTTTTTTATGTTTTGCTTGCTTTCGTAATTTATATATTTTTTTGGATTTTGGCAAATATTCCATTTTTTTTGGATTTTGGAAAATATTTATTTTTTTGGTGGATTTTGAAGAATATTCATCATTTTCTTTTGTTTTTGTTGGATTTTGGAAAATATTCATTTTTTTATAGATTTTGGGAAATCAGGGGTAGTATTTCTTAAGATACAAACCATTCCAAGGGTGAGTTAACTCTCCACCTTCAGCATTAGTTAGTTTATAAGCATTGCGAGGAAAAACTTCTTTTATAACGAACGGTCCCTCCCAATTTGGTTGGAGTTTTGAGCGGGGGCCACCCGGCTTAACAAAAATTCTCTTGATTACCATCTCACCGACTTTAAATTTTCTCTCTATTACTTTCTTTTGGTAAAAACGTGAGAGCCTATTTTGATAAACGCGCGCATGCTCAGCGGCGACCAGACGCTTCTCATCTAGGAGTTCCAATTGGGCAAGGAGTGAATCACGACGTTCATCAATAGAAAGTTCCTCATCCAATTGTACTCGCAGAGAGGGAATAAGAATCTCATAAGGGACTACTGCCTCCATCCCATAAGTGAGGGCGAAAGGGGTTTGCCCAGTGGGAGTGCGAATGGAAGTGCGGTAGGCCCAAAGAGCTTCAACCAGCTTGTCTGGCCAGTCCGAAAATTTATTAGCCTCACACGTCTTTTTAACGATTTTGATCAAAGTTTTGTTAGTTGCCTCTGCTTGGCCATTGCCCTGCGGATAATAGGGAGAAGAATGATGCAATGCAATGTTATACCTGCTGCAGAGTTCCTTGAGCTCTTGAGAGATAAATTGAGGTCCGTTGTCGGTGACGATGGTGCTCGGGATGCCGAACCTCGTGATGATATTCTTCATGATGAATTTGCAGACAGTTGATGCTTTAATTTCCACGTAAGCTTCCGCTTCCGCCCACTTGGTGAAGTACTCCGTTGCCGTGAGGATGAATGATTTTTGTTTGGTCAGGAGGTTCGAATCACCAAGAGGTCCAATGATGTCAAAAGCCCACATGGAAAAAGGCCATGGGGAGGACGTAGGATGGAGCGAAGAAGCAGGAGAATGAATCTTGTCGGCGTGCAGTTGGCACTTAACACACCTACGAACATAGATAGAGCAATCCTCTTCTAGAGTGGGCCAATAGAAACCTAGCCTAAGGATTTTCTTAGCTAGCATCTGGCTATTCACATGACCACCACACACACCAGAATGCGCCTCTTCCACAACTTTCCAAGATTCATCATCATCGAGGCATCTCAATAAAACACCGGTGAGCCCTCTTCTGTAGAGCACACCTCCAACCAAAGTATAACGTTGAGCCACTCTTCTAATTGCTTTCTTTTCTTCTGCGGTGGCTTCCTCGGGATAAGACTGATCATTACAGTATCTGGCAATCTCATAATACCAAGGCTTCTCTTCGTCAGCCAACTCTTCTTCCCAGTCCAAAAGCATGACCTCTTTGCCTTTAAGAGTTTCTTTCTGCTTGGCCTTCTCGAGCACCTGATCCCTAATATCAAGGAAAGCACGATCCTTAATAGCTGGAGTGTCACGCTGATGAATCAGAGGGACATGGAAATCACGCTCAGGGGGGAAGACTAAAGCAGAAGCTAAAGAAGCATAAGCGTCAGCTAGAATGTTCTGACTGCGAGGGACGTGAACGAAGATTAACTTGGTAAAGAGTTTGGCATAAGCTGAAGCGAGTTCCTGGTAGGGCTTAAGCTTAGGATTGATAGTGCGGCACTTGACCAACACCTGGCGCAAAATGAGTTGACTATCACCGACAATCCTCAAGTGGGTGACACCATATTGATGAGCGGTTTGCAGACCGGCCAAAAGAGCTTCATACTCGGCTATATTGTTGGTGACAGGGAAAGTGAGCCGAGCAGCAAATGGAATGGTGACCCCTTCAGGTGTTAAAAGGACCATGTCGATCCCTCTTCCTTGAGAATTAAGAGCTCCATCAAAATGTAACGTCCACATAGGATCAAGGGGTTGATTAATGGACATTAATTCTTCATCTGGGAACTCAGAATTGATAGGATCAAAATGAGGTAGAGGGTGATGAGCAAGATGTTCGGCGATGGCATAACCTTTGATAGCTTTTTGTTGAATGTAAGTGATATCAAACTGGGAGAGGAAGCTTTGCCAACGTGCTAATCGATCAGTGAGGATAGATTTTTCAAGGAGGAATTTGATTGGATTCATGCGTGCAATGAGGTGAACCTCGTGAGCTAGGAAATAATGTTTTAATTTCTGAACTACCCAAACCAAAGCTGCACAAGTCTTCTCCATGGCTGAGTACCTCTGCTCACAGGGGTTAAGAAGCTTAGACAAGTAGTATGCTGCCCTCTCCTTACTTTCTTCATCCACTTGAGCCAAGACAGCACCTACAGAGTCATCCAGGACTGAAACATACAGAATAAGTGGTTTACCTGGAATTGGCGGTCTCAGGACAGGGGGATTGGCCAAATAATCCTTCAATCCGTCAAAGGCTGCCTGACACTTGTCATCCCAATTAAACTTAACTCCCGGCTTGGTAAGCTCGTAAAACGGCCTGCATCTTTGTGAATGCTGGGAGACGAAGCGGCGAATGAATTGCAACCTCCCTATTAATCCTCGAACTTCCTTCAAATTCTTGGGAGGAGGCATATCTCTAATGGCTCTCGCCTTGTTGGGATCGACTTCAATTCCCCTCTTACTGACAATGAATCCAAGCAACTTCCCTGAAGAAACGCCAAATACGCACTTCTTGGGGTTCATTTTTAATTGATATTCTCGCGACCTCTGTAGAACCTTAGCTAGAACCCCAGGATGCTCAATCCTTGTCCTTGATTTCACTACCAGGTCATCCACATACACCTCAATATAGATGTGAATCATGTCGTGAAAAATAGCCATCATAGCCCTCTGATAAGTGGCTCCAGCATTCTTAAGTCCAAAGGGCATGACCACATAACAATAAGTGCCCCATGGTGTTGTGAATGAAGTCTTCTCTTGATCTTCCTCAGCCAGTCGAATTTGATTATAACCTGAAAAGCCATCCATAAAAGAAAGAGTCTCAAATCCTGCCGTATTATCAATTAGAACATCAATATGAGGGAGGGGGAAGTCATCTTTAGGACATGCTCGGTTGAGGTCCCGAAAATCTATGCAAATCCGAACCTTCCCATCTTTCTTCATAACCGGGACAATGTTAGCCACCCAATTGGGGTAAAGGACAACTCTAACAAATCTAGCTTTGTGGAGCTTATCGACCTCTTCTTTCATCTTCAAAGCCATGTTAGGGTGGAAATGCCTCAACCGTTGTTTGACCGGGACAGACCCTGGCTTAAGTGTAAGGCGGTGTTCAACGAGCGCAGGGTCTAATCCAGGCATATCCTCATAACTCCAAGCAAACGTATCCTTGTATTCTTGAAGAACTAAAATGAGCGCCTCCTCTTCGGAGGGCGGCAAATTCTTGCTAATGAGGACAATCCTTGGGTCTTCCTCGGTACCCAGATTAATTTCTTTGGTAGGTTCTTCTACGGAGGCTGATGGTTCGTCGAATCTTCTCATTCCACTAGCGAAAGCATCAGCCTCGTCCTCATATTCTTCATAATTTTCGTCCCCCTCTTCAATAGGGTCTTCATCATTCAATATTTCATAAACGCCCAAACCCTCATAAGAAGCAATAACATCTTCATATTCTAACTCTGGCAGGATAATTGGATCTTCCACAAACTCCGGGAGAGCTAAACAAGCTTGGCATCTGATGGCCAACTCCAACAAAAATCTTCGGGGAATCTACCTACCCTTGGCCTTCTTATGTGGAACTATCCCCTGATTTTTATTATTAGAGGGAGAGGAGGAAGAATAGGAACAACTAGCTTGATCAGGGGAAGGAGACGAAAAAGCGGATACAGGAGGTGATACAGAGGAAGGCCCCTCACCAGAGGGGGAGAAAAGATTGATCAAGGAATCCTGAAGGAGCGGCCCCTGGGTCGGGACGCACTCGGGAGAAAAATAGGAGGTCTCCTCAATAGAAATGGAGGATTGAAATGTTGGAGATTTGGCGTTTTTTTTTCATTTTTATCTTTTCCTTTATTTTTATTTTCTTTTTCCAGTAGGAAGCAATGTGAAGGGGGAGTAGCAGGGGGAGTGGAAATTGCAAGATCAGAGAAAGATTTAATCAAAGATGGCCCTCTCGGGGGCGTGATGGAGATTTCAGCAAATCGCTCGAGGAGCGAAGGAGGTATCGGAAGAGAGAACTGGACTGAGTTTGGAGCAAAATTGATGGTAATCGGAGGTGGTCGTGGCACGTGACCAAACCAGCAAGAGTATAAGGAAGCCAGAACAGTGGGATGCATGGAAGTGAGAGAAAAGAGGTCAGCCCACAGCCTGTCCACAGAAAATCCTTCTTCAAAGGGGACATCTGGCTCCCCAGTATCTGTGTAGTCACTTAACATCTGCCTTTTATATGTGATTACTGCTGGCATTTCAATCAGTTCTTGAATCAGCGGCGGCCACTCTGGATCTGTTGGCATGAACAGGCGGCTCAGAGAGATTGTGATGTCATTCATGTCAAACCACCTGTACCAGTCACATTCCGGATCACCCATTTTTCTTCTTTTATCTGGCCTCAAAGACTCCAGGGCTTTGTAGGTAGCCAGTGGGGCAATGTGACGAGCAAACTGTCTGGCGTGCACATCTTGACAATCAAGCAATGAAGTAATGACGGTGGTCTGCTCATTATTCTGAATGCCACCGGTAACAAAATGTGTCTTTAAAGTCTAGGTGAGCGGCTGGCGACCTGGCTTGAAGGTGGACGTCATAACAGCCCACGGCTCTCCTTCATTTTTGCCTGGTGCTTTGTAGCCTAAGCCCCCTCGTGCAATCATCTTTTGAGGCTTAATGGGCCTAATCCTACCCTGACAATTGATACCCAGGCCTTTGCCGTCTTGATATCCCATTTTTAATAGAATGTTCCAACCAGGGGTTTTAATCATGTTCTTTTTCTTCTTCCCCTTAGAAGGCAGGGGTGTCATAGCAACTGTGGTAACAGTCTCAGATAGCATCGGCCGTGGACGGGGAAGGTCCAGCACAAATAATAACGGCTTGTTGGCAGGCCATATGGAAGGAACTGATGAAGCTACATGAATGTCTTCCTCTGGCTAGATCGGCACGCTGGTCACCTTGATAATGCGGCCCTTGTGTGGAAACTTGAGGCACTGATGGTTTGTAGAGGGCACTGCATCAAGCTGCTGAATATAAGGGTGACCCAGAATGCCATTAAAGGTCGGATCCATATCCAGAATATGAAAATCTGCTGTAATGGTGGCTGGACCCAAACTGACTTTGAGAGTAATCATACCCAGAGGGTGTTTCTTTGTATTGTCATATGCCGTGACAGTAATAGTAGATGGCCGAATCTGGCTCTCAGAGATACCGCATAACTTCAGAGTGCTCGGTGGCAACACATTGATAGATGCACCGGTGTCTACCAAACACTGCTTGATAGCCACCTGTTGACACCTTGAAAATGAACAAGGGTGGAAGCACAATTGAAAAGAGAGTCTGACCAACAGTGGAAGATCAATGATGAAGCTCGTCAACCATTCACCCGGCTAAAGCCTTTGTCGGCCAAAGCTGATGCCCGGTGCCGATGTCATTCAGACAGCAGCGCCGATGAAGCCGCAGTCACTCGACTGATGAGACCTCCCAGCCCTTTAAGAAGAGCTGTACTACTGCTTCGTCCAAGAATCCACGGATGATATGTCAGGGTAAGCCAGATGTTAGCTTACTGAGGGATGTAATATGAGATAAAGATGAAGCCGGCACCGACAGATAAAGATTGTCAGGGCTCCTACAAAGTCAGAACAGAAGAGCAATCCTCTCCACAGATTACACACCCGGACGAAGTCTGTCAGACGGAAGCTGATGTCCGGTCTTGTCACCGTTCGGATGACAATGCCGATGAAACATACCCGCTTTTGTCGTCATTCAGACGGCAATACTGATTAAACCCCAGTTCGTTCACTGATGGAACCTCGAGATGATCTCAACAAAGCTGTGTCACTACTAAAGGGGCCTCTTTCGGTTCTGATAAAAGTCAATACAAAATGACTAAGGGAAGCCAAGGCAAGTGTGAGGCCTAAAAGCACCAAATGGGCCGGCCGATTGGGCTTCTGAGAATGGCGCCGAGAACCTCAACGAAGGGCCGCTGGACGCGCCGGGAGCTGTGGCAAGCAAGTTGGCCACACCGACTGCCGAGAGCACAGAAGGATGAGACCTATATAAACATACCCCCTTTGAAAGAAAAGGGGATCGGAGGATCGGAAGCCAGACCATCGATCAAAAAGAAAGAAAAGAGAAGAAGCCAGAGAGAGAGAGAGAGAGAGCCTCCTCCGCTGAAAAAGAAAGAGAGAAGAGACCGATTCCCCAGGGAAGAAGCTCCAGGTGGGCATCCGGGGAGGGAGAGGAGTCAATGCTCCGCCCTCCCCCCCATGGTTTTATTTTCCTATTCATGTAATCTTGCCGAGTTTATCTCGATTTTATTTTTTGATGTAACCGGGATATCCCGATTGTTGTGCCCCTGTGGTTTTGATGATGGTTTTGGTGATTGATTGTTGATGTGAGTTAATCAAATGTTCAATCAAATGTTCAATCATCTTGCTGCTCAGTTTAGATTAACATATTTGATGTTCAGTCATGCTACATGTCAAACTGATGCATAAAGCATTCATTGCTGTGGTCTTAATGATTTATCTGGTTTTGATGATTGGTGTTTGATGTGAGTCACTGTGAGTCATCCTGCTGAAATGTTCATTCAGGCTTTCATATGCTCAGTCAGTTTATTTGTTTACACTGTGAATCATTGTAATTGGAGTTTCAGACTGGTATCTGCTGCATAAAGCTTTCACATGCAGTTACAGAGTCTATACATTGATTGGCAGTAAGTCTGCACATTGAGCGTCTCATGGAAGTCCATACAGTGCATTGCATTGGCTAAGTGTATACACTGTCAGTCTCATTTAGAGTCAAAGTCCATACATTGGATTGTTACTCACATCGCCTTCAGGCCTCCAAGTCTATACACTGGAGTCGTCTGCTGTGAGGACAACAAGTCTGTACACTGGCCTTCCTTCATGATAAACTACAAGTCTACACATTCAACACTGGTCTTCCAAGTCTGTACAGCGTGAAGTCTATACTTTGGCACTGTAGCTCGCCCGTGCAAGTCTATACTTTGGACTGTTCTTCATGTCTGTACATCAGATTGTACATCATCTTCGTGCTGTTTCTGTACTTGAGTTTTCGTGTTGTTTCCCCTCACTAACACGAAAAGATCTCGTGTCGTATGAGCTTACAACACTTCGTGTTGTTTTAGTGTCTACGTCTCCGTGTTATTTTTATGTTTCTGTCTTAGTGTTGGTCTTTCATTTTTTGACTTAGTGTCTTTCTCCCCTTGACCACACTTCGTGTCGATTCTTGGTTTTCTACACCTCGTGTCGTTTCACCTCGTGTTGTTCTCACTGTCGTCGTGTTGTTTTCACCGCGTGTCGATTACTGTTTCACTTAGTGTTGTTTTCACTTCGTGTCAACTTCACTTCGTGTCGTTTCTTTGTATTTCGTCTTCGTGTCGTCTTACCTCGTGTAGTGTTACCCCGTGTCAAATACTGTTTCGACTTCGTGTCGTTATCAGTCCGTGTCTTTCTTATGTTGAAATCACACCTCGTGTTGGTTTCTATTTTGTCTTCGTATGTACCTCGTGTCGTTCTTTTTGTAGTGCTTGTTTTATTACAGTGACTTCGTGTCGTTTCCCTATTGTGTCTTCGTGTTGTCTCCGTGTCGTTGTCGTTTGTTAGTTCGTGTTGTTTCATTCTAACCTCGTTCAGGTTTCTTCTAAACGTTGTTCTTTTGATAAGTCTATACAGAGTTGTTCTTTAAAGTGATGACTTATCCGATACTCTGTTTTACAGGTGCTTTGATCGTGAAGCTTAAGGAGGGCACGTGATCCGAGGCTGGAATGAAGTCAGCTGAGAGACTGCCACGTGGTCCGAATTCTTAGGGCAGGAGCTGTGGAAGCCACACGCGCCCTAGCTGCTGCTGCTATATATATGAGTCTTCGTCCACAGATGAAGACTGATCGAGTGGGCGAGAAGAAAAGCTGATACAGAGAGCCACGATCCAGATAGAAAAAGAAAAGAGAAAGAAGAAGAGTAGAAGGAGAAGAAGAGAGGTAGAGAGCTCGAGAAGAGTGTGAAGAGAAGAAGAAGCAGAGAGTGAGAGGAGAGCAGAAGAAAGAGAAAGAAAGATAGAGAGTGAGCGAGAGAGCTCGAAAAGAGTGTGAAGAGAAGAAGAAGCAGAGAGTGAGAGGAGAGCAGAAGAAAGAGAAAGAAAGATAGAGAGTGAGCGAGAGAGCTCGTGGAGAAGAAGGAAGATCCTACCTGAAGATCTGTCTACTGGACCGTGGATCAAATCCAGGCCAGTCAGCTCCGTTGAGAGCCACATTGTGCATTTCATTTTTCAGCTTTCTGTTTTGCTGAAGTTATTTTCGTTTATTGTTTTTCTTTTGTTTTCTGGTTTGCTGTGTTTCCGATACTCTGTAGAGAGGTCGGCGTTCCTCCTGTGGATCAGGAGAAGGGAGATCTGATCTCCGATTGCAAGTAGCTGGGAGCTACTTGTGGGTTCCCTCCGGTTTGGAGGAAGGGAGACTTGTCTCCGGTTCTGGGCTTGTGGATTCAAGTCCAGGGGTTCCCTCCAGGTCTGGAGGAAGAGAGACCGTGTGTCTCTGGTTTGCTAGTGACTGGTGTCACTAGTGGTTCCCTCCGGTTGGGAGGAAGAGGGGAGGTTGTTCCCCTGGTCAAGCTGTGTGGTAGCACTTGTTGCAGACTGAGTCTGTAGTTTCTAGCATGAGCTAGTGGAAGCCACACTCGGTTTGAGTGTGGGGTGGATGTAGGTCTGGAGGACCGAACCACCTAAAAACCCTTTGTGCTTTGTGGCTTGATTTGTTCATTTGTGCTTCCGCTAGATGAATGCATAGGGGCGCTCCATGTGTTTGCTAACTGGTAGAACTGAATTGTTGACTAGCTTTCAGATTTGGTAAATCTGTCTAGTTAGCATCATAGTTCTAGTTTAGGCGAAATTTTATATTGAGTGAAAGTCTTGTTAGTATTCTAGTTTTCAATTGGGTGAAAGTTTTTTAAAACGAGTTATATTCATTCACCCCCCCTCTGAATACTGCACTGAACCTAACAATTGGTATCAGAGCGGGTTCCTAGCTCAACAGATCCAACGATCTGAAGGGGATCCTGCCATCGTGTGAAGTTTCTTATCTGTGTGTGTGTGTCTGTCCTGCTGCTTGGATCTCTCATCGAACAACTACTATTCTAAAATTGTTTGTTTAAATGTCTTCTCTTGTGATATTTGATGGTTTAAATTACAGCAGTTGGTTGGGCGGCATTGGCATTCACCTGAGTTCCATTAATCCTAAATTATGGAATCTCATATCAAAGGGCCCACACAAAGTGCCTCAGGATGAGGCCAGATGGTCTAGGAGGGACATGAGGAAGTTTAAAGAGAATACTGAAGTCTTTAATATTCTGAGAGACTCAGTAAATATTGACATGTTTCCTTGTATTGCAGGTTGCTCAACAGGAAAAGAAATCATGGCTCAAGTGAAAGCCATACATGAGGAAAAAGGTGGACTGTGCTTAGTCGGAAATGGAGGAGACTATAGTGACAGCCATAATCCAGAAGATGATAATGGCAAGGCAAGCTCAAATGATCAGGAAGAGGATAATGATGAGGAGGTAAACATCTTCGAAAACTTCTCTTTAGATGATTGGGAGAATGCATACGCTGAGTTGTTCGAGTCTCATGAACAATTAAGAAAACAATACAAGAAATTGAAAAATAAAAGTGATCGAAGTAGTTCTACTCCACAATGTGAAAATTGTTCAAATATGCAGAAATCTCATGACGCCTATTTATTTGACTTCCATATGCATAAAAACCAGAATGAAAAATTGATGAAAAAACTTGAATGTGTTAGCTCTGAATTGGATATTGTGAAATCCGAAAATGAATGCCTTAAGAAACAATGTGAAAAACTTCAGGCTCAAACAAAATGCTCTGATAATTCTGCTTGCAATGAATGTGCATTCTTGAAAGAATTGATTGAAGATTTAGACTCTAATGATAATATACAGAAGAAACTAATCACTTCCTTGAAGGAAGAAAATGATTCACTACTGAGTCAGAAGAAGGAAACCGATAAATTACAAGATAAGCTGATTGAAGAAAACCTTCATCTGAAGGAACAAAACAAAAGGCTAATGGTTCTTAATACTGTTTTTTCTGAAAAATGGCTAACAGTTGAAAGAGGGAAATCTATTCTGAAAGAAAATGAAGTGAGTATTGAATTCACATTGACACAAGAAAATGAGACTCTGAAGAGTCTGAATGATGAATTGCAAAATCAACTTATTTTGTGTGAGGACCACATTGTGTCTTTGGAAAGAGAAATTGAAGATCTAAGAAACTCCCTGTCAAAATTTGTTAAGGGAAGAGACAATTTGAATAAGCTCCTTGGTGCGAATGTGAATTTTCAGAAGGAGGGACTGGGTTACAGTCCAGACATGAAGAAGGCTGAGAAGGCTTTTGGAGAAAAATTGAAGACTGTTTTCGTTAAAAGTTCAGAACAAGAAAAGCCCTCTACCTCATTCTCACCTCAGTACAAAAATCAGAAAGAGAATGAAAAATAGAAAACATATAGAAAGAACTCCTCTATGCATATTGATCACAGTCCTCACCCACACTCGCATACATCTAGAAAGAAAATGATCTGTCACTACTGTCACAAACACGGACATTTGATGCATGATTGTAATTTGATGGAAAAGGATGACCTAGCAGCTGCTCAAAACAATCAGGCTAGAAAGCATGTCCCGTGGGATAAGAAAATTGATTGTTATAACTGTGGAAAAATAGGACATGTTGCTGCACAATGCTGGTCAGGGTCGTCTAGAAGAAACTCCCTTCAATGTTCTCATTGTAGAAAGCATGGCCACACAGTCAAAGACTGTTGGCATATCCAGGGTAGGAATGAGAATTTCAAATATGCTAAATTTCCTACAAAGAAAAATGACTTTGGAAGAAATAAAGTTGCATATAAAAGAAAGATTTTTACATGTTCTGAATGTGGTAAGCTAGGCCACAAAGCTGCCAACTGTTGGCTAGCTGATTATGGAAAGAAAAATTTTCATGATAATCAAAGAAATACTCATGCTCATCTACATAGGCATCATACTTCAGCTAATTCGGCGGTGTCATGTAGATATTGTGGAAGGCTTGGTCATTCCATGAATAATTGCTATCTGATGGAATTTGATGACTATCCTGCTAAGAAACCTGATAGGGGTAGTGCAGGACCCAAGACTGCTTGGGTCTCTGCAGGATCAACTTTATTGACTTGCTGCAGGTGTGCCTTGGAAGGAGAAATAAAAGGGGTCAACCAAGGCACTCAAAAAGAAAACCCCATGATTCAATTCAGGTCAGTTCTGAAATCTGTTTTAAATTCATTATCTGAACTTGTGAGTATGAAAAATGAGAATTCCATGTTGATTTACTTATTTGTTGTATGATCTTCTCTTGTCTAGTTGATCAGTCTGCATTCCAGACTCAGCTATTGAATTCAACTCTGCATATCTGATACTCTTCTCGTACTATATGTTGAACTGAATTTGAATGCTTCTTTAATATATACAGTTGATGCACTATACAGACTCTGCGTCCATGCATGTGTTTTGTGTTAATGCATTGCATGCTTGTTATTGAATGCACACTTGGACTGATTGTGTATAGACTGATTGTCATTACATGTGTCAATGATGCTGTTCAATGCATGAAGGACTGCTTTATGTTGCATTGTCATACATGATCATCATGGTATATTAAATGGAACAAGTTGAAGGGCATATGGAGTATGTCTGGATGCTACTGACATGTGTGAGGTGGTCCTTGGACCAAGTCCTCCGCCTAGTACCATGGGTCTAGTCTTCATGTAAAACAGTGAACTGCATCATATGTTGAAAAATCTGAAAAAGGATAAAAATGCTCATGAATTGAATGCATAAACCTGAATTGATTGCATACTTGTTTAATGTATCCTTGGTGCATAGTCTGCATGTAGGACAGTATGTTGCATAGCAAGTTAATTCTGTGTTTGCATAATCATTCCTCATCAGCATTGTCTGAATTGATACCTCTGAACTCTACTCATCTGAAGTGCATATATGTGATTTGCATGTATGTTTAAATGCATATTGTAAGGGGGAGTCAATGCATTGCATATAGGTTGTCAAATGCATACATTTGTCAGATTTCATAGCATATCCTTTCATTGATTCTATTTGACCAAACCGTGATCATAATTTGAAAACGCTGAGCTTCAAAATCTCTCCTATCAATTGGTAACAATTGGTATCATTTGATATCAGAATTATTTCAGTCCTTCATGAAGATTTCAATGGGCTATCTCGATCATAAATCAAAAAAAAATCTTGAACTAGAAATCTTCTATTATACGCTTTTATGAATGTCTGAAATAACTCATGTGGTTTAAGGTTAATGTATTCAATGAGTTTGGCTTTAAAATCTCTTAAAAATATCTGAAGCATGTTTAATAAACCTTAACCATCTGTTTCATGCTATGTCTTGTGAAAACTCCTGAAATCTACACTTTTGAATACATGACTTTAATTGGTTAAGTACATGAGATTAATATTGTTTTGAAGCAAATGAATGTTTCTGAAATGTCTAAAGGGTAATATCTGTCAGAGCAATGACATTGGTCACTGAGAAACACAAGTCCAAAGGACTGTGTCATGAGGTGCCTCAGTTAACTCTGTAAAATGAGAATTCATTGAAAATCAGGCAGAGCAATGGCATGCACACTGAGAAATACAACTCACTCATCCAGAAATGATTTCAAGTGTGTCATGATGTGTAAATGCTATCTCTGTTCATATATATAGCATGACAGTCAGTCACACTAAGTGCTTTGGGATATTGGCCTCTGATCAAGGTATATCCTCTAGTTACAAGGTGTGAACTGAACTAGAGTGCTCGTAAAATTTGTAGCATGGAAAATTGTTGAACAAATTGAAATATCTGAATATTGATGCTAAAATCAATTTGCTACCACCCTAGACAAAATCATATGACTTCATAATTGCTTGATTTCAATACTAGTACATGTAATTCTGAAAGAAGTCAATAGATTTGATTGTGTAAGACAAAGGGAGGATAATCAAGATAAATATGAGGGCTTGGTTCATTTTTATTAAACCATGGTTTTAGATATCATTACAGAATTTTATTGATAAACTCTGCATACATCATGTTTAAACCATGATGTTCAATAAATGTCATTCATATGCCCTTATGATAGAAGACTTTGAAAACTTATGCTTTAGAATTATGAGATTGATATCTCTTTGAAAATCTGGCAGAATTCATCCTTGAAAAATCTGTTAACTGAATTTCTTCTGCTCATGTCCTTGGCTCAATGACCTGAACTTCTCCTATCTCATAAGATTCCACTGATTGAGGGGGAGCTTCCATGTCATGCATCACTTGCATATCAATTGGCATCTCTTCAGGGGGAGCATTCCTTGTCATGCTGAATCATGTTCATATTCCTTCTCAAAGGGGGAGCTTTTATTTAGGGGGAGAACTTGACTGAACTCTTATATATGCTATAATTTCTCAAATTATTTTTCTTTTTGATGAAGTCAAAGGGGGAAAATAATTTGAGTCTTCAGAATGCCTCACATCATCAGAATGACTCAATATATTGAAAGTGTTGCCATCATCAAAAAGGGGGCGATTGTTGTGCCCCTGTGGTTTTGATGATGGTTTTGGTGATTGATTGTTGATGTGAGTTAATCAAATGTTCAATCAAATGTTCAATCATCTTGCTGCTCAGTTTAGATTAACATATTTGATGTTCAGTCATGCTACATGTCAAACTGATGCATAAAGCATTCATTGCTGTGGTCTTAATGATTTATCTGGTTTTGATGATTGGTGTTTGATGTGAGTCACTGTGAGTCATCCTGCTGAAATGTTCATTCAGGCTTTCATATGCTCAGTCAGTTTATTTGTTTACACTGTGAATCATTGTAATTGGAGTTTCAGACTGGTATCTGCTGCATAAAGCTTTCACATGCAGTTACAGAGTCTATACATTGATTGGCAGTAAGTCTGCACATTGAGCGTCTCATGGAAGTCCATACAGTGCATTGCATTGGCTAAGTGTATACACTGTCAGTCTCATTTAGAGTCAAAGTCCATACATTAGATTGTTACTCACATCGCCTTCAGGCCTCCAAGTCTATACACTGGAGTCGTCTGCTGTGAGGACAGCATGTCTGTACACTGGCCTTCCTTCATGATAAACTACAAGTCTACACATTCAACACTGGTCTTCCAAGTCTGTACAGTGTGAAGTCTATACTTTGGCACTATAGCTCGCCCGTGCAAGTCTATACTTTGGACTGTTCTTCATGTCTGTACATCAGATTGTACATCATCTTCGTGCTGTTTCTGTACTTGAGTTTTCGTGTTGTTTCCCCTCACTAACACGAAAAGATCTCGTGTCGTATGAGCTTACAACACTTCGTGTTGTTTTAGTGTCTACGTCTCCGCGTTATTTTTATGTTTCTGTCTTAGTGTTGGTCTTTCGTTTTTTGACTTAGTGTCTTTCTCGCCTTGACCACACTTCGTGTCGATTCTTGGTTTTCTACACCTCGTGTCGTTTCACCTCGTGTTGTTCTCACTGTCGTCGTGTTGTTTTCACCGCGTGTCGATTACTGTTTCACTTAGTGTTGTTTTTCACTTAGTGTTGTTTTCACTTCGTGTCAACTTCACTTCGTGTCGTCTCTTTGTATTTCGTCTTCGTGTCGTCTTACCTCGTGTAGTGTTACCCCGTGTCAAATACTGTTTCGACTTCGTGTCGTTATCAGTCTGTGTCTTTCTTATGTTGAAATCACACCTCGTGTTGATTTCTGTTCACGACGTCGTGTCGTTTTACTTCTTGTCATTTTGACTTCGTATCAAATTACTTTTCTATTTTCATGACTTCGTGTCATTTTTCCTCTCATGTACTTCGTGTCGGTTACTGTTGTTTCTGTGTCTTTGTGTCATTTTTGTTCCACTGCGTGCAGAACATTGCAGCACCTCGTGTTGCTTTCTGTATACCACCTCGTGTCGTTTCCCAGTGAATCTTGTGTCATCTTTTACGTCTACTTGTTCAACCCCGTGTCAACTTCTGTGTTCGTCTTCGTGTTGTTTTCAACTCGTGACGGTTTTTGTCATTTCACTTCGTGTCGTTTTCTTATTCTGTCTTCGTGTTGTTCTTCCTAGACCTTGTGTCTTTCGTATGTTGAAACCATACTTCGTGTTGGTTTCTATTTTGTCTTCGTATGTACCTCGTGTCGTTCTTTTTGTAGTGCTTGTTTTATTACAGTGACTTCATGTCGTTTCCCTATTGTGTCTTCGTGTTGTCTCCGTGTCGTTGCCGTTTGTTAGTTCGTGTTGTTTCATTTTAACCTCGTTCAGGTTTCTTCTAAACGTTGTTCTTTTGATAAGTCTATACAGAGTTGTTCTTTAAAGTGATGACTTATCCGATACTCTGTTTTACAGGTGCTTTGATCGTGAAGCTTAAGGAGGGCACGTGATCCGAGGCTGGAATGAAGTCAGCTGAGAGACTGCCACGTGGTCCGAATTCTTAGGGCAGGAGCTGTGGAAGCCACATGCGCCCTAGCTGCTGCTGCTATATATATGAGTCTTCGTCCACAGATGAAGACTGATCGAGTTGGCGAGAAGAAAAGCTGATACAGAGAGCCACGATCCAGATAGAAAAAGAAAAGAGAAAGAAGAAGAGCAGAAGGAGAAGAAGAGAGGTAGAGAGCTCGAGAAGAGTGTGAAGAGAAGAAGAAGCAGAGAGTGAGAGGAGAGCAGAAGAAAGAGAAAGAAAGATAGAGAGTGAGCAAGAGAGCTCGAGAAGAGTGTGAAGAGAAGAAGAAGCAGAGAGTGAGAGGAGAGCAGAAGAAAGAGAAAGAAAGATAGAGAGTGAGCGAGAGAGCTCGTGGAGAAGAAGGAAGATCCTACCTGAAGATCTGTCTACTGGACCGTGGATCAAATCCAGGCCAGTCAGCTCCGTTGAGAGCCACATTGTGCATTTCGTTTTTCAGCTTTCTATTTTACTGAAGTTATTTTCGTTTATTGTTTTTCTTTTGTTTTCTGGTTTGCTGTGTTTTCGATACTCTGTAGAGAGGTCGGCGTTCCTCCTGTGGATCAGGAGAAGGGAGATCTGATCTCCGGTTGCAAGTAGCTGGGAGCTACTTGTGGGTTCCCTCCGGTTTGGAGGAAGGGAGACTTGTCTCCGGTTCTGGGCTTGTGGATTCAAGTCCAGGGGTTCCCTCCAGGTCTGGAGGAAGAGAGACCGTGTGTCTCTGGTTTGCTAGTGACTGGTGTCACTAGTGGTTCCCTCCGGTTGGGAGGAAGAGGGGAGGTTGTTCCCCTGGTCAAGCTGTGTGGCAGCACTTGTTGCAGACTGAGTTTGTAGTTTCTAGCGTGAGCTAGTGGAAGCCACACTCGGTTTGAGTGTGGGGTGGATGTAGGTCTGGAGGACCGAACCACCTAAAAACCCCTTGTGCTTTGTGGCTTGATTTGTTCATTTGTGCTTCCGCTAGATGAATGCATAGGGGCGCTCCATGTGTTTGCTAACTGGTAGAACTGAATTGTTGACTAGCTTTCAGATTTGGTAAATCTGTCTAGTTAGCATCATAGTTCTAGTTTGGGCGAAATTTTATATTGAGTGAAAGTCTTGTTAGTATTCTAGTTTTTAATTGGGTGAAAGTTTTTTAAAACGAGTTATATTCATTCACCCCCCCTCTGAATACTGCACTGAACCTAACACCGATGTCTACTCATCTCCCTCTCCCTCATTCCCTCCGTGCGATTGATGTGAGTTCTGGGGTGATCTAATGATATGAAATGCTCCAATGGCCCATTTGGGCGTTGGGTGATTGAAACATCTGCCAACTATCTCTCCGTATGCTGCCATGTCTTTCCTTTACATGTTTTCATTTTCTTAGCTCGACTTAAGCGCGCCTGATTCTCTGATGGGTCTTCGGACTCAATTGTCTTCAGCAGAATGAGTGTATCTCTAGTTATACCGATGTTCCTGGCCGTTCGGTGTCGCCTGCATAGAATCTCCCAGGCTTGCCCCAGGACCAGAGACAGATTATCTCTTGGCTTCTGGGGGCAGTCTGCTATCGATATTGGCAATGCTTTCAATGGCCGCTGCTAGTGAGATTCTATAATTCTAGACGCTATGGTTTTGCCTATTGGCATTGTCGAAATCATCCCTGGGTCCAGAGACAGCCATCTCTTGGCTCTCAGGATGATGAAAGACGACATCAAGCTGTCCCCAGACTCTGCACATCAATGGTGACACGGGTTCTCTGTATCCTGATTTACCCCTCCCAGTTTCCTCTCCGATCTTGGACTTTCTTTGAAACCTAAGCCAAATCCAGTTGAAACCCGATGAATTGATTCACTTGACCTCACAGGACCTATTTACCTTGGCCTGAATCGTCAAGAAACCCCTGAATCCCCAACAGATTCAAGAACATAGTACCGTAAGCTCTGTTTCTTATCCCGGTGCCCTCATAGCTCTCGGCCCCGCCAACAGTGAAACTGATGAACAGCCCTCGGCGCAAGCCTTCTTGCGCCGAGACCCCATCTCCCGGGCGCGCCGGGAGCCACCCATTCCACTTCTCACCATCGCGCCGGGGGGCCGATCTGTCTTCACGCCAGGAAGACCCCGTGCCGAGAGCCCCTTTGGCCACCTTATTAGCCTTCCGGGAAGCCCGTGCCGGGAACTCTCTGGCATCCTTGCCATTGACGCCGAGAAGCCTGCCTCTTGGCCAGTCTGTAAACCTCAAGTCGTAAGGCCCTTGCTACCACTGAAGAAACCCCATAAATACTCTTGTTATGTCAAGGGATGCCTTGGGCCATCATATGCACCTCAGGGGTGACAATTAATGGGGATAACCCTCCCCTTTTCTACGAGGTTTTTCGGACTTGATCGGCTTTTATAACCTTCCAAGGCAATGGAGCTCCGCCACTGCATAAGCTTCGTTGACCTCTAAAGGGATATCGAAACAGTGCTGCAGGCACGTACATGGTCAGGGGTCCAATACCCCTCTATTTGGCTTTCACCCCGGCATTCCGTGGGTGATCGTCTATCATTCCCTGGCAAATGCTGAGTCCAGGGGAGACGCTGTCAAAATTCTCCCAGGACCACGAAAGCCGACATTAAGCTGTCCCCAGGACTATGTATGTCACCGGTGACAGGGATTCTCTACGCCTTGGCCTTCCCAAATTCCTCCTCGATCCTGATGTTCCTATGAAGCCCAAGCCTAATCTAGTTCAACTTTGATGCCCTGACCTATTTTTGACCCCAAAGAAATCCTTCCCCTTGGCCTGAATCAATCAGAAACCCAAAACAGAGTACCGTAAGCTCTGTTCTGGTCCCGGCGCCCTCATAGCTCTCGGCTCAGCCTACAGTAAACCGGGTGAATAGTTCCCGGCGCCACTTCTTCAGGCACCGAGAGGCCCCAGGAACAACTCCTCCCCCTTTCATCCCCGCGCGCCGGGAGCCCCTACGCCTTGGTCTTCTTCCCTGCGCGCCGGGAGCCCTCTCTGCATCCTCCGCGCCGGGAAGCCTTCTGCCCTTCGCGCCGGGAACCTGGCATGTTGGTCGCACCGGGAGGCCTCCTCCTCTTTGGTTTAGCGCGCCAAGAACCCCCCTTCTAGCATTTCTTCCTTGCGCCGGGAAGCCTGCACCGAAGGGCTCCCCTTTTGCTTCTCTTTGTCGTGCCGGGAACCCAAGCCCTCTCATTTTGGTGCCGGGAACCCCCGGCCTGCTTGGTATTGGCGCCGGAAGCCCTGGCCCTCCCATTTTGGGTCGTGCCGAGAGCCTGTGCCCATTCAGAGTGTGCCGAGAGCCCGATCTACCATCCAATGAATTCCAATACCCAAAACGAACTCACAAAGGAATATCCGTGGATTACCTGACATGTCCCGGGGATAAAATTGAAGGGGAGTCATAACCCCTATGTTTCACCTTACTGCAACGGATTTACGAATAACCCTTTTGCTCGGGGGGATTCTGCCACTGCATGAATTCCGCTAGCGTTCCAAAGGGAAAATCATACATTGCCCTATAGCCCATATGTATACGGGTTGGGAGGTTCGCCTCTCTATCTCTCGGCTTTCATCCCGGCATTCCGTGGGTGATAGCCTATTTCCCCCTGGGCGTAACCCAGATTAAGAGGAAAGGCTGTCGAAATACCGATCGAAGCTTTAAACCTATATCATAGTCATGGCTCTGCCTTTCCGTGGTAGACATCTTCTATCGCCTTGTTCCCACCGAGTATAACTGTTTTGAACTGCCAATCACACGATCTAGTCTGTTTTCTGTGGTTGATGTTATTATCTTACCCGCCTCCCTGGCCCTGGCAGGAAGTTTAAAATTAAGCATGTGAACATCTGCTCGCCTTACGAGACCTCCTACTTTTAGCGTTTAATCAAGGGTTGTCCTTCCTTAGAAGGACGTAATTAACGTCATAACGTTCATGGTATGACGGACTTCTAGTCCAGACACGATCACTCACAATCGACTGACCATGTCAGATCGAGCACACAATAAAATTGTCACTTCGGTGACTGGCACGCCAAATAATAAATAAAATGAATAAGCCGATAAGCTTTAAAAAAGCGTGTCCACACCACCTTGTTGATATCAACCGTAATACATAGGGCATATTTTCTTGCCGGTAGAGGTGCTAACTCATGTTCATGAAATGTGATTGCCGGCTGACTGCTAGCAGGGGTCAAGACTGTAATTATCTGTTCAACCGGAAGGTCCTCATTGACCATGACTTTCTGCAGGTATTCCTTCAGGGCCAGCTGATGAGTGGTGGACCTCTTGATCAATTCAAGAATGGAGATTCTGGCTGGAGTGCGGTCCAAGTGCTTTAATAAATCATACTGAGTCCCCGGCACTGAATCTTGTTCCTACTCTTGCTCTTGTGGCCCCTGCACAGGCTCTAGCTCTCTCTGTGGGAAAATACGGTGGAATATCCGTCCACTGCGGAGTGGCGCTACGCCTTGATGCGCCTCTGTCGAGGCAACATTAGGAGGAGGGTTGGAAGAAGAAGAAGGAATGTTGGTAGCAGAAACCCTGCTAGGGGATATCAAAGGGGAATTCAATAAAAAGGGCGCCTCCGTAGGAGGTGTAGGAGGAACATTTGACGGAGACACCCCCGCAGGAGGCATGGGAGAAGAGAGGGATACCCGAATGCGAGGAGCATTGGAAGGTGGTGGAATAAGGAGAGATCGTGGTACAAAAGGTGGTTGAACTGATGATGGAGGAACCCTTGCCGGTGTAGGAGTGGTAGAGGGGGTAGCAGGTGCTGGCGGTGAGCGAAGTAGGAGTGGCCTGGATGGCGGAGGTATAGAGTTGGTGGTGGATGAAGGAGTGGCAGGTTGCGGGGGTGGTAAGTGGGTAAGGAGGGAGCGAGCCGGCAAGGCTGTAGAATTGATGGGGGTAGATGGGTTGACGGGGCGTAAAAGAGAACGTCCCGATTGAAGAATAGAAGAAGAAGGGAGGGTGCGCAAAAGGCGCGGAGTTTGATTTTGAGTTGGATCATGGTGAAATGCCCCGACAGAGGCGTTTTCTTCGTGCCATCCCTGCCCTCTCTCCACCTCGTAGAGAGACGTGACAGGGTTCACGTGTTGATTAGGAGCGTGCTCCGGCAATGGATTACGGACGATCCCCATATCCTGCTGGGGTGCTGGAGCTTGCTGTGGCTGAACTTACTGCGGAGCTGGCTGCTGTTGTTGCTGATTTTACTGTTGCCGAGAAGCCCTTCTTTCTTTCATAGCGGCTATGAATTGTCTCATCTCATCCCAATTGATGTCACCCTGGTCATTTAGATCGTAGATGTAATCTCTGAAGTGGAAGCAACGATCCAGGTTGTGACCAGGGCCGCGATGAAAGGCACAATAACGGGATGTGTCAACATTAGCGGGCCACACGGTTCTTTCCCTTGGCAAGGCGAGCAAGTTGGCGGCCATTAGGGCATTAAAAATATCGGGGAGGCTTTCAGGGAGTGGAGGATAATGGTCCCTTTTGGGGCCAAGTGGTGGTCTCCGTTGTTGTTGGCCGTAGTTGGCAGGTGGGGGCACTTGATGGTATTGTGGTGGAGCTGGGGGGTCTATGCGGGGGGCTTGGTTTTACGGTGGAGTGAAGGAGCGTTGAGGTGCGAATTGGGGTGGTGGAGTAGGGTTAAAATGAGGGTTCTGTCGTGGAGGTGATGGTGGACGTGGGTTAGCTTGATTATGGGGGTTGCCAACTACGCCAACCTGCTCATTTGTGATAGTGCCTTCAGTCGTGGGCCCGCTGTTGACATTCGTATTCTTTTTAAATAGCCGAGGCTTCCGCTCAAACATTCCCATGATGGGCGAATCCTTCATTTGTGTTTGTATATAACGAGCTCTTTCATAGAGCTCTTCCATAGTTGTCAGCCGATTCATGGCCAAAATGTGCCGGAATTGAGGAGTTGCATTAGAAATAATCATTTTTACTTGCGCCTGCTCCGACAATGTGTCTTTCAATTTCTCGGCCATAGACCGCCACCTATCAGCAAATACGATGAAGTCCTCCTCGGGCTTCATTCTCTCGGCAACTAAATCTGTAACAGAAAGGGAAGGTCCCACCCGGTCTCTGTACTTTTGCAAGAATTTTCTTTGAATAACATCAAAATCGCCGGCATCAGCTGGCTCCAAAGAATAAAACCATTCGAGGGCTGGCCCCTCAAGAGATCGCCTGAATAAGTAGGTCAGGGAGGCCTTATTGTCCTGCCAAAAGGAAGTCTCATATCGGAAATCCTTTAAATGAATGAATGGGTTGCCCGTCCCATTATATCGCCGGAAATTCGGCATTTCAGAAGGTGGTAAATGGAACACCGACAACATAGGAAGAGAAATTTCCGGAGCATTCTTAGTCGCTGTAACCTTCTTGAGCTGCTCCTCCATGCTGGCCAGCTTTTGAAGCAAGAGAGTGTTGGTATCGGGCTCGACCGGGGCCTGATTCTGAGCAAAAGAATGCGGTATAGGCGTTCGTAGAATCCGAGGAGGTTGGGAAGATTGATGCCTAACCGCTGAATAGCTCGCCTGCTGGGCCGGCATGGCCGCAGTAGGCGTTTGTGGATGAGAGGAGGGGAGATGCAAGACTGCCTGGTCATTAACAATCTGATGGCCACTCACGGCCGGAGGGGGATTAGAAGAAGACGAAGGGGCGGATTCCCCCTTCAAGGCGGCCTGAATGGCTTACCGCTGGGAGTCATCCAACTGGGAGAGAGCTTGGATCAAATCTGTGACATTAATGGATGGGGAAGGGTTCCCCGAAGTGTTGGAAGATGGAACTTGAGACGAAGGGTCCGCCTCATGATTAGTGGTATCAACCACATGAACTTGTGAATAATGGGGGTGAGGAGGGAGGTAGTTCCCTTCATAATAAACGGAATCCTGGAGAGGGTCCTCATATTGACCAAATATGTTCTCATTCTCATCATCATAAGAGTACCTGTTGCCTGACATGTTGATGATTTTACCTGAACGGAGTTTCATTCTTAAGAGAGAGAGTGTTTAATGAAGGAACTATCACAAAATATTTAATCCAAACAAGGCAATCAACTCACCCAACTATGTTTATGCAAACAAGGTTGACAAGAAACGCAAGATTTTAATGTTTGATGTTTGAATTAGAGTGGATTATTTGTGAAAGTTCACTCTTTTGCCAAATGAGACCTAGTTTGATCCAAGTGTAACCTCCGGGTCAACTAAGTTTTTCTCTCTCTTTAACAACGCATAGGTTCTCTAAACTCCAGGTACTTCAAGGGTACAACCAGCCCGGCGTCCGTGAGGGAATCCACGGGTGCGGGGACTTATGGAGGTCTTGGAAAAGGGATTTTCGGTCCAAAGAGATGGAATGCTCAATGGAGGGTCGTCCCGATTCCAAGAAGGGTGTGTGGATCCTAGGGTAGAGAGAGGAGGTCTCTCAACCAAGCCAATCAAACAAGATAATCCAAGCAGCAATATAATATCAAGACAGATGCCAAGCAATGAATAAGAACTAAACACAGGAAGCAGTATCTGTGAGAAGGAAACAGTAAAGACACGACCTGGGAAAGGTCATTTTCACAGCAGGAGGAAAGACACGCCCTGCGGTAGGTCGTGACAAGATGAAGACACGGCAGCGTGGCTGTCGTTAAACTCTGTGAGGGGCTCACAGACGGTAGGAAAACACGCCTTTAGGTGAGGCGTTATAAAGAAAGGACGCCTCCATAGGAGGGCGTCAAAACTCAGAGAAACGCCCTGATGATAGGCGCTGATAAGAAATGAAACGCCTCGGAGAGGGGCGTTAATCCACAGACAATATGATAAGCATGCAGCAGACAGCAGTTATGGTAAAAGATGCCCTGGAAGTGGGCGTTAATCAACGAAACACGTCCCTGAGAGGGGCGTTAAATATCAGACGATATAATGAGCAAACCAAACGCCAGCAGATGCGATAAACACACGCCCTGAAAGGGGGTGTTAATCAATAAAACACGTCCCTGTGAGGGGCGTTAAATCAAAAGACGCCCTTATGGAAGGCGTTAATAAGCAACAATTGACTGATCCCAGGAGTGTGCAGGGTGCACAATGGAGGGTGCCCGAGGGGCACAAGGGAAAGGGTACCGAGGGTACCGAGGGGAAAGGGCACGCGAGGGTGCCTAAGGGGAAAGGACACACGAGGGTGTCAAGGGGAAAGGGCACACGAGGGTGCAGATGGAGATGGTAATCAATAAAGAAAACAGTGGAAGTCCCACCGTGATCGCCAATTTGTAGATCGGATTAAAATCCGCTCTTTGTTGGGGAAATTAAATATGACAATGGGATAAATAATGCAAAAGAATGCAATAAAAATAGCACGAGGTGCTAAAGTGGAGATGATGTGATCGCTAGAGGGGTTACCTCAATAAGAAGAAAAGGAGATCGCGTGTACCTGATGGAAATTAGGATGCGGGGTGGATGTGGATTTCCTCCTCCAACTTCAATCGGCCGGCCGATGAAGTGGGTCTTCTTAGTTGATTACCTTGTAAAAAGACAATGAAAACAAGCAAAAGAGAGAGGGATCAGCCAGAGTGCTATAGTATCAATCCAAAACTAACATGAAATGATGAAAAGACATCAACGTGCGCACCTTTTTTTATTTTTTTTTAAACCCCTAGAAGAGAACTAGGGAAAGGATATGATATGTTGATATGTAATGCAATAAGAAAACTAATGATAGGATGACAGTGATGATGAATATGCTTAGAAAACAAATGAAATAAGCACGATAGCCCTGCTCTTCCTGACGAGAGTAAAGGGAAGCCGTGAAGGTATTGAACGGGTGCAGAGGGATGGATGAAGCACGCCCCTGATGCAGAGGGATGGAGTGGAAGCAGGCGTTCAACCTTCTGAATACTTCAAATGCCTTGAATGCTTAACCCGGTTAACCTTTTTTCACGATCGAATGATATTTCCTTTTATAATGCTTCAATCGGATGATCAAATCAAGGAAATGATAAGAACAGGCAATGAGGCATCCAGGGAAGGATCAAGATCGAGCAAGAGTCCCATGGATGGTAGGGAACTGTGAGGGAAAGATGGAAAAATGAAGGACTCTGGATGAAACACGACTCAAGCCAGGGCGTCAATTTATGAATTGACGACCTGCCACAGGACGTTTATTGGAACACGACCTAGGAAAGGCCGTTTCTTCCTGGATTTAATTTTGGAAATAAAACATTCTTTGTTTAGAAATTCCTGGAATACGCCTGAGGTAACGGCGTTGCTTAAAAACACGCCCTGAGGTAGGACGTTACGCATAAAATGCTTTTTATTTTGAAAATAGATAATTCCAGAAATTAACGGATAATACCAGGAATTGACGCCCTCGCCTATGGTCGTCCCTTCTTTTGAAACGCCCTATGACAGGTCGCGACTTTTGAAAGTAACGCCCTTCGTTAGGTCGTGAATCACGAAAAATGCGGGAAAAATGCATAAAACTCACAAAAATAGAAAAACTTCATGTTATAGGAATATTGAAGTCCACTTGGGGCGTTTACATAATGACATGAGATTTGATCAACATAACGTCAATTTTAGCGTGTCTACAGAGAGGATTTGTCCGGGACATCATGAGTCCATGTGCTGTACCCGCATTACTCTCCCCGAAGAAGGATGGCACGTGGAGAATGTGTATTGATAGTCGCGCCATCAACAAGATCACCATGAAGTACAGGTTCCCTATTCCCCGCCTGGATGACATGCTAGACATGATGGCAGGTGCCACTATCTTTTCGAAGATCGATCTTAAGAGTGGCTACCATCAGGTGAGGATTAGGCCAGGTGAAGAGTGGAAGACCGCATTTAAGACCAAGGACTGTCTATATGAGTGGTTGGTCATGCCTTTTGGGTTGACCAATGCCCCTAGCACTTTCATGCGGCTCATGACTCAGGTCCTTCGACCTCTCATTGGAGTCTTTGTAGTGGTGTATTTTGATGATATCCTTATCTATAGCCGCACCACAGGGGACCACTTAGACCACCTTCGGCAGGTCTGTCTGCTTCTTCGGCGAGAGCAGTTGTTTGCGAACCCACAGAAGTGTGCCTTCATGACACCTCAGCTTACCTTCTTGGGTTTCATTGTGTCTAGTACTGGGGTCTCTGCCGATCCGGAGAAGGTCCGGGCCATTGTTGAGTGGCCGGAACCCCGTACCGTTCATGATGTCCACAGCTTTCATGGTCTTGCGACGTTCTATCGTTGCTTTATCCGCGGATTTAGCTCCGTCACCGCCCCGATCACGGATTGCATCCGTAAGGGCACATTTGTATGGACGAAGGCCGCTTCTGTCGCCTTCAAGGACATCAAGGAGCGCATGACCCAGACACCTATCCTTCGACTGCCTGATTTCTCGAAGGTGTTTGAGGTCTCTTGTGATGCATCGGGTGTTGGGATCGGAGGAGTTTTGAGTCAGGAGTCCCACCCGATTGCATATTTCAGTGAGAAGCTGAATGACGCGAAACTGTGATATTCCACGTATGATAAAGAATTCTACGCAGTTGTTTAGGCTCTTAGGCATTGGAGGCACTATCTTTTACATCAGGAGTTTGTTCTATACTCCGATCATGAAGCATTGAGGTACCTCCATTCCCAAAAGAAGCTTAACTCGCGTCATAGTCGTTGGGTCGAGTATCTCCAGCAGTTCACCTTTGTGTTAAAACATAAGGCTGGAGTGGAGAACAAGGTGGCTGATGTCTTGAGTCGGCGAGCATGTTTGCTTACCACCATGAGTGCCGAGGTCATAGGGTTAGAGAAGATGAAGGAGGCCTATGTTGATTGTCCTGACTTTGGTCAGATTTTTACCACCCTCCAAGCCGAACCCTCGAGAGACCTTGATGAGTATATGCTTCAGGAGGGTTACCTCTTTCGAGGTAGCAGGCTATGTGTTCCCCGAACTTCGGTTCGAGATTTCTTAGTGTGGGAACTACATGCGGGAGGTCTAGCGGGCCACTTTGGTCGGAACAAGACTATTAAGGTAGTGGAGCATCGATTTTATTGGCCGAGCTTGAAGCGCGATGTTGCTAACATCGTGGCTCAGTGCCGTACATGTGCTACGGCCAAGATGAAGAAGCAAAGCTCGGGCCTTTATACGCCTCTTCCCGTGCCTGATGCCCCGTGGCAGGATGTTAGTATGGACTTTGTTTTGGGATTGCCACGTACCTCCAGGAAGCATGATTCGGTCTATGTGGTAGTTGGCCGTTTCTCGAAGATGGCCCTCTTTATCCCTTGCTCGAAGACTTCGGATGCTTCTAGGGTAGACCACATATTCCTTACTCATGTGGTGTGCAAGTTCGGGTTACCTCGCACTATAGTGTCTGACCGTGATGTTAGATTCACTTCCTATTTTTGGAAGACACTATGGCATATGATGGGTACTCACCTCAAGTTTTCCACTGCATATCATCCCCAGACAGATGGTCAGACCGAGGTGGTCAATAGGAGTCTGGGAGATCTTTTGAGGTGTCTAGTTAAGGACCGCATTGGGGATTGAGATCTCATTTTACCTATGGCTGAGTTTGCATACAATGATTCGGTGAATAGGTCTACCGGCATGAGTCCATTTGAGATTGTCACAGGTCGTAGGCCTAGGAAACCCGTTGACCTTGTCCCCATGCCTATCCATGCTAGAGTGTCAGAGTCGGCCGAGTCGTTTGCTAGGCATGTTAGGAGTTTGCATGACGACATCCGTCGTCACATTGAGGCCAGCAATGCACAGTACAAGGAGTTAGTCGATGCCCACCGACACCACCGAGAGTTCCATGAGGGCGAGTACGTCATGATCAGGGTAAGACCTGAACGGTTTCCCTCTAGAACCGTTAAGAAGTTGCAAGCTCGCGGAGCCGGTCCCTTTAGAGTGTTGAAACGCGTTGGATCCAATGCGTATGTTGTGGACCTGCCCGAGGAATATGGTATAAGATCTACCTTCAATGTATCGGATCTTGTTGCATATAGAGACCCAGTGCTGATCCCTAGTGAGCCTTTTGAGCCATCTCCTCCCCTTGAGAGTGATCCCACACCTGAGTGTCCACTTCCACCTCCAGCCCCTTTTTCACGGCAGCGTGAGCATATCGATCATATACTGGACGAGCAAGTGACAGTTACCAGGAGTGGATCTTACCCGCGCTACCTAGTGCGATGGAGAGGAGGGCCCGCTACTGAGGACACATGGATCACACATGGTGAGTTGCAGCGGATTGATCCAGACCTTTTGGAGCGATACAGGAGCGATGCATACCCTTACTCGACAGGGTCGAGTTTCTCCCACCCGGGGAGAATTGGTGCGGACACCCGAGTAGTTGATCGGCACGATACGCCGAGCCACCGGTACCGCACACGGAGCACGACACGAGCCACCTCAGCATCCATCTGGCTCGGAGACAGCCTGGAGACTCTGTCTTGAGCCTCCCCATTTATTATATTTAGTTAGACTTTATGTGTGTTTAATTTGTATTTATTTCGTTGCATTCGGTTTGCCATTTTGATTGTAATAGGGGCTTATGTGTAATTCGGACCCCGTGGGCCCCACGGGCCCCCCAGGCCCCACCCCATTGGGCCACCTCAGCCTAGGGTCCCACGTGGGGTCAGTCAACATGCCACATGGGGGCATCTAGAAGTTTGAATGCTAAATGGACACATGGGAGACAATGGACTAGAAAAGTCCACATGGGAGGCCACCTACCCCCACCACCTAGTCCACCCTCTCTCCTTGGTCCAAGGGCCGCCCCCCCTTTGTTTTTTTTATTGTTTTGTGTGTGTGTGTGTCACATGCCATCCCAGCCCTTCATTCCTATCCCCTAGATCCAATGGTTGTGGATGGATGTGAGATGTAAGGTATTTAAACTTGTATTTTCCATTTTACTTGAATTAATGCCATTTGATTCACACAAATTCAAGAGTAAAGGGCTGGTGCGCCCCCCTCCTCTCCCCTCCCTCTCCCCCTTGGATGCTGTGAAGGCTTCCATTCTGAGGTGTGAAGCCTCATTTATCAGTTCCGATGATCGCCGCGGCCGCCACGAGCCGCCACCGCACCGCCATCGTCTTCATTGGAGTTCTGCCCGTGCAGTACCACAGCAACTTCCACGAAATTTCCAACTCATCCAAGAGCTCTGATCGACCTGGGGATTTTACTGGAGGTTCCATATGTGTCAAGGATATTCCATAAATTTTGGTTTGTCATTCAGATCCCGTTTCATAATTTTTGATTTTCGTCCACCCTTCCATTTCAGTTCTGCCAGAGTTCTGTCCAGATTCATATCCGCCCTGTGTTTCATGTCTTAGGTCCGTCTTTTGATTTCTGTTAGTCCCATAAATTTTACTAGAGTTTCCTTCCATCCACCCCTTCATCCATAAGTTTTCTAAATTTCTGGTTCACCCATTTCATATTTTCTAAAAATCGTTCTCAGTCCCATCTATAGTTCTGTCCACCTGTTCCCAGATCCGACCACTAGTCACTCCAAAAATCATATCAAATCGCCACAACCTCCACATCCAATTCCAAAAATTGTCCCAGTTTCTTGGTTTGATTCCCTACAACTTTGAAGAATAGCTCAAAGCCTGATTCCAATGGCAAGCAGGCGGTCAATGGCCATTTACAGGAAACTCATATGCTGATCTGATATTTCGGGAGCTGTGCAACAGAGGATTGAAAAATAGTTAAAGCCCAGGTCCGTAGAGGTTCAGAAGATTCCACTGGCCCTAGGTTGAAGGATTTTGAATCCTCTTTCCAACGGCACTGGTTTCATCACATTCTGACGACGGGGCTGATCGCAGCGGCCGTTTTCGCCGGAGCGCGCGCTGCTAAAACAGCAACCTCACCTCGTGGACAGCAACTTCAAAGCTTGGAGATCGGGACCGATCGACCCCCGATCGGTGTTCCCGGCCGACCGCCATCCATGGAGGCACGCCACCAGGGGTCCCCATCATAGTGGGTCCCACCCCCGTAGATCTGGAGGACAGCGCCATCCGTGGGCCCCGCAGAACCCGCCGTTCGGAAAGCACGAAAATGCGAAGTTCGGCACCGCCGGGCGACATCAAGATGCTGCCCGTCAACCCAATTCGCGTGATTCCCGGGCCCCGCATGTGACCTTTTACCTCCTTGCGTGGAGTGGGTCAAATTATTGTATTTCTGTAAAATTGTGTTAACCGGGAGTCCGTGATTGGCCGGGGTTGTCTTCGCCACGCCGGGTGCGTGGAGGTAATGGTCCGAACCTCTTGGCGTTCATTTGCTTAGCTAGTATACGGTCTTTTGCCGCTGCCGAGAGTGTAGGTACTAGCCCGTGTGTCCATGTCACCACTGTGAGAGCGAGAGTGACCCGTCCCGTGACTCGATCCGAGTCCGGAAGTTGAGTCGGACTACCCTTGACCTCCGCCGGTTCCTTAACCGCGCACGGTCCGCGCTTTCCCTCGCATGGGACGACGAGTGAGTTTGCACTTCTGTTAGCGACGTTTTGCCACTAGGAGCTCATAGTGTCGGGCTTAGTGTCTCCCTGGTGTGTGCTGCTGGTCGCGTCTTCATCTAGAGTCCGAGGGTGGCACCTAATAGTGTCATCTCCCGTGTCCGTCCCGCATCAGGATGCCTCCTGGAGATGGTCTCTGGTAATGTTTCTTGGTTCCAGAACGGTAGTGGCTTGACCAGAGGCTTCCTTGGGCGATGCTCAGGGCTTCTGAGGGTTGCTGGGAGTTGGGAGAGCACGGGGGATCACAGGGGAGGATAGGAAAGAGGGAGAGATGGTCTAGAGATCAAAAGCTAACCTAATATTGCTAAGATAACTTTGATAATGGCAGTGGTTGTGGTGGGCGGTGGCGGAGGTGGTCAGAGACGGCGGTGATGACTGGCGAAGGAGGATGACCAGAGCTTTGGATGGGGCCTCTCGCCCGCTCCCCTCTCAGGAATGGTGCACCCAGAGCTTCTGATCTTCCTCTATGGCAGGGGCGGATGTGGGTTTTGGCGGTGGGGAATGAACGGCGAGGTGGATGGTGGAGGAGGATGAACGAGGGGCTTCGAAGGGGTCTCGCACCCGTACTCCACTCTAGAACGATGCACCAAAGCTTCCACATGGCGGGGTGGGTTTGAGCCTCTCACCCGGGGATACAAAAATTGGAGAGAATAAACACAATAGCCATGGCTAAATTCAAACTATTCTCAATTGATTTTTCATAACAAAAGAGAGGGGGATACATATAGGGGGGTTCGGGGGAGCTAAAACGACGCAAATACATTGAGTAAACTCGGGAAACAACATCCCATTGAAGGCCTCGGACAGCGAAGCATCAGAAGTTGGAAGGTTGTCGGAGGACGCCTCTGTAGGGAGGTAGCGGTCTCCTAGAGACCGCCTTATGCTTCTGGGTCTGTAGGTGCTGGTGCCAATGCCGCTTCGCGATCCCATCATACTCCTCCGCTTAGAAGAGGTTTGACCTCGAACCTTGAATCCGCAGGACCCCGGATTGGTGGGACAACCCGGACGACTTGCTCTGATACCATTTGACATGAAATGAGGTCGAGATCGAAGGGGCTTCATGCTGCGAACTCTGCACGTCCATATGTAGGGGCCAACCAAGTGGCGGTCTTGGGATGACCGCCACTTGAAGGTGGCGGCCAGTCGTAAGGACGCCTCCTAGAGATGGTTTCTCGTAATGTTTCTTGGTTCCAGAACGGCAGTGGCTTGACCAGAGGTTTCCGTGGGCGATTCTTAGGGCTTCTGAGGGTTGCTGGGAGTTGGGAGAGCATGGGGGAGCACAGGGGAGGATGGGAAAGAGGGAGAGATGGTCTGGAGATCAAAAGCTAACCTAATATTGATAAGATAACTTTGATAATGGCGCTGGTGGTGGTAGGCGGTGGCAGAGGTGGTCAGAGACGGCGGCAATGACTGGCGAAGGAGGATGACTGGAGCTTCGGATGGGGCCTGTCACCCGCTCCCCTCTCAAGAACGGTGCACCCAGAGCTTCCGATCTTCCTCTAAGGCGGGAGCGGATGTGGGTTTTAGCAGTGGTGAACGAACAGCGAGGTGGACGGTAGAGGATGATAAACGAGGGGCTTCGATGGGGTCTTGCACCCGTCCTCCTCTCAAGAACGATGCACTGAAGCTTCCACGGATGTCCTCCATGGCGGGGTGGGTTCGGGCCTCTCACCCAGGGATACAAAAATTGGAGAGAACACACATAATAGCCATGGCTAAATTCAAACTATTCTCAATTGATTTTTGATGCGGGATGAGACGCGAACCTGGGACTCTAGCTCGCGGACGTCCCTAAGCGAGGGAAACGCGTGGATCTGCACTGTTGAGAAACCGACAATGATTCTCGGGTATCGGCTTTTTCGCGTGCTCGGATCGAGTCACGGGACGGGTTCCACTCACTTGCTCGCAGCGGCGATGAAATTTGAATGAGCTAATATCCTAACAATCGCTCATGCAGCAGCATTCAAAAATATACGAGATAAGCAAATGCATCAACGAAGAAGCGAAAATGTGCCTCCACGCTCCGGGCGTCGGGAAGACGACTCCGACCAAGACCGAAACTCCCAGTACAGCAAATGTCATTAATTACAGAAGTGAATTTCTATGCCCACTCCACGTAGGGAGGTAAAGGGCTACAGTGGGACCCAGGAGTGGCGGTCTCGAGTTGACGGGATTCCCATCAATTTTTCATAACAAAAGAGGGGGGGATACATATAGGGGGCCTAAAATGATGCAAATACATTGATTAAACTCGGGAAACAACATCCCATTGAAGCCCTCGGACAGCGAAGTGTTAGAAGTTGGAAGGTCACCGGAGGACGCCTCTGCAGGGAGGTAGCAGTCTCCTGGAGATCGCCACCTGAAGGTGGCGGCCTTCTAAAGACCGCCTTATGCTTCTGGGTCTGCAGGTGCCGGTGCCAATGCCGCTTCGTGATCCCATCATAGAATTTGCTGAAAAAGATTGGAAAAGTAGGGAATGAGCGTACTCATCCAGTAGGTATCTTCGTATCAACATGATGGCAATGTTAAAGTAATTAACATTTTAGCTCTATAAAAAGGGCAATAATGAAAATGTGATAAAACATGCGAAATAAAACCAAAGTTACAACAAGTATCAAGATAAGTGTAGGGATATGAGATATCAAGTAAATATGAGAGTATGATCAAGCAAGATTATAATATGGCTTTTCAATAACGAGAATGTACTATCATTTAACGAGAAAGTCATGTAACAAGAATGTACTAGCAAGCATGTAAATTTCATAAGATAGCCTCATGGATTTCACCTGTTTATAAAAAAAGTACTCCCAGCACAATGCGACGCCAGTATTCATCATACCCCATAATTTATAGTATGTTTCTGGCCCTCTGTCGAGGGGGCTAGCGTGGAGCCCTTAGACACCGTCCGTACCCGCCCTTGCATTTTCAAGTTATAAATCAAGCTACTTCCATGAGATATAATAATAAAGTAGGCCACTAATACCAAGTTCAAACAAAAGTTTCACGGCAACAAAAACCAAGGTAATAACGTACTAAAATGAACATGAGGGGTCAAGAAAGATTTAATAGAATATTATGCTACGGAGGAATTCCGACAGCATAACGGTATATTTATCAATTTCCATAGTTCATTTATGACTTGATGAATGGGGTTTAGGTTCCAGATAATTAGAGGGTCATCTGAAAATAGTGTATAATCAACCCTTGGGTCAGACCTCGGGTTGAACAAAGATAGAAAGAAAGCTGTCTAGAGAGGGCCGCTATCTCAAGGTAACGGTAAGCAGGCGAACACTATCATGAGGAAGTCAATAAGGCTGCATCGATGCACTGGATAAGCGAGTCGATGTAGGTCACAAGAAAGAAGAAGACGATCTAGTGAAGATTGCAATATGGAAGTAGCGGTCATGTCAAGACCACTATCAGGCAGTGTAGTCGACGCAGGGAAGGAAATCAGGTCGACTCAGCCAGAAAACTGAACCAGGTAGCGATCATGGGCCGATCGCTATCTTCAGGTAGCGGTCATGTCTAGACCGCTATAAAGACAATTCACAGAAATGCAGAAATCACGAAGTGCTCTCTAGACTTTTAGGTTTTTAGGGTACAACCAGCTCGGTGTCCTAGTGAGAATCCCAGGATCGCGGAGTCTTACGGAGGCCTTGAAACAAGATCACCTAGTATGGCAGAAGGAATATCCGATGGAGAGGCTCTCAAGTCCAAGAGGTGTTCCTATCAAGTGCAAGTGATCTAATAGCAACCGTACTAGGGTACGCGCTATATGTGAAGTAACGAAACAGAATAAAGGTGAGAAGAGAATGTGCCAAAGCATAAATCAAAGTGTAGGAACTTGCATCAAAACTCTTAAATATAAAATTATATGGTTTGGGTATGAAAATAACATACATGAAAATAATCTTTTTAACATGCTAAGACCTAAATAAAACACATGTCATGATCAGAAATCATAGTTAAACAAAATCAAGCTCAACTACTATCATATATAATAGGAATTTAATGGGTTGGATCTGGTTACAGAAACCAGAACACGGTTGGTCGAAGACCGCTACTTTCAGGTAGCGGTCTCTGCAGGACCACTATCTGTCTGCATCTGATAGAAGCTAAAATCCGGCGTGCAGAGCCTATTCTAGGGCAATTAATGGATGAAACCTATTTAAAACAAAAAGATAAGGTAGGATAGCATGCTTAGCATGAAGTTAATGCATGGCAAAACAAGAATTAGATCATAAGTTCCTATCTTTTTATTAGTGTTGCAGGGATAGCATGCCATGAAAAATCTAACTGCGCTGTCATGGAAAAACATAAAATTCTCCGTGTATAATGCATGAAATCGAGCAAGGCTAGAAGGCTTTTACTCCTAGCAAGTTGTTTAAGCCAATCATGAGATAACCTACTTCTGGGTTTGCTCCTAATCAAAGAATTTCTCGTCGGAAGAGGGTGCTGGTTCCTGCGCGTCCTGCGTAGAAACTGCTACTTCCGGGCGCTCTTGCTCCTTAACCTCTTGATCTCCTAACATAAAAGTTTGCAGAGAGTTAGAAGATACTAAAGGGAGTAATTAAGTCTAAAGGAAGAACTTGAAATAACTATACTATACCTTCGTACCACGTGATCCAAAATTAGGGTTCGCGTAGGATGAGTATGGGACCTATTTATAGGGAATGACCTAGGGCTGAAGGATTAGGTCAAATTAGGAGTCCTATGGGGCGTCAATCTGATCCACTAAGAGTCCTAGGCAAGTTACCATGCCAGATCACATCGATCTTTGGCAATTGGAAGGATAAAAATCCATATTTTCTTGGGTTTAATTCCTTCCGTTTACGGAACTAGATAGCGGTCATGCCGAGATCGCCTCCTCCAGGTAGCGGTCTCGCGACTGACCGCTACTTGGCTGGGCTGTCAGAATTTGAATTTAATTCAAATTCCCTTCCTAATTATCCCCTAATTTCCCTATTTATATACTTTAATTAGAGAAATATACCCTAGTACGTCTCTAGGGTTTGGGCTTGGGCCAAAAGTTTAGGCTTTAGGGTTAAGGCCCATTGTAAGTGGCCCTATTTGTCTAATTAGTAACTGGGCTTTTAAATCAATGGGTTTGAAGGGTTAAGCCCACTCAAGCCTACTTAATGATTATTAAATATTTAAATATTCTATTTAATTTCTAAAAAAATCCCAGATAATTACCTGGGTTGCTACACCCACGGTTGTGTCGACTCTATGATGTTGTTGGATCGACGCAATTTGTAATTTACTTGAAAGCTATCTGGAAAGGTCTTGTTGCGTCGACACTACAAGGTTGTTGTGTCGACCCAATCCTTGTATGACTTAGATGCTGAATGCTGAGAATAGTTGTTGTGTCGACGTTACATGGTTGTTGCGTCGACTCTTCGTTCATGTCGCTTGGAGTGCAGCTCTCTGGATTTTGTGTTTTCTTCTTCTGCTGCGATGACGCAATGAAGCTCTGCATCGACTCATCCTTGAACACTGTTGCGCAGGTTTTTTTATGCCGAATAACCGGGGTGAAGGAAGGGATACAAGAGGGAAGAAAAATACAGGAGTTTGATGTATCTCGGGTATCCTCCTTACGGTTGCATGCCTCTCATGGCGGTATCAGGCACTCTCCTTTCACGGAAAGTCAAAAAGGGTCGAAGGGCACGGGAGTGTCAGGATAAGGGTTAACCGGACGGGGTGCGGGCGTGCCAGTTCATTTCTCGACAATCACTCATAGAACCAAGGGTTGATCGGGGAAGCGTCGCCAGGACGTGGCACGTGGGCTCAGGCGATCGGGCGGCACGTGGAGAAAAGGGGTTCCATGGGTGCGAGTGCGTAGGCGATTACGGAAATCGTGTACTGGACGTCTTTCCCCACCAGCCGCAAGCAATTGGTGTTTATTTACATCAGATTGAATCTGAATACCTTCGTTCTAAGCTGAAGAAAAAGTCTGTATATATGTCTGGAGTCATGGGTGGAGGGCTGGGGCCATTCAGCAGCTATGAGTGCGCTTTTGACTGAGGGGTGTTTACTGGGGGTAGGATGTCAGGCACGGATGCTGAGTGGTGTAGATAGCGAGCTGGGGGCCTGAACGTGGATGCGAGAGCATTCGTCCAATTGGCGGTGTAATCTTTGAGATATACATGTCTTTACAGGTGGGCCGTAGTGGCCAAGGTACAACTGGTGCACGCCACGGGACAATTTCGATGTGATGATCGGTGCCCGAGTCAGTGCTTGATAGACGAACACATATGTGTTTTACAGAGGGCCCCTCCTGTGGCGTGGGCCATGGTGGCGGCGTCGAGTGAGGGGGCTTATGACTGGACGACTGGGGGGATGCATTGATCCGGTGTCTGGGCGAGGGCCGGTCATGGCTTGAGTAGAGTGGTCGAACGTGGCCTCGTAACTGCAGGAGAGCGTGACGTCATGGTACGTGCATGGTTGGAACCGACGGGCACGCGAGGGGAAATCCCGGCATGAGGGGACGTCCGCCCTTGTCATAACATCTCGCACATGGTGGTGTTGACTTGTATGTTACGGTCGAATACGGCCTGAGGGAAGTGCAAACGACATACCCCCGACATACTAAGCCGACGCACAAGTCACCCATACACAATTCTCCTTAGCTCGTTGTCCGGAGCCACTTGAAGAAGGCCGGATGTCTCGAGGCTTCTATGGTGTACATTCATATCTGTATATTTACCCCTTGAGCTTCTAAGGGGCTTTTATAGAGAAATTGAAGGGTTGGAAGGGGTTTAGGAGGGTTAGCTTGATACGGGGGGGGGGGGGGGGTTTAGGCGGGCTGGCTTTGGTCCTTTTTAATTTTAAAAAACCAATTTTTTTTATTTAATAGAAGGGGTTTACGCGGACCAGTCCAGGGGGCTGGGCTGGTCCGCCTAAACCCCCCCGGGCGGTTTAGGCGGATTGGCGCCATGGGAGAGAGGGGGCGGTCCCCACCCTATAAAATTCATTTTTTGGCCCTTTTTTCTTCTTAAATTAACTAAGAAGAAAAGGATAGTTAGATTTGGGAGGATACGTGGAAGCTTGTGGAGGCTTGTGTGCGCGTCGACTTGCGAAGTTCCCGCGTGATGTCGCTTTGCGCTCCCGCGTCCACGTGTCGACTTCTCGAACTGGTACGGAACACGAACCGCATCGTAGGACCGCAAACTGGAAAAACTGAGGTTGAGTGGGGTCGTGGGACCACTGGGCTGGAGGGAGGGAGTGACCCCCGGGGAGTTCCCCCATCCTGGGGGCGTGCGGCCGCGCCCCAGGGTGAACTGGCCCCGAGGCCGATTGTGACCCCGAGGGATGGCCCCTGGGTGTCCTTGTGTCTTTTGCGAGCATCCTTTGAAGGACGTTAAGCTCCGAGAAACTAGGATGGGCCCGTGGGGGGCGTTGTTCTTTGAGTTGTCATAGTCACTCGCAAGGTGTTTGGGTAAATGCCCGACACACCCCGGATTGCCGAACGACTTGGGTGGCTGGCCGAGGGGCCCAAGGTGGGCCTTGGGTTGAAGATGGTCGCTCGTGGGAGCTAAGGGGAGGCATCTCAGGGATGTGAGTCATGCCTCAAGCTCCGTGTCACATTGCACGGCGGGTTGGCATAGTAGCCTTGGGTTGACCAGAGTGCTAGAGTTAAGTGGCACCTTGCCACGTCTCTGAGGGTCGGGGGTGGCCCTGGCTTGCTGGGGGGTCGTTGCAGGACCCAATTAGTGTGCCGGAACCACGGGGTAGCCCGTGGTTTGGTGTGGAATGGCTGGAACATGTGCGCCCACAAGGTGTTCGGGAAAATGCCGAACACACGTGTGTGAGCCGTATGCACGTGCTGCGGGCCTCCAGAGCCTGTGGTTGACTTACTTGGGTCTCCCTTTGACCTTGGAGGGTTGAAATAGGTGTCTAGGGGTGGGCCCGCGGCCCTTTCACTAGGTGCCACGTGGCACGGCTTAACGTCGGGGCACCCCCGAGTGGTCCCAGGCGGCCATGTAGGATACGGGCAAAGCCCGTATGTGAGTGGCTGGGGTTGACCCCGGACAGTTGCTTATGTCACCGCGTGTCACGGTGAGCTGGTCAGGACCCTTGTAGGGACCCGCATGGTTGTAGAAAGGGCTAAATAGCCCGTGCCTTGAAGGTGTTCGGGGAAATGTCCGAACCCTTATTCCTTGTTATTCTGCCGGGAAATAGTCCGGGTACATTAAATGCCCCCCACGGAGTGTGCGTCGGAGGTGGAGACGAGGGCGTACGACCCGTGAGACCCCTGTTCCGGGGTGTTGTAGTTGTATTTTGACACTTCATGTGTTTTTATTTCGATGTGCTATATATGCTGATCTTCTGGTATACTGACTATTCTTCTGGGTGCCCTGTCTTGCAGCGATGGCACGCTTTGGCAGAAGCAGGTTGCTCGGGAGGAGGACCACTGGGTGTGGCGAACTGAGCGGCCGATGCCTCCTCTGGGTCCGTCGATGGTTACTGCAGCTAGTGTGGAGCAACTGGATTCGGGGCATACAGTAGTGGCTGAGGGTCCCGTTGGTGAGAGGGCAGTTGGAGTCATGACTGTGGAGGTGGCCCAGATCTAGGGAGCAGGCGATCTGTATGCCTATGATTAGAGCGGGGGTTATCCTTTGAAGTTCCCCTTGGATCGCCATCTGTTCGAGTTTCTCAATAGCTATGTCCCTCCCGGCATGGAGGAGGGTGACACCCAGATTCTGGGAGCCCGTCGCCGACTTGAGCGGGCTATCTTGATTGGCAGGGACAGCCTGCTTGGTGTAGCATTTTACAGTTACCCGAGCTTTTTCGAGGACTACTGGAGGCAGCGTCGGTTTCCCAGTGTTGAGTGCCTGGGGTTCTTTGGCGGAGTAGAGCAGTCTGGTGTTAGTGTTGGGCCGCTGGGCCCTACTTCCTGGGACTTGCATGGTCACCATCGCATAGAGATAGAGGGGACCGCTGGGTTGGTACTGGAGTCTGCAGGCTTGCTGTATGCTGCGGAAGGCTATGACGACCACAGCATCCTGGATGGGGTCATGCGGCGGACCGTCATCAGTTGGTACGGTCACTGGGCAGTGATCTCGTCACACTACTACCGTCAGGGTGCCACTGAGTGGCTGATGGGGATTGTTCACCACTATCGGGTGCTGCTGGAGCGGGCTGGGATCCGGTACTCGGTGACTACTACTTTGTACGTGTACGCGTGCGACACCTGACTGCTATAGGGATTATTGGAGCGCTTCAACCGTCGATGGAACACGGTGGCGACAGCAAAGGGAGAGACCAGCCTTGACTTGTGGTCTCTGTTCCGGATTTGTGGGTTGCCGATCATAGGCGGAGGTTATGAGGAGGTGGTACTGGATGACTTCCACCATAGCCATACCGACGGATAGGGGCGATACCGGGTGCCTTACAGTTACTGGTATCATCTGAAGACCTAGAGGGACCTGGCCCTAGCCAGGAGAGACAGAGCCACACAGACTCCGAGGGTGCCGCTAAATGTGTGGGTCTGCCATTTCTACAACGGACCCTTTTGCTTCTATCAGGAATTCGCCAGGGATCAAACTCCGTGGGAGGAATATATTGAGGTGGAGCTACGGTTTCGGACATACTCCCGATATATATATGCTCCACGGGAGGGGTGGAATCCCCATGTGATGTGACACAATATGCAGCGGAGACTTTGATTCCTTGGACCTAATTCGCATTCACAATTACAAGGCGCCGAGAATATGTTAAAGCTACCAACGCACCGTGCG
The DNA here is from genome assembly GCA_022559845.1 of Amorphophallus konjac. Classification (NCBI taxonomy): domain Eukaryota; kingdom Viridiplantae; phylum Streptophyta; class Magnoliopsida; order Alismatales; family Araceae; genus Amorphophallus; species Amorphophallus konjac. The sequence goes on from CM040129.1 coordinate 127,795,654, forward strand.
CACGCGATTCCCGTGGTGACCCGGTGATACCGAGTCGAGGTGGTGGAGATAGCCCCTGACTGGTTAGAGGACCAGCACCACTTTAGTTAGCCCTCCCGAAGGTTTGAAAGCCCACAAACAAGGGCGGCCGGATGCCTTAAGGGCATGGGGTCACTCGCTCACTTGTGACCACGGTGACCACACTGAAAGGTGGCGCCGGGAACGGGCACTCGCTCTCCTACCGGCCGATATGTTTCGCAGATATTAACTAAACAGATATAAGGAGACAAGGGCAGGAGTCTCACCTGGTTGGTTTGAGGAAACCAACCCCAGTCGGAGACGAGGGCGAGCGGGGAAGTGTGGGTTCCCCGCACACTGCGCCGATGAAGCTTCGAACCTGTTTAAGTGTACATTCACTACTCCTCACGCAGGAGGGTGATCTCGGGGGTGGGAAATGATGGGTTACAACAAACACTACCTCCCGCAGGGAGGGGCGGAAAGCCGGCCAGGCGAGAGGGAGAGATCGGCTTGGAAGCCCACGAGGAGGGACCGCTTCTGAATTGGACTGCTGGCTGTGGATGCTGATAGGCAGTCGGTGTAGTCCCTGTAGATCTCTGTCAGGATTTTTGCCGATGGCGAGCCCAGGGGGGATCTCTTCTTAACAGGAACCCCAACTCCTCTGATTTATTTGGAATTATTCTGACATCATTGCAGGTTGCTGTGGAGGTCGGAGTAGGACAACAGGATCAGGGACAGAAGACTCCCTGTATCTAGCGGCAGGTTGCAGAGGTTGCCATGGCCGCTCCCGGATGCCGAATCATAAACCGTCAGAGTTGTTGGAACCGTGGACGAAGCCTCTACACAGAAAAACTGACGGCAACACCTTCTGAGGTCGGAGTGGGCAGGAGGACGCCGATGAGTGAGAACTGGTTGCTATAGACTGCAGGAGGCAGACCCGCATGACTGAGGGAGAAAATTCGGAACTCTGGCTCCCGGTGGTCGAATGCCGTTCCGCTTCTTGATCCTGATCGGGGACAGGGGGAGGAAGAATTTTGATGAAGGAACTTCGGTCTGATTCCTCCGCCGTTGGTCGTGACGTTGCTTCCAACCGGGCTCAGGTTCTCTGCAGAGGAGGTCTGGCGCAGTTGGGGAAGAACAGCTCTCCCCGACGGCCACGAACTCGGAACTGGACAATTCCACCTCGCTTGCGAAGTAGACTTATAGATCTTTCCGTCGATGTAGGCCACACCCCCATCAGGACCAGGGGGTGGAGCTGGTGGGAGGGAGGTGCAGGAGGGGGGAGGGGAGTGGGGGCCGAAACTTGGAGAGGGGAGGGTGGAGGGGGGGGTCGGCCAAGGTAGTGGGGGTGGGTGTATGGGGGGGTGGGAATGGTGCGCAAGTATTAGAAGGGGGGGTGGCTGCTTGGGTCGCACAAGGGACTTAATGGGGGTGTGGGGGAGTGGAAGAGTTGCCTTGGATGTGGGGAGATGTATGGGGAATAGGGAGGGTTGTCTAGGGAAGGTGAAAGGTTGCTTGGGATGTGGAAAGGATTTAAGGGAGTAATGGCCTTGAGAATATGAAAGGATGGAAGGGTGAGGTGGCAGCTGAGGTGGCAGGGGGAGGGGGAGGTGAAATGGCAGGTTCGCCCAAGGGAGAGAGAGAGAGAGGGGTTCGACCCCTAGAGAGAGAGAGAGAGAGAATTAGAGAGCTAGAGAGAGAGGGAGATGCACTTAAGCTCAAATTTGCAATACTTCATTACTTCAAAAGAGGGGGTTTGGGGTCCTATATATAGGAAAACCCAATTTACAAAAAGTCCTCATGAAATGGACAAATGACGGAAGTCCAAGGGTTGGGGAGAGGGGCGCCCATGGGCCAGACAAAGACATGGCCCAATAAGGCCTACTAGCCCCTTTAGCCCACTAGCCCGCATACAAACATAAGTAAATAACATGATATCCTAGTAACATGACTCAAAACATAGGCAAATACATCAAAATGACTCAAGAAAGTAGGAAAATGTAATAGGATGATAAGCACCAAAGTCCTGACTGAAGAAGGGCTGCTCCCTAGCTGCCTCCGGGAGGGAGAGAAGTGCCAAGCCAGAGGGTATGTGGTGTGATGCCCTCATCACCATGGCTTATCGGACGTGACACATCATGCCGCCTACTTGGCATACTGGTTGGCGACATTTGTGGTCCCGCATGGAGAGGATGGTCTGTTGAGGGCCGAGCTGCTATGGCCGGCCTGTTTGTTAGCTGAGGGGAGGCAGTTGGCTCTAGCTCCTGCTGCACTCGCCAATATATATCAGGGACTGGGAGTCCTGGCGGTGCACCCGGTGCCGAGAGAGAGGAGTATACTTCTGCCGACCCATTATCTCAGTGTGTGGGCCAGGCTGCTATTCCAGGGGTTGGTGACGCGAGGGACTTTGGCGAACTCGATGGCACCACTTTTGTTCAGGTTCACTGGGCAGCCTCATGGAGATGCAGAGGCACAGCTGGAGGGGGCCAGGAGAGCCCTTTGCTACCTGTCGGGTCAGGGCGAGGAGGGACTACCTTTTGACAGCGCTGTGTGGGATTCCAGCCTCTTCTTAGAAGTTTCAGGCAGAGGGGCGATTAGCACCCAGCCCGATCAGGGAGCGACAGATACAGGGCCATGGACTGAGTGGGTTCTGAGCACTCAGTCGGCAGTGTTGACGTTGCACCGGTCGACGACGAGTTCCTTGGAGTCGTACTACCCGTATCGATTTGCAAGGAACTTCGGGTATGACCAGGGGATCCCATCGAACTGAGAGTTTCCTCTGACAGGCAGGCAGTGTAGGGGCAGGGACACCCACCTACTTGCAGTAGCATGGTGGGACTTTTACTGTTGCCGGGAGCCCGAGTGACTCCCGATGCCGGGACAGGGACGTCGAGGGCGATTCGATGTACACTACGCTAGGTGGTGGTTCGAGCACAGCCATCTATATCGGCAGAAGGCCTCCGCGATCAGGAAGGCGGAGGAGAGTCACTTGCTGAGGGAGGATCTGCCTTCGATTGCACCGGAGGAGGGGTACCTAAGGACTCGCGTCACTCGGATCTGTCGAGAGATCGAGGGAATTACGGAGCAGTGGCCCCGGAGGAGCCGGGGCTCGTCGTCCGGGAGCCGAGGCAATGGAGGGGCACTGAAGCCCCTGAAACAGGTGGTGATGGCGGCGGCAACGACCGAAGCGGAGGTTCCTCGACCGAAGGCACCTCAGAGCTGGTGGACTCAGTTCCTGGCTGACTGCGGCTTCTAGAGAAGAGGTTCATTGGACCGGGCACTCCCCGACGGGAGCTTTGCCGACACGGCGACCAACGACTGGAGGCGGCACTTTAGTCACGCGATCGGATCAGCCGGGCACGTGAAGTTCGTGTCCCAGATCGAGTGCGCTCGCACTCTAAGGGACATTCGGGAGGCCGTCACGAAGGTGGCCCAGGTGGTGGCGCTGAAATCGGAGCAGTTAGTGCCCTTGCCGTTGACCCCCTTCGGAGCTTCTGGTAAGGCTATCTTCTTTCTAGCATGCACCCCCCCTTTTTTGCTTTTATAGTTTTTTTTTTGCACATAGAACTGAGGCATTGTATAATGCTATGTTTGTTGACAGGTTCTGCGACAGAGGGGGATCACCCCTCTACCAAGACGTCCTTGGGGAGTGGGGACAGAGATCTGCAGCCTAGGCGGAAGCGCCCGCAAGTAGAGGCTGCAGTCGTTGAGACTGGTGAGTCCCCTGAGGGACTTGAGACTCGCGGGCAGGTTGAGGCAGAGACGGCCTTGAGTAAGTGTCGCTTCGCCTTCTTTGCTCCTGCTTGGTTTAGCCATGGTAGTTAGCTAATCTTGTTTTGCTGGATTTGTGTTTTGTAGCTCCACTGGAGACTGGTGTGGAGGCAGCTTTCTCACCTCCTCAGGAGGTGGATCCCCTACCTGAGGAGGGGGATGAGTACGAGATAGATATGGAAGGGCTCCTTTGTCTGATGGACGAGACTACCCCCAATGCTGAGACCTTTCCCGATTTCGAGTCGTGGAAGGCTACTGGCGGAGCCCCTTCAAGTAAGGGCTTCTTATGCTAAATGTGAGCTGTGATTTCACTTGCTTCCGGTTACTGACATAACTGTTTGGATTGTGCAAAGGAGGCAGAGGTGTCGGGGGCCAAGACCCCTTCTGGGGTACTGAGCGGAGCCCCTGAACTGGCAAAAGAGCTGGCACCGACGGTGGCTAGTAGCTTTCTGGGTAAGTGTCCAATTGTTCTTGAGGGGATCTTCTCGTTGTTGTTGGACTTTTTAGCAAGCTAGAAGTATTGACTTGACTTGAGTTGTTTGTTTGGTAGGTGAGGATGCGGCGGCTACTTTGGAGATGATCCAGGAGCTGGTTGATGCCGCCCCCTCAGTGGCTCTGCCGTCCTTTGCCAGCGAGCCTGGGTAGGTGGCTTCTGTGTCCCCACCCATTGTCGAGGACACGCTGAGCGGACTGCCACAGCTGCTGGCAAAGGTACCTCTCCTACCTGTGCCAACCGTGGTATCGACTTGCACAGTAGGGCTGGTAGGGTCCTCCAGTGTGGGACCATCAGGTATGTAGTTGAGCACTTGGTCATTTCATGGTGGATTGCTCTGCTTTACCCACTCATGCTAAGCTTTTATCCGGGTTGATTGCAGGTACCTCCTCCCCTCTAGAGGAAGGAGAGCTCCCTCGGGACGTGGCCTGGGTAGCAGGAGACGAGCCTGCTATCGCAGCTTCTGCTGGGGGCAACGAAGAGTTCGTTGACATTGAGGGGGTTTTCGAAGGGGATGCTCCAGTTGGTGAGCTTCTTGCACAACACCTTTGGCTAGGAAGTTATTTTCATGTGAAGCTGGACTTGGTAGTAGCCTGACTTGGCTTCTTGATATACAGGTGCCTCTGATTTGCCTGCAGCCGAGGGTTCATCGAAGACCTCATCTGGTTCTTCTGATAGTGGCAGGGTGACAATGGAGACTGACGAGAGCTGGAGCTTGAGCTCTTCTTCCTCCGAGGCCTCTTCTATCGGGGATGCCGAGATGGAGACGATTTTGGAAGGTATATAGAGGTCCTTCCCTCCTCCCCATTAGCTTTGGTTTAGAGTTTATAGCGGGGTGTTGATGCCCTCGTGTTTTGTCTAGCCCTAGAATCTGAGGGGGAGAGCGTGCCAGCTCCCATTGAGGATGACCAGGGAGAGCCCTCCATCTCCCCGATGGCAGCTGGGGATGGCCAGATTATCGGGGAGGTTCTGCCCTCTCCGACTCCAGCGGGGGATGCCGCCGACGTGGAGGAGAGGTTACCCTCACCGACCCCGAGCGGGGATGTTGCAGGCGCAGCGGGAGCCACACCAGGTGAGAGTTAGGACGTTTCTCAGGTTTTTCACCTTGTCTTGTCACTGGGAAGTCCCGGCTGTTGCTGACTGTTTGATGAAATTGTGCAGATTCTTCTGGTGTGTTGGTTGAGACGGGCCACTCTTCCCTGGAGCTGGGGATGAGTGGCCTATGTCTGTTCTGCCACCAGAGCCACTGTTGGATGCCAGCGTGGGTGCGGCCTTGCTCCAGCGAGCCCGAGGGTACCTAGGAGGCTACCCCCTGCCTTCTCTAGAGGAGCTTCGGTAGCGGCTGAGGGACTGCACCCAGGGCTACCACGGCCTTGGCTTCCCGCACGAGCTCTAGGTGTCTGGCTTGGCCAGCATCTGGGCGGAGTACCTGCGGCTCCTGGAGGCTCAGAAGCAGAGGGCTCGGTGACTAGCGACCGTTCGAGAGGTGTAGGAGTAGCGGGCTTGGCTCGCGTTAGCGGCTACCGAGCAGAGGAGGCTCGCTGATGCGGCCATGTCACTTGCCGAGGACCGCGCTACGCGTCTGAGCGAGGCGGAGAGCAGGGGTGAGGCCTTGCAGAAGGCCCTGGAGGAGCAGCAGCAAGCCGTAGAGCTTGCTAGGGTTGAGTGGCGGACTGTCGAAGCCGAGGCCGAGGCTAGTGTTCAGCTTGCGTCGACCTTGAAGGTGGAGCTCGTGGCCGCGGAGTCTCACCTGACGGCACTAGAAAGGGGCGTGCCTGGGATATGATTATATCATCTCTCTTTCTCCTTTCTTTTTTTGTTATCCGGGCTATATGTCTTTTGTTTACCCCAAGGGCATGTCTTGGGCTCCCTTTTATAGAGTATCAATGAAACACTCCAGATTTTGGTGTTATTATTTGTTTGCTGAGTTGTTCTTCTCCCCAGTCTATGGGACATGGTTAGGTATAGGGGATGGGTACCACTTACTGTCGGTCGTGCTTGGTTGTTTTACCATGTACCGGTGTAGGGGGTAGAGTACCGGGTTTACCTAAGATTAGAGTTGGGATAAAAGATTGGGTAAGGGGGATGGTGTAACTGAATTTCCAATACTAGGCGGTGGGTGCTAGTTGCTGGGAGTAGGGGAAAAGCACTAGTGCAGGATTGGCGTAGGCCTGTCAGAACTTGGCGGCCTACTGGGTTGGAGTCGGGGACTGGCTCTGGAGGGCGTCGGTTGTGGGTTGACGCCTGGGTATTGGTTGTTTGTACATCGTTAGCCAAAAATGTATCTCTTCTGGACTTGATAAACTGGGGCTGAGTTGGCCAAATGACCTCAAAAGGTATCACAGCCGAAGGCCAGGATTGGGGGATAATTGGTTGGCCGACCTATGAAGGGGTCGTGGCCAAAACTGGAGCTGGGAGCTGGCGGCTGTCCTGTGAAGGCGTTGTAGCCGGGAACTAGAGTTGGAGACTGGTGGCTGGCCTGTGAAGGCGTCGTAGCCAGAAACTGGAATGGGAGGCTGGCGGCTGGCCTGTGAAGGCATTGTAGCCGAAGTTCTAGGACTGGAGGCTGGCGGCCGGCCTGTGTAGGCGTTGTAGCCGAAAACTGGAGTTGGAAACTGGTGGCTGGCCTGTGAAGTCGTTGTAGCCGAAGTACCGGAGTTCGAAACTGGCGGCTGGCCTGTGAAGGCGTTGTAGCCGAAGCATTGGAGTTGGAAACTGGCAGCTGGCCTGTGTAGGCCTTGTAGCCAAAGTACTAGAGTTGGAAACTGGCGGCTGGCCTGTGTAGGCGTTGTAGCCGAAAATTGGAGTTGGAAACTGGCGGCTAACCTGTGAAGGCGTTGTAGCCGAAGTACCAGAGTTAGAAACTGGAGCTGGCCGGCTAGCTATGGATGCGTAGCGACTGGAAGGCTAGAACTGGTCAGCTGACCGTTGAGGTGTATAGCCGAAACTCGGGCTGGAATAGGCGATGACCGACCCTCGGGGGTGTAGTGGCCACCGTTGTTATGGGGAGATGTGAAGGTCGCCGTCAGCGAGGTGTCGCGGTTGACAGCTTTCATTAGTGAAAAGTAGAGAGGGAGAGAGTTTTTTTTCTCTTTACCCTCCCTATCGCCCTTGTAGGTTTTCGTCAGAGCTGGCCCCCTTTTGCTTTTTCCGGTGTGCCCTTGCGGGTTTTCACACCGAGGGGTTACCTAATTTTGCCTAAGGCACCCTTTTGGATTTTCACCTCAGCTGGGTTAATGGTAATTTTTGCCCTTAGTAATCCTGTGGAAGGAGTCAACCGAGGCCGCCAGGGTATCTCTATTTTTAACCCCATTTTTTTGTTTTTTATATATACTTTTGAAGACTGTCGTCCATAGCATGCTGCCGTCAGGGGACGTAACCTAAAACTGGAAGGTGTGGGTGGTCGGATATTGTTCCGCCATTAATAAGGCTTCTTTACAGATGCTCATGTCATGGTGGAGAAGGGCCGCTTTGTTATGGCAAGATATGACTGGAGTTATGGCTGGTGGATCAGGGATTGTAGGGGAAATATGGGATCATGGTGAAACTTGTAGGCTCTGGATTCGCAGGGAATGTAGGGTGTAGGGGCATAGAATAATAAGTGTCTGGGAATGTGTCGGGACATAAGTCTACTGGAATGGTGACTGGGAGCTTGACTGTCACAGGGACTGGTTGGCCTGTGTTGTCGAAGCAAGGGCCTAAGGTTGGCCGAACTGAGTGGGGGTAGTACAGGGCTAACTGGGAATTATAGGGTTCGTGCTCTAATAGTGTAAGTTGATTGAGGACCGGCTTTGGGTGAGGCTAACGGCCCATCGAGGAATAGGTGGAAGGTCGTTCTGACTGGTGGGGAGAGGAAGTCTTTCTCATTATCGGCTCTACCGCCCTTTCGGGTTTTCGCTAGAGCCGACCCCCTTTAGCTTTTTCCGACGTGCCCTTGCGGGTTTTCACGTTGAGGGGTTTCCCAATTTTTCCTGAGGTGCCCTTTAGGGTTTGCACCTCAGTCGGGTTACTGGCCTTTTTGCCCCCAGTCACCCCCTTGGGGTGAGGATGCCTGGGTCTGCCGGGGCGTCTCTATTTTTAACCCCATTTTTTTATTTTTGTTTTACTTACCTGGGAGCCTGGCGGCTAGCCTGGTGTCGGTGTAGAAGTGCCCGTGCTCTCGTGGTAGCGGGAACGAGGGTAGGAGATTAGTCCCCGAGGACTCCTAGCGGCGGTTCTAGGGAATCGGGCTGGGGTGCTCGACTGGGAATTGAAGACTGGGAGGACCGGCCGGTTAGATCCTTCGCGGGGAAGGACTAGCCTCACTGGTAGTAGCTGAGATGTGCGCGTCAGTCTGGCTGACATGCGAACTCGTGCTCTGGTGCATAGTATAGCTTCATATGTTTGCTGTTGAGAGGCAGGAATGGTCTATGACCTTTGTGGTCGACAACCTTGTAGGCCCCACCCTCATAGACATTCTGGATAATATACGGACCTCGCCAATTTGGCTATAACTTTCAGCTGGAGCGCCCTGCCATGACTTCCTTTTCCTTGATCATGACAAGGTCGCCTTGCTTGAAAGCTCGTTGCTTGACGAGCTTATCGTAGGCCCGGGCCATGCGGGCCTGGTATACTTGCAGGTGTTTGTAGGCTTCGAGTCGCTTTCCTTCTAGATCGATGAGCTCTTCTAGCCTTCTCTGGTACTCACTTTCGTCAGGGCCGGCAAGGCCGGTGTGGATCAACACGCGATAAGAGGCTAACTGGACTTCGATGGGGATAGCTGCTTCTGTCCCGTAAGCAAGGGAGAACGGAGAGCACCCCGTGGGGGTTTTGTAGACCGTCCGATAGGCCCATAATGCTTCGAATACCTTCTCATCCCAATCGTGTTTCCGGTGGCTAACCATTATAGCCAGAAGCTTGCAGAGAGTCTTGTTGAAGGCTTCTGCCAAACCGTTAGCATGGGGGTTGTAGACCGAAGAGGTTCCCCAGTCGATGTGGAATTTGGCTGCTAGCTGGTATACGGTCTTATTCGTGAATGGTGTCCCATTGTCAGACACTATGCGACTGGGAGTACCAAATCGGTATATGATGTTGTGCCAGACGAATCTAACAACCACCTCACCGGTGACTTCTCGCAAAGGGAGAGCCTCCGCCCAGCGAGAGAAATAATCAGTGGCGGCCAAGATGTATATATGGCCCTTGGAAGATGGCGGGAAAGGCTCCGCAATGATAAGTACAATATGAAGTGATCTAGAAGGGGAGGGGATGAATAGATCACTGTTTTTCGTAGAATTAAAAAATACTGCAGAGTATATTGCTAAACGCAATTAACCTCAAGCTCTGACTATCGAAAATGATGCAGTGCAGTTAATAGCTCAAGCAAATAGAAGGCATACCACAATAATACCACAATCGATCACACAAGGACTCAGAGGATTTTAAGGTGGTTCGGTCCTTCAGACCTACATCCACCCCACACTCAAACCGAGTGTGGCTTCACTAAAGGCTGGGCAACACAGCTTGCCAGACAACTGCTGATACACAGCTTCCCAGGAGAACAGCCTCTCCTCTTCCTCCTACCCGGAGGGAACCTCTAGCGACCAGCAGTCACTAGAACCTAGAGACTCACGTCTCTCTTCCTCTTTACCAAGAGGGAACCCCACTAGTAGCAGCCCTGCTACTAGTGAACCAGAGGTCGAAGACCCCTCTTCCTCCCAACCCGGAGGGAACCTACAAGCAGCTCACCTGCTGCTTGCAAACCGGAGAATGAATCTCCCTTCTCCTGATCTCACAGGAGGACCCCGACCTCAATCCAGAGGATCGGAAACACAAACAAGGACAGTAGAAGAAAGATAAGAACAATAAACGAAAAATACGAACGAAGGAAATCAAATGCCAGAAAATGGAAACAATGTAGCTCAACACAGAGCAATAGACTTCGGATTTGATCCGCAAGTCAGAACAACTCTTCTGATCACTCTTCTGCTCTCTCTCTCTTTTTCCCTCTGCTATTCTTTCTTCTTTCTTTTCTTTTCCTGGATCGAAGGGCTCTCTATTTTCCTGTTTTTTTCTTCTATGCCTCTCTTCTTCGATCACCTTCATCTGAGGACGAGGATTCTATTTATAGTCAAACAGCAGGTGGATAGGGCACAAAACGCGTGTGCCTCCCACGCTCGATCCAGAATCTTCCTGCCACGTGCCTTTATCAGATTGGTTCCTCTTTTCTCGGATCACGTGCAGCCCTGGAGTGTGGAGTGTTCATCCTCGGACCTGTAATGAGATTAAGTCCATTAATACGCTGCATGGCCATTAAAACCAAAACTGCATGAGGTATAGTAACAACACGACGTGACTATTACTCGAGATGACACAAGAACGACACGAGATACTCTGTAACAGGTCAGATACACAGAAGAAAATGACACGAGGTGAGGTTATAAGCAAAAGAGACACGAGGTCACGAATGCAAAAACAACACGAGGACAACACGGGCTAACGACAGAAACCGACATGAAGACTAAAGCGAGAAACCGACACGAGGACAGAATATAACGAAACGACTCGAGGTGAAAACAACACGAAGTGAAGTTTGACACGAAGTAAAAAGCAACAACACGAAGTATAGTGGTGACAAACACACACTATATAGAAAACGACACGAAGCCAGTTAGAACAGCACGAGATGAAAACAGCACGGGCTGATAACGACACGAAGTTGAAACAGTAAATGACACGGGATCACACTGCACGAGGTAAAACTACACGAAGACTTAATAAGAAAAATGACACGAGGTGGCAATAAGGAGAACGACATGAAAACAACATGGACTAGCAACCGAAACCGACACGAAGTCAAACAGTACAACACGAGGTGTTGTAACCAAGAAGAAGTGCCAATCAACACGAAGATAGTATGCAAAGAAACGACTCGAAGTGAGATGAGAACAGAATGAAACAAAGAAGACGACACGGAGTGCATAAAACCAACACGAAGACGTGGACTATAGTAACCGTCATGAAGTGTGGTTACTAAGTAGGAAAGACACGAGGTCTTCAGGAAAACTACTCGAAGTTCATCAGAACTTTTAGAGCAGCTACAGGAACACGACACGAAGTCATGGAAAGAGAAAACAATCACAAAGTGAAACGAACACTTGAACTTAGACTGACTTAGAGACTCAGCGAAAGTACTCGAAGACAGGAATACAAAGGATGACATGGAAACAACACAGTAAACAAATACAGCACGAGGTGAAAACGCGAAGCAAGAACTACATGAGGTTTGAGGAAAACAGCACGAAGACAGAACATGAACGAACACACGAAGTGTTACCTCTTAGCAGCTATTTCATATAAGACCATGGATAACTCAAGTGCAAGATATCTGATTAAAAATAACAAGAATAATTAACATAGTGTTGCTCATCATCAAAACACTTAGGGAAGACACACAAACCAACACGCAATGTCCATGCCCCACTCGAAAAATGGCCAGGTGGGGGATGTAGGACATAGTGGGTTGGGAGGTCTTCTGGGTACTAGGCCAAAGGCTTGGCATTCGTGGCATGTACGTGCATACTGGATGCAGTCCACGTACATAGTTGGCCAGTAGATGCCTTTGAGCTTGATGTTGTGCTTCATTCGATCTCCGACCTGGTGCGCACCGCACAACCCGGAGTGGACTTCCTGCATGACGGCTCGAGCCTCAGCGAGGGAGACACATCTCAGAAGAATTGACTTGTCCTTCTCGTGGATGACTCGGTACAGGGAGTCGCCGATCAATTTGTATGAGGACGCTCGGCAGAGTAGCTAGACCCTTTGAGCTCGGTCAGGAGGGAGCCACCCTTTCTTAAATTTGATGATGGGCGCGCGCCAATCATCCTCTTCTGGAGGCGTGTTCGGTCAAGGTCGTGGACCTCATAAATGGTAAGACCGGTGTTGCCTTCGAGTGAGCTCGGCATCAGCCTTATGTGTTTGATGATGATGTCGACCTCGCCCTCAGGCGGGAGCTTGATGGCCGCGGCCAATTTGGCTAGGGCATCTACCTGAGCATTGCTACTTCTGGGGATATGATCTATTTCGAAGAAATAGAACTTCTGGGTTAGCCGAGTGACGACGGTATGCTACGGAGCCAACTCTGGCTTCCGTACGTCATAAATGCCGAGGACCTACCGAACTATCAGCTGGGAGTCCCCATAGGCTTTGAGACACTTAATGCCCATATGGAGAGCCATCTGGAGCCCAATGAGTAGAGCTTCATACTCGGCTTCATTGTTGTTCAGGGACTTCATGAGGGCACATGAGTTGTATAAAACTCCACCCTGAGGAGTCAGGAAAACAATGCCGGCACCTGCCGTGGTGGCCAGATCCTGGTTGCTCCAGGTAATCCCTCGGGAAGCGCCATCGAAGTAGAGCTCCCAGCATGGTACACTGGTTGTGAGAGCACTTTGCTACCAGTAATGCAAGACATCTTTGCTCTGTTCAACAGGTTGTTTTGATTGAGCGGCAAGGGACTCCTCATCCGGGAGCTCCGAGCTGAAGTGCTAGTTTTCTAGCACTGGATGGGCTGCCAAGAATTCAGCCATACCCTGTCCCTTGATTGCTTTTTTGGGGACATAAGTAATGTCGTACTCCATCAATAGGAGTGCCCACCTCCCCAGTCTGCCTGAGAGGACAGGTCGTTGAAGGAGATACTTCAGAGGGTCGTGCTTGGATATAAGCTCGACTTGATGGGATAGGAGGTAATGCCATAGCTTCTTAACTGCGAACACCAATGCCAAGCAGACCTTCTCCATAGGGGAGTAGCGGTACTCAACACCGATTAGCTTCCGGCTAAGGTAATAGAGGGGTTGCTCTTTACCTTCTTCATTGATTTGTGCCAACAGAGCTCCTAGCGAAGCATCCATGGCAGCAATATAAAGGATGAGGGGTTTACCCTTGATTGGTGCCCCCAGGACTGGGGAGTAAGGAGGTACTCCTTAATTTGCTCGAAAGCCGCCTAGCATTCTGAGTCCCATGTAAACGGGGCGTCTTTCTTCATCAGCTTGCCGAAAGGCACACACTGACCAGAGAGGTTAGAGATAAACCTCTGAATGTGGGCCAGCCTCTCTTGGAAGGACCTAAGCTCGGTGACGTTGCTAGGTGGTGGAAGCTCCCGGATCGCTTTGATCTTGTTGGGATCCACCTTGATTCCTCGGTATCTGACAACGAAGCTGAGAAATTTACCACTGGATACGCCAAAGGCGCATTTCATGGGGTTCATTTTGAGCCCATATTGCCGGAGACGCTCGAAGACTTGGCGGAGGTCATGCAAATGGTCTTCGCGTCTTTTAGTCTTGACGAAGAGGTCGTCAACATAGCATTCGACGGTATTGTATAGCATTTCGTCGAATATTTTGGTCATGGCCCTTTGGTAAGTAGCACCGGCATTCTTCAAACCAAAGGGCATGCGCTTGTAGTTGAAAATCCCCTTAGGGGATCTAAAAGCTGTATGGTTCTTGTCTTTAAGGGACATCCGGATTTGGTTATAACCTGATGACCCGTCCATAAAAGACAAGGCTTCATGATCGGTGGTCATATCGACCATTGTTTCTGTAATTGGGACTGGAAAGTCATCCTTCGGACAGGCCTTGTTGAGGTCCCAGAAGTCGACGTAGATGCGGACTTGACCGTTCTTCTTCTTGACTGGGACTATATTGGTGAGCCAGATCGGGTAGATGAACGGCTCAATGAAATCTACCTCCGCCATTTTATGGACTTCGGCTGAAACCTGGAGCTCCAGCTCATGGCGCATGCGCCGCTGTGGTTTCTTGACCCGAGCAACTGAGGGAGAAATGGCTAGCTCGTGCTCTGCTATGGAGGGGTCTAGCTCTGGCATCTCCTTGTGTGTCCAGGCGAAGCAGTCTTTGTACTCAAGAAAGAGTTGCTTGTAATCCTGCCTTTCTGCCTCGGTGAGGAGAGCACTGACGAATGTAGGCTGAGGGGCTTCATCTTCACCCAGGTTGATCTTCACGAGATCGTCAACGGTCTCCTAGCCACCGTCCTCCAGCTCGGGAGGAGCGGGTTGAAGGTCGATGAAATCCTCATCGTCGGTGTCGGCTTCGTGTATTTCTTGATTCTCAAAGCCACCGGTTGATGTTGAAGGGACTGGAGAGTGGTTGTTGCTGGGATCCATGGAGGATTGATCTGGACCGCCGGCTCCTGGCCAGCAGTTGTCAACCGGGGCTGCTGGGATCTCCCTGGGGTTGCCTGGCGAAGCTGGCAATCTTTCGCAGCACGGACCAGGGATATCCCCTCCCTCAGGAGGGTTTATTGAACTAGGTCCTTCAACTAGCTGAGATACCGGAGGAGCTTCTTCATCCCCTTTGTCTTGGCAGGAAGGCGAGGAGGGTTCCTCGACGGCTTGAGCCGGAGTTCCAGCTTTGACAGAGATCGGGATCAGAATTTCCTCTTCCTCATCCCCGGAGCTGTCGAATTTGGCTTCGACTCTAGCTCGATCATCGGCTGGTAGTGTCAAGCCTATGATGTTGACTGCATAGTGGACGCGAAAGTCCGGGTCTTGGTCGTAGCCAAGTACCCTGGTATCCTTATGGAAGGACGGGGGTTGCCCCCGGACCTGGGAAGGAGTCCACAGCTAACGAAAGTATCTTTGTTGTGCATAAGTTTGCCACAAGGGAATGTGTTGCTTCAGACACATTTCTTGAATGTGCGGCGACAGATCGCCCCACACCTGAACTGCTTCAAGAGTATCATTGGCTTGCCTAGACCAGCCAAAGTCGTCATCCGGTGGGGTTTGAGGGACCATGTCTCCCTTATAGAAGACAATAGTTTTGTCCCTGTTAGCCTTTTTCTTGTTTCAGCGTTGTCGCTTGAAGGTGATGATGAATGTTGTCAGCGACTCAACGCCGCGCTTCTCGGATGCACATGGAAACTAGATGCAGTCTGGTGGCAAGCATATACTCTTACCGATAGCTCGGCTAATAAGATTAGCCTTGAAGTCGATCTGGCGCCTCTCGGGGTGATCTGAGGTTGACTTGGAGCCGAGGCGCAGCCGATGAAGCTTAGCCTTTTCCTCATCAATAGAGAAGATATCATCATCGTCTTCCTCTGAGAGCCAACCGTTGCTTTTGCTCTTAATCACAGGCTAGGGACTAATCCCCTTGAAGTAGAGCGCAGCGTCGGCCAGATTACATTCTGCTAGCGTAAATGGTGACAGGTCTGTGAAGACCGTGTGTTGCTCCCTGTCCTTGGCATACTTGATGCATTGGTGGGGAGTTGACGGGACGACCTACTTTTCATGGAGCCAGGGTCTACCCAGTAGCATCGTATAAGATGTATTGGAGTCGATGATGTAGAATGTCACCTTAGAGGCGAAATCATCAAGCACCAGGTCGACATCCACCCGGCCAAGGACATCCTCGGTGTTCTGGTTAATGAAAGATATCTTGACCGCTTGAACCTTCTGGAGGTATGGGGTCAGATATAGAGTCTTGAATGTCTTGAGCGGCATGATATTAACAGCGGCACTAGCGTCTACCAAGATCCGGTTCACATCATGCCCGTTGATCTTCACCGTCATGTAGAGAGGATGGTTGTGGCATGGAGGGGAGAGCAGCATGTCTTTCTCCGTGAAGGAGATGGCGGCCGTGAAGGCTCCATAGGCAGCCGCCTTCATTTTCGCGACATGTGCTTCATAGACTTCCGGCTCTTGGAGTATCTTGATAAGGGTTTCCTCTAGGTCTTTACTCCAAGCGATGGCTTCCCAAATTGAAATACTGGCAGGGAAGCGTTTCATCTGGTGGAGGACTTTCCGGTCAGCTCGAGCTCGAGCATCCTCTAGAGAGGGTAGTATGTCAGGCTGAGCCTTTTGCGAGCTGCCGTGCTATTCCCCATTCGGAAGTTGCACTGCCTTGCCCTTACCACTGGGATCAGACTGACTTTGATCGCCAGCGGACTCCTGGAACAGGGATGCCAATGATGGCTCTTCTGGGGGTGACTGGCGGGCTGGTTGTTGAGAGTCACCGAGCGTAATGACGTTCGGGGCCGTAGGTGACGGCCACCATGGTTGCTGGAGAACTGAGTACTGCGGAGGCGACAGTTGTTGACAGTCGCCGGGCGCGGTCCGACGATCAGAACACGAACCGGAAGCTACTAGAGAATGCGCGCATGAGTACCCTCCTCTGCCTCTCCTGCAAGGACAGTGAAAGGGCACCAGGGCTTCAGGGCTGGCAAAGACTTTTCTTCAGCAAAAAGAAGGAAGGCTGGAGACGTCCCACCGGGCGTGCCATCCTCTCTGTTGCGCGGGTTTTTTTATGCCGAATAACTGGGGTGAAGGAAGGGATACAGTAGGGAAGGAAAATATGGGAGTTTGATGTATCTCGGGTATCCTTCTTACGGTTGCATGCCTCTCACGGCAGTATCGGGCACTCTCCTTTCACGAAAAGTCGAAAAGGGTCGAAGGGCACGGGAGTGTCAAGATAAGGGTTAACCGGACGGGGTGCAGGCGTGCCAGTCGATTTCTCGACAATCACTCATGGAACCAAGGGTTGACCGGGGAAGCGTCTCCAGGACGCGGCACGTGGGCTCAGGCGATCGGGCGGCACGTGGAGAAAAGGGGTTCTATGGGTGCGAGTGCATAGGCGATTGCGGGAATCGTGTACTGGATGTCTTTCCCCACTGGCAGCAAGCAACCGGTGTTTATTTACATCGGATTGAATCCGAATACCTTCGTTCTAAGCTGAAGAAAAAGTCTGTATATATGTCTGAATCCGTGGGTAGAGTGCTGGGGGCATTCAGCAGCTATGGGTGCGCTTTTGACTGAGGGGTGTTTACTGGGGGTAGGATGTCAGGCACGGATGCCGAGTGGTGTAGATAGCGAGCTGGGGGCCTGAACATGGATGCGAGAGCATTCGTCCAATTGGCAGTGTAATCTTTGAGATATACATGTCTTTACAGGTGGGCCGTAGTGGCCAAGGTACAACTGGTGCACGCCACGGGACAATTTCGATGTGATGATCGGTGCCCGGGTCAGTGCTTGACAGACAAACACATATGTGTTTTACAGAGGGCCCCTCCTGTGGCGTGGGCCATGGTGGCGGCGCCGAGCGAGGGGGCTTATGACTGGACGACTGGGGGGATGCATCGATCCGGTGTCTGGGCGAGGGCCAGTCACGGCTTGAGTAGAGCGGTCGAACGTGGCCTCGTAACTACAGGAGAGCGTGACGTCATGGTACGTGCGTGGTTGGAACCGACGGGCACGCGAGGGGAAATCCCGGCATGAGGGGACGTCCGCCCTTGTCATAACATCTCGCACATGGTAGGTGTTGACTTGTATGTTACGGCCGAATACGGCCTGAGGGAAGTGCAAACGACATACCCCCGACGTACTAAGCCGACGCACAAGTCACCCATACACAATTCTCCTTAGCTCGTTGTCCGGAGCCACTTGAAGAAGGCCGGATGTCTCGAGGCTTCTATGGTGTACATTCGTATCTGTATATTTACCCCTTGAGCTTCTAAGGGGCTTTGATAGAGAAGTTGAAGGGTTGGAAGGGGTTTAGGAGGGTTAGCTTGATAGGGTGGAGCCAGCCCGCGTAAACCCCATGAATAGTGTAGGTTTAGGAGGGCTGGGTTGATAGGGTCAAGCCAACCCTCGTAAACCCCATGAATAGTGTAGGTGTAGGGGGGCTAGGTTGATAGGGTCAAGCCAACCCGTGTAAACCCCTCACGGAGGGTGTTTTTGGTAAAATGAGTGGGCAGGAAGGGTTAACGCGGACCAGCATCAGGGGGCTGGGCTGGTCAGTGTAAACCCCCTCCCCATGGGGTTTAGGCGGACCAGCCTTGGGGTCCAGGCTGGTCTGCCTAAACCCCACCTCGGGGGGGTTTAGGCGGGCTGGCTTTGGTCCTTTTTAATTTTAAAAAACTAAATTTTTTATTGAATAGAAGGGGTTTACGCGGACCAGCCCAGGGGGCTGGGCTGGTCCCCGTAAACCCCCCCAGGGGGTTTACGCGGATTGGAGCCATGGGAGAGATGGGGTGGTCCCCACCCTATAAAATTCATTTTTTGGCCCTTTTTTCTTCCTAAATTAACTAAGAAGAAAAGGACAGTTAGCTCTGGGAGGATACGTGGAAGCTTGCGGAGGCTTGTGTGCGCGTCGACTTGCGGAGTTCCCGCGTGCTGTCGTTTTGCGCTCCCGCGTCCACGTGTCGACTTCTCGAACTGGTACGGCACACGAACCGCGTCGTAGGACCGCAAGCTAGATGAATTGTGGCTGAGTGGGGTCCTGGGACCATCGGGTTGGAGGGAGGGCGCGACCCACGGGGAGTTCGCCCTCCCTGGGGCCGCGCGGCCATGCCCCGGGGCGAACTGGCCCGAGGGCCGGTTGTGACCCCGAGAGATGGCCCCCGGGTGTCCTTGTGTCTTTTGCGAGTGTCCTTTGAAGGACGTTAAGCTCCGAGAAACTGGGATGGGCCCGTGGGGGCCGTTGTTCTTCAAGTTGTCGTAGTCGCTCGCAAGGTGTTCGGGTAAATGCCCGACACACCCCGGATTGTCGAACGACTTGCGTAGCTGGCCGAGGGGCCCCAAGGTGGGCCTTGAGTTTAAGATGGGAGCTCGTGGGAGCTAAGGGGAGGCATCTCAGGGATGTGAGTCGTGCCTCAAGCTGCGTGCCGCGTAGCACGGCGGGTTGGCAGAGTAGCCTCGGGTTGACCCGAGTGCTAGAGTTAAGTGGCTCGTTGCCACGTATCTGAGGGTCGGGGGTGGACCCAGCTTGTTGGAGGGTCGTTGCATGACCCAATTAGTGTGCTGGAAGCATGGGGTGGCCCGTGGTTTGGTGTGGAAAGGTTGGATCATGTATGCCCACAAGGTGTTCGGGAAAATGCCGAACACACGTGTGTGAGCCGTATGCACGTCCTGCGGGCCTCCAGAGCATGTGGTTGACTTACTTGGGTCTCCCTTTGACATTGGAGGGTTGAAAGAGGTGTCTAGGGGTGGGCCCGTGGCCCTTTCACTCGGTGCCCCGTGGCGCGGCTTAACGTCGGGGTGCCCCCGGGTGGTCCCAGGCGGCCATGTAGGATACGGGCAAAGCCCGTATGTGAGTGGCCGGGGTTGACCCCGGACAGTTGCTTATGTCACCGCGTGTCACGACGAGCTAGTCATAACACTTGTAGGGACCCACAGGGTTGTAGAAATGGCTAAATAGCCCGTGTCTTGAAGGTGTTCGGGGAAATGCCCAAACCCTTATTCCTTGTTATTCTGCCGGGAAATAGTCTGGGTACAACAAACACTTAAGTCTTCTTCTTCATTTCATTCACACGCGTATCAGTCTACTGACATGTACTCTAGTCGATTGATTTTATCTGTTGGCCCCATAAGAAGATATAAAGTTAGATATTTGGGAACATTATTCTGGTCTTTAAAATTAACTTTATTAGGTACTCATTTCTGATAGGATTTGAAGACTATATTCCAATGGTTCATAGTTAGTCATCATCAAAACCAGGGACACAACAATACTAAATAAGTGATAGGCCAAAAATACTTGCTCGGTGCTAGCTCCTCCCCTGTATCCACCTCCCTCGCCAAGGCATGCGAGGGTGATCTAGTCTCTACCTCTCCTCCTACGCGGGCACGTTTGGGATGCGGTTGAAGATCCCAGCTCCCTCCGCCCGTTGACGCCTCTGTCGAGCAGCCATCTCCTGCCGTAGGCAACCTTGCTAGCTCAATGTTAGACATCATGTAACCAGCATAATTCAAATGTCAAAATAAGTTACAAGAAGACACGTCTTAGAAGTAAGTCCATAAGGCGTGGTAGGCCGAAGCACGAGCTATTCTGACCTCAACCCAATTGCCCGAGCACCCTGTCTCACGACATCCTCCAGCTCACCTAGGGTGTGAGCTTGCTCCACGTAGGAGACAAACTCCATCAGCCCAGCCGCTTGTGGACGCACTAAAATTCGCTTGTTCAGGTGTACGTCTATTAAGTGCGTGGGCGTGCCAGTCACTAAGTGACAATTTATTCGGGCTCCGAAGAGCCCATGGTGCGCTCGATCTGACTCGGTCAGACGATTGTGTGGTTCGTGTCGGGACCAAAACCCGTCGCACCATAAAGGTCACGGCGTCATTTACATCCCCCATACGAGGGAACGCCCTTGATTAATCACCGGGATTCAGGGCCTAATGGCCAAGAAATCAATTGCATGGAAGGTCTATTACGAGGTATTAAAATCCTCGCGCGAGGGGGAGAAGAAAACCATTCACGGTCATGTCGGTCGTGTACTGACCATTTAATGTTCGGACGAATGTCGGGCTCGAGAAGATCGCGATTGTCGCGGGAAAACCGGAACGCATGTACGACGAGGTACGACAGATTTATTGTTCGGAAGAGCGGAGAACGTTTGGCTGAGCCTCGGTTGGAGCGGTTAAAAACCAGTAAATCTGTTGGCCCAGTGCAAGAGCGAGCTGCGACCATACTACGGTGGGCCCCCCGCGGTCGAAACAAGACTTGCATGAGCATCATTAATATTTCCGGTGCCAAGGGGCAACGAGGGAATATCCCTTGAATCGGCTGGAAAGCCCTATGTCTAGGGAAGTGGACGTTCGAAACATGTCGGTCATTCGGGAGACCGTTTAATATTCAGACGGGTGTCCGGCTTGAGAATACCGTAATCGTCGCAGAAGGACCTAGAACATATGTATGTCGGGACACGGCAAACATATTATTCCGAGACTCTGAAAACATTTGGTTAAATCTCGATTAGTGTAGCAGGAAACCAATGAGTTTGTTGGCCCGGTGCAAGATCGAGTCAGGACCATGCCGGGGGTGCCTCCCGCGGTCCAAACGGGGTTTGCGAGGGCATCATTAATGTTCTCGGTGCCGGAGGGCAGCGAGGAAGAGTCCCGGGACTAGATTCCAAAACCAAAAATGCGTTCAAAGGGAGCATGCTATAGGCCGAGGATATGGGTCAGACAGTGACCATAATCGGGACGGACCCGAGGTCCCAGCATAGCCCACGAAGGCCTTATTGATATTCCCATGTGTAGGGTCCAGGGATGACAGGAGCCATCTCATTCTATTCGGATTTCTGTCGGTCACTTGCGGACCACTTGATATTCGGACGAGGGTCCATATCAAAGGTACGGCGTAGATAGAAACAACCCCGTACCAATATATGCCGAGTTCGAGGCGACTTCAATACAAGAGCGAGAACGAATCCCGTTATAATGAATCCGATTTGAAGGACTATCGACCCAGAGCAATGCCGGGTTACGACCCTGTCGGGATGGGAGCCGTCGGCCATATCAGTCACTCATGGACCTTTTCATGTTCGGACACAGGTTCGTAATAGAAATGCGGCAAAAATCGAGGTGAACCCGTTCAAATGTCTGCCGAATGTGCGGCAATTTTAGTAGCGGCTCGGAAGGGATCCGGCCTGAGAAACGAGTCTGGTTTAATCAGAATATCGGCCCGAGGCGAGGTCAGGTCGTGACTATTTTGGGATAATTCTCAAGACTCAGGCCCAACCTGGAAGGGCGGCATGATTATTCCTTCAGCATCGGGTCACGGGGAGAGAGGGGCGGTTGCAACATAGATTTTACCATTTTCTTTATCTGGGCTTTAAATTATGTGCATATATATATTTTATTACTTATTTCCCTTTTATGTATTTATTCTGGATGATTTCTCCATTTTGTTTATTATTATTACTGTTATATTTTCCCTTTTTTACTACTAGTATCATTATTTCACATTTTTTATTTATTTCTTATATATATATATTCATGTTTATTTATTTATTATAATTTTATTAAATTATTATTACTATTATTATTATCATTATCATTATCTTTATATTAATACCTACGTTTATTTTTTTTGGAGAGAGAGAGGGCCGTTGGCGGGCCAAAAGGGGTGTACCGGTGAAGGGGCTGGGAGAGTGTGCCGGCGAAGGGTCGAGCGGGCGTGCCGACGAGGGGCGTGAACGGGCGTGCCGGCGAAGGACGTGCAGGCGTGCCGCTGAGCGTAAGGGGGAAGCGTGCCGGTAAAGGGGGCACAGGAGCGTGTCGGCGAGGGGCCACGAAGGGTGTGCCGGGGAAGGCGCGGATAGGGTGCACCGGTGAAGGGCGCAGTGAGGTGTGCCGGCGAAGGGCGTGCCGGCCAAGGGTGGCTAGAGGGTGTACCGGCGAGGGTGGCTGAAGAGGCTTACCGGCAAAAGGCATGGGGAGCCCACTCCTCCTCCGTTTCTTTTAAGGCTTTTCTTTTCTTCTCTCCTGATTTTATTAAGTTTGCGTGGGTTTCTTCTTTTCTTCTCTTGATTATCTTTCATTCTTTCTCTCCTGAAGATGGATGTTCAAGTTGCTTAGTTGTTGTTCAATTCGGCTCTCTTTGAGTTGATTACGGTTCCCTTGCCTCGGTTAAAGCGTTTTACCATTGTTCTTTTCGTTTGTTTGTTGCTTTCTTTTAGTCCTTTTTAACGTGTGGTTGTTCCATTTGTTTGTTGCTTCCTTTTATCTTTTTAATATATTTTCGTTTCTAATAAAAATCCGGCAGCACCTCCCTTTGACCCGAGCGTAAGGGAGATATAGGGAATGCGCCCACATGGAGTGACGGAACCCGACAACTGGAGGTGGGCGCCCGAGAGCGGCAACACCTTTAATAAAACTTCGAAAAACTCAGAGGCAACGGTGAGTGGAAGACTATTCTAGGACTGGCTAAGTGATGGGAATCGACGCCGAGCATGTACTTTTTCTTTTGCATTTATGTCCTTTTAGTTTGTGTTTATATCCTTGGGAAAGTATGTACGCAATTGTACGGCTTTGTAAGCCAATGCGTCATTCCAACGGATTGTGTGGGTTTCTATGTAATTTGTCAGTAGGACCAGCAAGGGGGCTCCCAGCCCTTTCCCATTGGTCCATGTCATCCATGTGGGGCTGGTCAACCATCCTAGGTGGCCATCTAGAAGGGTTGAATGCCATTTGACCACATGGGAGACAAGTGGCTTAATTAGTCCAAGGTGGGTTACCTACCTCACCTACCCATTCAACCCCATTAACCATGGTCAAGGGGGCGCCCCTCTCCCCTCATTATTTTATCATTTTTGGTGTGTTAATCACACTTAATCCCAGCCATCCAATCCCCTCCCCTAGATCTAATGGTGTAGATTAGGTTTGATGTAAGGCATATAAAAGGTTGTATTTTCCATTTGTTGGCATTAATGAAGAGAAAAATTGTTGGAAAATCAAGAGTGTTCTTGAGCCCCTCCTCTCTCTCTCTGGTTTCTCTCCTCCAACCTCTAGTTCTAGAGTGATTTCTATCTTCTATGCCCTCCCCTCTATCTCCGGTGCTCATCTGTGCCGCCGCCGCCGCCGTTCGTGCCGCCTTCGAGTCGCCGCGAAACCGTCATCGGTATTCTGTCCTGCTGGATAGAGGTGTCTTCCCGAAATTCCTGCTACCAAACATGGCCTCTTCGTGATCTGCAATTTTTATGGTGTGTTCCTATATTCCACCCCATAATCCACAAAATAATTCAGGTCCAAAATCCCTCGTTTAGTATTTTTCTATTTTCGTGCATCTTTCATTCCCAGATCTGTTTTGTCTCTGTCAACAGTGACAGCAGCCCTGTGTTTCTCACCTCCGACCCTCTTTTTGATTTTTTCAAATCCCCCCAATTTTACTGGGAGTTCCGTCCATCATCCCCTACATCCATCATTTTTTTTGATTTTTTATCCGCCATATATCCATTTTTCAAAATTCGTGTTCTATCTTAGCTACAGTGCTTTCAGCCCATTTCCAGATCCGACCCACTGTTAGTGAAAAACTCCTATCAATTTGTAGCCATATCCAAACTTGTCCAAGCCAATTTTTCTGTTTTCCTAGCTCAATTTACCACAACTTTCATGAAGCAGTCGAAGTCTGAATCCAAGGTCTTCATAGAAGTCAAAGGCAGTTCTCAGAGAATAGCCCTGCAGATCTGAGTGTTCAGCTACTGTACAATAGGAAGTTGTAAATTCATTAAAGCCCAGATCCGTGCAGATCTAGGCTAGATCTTTAGGCCTAGATTGAAGGATTTGAAGTTAGCTTTTAAAAAATTGAAGGATTTGAAGTTAGCTTTCCAACGGCACCAGTCACGTGTCGATCCGACATCGGGGTTGATCGCAGCGCCCGTTCTCGTCGGGACGCGCGCTGAAAACCAGAAGCTACAGATCCGTGGCCGGTTATTCCGACTGGTGCCAAACGAAGCCGCCCGGCCTCCGGCCGATGAACCAGCATGCCGCCAGCCCGGGGAGCGCTTCCCTAAGTGTCCCCACTACAGCGGTGCCATCGGGTCCCACACGGCCCCTCCGGACAGCACGTGGGCCCCACCATCACAAGTTCGGGTGCTGCCGAATCAACGCGAGAAGCCGCCCGTCAACCCGAATTCGGTCCTCCCGGGCCCCATTGTGTAGCCCTTTACCTCCCTGCGTGGAGTGGGTGATATTTCATTGCTGTCATCATTGTGTAATATTTATCTCGGGAGTACGAGTTTCGGCCGGGTCCGTCTTCCCCACGCCGAGCGCGTGGAGGTATCGTTCTCGCTCCCTACACTCGGCATTTACTTATTTTCATATATATTTGTTTATGCCACTGCTAGAGAGCATGTTTTAGGACCTAGCTCGCTATAATTTCATATCATCGCTTCTGCGAGAGAGTGAGCGAGACCGTCCCGTGACCCGATCCGGGCACACGAGAGAGCCGATCACCCTAGCTCATTGCCGGTTTCTCAACCGCGCACGTCCGACGCTTCCCTCGTTAAGGGACAGTCACGAGCTTGTCGTGTCCGTGGTCTAGTCCCGCATCAATTTGGTATCAGAGCGAGTTTGAGTCTCGGGTGTCAAAAAAAAAGTGTGTCATTTAAGTCTAAGTGTCTAAGTCGGTCTTAGGAGTTGCATTTGCATACCATTAGTCGGTATATCAAAAGGTGTTGTCCGAACGTTAGGCTACGCCTATCGGGAAGGCCGCACATTTGCGCGAGTGATCTTCGGATCGATTAGCTCCGCCACATACCGAGTCTTGGTCGTCATGTCTAGGGTTGTAGTCTATTATCTAGTTGGTTTATCTACTAGTGTCGACATGGTCATCCACTAGCTTCTCCGTGTCCCATGGATTATCGAACACCCGGATCTTATCCATGGTGGCGATACTATCTCAAATGGAAGGACCACCCGAATTACCCCACTAGGCCCGAAACTCGGGACTTCTACGGATCCGATGACCCAGCTGACTACCTAGAGTGGGAAGCCATTATGGATGCCTACTTCGAGGTGTACAATATGTACGGGCCCATGCAAGTCGATGTTGCCAAAAGGTGACTTTTTGGTGAAGCCGCCGAAACATGGAGGGACATCAAATATTGGAGGGAGGATATGAATCTAAGGCCCATCGAGTCATGATGGGAAATGAAGAGAGCGCTTAGGAGGGTCTACTTTCCCCGCCCACCAACTGTTGGGTTCGGTGCAAGTATTCAGAGGGGGGGTGAATGAATATGGCCTATAAAAACTTTCACCCAATTAACATATTAGGCTCACTAACTATTTAGAATGCTAACTAGACAGATTTATCAAATCTGGAAGACTAATTAGCAGATGCGGAATTAAACAAACAGACAGTGAGCACTCTAACAAGACAAGTTAGACGAACTATAGCACAATTTGAATTTCAATTACTTAACAGATTAAGACACTCTAAGAGAGCTAATCAACTTTTCTGCTCAACCAGAAAGCCAACACTTAGTGAGCCCCTAATCAATCATCTAACGAAAGCAAACCACAAATATATCAAACCACTGCACAATGGGTTTTTAGGTGGTTCGGTCCAGCAGACCTACATCCACCCCACACTCAAACCGAGTGTGGATTCCGCTGACTCACAGCTTGAACAGCTGGGCATCACAGCTTGCCATACATCCGCTGGGCAACACAGCTTGCCATCCGAGGAATCCTCCTCGCCCCGCTGAGCAACACAGCTTGCTGTCCAGTGGAATCCTCCACTACAAACCGCTGGGCAATACAGCTTAGCCGTCCAGAGGCAGCACCTCTGCAATCCGCTGACTAACAGCTTGAACAAAGATGTAAAATAGAAAACAGAAAATAGAACAAGACATCAATCGGAAAGCTGTAAGCAATGAAGCACAATGTGGCTCTTAAAGAGCTGGATGGCCTGGATTTGATCCACGGTCCATCAAGAACAGATCTCCCTCGATCTCACTCTCTTTCTTCACTCTCTCTCTTTCTCTTTCTTCTCTGCTGCACCTCTCTTCTTCTCTCGATCTCTGTTCTCCTTTTCTCTCTTTCTCTTTTTCTTTTCTTCTGCTGGATCGTGGAAGCTCTCTCTTCTTTTTCTCTTCATCTTCTCTCAGCTTCTGCTCTCTTCACGGCTTCTCTCTTCTATGTCGATCAGTCTTCTACAGAGGATGAAGACTCATATATATAGCAGCACCAGCAGCAG
Source organism: Amorphophallus konjac (assembly GCA_022559845.1). Lineage (NCBI taxonomy): Eukaryota > Viridiplantae > Streptophyta > Magnoliopsida > Alismatales > Araceae > Amorphophallus > Amorphophallus konjac. The sequence continues at coordinate 127,822,375 of CM040129.1, forward strand.
CTAGGACGCGTGTGGCTTCCACGGCTCCCGCCCAAACATTTGGCCACGTGTCAGCATCCTAGTATCTCGTCCATCCTTGGATCACGAGCCAGGCACCTCGGATCACGTGCCCTTCATTAGCCTCTTCAGTCCCTGTCAGACAGACAAGAGTATCGGATTAAGCTATCAGTTTAAGTCTAAGCCCTGTACAGTCTCTGAAGAATGCAGAGCATTGTATAGATGTGGACGCACTTTTTATTTAACAAATATTTCGTTTATTATTTGTTTGTTCGTTTATTGGGTTTATTAAGTGCGTGGGCGTGCCAGTCACAGAGTGACGATTTATTCTGCGCTCGATCTGACTAATCAGACGATTGTGTAGTTCGTGTCGGGACTAGAACCCGCCGAGCCATAAAGGTCACGGCGTCATTTATATCCCCTCGGAGAGGGGAACACCCTTGATTAATCGCCGGGAAAAGGGGCCTCATGGCCAGAAAATTAGTTACGTGAAAAGTCTATTAGGCAGCATTGAAATCCCCGTGCGAGGGTGAGAAGAAAGCATTCGAGATTATGTCGGTCATTTGTTGACCATTTGATGTTCGGACGAGTGTCCGGTTTGAGAAACGAGTAATCATCATAGGAAAACCGGAGCATATGTATGCCGGGTACGACAAATTTATTGTTCACAGGAACTGGAAGCATTCGGTTAAATCCCGGTTAGAGCGGTCAGAAATCGGTGAGTTTATTGGCCCGGTGCAAGATCGAGTCAGGACCATTCCGGGGGCGCCTCCCGCGGTCCAAACGAGGCTTGCGTGGGCATCATTAATATTTCCGGTGCCGAAGGGCAGCGGGAAAGTGTCCCGGGACTATATTCCAAAACAAAGATGTGTACAGAGATAGCCGGCTATAGGCCTAGGATGTGGGTCAGGCGATGACCATGGTTGGGGCGAACCCGAGGTCCGAGCATGACTCACGACGGTCTTATTGATGTCCCTATGCGTAGGGTTCGGGGAGGACGAGAGCCGCCTCATTCCATTCGGGTTTTGTCGGTCACTCATGGACCATTTTGTGTTCGGACGAAGGTCCGTGTAGAAAATAAGACGGTGACGGGAGCAAATCCGTGCAAATGTCTGCCGTGAGTACGGCAAGTTTAATGCGAGCGCGGGATTAGATCCCGGTATATATATGTCGGTCACTAACGGACCATTCATTATTCGGACGGAAGTCCGTATTAATAGCGTCAAGGACAACGATAAAACCGTACGGACGTCTGCCGTAGGTGCGGCAAGTTTAATGTGGGTGCGGGATCGGATCCCGATGAAGATGGGTCAAGCTGATGATCTATGGGCCCGAGGTGGTTGCGGACTATGGCCATATCGGGGTTTCCGAGGACCACGTCTGATGCCACGAGGCGTCATTACTTTTCTCTTCACGCACAGTCTTGGGAAACGAAGGTTCCAAGGTATACGTGCGTGTCGGTCACGGTCGGACCATTCATTGTTTGGACGCGAGTCCACGTTTGAAGCATCGAAGACGATGATAAAACCGTGCAAATGTCTGCCGTAGACACGACAAGTTTAATGTGGGGTTGCGGGATTAGATCCCGGGAGACTCGGGTCGAGTTAACGAACTATTGGCCCGAGATATGTTCGGATCACGACCATGTCGGAGGTTCCGAGGTCCACATCCGATACCACAAGGCATCATCGATTTTCTCTTTGCACCCAGCCCGGGGGTATGAATTGTTAAGTGCGAAGCCCGAACTCACCAACGTGCGCCCTCGCACGCGGATCGACCTGCGCGGTCAAGTCGCGGGGTTCGACCTGCCCGGTTAGGTCGTGGGGGTCAAGGGGGCAACGCCCCTTGCGGGGGTTTCCGGGGGCAGCGCCCCCGGAACAAAATTTGGATTATGGAAAGGGGAAACTTTTTATTAGTTTTATTCATTAGCTTTAAGTCTCTTCTCTCATTTGATTAATCATTTTCTCCCTTTCAGGCACGCCGGTTTAAGGGAAGCAAAGAGGGGAGCGCGCCGGTTAATGGATGCCCAAAAGGGCACGCCGGAATAGGTGGTGCAAAGTTTGGGCGTGCCGGTTAATGGCCAATGGAGGAGGGCGCGCCGGAATAGGCCCAATGAGGGGGGCGGAATAGTGTAGCGCGCCGGTTAGTGGCAAGGAAAAATGAAAGGGGTTTTGAGTGTAAGGCTAAACCGGCGCGGGGGGGTACCGCGTCGGGTTAGCCCACGCCGGATTAGGGCACGCCGGGCTAAGCTTCTATGAGGTTTCTTTCATTCTTTTATGCTCTGTTTCTTGTTTCTTTCACCTGTGGGTTGATTTGTTGATTAGTTTGTTTATCGAACTGATAGATTAAGTTTGTGGAGAGGAAGTTTAAGTGTTTTAGTTGTTTGTTAGGGTGAATTAGCATGAAGATATGAATGTTTTATTAGAAGAGTTTGTTGCCGGAACTCGAAGGTTCAGTCGTGATCAGAGGCTTCAAGCATGTGATGTTCTGGCCCTCAGAGAATAGCTTGATTCGTTTGTTCCTGGCGAAAAATGGGCAGCACCTCCCCCGGACTGAGGCTTGCCAGAGATAAATAGGGGAACACCAAACGGAGCAAAGCTCCGGGGTGAACCTCAAAACTCAGAGTAAGAACTCCGTTAACCCGTAAGTGCATGTGGAGACTCGAGGACAAGCCTTCAAGAGTTCCAGCAACTCAGGGTGATGATCTCGTAGGTGGGACAGGTGTATGCCGTAAGAGGCCATGGATATTCATCCGTCGACGAACTCCTTCGAAAGGCCATGCTACGGAGGAGCATGCTTCGAAGGGCCCTGGATGAGGAGGAGGAGGAAGGGGAAAGAAGAAGAAAGACAAAAGATCGTGTTTGCCAATAAGGGGCCTTCTGTTTATTCATCCACCAAAGGGGGGAAAAACGGCTCAAGCCCAAGAAATTTCATCTCCACAGAGGAGAAATACATTACAGAGGGAGAAAAAGGGGGAAGAGATACATGGACGGGGGGAACAGAGCACAAGCTCTTCCCCCCCCAGCTCACCTCTCGCTCTCAACCTCACTCTCTTCTTCTTCACCTCACGGGCGCAGGGACGGGGGGCTTCTTCTCTTCGGGTGGCATTTTCTTCTTCTTCTCTTCGATGGCCAGCCATCAGCCGAATGAACCAACCGAACCTGTTCCTTCTTCAGACTTGCCATTTTATAGAATGGGCATTCAGGAGTGTTCCCGCCACTTTCACCTCGTCCGCGTCGAGGTCTGAAATCGACGTGCTACGCTGGACGCTGCCGGTTTGTGCCGTACGCTGTCGTTCATCCGAGGATGGGATATTCATAGATTTGTCGGGCGATCTGCTGCTACTGCTGCCACCGTCGATGCATGCCTTCGCCACTGTGCTGTCGAACGGATGTGGAAACACGGCTTCAGAGCATTGAATGCCCATGGAGACAGAGCTTCAGAGCATTGAATGCCCTCTAGGCACCAGGCTAATGCGAAAACAGGGTATCGGCTGGCGGATGGGATGTTATTTGAGTTAAACCGGCATGGTGTTGAGCGCGCCGGATTAACAACATAGAAAGGGGCATGCCGGCCTAGCATCAGCAAGGGGCGCGCCGGAATAAGCATAAGCAAGGGGCGCGCCGGATTAAGCATAAGCAAGTGGGCGCGCCGGTTTAAGGCCAAGCAAGGGCGCGCCGGTTTAAGTGCAGGCTACGCCGGTTTAGAATTCATCTTGGCTTCGCGGCTATTCAGACGGACGCTTGTCCTCCCGTGCTGCTTTAGCTGTAATGCACCACCTCCGGGGTGTTTAGTTCGGGGCCTCTGAATCCCGATTCTGAGCTTTGAGTGATCTCCGACGCGTGCCGGACATGTGTTCGAATTCTTGAGTTTCTTTTGATTCGGCCGTTGGGAATGCCGACTGGAGAGTGGGGGCCATCTCTTCAGCACAAGGGGCTTCTTTGTTGGGTGGCAGAGCACCGGGCAGGTATTCATCCTTCTTGGAGGAAGCATAGGGTTTATTCAGCCTTTCCGTCTTTGACTCACTCTTGAGTGCTAAGATGTGCATGCTATATGATCATCATCATTTTTTTGACGTCCACAAATGCCCCCCGCTCGTGGGTGGCGCAAAGGAGGGACGAGTGCGCGGGGGCCCGCGAGTGTAGAGCTCTTCGACAGGACGTCTGTTCTTCCAAGCCAGTGGGATGCTGGTCCGGTGTAAATTCAGGGGAAAGCGCTCACTCCTTCAGTGAAGGAATGAGGGGATCGCTTCACCGCATATGCACACGGACTGAGATGTCAGAGTGGGGGTTTAGTCATCGGCATGGGGGATTACCAAAGCAAGAATGAAGGGTCTATGCATCGTCTTGGGCAAGAGGCCTAAAATGACTTAGAGGAGGCCAATCCCAAGGGGGGGTTGGTGACTCGTGCTGGGTTCAGGAGAATTGTTCATTCATCGACTCGGATGGGAGGTCCAAGCCGAAGGCTTATGAAAGGGCTCTGATGGAGTGAAAAGGATTTTATGCATTCCGGTGGAAAGTTCGAAGCGAAGGGTTTATTTGTTGCTGCTGACATGGTGTCGGGAGCTGACGTGGTCTATTTATTGGCACGGGGTGAGTGCCAAGGCAAAAGGGGTCTTTCATTCATTGACATGGACGGAGGGTCCGAGCCAAGCAAGAAGGTTCTTTTTGTTCATCGACTTGGATGTAAGGTCCGAGCCAAGCAAGAAAGTTCTTTTTCTTTTTTTTTATTCATTGACTTGGACGGAAGGTCCGAGCCAAGCAAGGAGGTTCTTTTTGTTCATCGACTTGGACGAAAGGTCCGAGCCAAGCAAGAAGGTTCTTCTTTTTTTGTTCATCGACTTGGATGAAAGGTCCGAGCCAAGCAAGGAGGTTCTTTTTGTTCATCGACTTGGACGGAAGGTCCGAGCCAAGCAAGAAGGTTCTTCTTTTTTTTGTTCATCGACTTGGACGAAAGGTCCGAGCCAAGCAAGGAGGTTCTTTTTGTTCATCGACTCGGATGAAAGATCTGAGCCAAGAAAAGGCGTTCTTTTTGTTCATCGACTTAGACGGAAGGTCCAAGCCAAGGGTTTATTCGTCTGTGGGACTGGAGTCGTAATATTGAGGTGGTTTATTCATTGACACGGGGTTAGTGCCAAAGCATGGGTGTTTTTGTTCATGGCACCAGACGGAAGGTCCAGGCCACTGGTTCCTTCATCGATGCTGACAGGGAGTTGGGAGCTGATAGGGTTTGTTTGTCTCTTCTTCTCTTCATCAGTGCCGACAGGGCGTCGGGAAATGACGTGGTTTGTTCATTGGCATAGGGTTAGTGCCAAAGCAAGGGTCTCTTTGTTTATGGAACCAGACGAAAGGTCTGGGCCACTGGTCTTATGCATTGGTGGGACTGAAAATATTTTGATCTCCGGCGGGACTTGACGAGTCGACATCCCTCGGAGGCTTTGACGATGATTTTTTTTCTTTTTTTTTCTCTTCTCTTTTTTCTTTTCTCTTCTTTTCCCTTATTTTTTCTTTTTCTCTTCTTCTTTTCTTTTTTTTATTTCTTCTTTTTGTTTCTGAACAACTTTGGATAGCTGTCGGCACGGATGCCGATAATGAGATAGCTGTCGGCTAAGGGTCGATAATAAGGAAGTGAGCCACGAGGGCAGAGAGGAGGGTTTATTCCTTTAACGGTTTGGACGGTGGGTCCAAATTGAAAGGGATTCGTCGCCCAAAGGGACGGGGAGGAGAGTTTGTTGATTCGACAAGGATGTTCGTCACCCGGAGGGACGGAGAGGTGGTCAATTCGCCGACACGGGCTAGTGTTAGCGCAAGGAAAAGGGGATGATTCCTTACCCGAATGGCAGGCTCGGGCCAGGGTGAAAGGTTGTTTCGTTCTTTAATGCGCCGGGGGCACCAGCTGTATGAAAGGGTCTTTTAATTCTTCGGCTGGACGGAAGGTCCGAACCAGAGTGGAGGAAATTCCTTTTGTTCTCCGGCTGGATGGTAGGTCCGAGCCAAAATGAAAGGATCTTTTTGTTCTCTAGCCGGACGGAAGGTCCGCTCTAGAGTGGAGAGAATCTTTTTATTTCTCCAGCCGGATGGAAGGTCCGAGCCAGAGTGGGGAGAATATTTTTATTTCTTCGGCTGGATGACAGGTCCGAGCCAAAGTGGAAGGCTCTTTTTATTCTCTAGCCAGACGGAAGGTCCCATCTAGAGTGGATAGAATCTTTTTGTTCTCTAACTGGACGGCAAGTTCGAGCCAAAGTGAAAGGATCTTTTTATTCTTTGACTGGACGGCAAGTCCGAGCCAAAGTAAGAGGATCTTTTTGTTTTCTAGATGGACACAAGGTCCGATCTAGAGAGGAGATAATCTTTTTGTTCTCCGACTGGACGGAAGGTCCGAGCCAAAGTGGAAGGATCTTTTTGTTCTCTAGCCGGACGGAAGGTCCGATCTAGAGTGGAGATAATCTTTTCGTTCTCCGACTGGACGGAAGGTCCGAGCCAAAGTGGAAGGATCTTTTTATTCTCAAGCCGGACGGAAGGTCCGATCTAGAGTGGAGAGAATTCTTTTTGGTTCTCTAGCCGGACGGAAGGTCTGATCTAGAGTGAAGAGAATCTTTTTATCCTCTAGCTGGACGGAAGGTCCGAGCCAAAGTGAAAGCATCTTTTTATTCTCCGACTGGACGGCAGGTCCGAGCCAAAGTGAGAGGATCTTTTTGTTCTCTAGCCGGACGGAAGGTCCGATCTAGAGAGGAGATAATCTTTTTGTTCTCCGACTGGACGGCAGGTCCGAGCCAAAGTGGAAGGATCTTTTTATTCTCTAGCCGGACGGAAGGTCCGATCTAGAGTGGAGAGAGTTCTTTTTGTTCTCTGACTGGACGGCAAGTCCGAGCCAAGTTTAAAGGATCTTTTCGTTCTCTAGCCGGACGGAAGGTCCGATCCAGAGTGGAGAGAATCTTTTATTCTTCAGCTGGACAGCATGTCCAAGCCAAAGTGAAAGGATCTTTTTATTCTCTAGCCGGACGGAAGGTCCGATCTAGAGTGGAGAGAATCTTTTTATTCTTCAGCTGGACAGCATGTCCAAGCCAAAGTGAAAGGATATTTTTAATCTCTAGCCGGACGGAAGGTCCGACCTAGAGTGGAGAGAATCTTTTTGTTCTCTGGCTGGACGGCAGGTCCGAGCCAAAGTGAAAAGATCTTTTTTGTTCTCCAACCGGACGGAAGGTCTGATCTAGAGTGAAAGGATCTGTTTGTTCTCTGGTTGGGCGACGAGCCTGAACCAAAGTGAAAGGATTTGATGTTCTTCAATGCGCCGGGAGTACCGGCTGTGAAATCCGAACCCAGGAAAGTGGGCCACGAGGGCCGGAGTTGATGTTGCAGAAGTAGGCCGTGAAGGCTGCAATTGGGGAAGCGGGCTATAGAAGCCAAAGTTGGGAGATTAGCAAGCCGCAGGGGCAGGAAGCAGGCCATGAGGGCGAAGATTGGGCTGTATGAGCCAGAACTGGGAAAGCTGGCCGTAATAGCCGAAATTCAGTTTTTTTTTATTATTATTATTTCCTTTATTCAAGCATGCAGGCATTCATCAGCAAGCATAACATAAAAATACACATAAGGTAGCTCCCTCTACAGGGGATGGGATAGGGAAATCGCCCGTGATTCGCAAATGCGGTGCGGGCCATGAGGCACGACAAAGGGGTGGTGCACCCATCAAGGGAATATCGCATGTCTTGCATGCATAGCTTGAATTCACGCATTTCACCCGAGGCAATTCTCTGCGGAGTGGAGGAGCAAACGTGTGAGCGAAAGGCCCTAAACATAGGGATATGCAGGTTTTCTAAGCAACACTCGAGGGTTACTCTAGCGCCTACACATAGATTCAGGCTTTCGACTTTCGGTAGCTTCACACAGCCCCCATCTGTTTATTTTGGTAGCGGATTTCACCGTTCGGCGCGAGTCTCCTCACGTGTCTCAATGGGGATTCCCGACTACTAGGATTTATCCTTATCATAATTTTATTGCGGATTCCACCGTTTGACGCGAGTCTCCTCATGTGTCTCAATGGGGATTCCCGGCTACTAGGATTCATCCTTATTATAATTCGCTTCACCATTTCGCGCGAGTTTCCTCATTTGTTTCAGTGGGGATTCCCGGCTACTCGGCTCCACGTTTCTCTCTCTTTTCTTTTCTTTTTCTCTCTTTTTTTCTCTTCTTTTTTTTATAGTGGGGGTAGGCAGCTTTTTCCTCACGATTACCTTTCACGCGAGTGCAGGAATTCAAGCATCCGTAGAGTGCTAAGAAGAAATTCGGGCAATCCCCATAGTTGAAAGCTATTGAACACATTAAGTGTGAAGTGGGGAGTGTTGCCTCGGGTTTATTTTGTGAGTTGGGCTTAGCGGTTTAGCCATGACTCTTCCCCTTGACGTGTGCACCCGCCATAATTGGGTTCCCTTCGAGCGTACGTCGTGACGCACGTGCATCCGAATCGGGGCAGCGTTATTATTTAGCAAGGAAACAAGGTCCTAGAAAATTCCAAGGACGTGTCTTATTCTATATTACAAGCAAGCATGCAAGTAGGGAAGCCGAGCATTTTTTTTGGGTCTCTTTTGGTCTCCTTTTCCCTTTTTTTTGCATAAGAACATACTGTCGTTATGTATAAGTGTAGTGGTAGTAAAAGGTATTAGTGGAGCGTGCCGCAAGAACCAAAATTGGGGAAGCAGGCTACGGGAGCCACAGGGAAGCAGGCTACGAGAGCCAAAATTAGGAAGTGGGCTACGAGAGCCGAAGGTTAGAGGAGCAGGCATCGAGAGCCAAAATTGGGAAGCAGGTCACGGGGAGCCAAAGGTTGGCAGGCCACGAGAGCCAGAATTGGGAAGCGAGCTGCAAGAGTCAGAATCAGGAAGCAGGCCACGAATGCCAAAGGTTGGCAGGCTACGAGAGCCAGAATTGGGAAGTGAGCTACAAGAGCCGAAGATATTGGGAAGCGGGCTACGAGAGCCCAGGATAAAGGTCTCTTTTTGTTCTCTGGTCAGGGAAGGATCCAAACCAAAGTGGATGGGCTGATTCTTTGATTCTCTGGTTGGGGAAGGTTCCGGACCAAAGTGAAAGGCTGATTCTTTGATTCTCTGGTCGGGGAAAGATCCGAACCAGAGTGGGAGGTTGATTCTTTGATTCTCTGGTCGGGGAAAGATCCGAACCAGAGTGGGAGGTTGATTCTCTGATTCTCTGGTCGGAGAAGGATCCGAACAAGAGTGAAAGGTTGATTCTTTGATTCTCTGGTCGGGGAAAGATCCGAACCAGAGTGGGAGGTTGATTCTTTGATTCTCTGGTCGGAGAAGGATCCGAACCAGAGTGAAAGGTTGATTCTTTGATTCTCTGGCTCAGAAATGATCCTGACCAGAGTGAAAGGTTGATTCTTTTTATTGGAGAGCTGTCGGCTAGGAGCCGATAATGGGGTAGCTGTCCGCTCAGGGGCCGATAATTAGAAGCTGTCGGCTCAGGGGCCGATGATTGAATAGCTTTCGGCTTGAAGCCCCGATGGCTGAATATATGTCGGTGTAACGCCCCGATGGCAGAATATCTATCGGTGCAACACCCCGATGGCGGAATATCTGTCGGTGTAACGCCCCGATGGCGAAAGGGTTTAGTCGGTTTAACGCCCCGTCGGCGGAAGGGTTTAGTTGGTTTAACGACCCGTCGGCGGAAGGTTTAGTCAGTTTAACGCCCCGTCGGTGAAAGGTTTAGTCGGTTTAACGCCCCATCGGCGAAAGGGTTTAGTCGGTTTAACGCCCCGTCGGTGAAAGGGTTTAGTCGGTTTAACGCCCCATCGGTGAAAGGTTTAGTCGGTTTAACGCCTCGTCGGCGAAAGGTTTAGTCGGTTTAACGCCCCGTCGGTGAAAGGTTTAGTCGGTTTAACGCCCCGTCGGCGGAAGGGTTTTATCGGTTTAACGCCCCGTCGGTAGAAGGTTTAGTCGGTTTAACGCCCCGTCGGTGAAAGGGTTTTATCGGTTTAACGCCCCGTCGGCAGAAGGTTTAGTCGGTTTAATGCCCCGTAGGCGAAAGGGTTTAGTCGGTTTAACGCCCCGCAGGCGAAAGGTTTAGTCGGTTTAACGCCCCGTCGGCGGAAGGTTTAGTCGGTTTAACGCCCCGTCGGTGGAAGGGTTTTGTCGATTTAACGCCCCGTTGGCGAAAGGTTCTATCGGTTTAACACCCCGTCAGCGAAAGGCTTAATCGGTTTAACGCCCCGTCGGCGAAAGGGTTTTATCGGTTTAACGCCCCGTCGGTGGAAGGTTCTATCGGTTTAACGCCCCGTCGGTGAAAGGTTTTGTCGGTTTAACGCCCCGTAGGCGAAAGGTTTTGTCGGTTTAACGCCCCGTAGGCGAAAGGGTTCTATCGGTTTAACGCCCCGTCGGCGAAAGGTTTAGTCGGTTTAACGCCCCGTCAGCGAAAGGGTTTTATCGGTTTAACGCCCCGTCGGCAGAAGGTTTAGTTGGTTTCTATTTGTTGGATGGCTGAAGGTCGGAGGTAAAATACCATGTGTGCCTCGTGACTCTTCTTTCTCTTCTTTTCTTCTTCGTTTGTGAGGAGAGGCGGGTGCAAAGACCGCGTCTGCCTCATGTGTCTTTTCTTCCTTTTCTTCTCTTCTCTTGTGTGATGAGACAGGTTCGAGGACCGCGTCTGCCTCATGCGTCTTTCTCTCCTTCTCCTCTTCTTTTTTTTATTGATGCCTCCACGCTGGAGTGTATTTCTCTTAACGTGCCCCCAGGTTAGGGTGTACCTCTTCTTCTATGCCCCCAAGCGGGGTGTATTCTCTCATGGCTTCTAGGCCCCCGGATGGGGTGTAACTTCTGCTTCTTATGCCCCCAGAGCGGGGTATACTTTTCTTCATTTTTTTTTCGGTACAGGGTGTATTTTCTGCTTCTTATGCCCCCAGAGAGGGGTATACTTCTCTTCATTTTCCCCCGGCACAGGGTGTATTTTCTGCTTCTTATGCCCCCAGGGCGGGGTATACTTCTCTTCATTTTCCCTTGGCACATGGTGTATTTTCTGCTTCTTATGCCCCCAGGCGGGGTGTGTTTGCTTCTTGTGCACCATGGGCAGAGTGTGTTGTTTTTTGTTTTTAATTTTTTTTATGCCCCCAAGCCGGGGTGTGTTTCTCTTTTGTGCACCCAAGGCAGGGCGTATGTTTCTTTCTTCATGTGCCCCCTAGGCCGGGGTGAGTTCTTGTTTTGTATTCCCCATGGCGGGGTATGGTCTTTGCTTCTTCTGCCCCCATAGAAGGGTGTAATTCTTCTTCGAGTGCCCCTAAATCGGGGTAGGTTCTTCTGCTTCTTCTGCCCCAGGGTGGTGGTATATTTCTCTTTGTATGCCCCTAAGCTGGGGTGTGTTTTTGTTTCATATGCCCCCATATCGGGGTATATTTCTCTTGCAGATACCCCTGAACCGGGGTGTATTCTTTGTCTCATATGTCCCCCGAGTCGGGGTGTGCTTTGCTTCTTGTGCACCCCAGGCAGAGTGTATTCTGCTTCTTCTACCCCTCAAGGCGGGGTGTGTGTCTTTTCATATATCCCTAGAGCGGGCGTAGTTTCTTCTTCAAACACCCCTAGGCTGGGGTGTAACTTTTGCTTTGTGCGTGCCCCCGAGTCAGGGTGGATTCTTCTGCTTCTTCGACCCCGAAGAGGGATATATTTCTCTTCATGTTCCCCTAAGCCGGGGTATAAACTTTGCTTTATGCACCCCCCAAGTCGGGGTGGATTATCTTCATGTGCCCCCGAGTCGAGGTGTACCCTTTTCTTATGCCCCAGAGCGGGGTGGATTCCTTTTTTTTTCTACCCCGACACACTGGGGGTTGTTTGCTTCTCGTGCACCCAAGGTGGGGTGTATTGTTGCTTTGATGCCCACAAGGTGGGGTGTATTGTTGCTTCTGATGCCCCCAAGGTGGGGTGTACGTTTATTCTTCAGATCCCCGTAAGTTGGGGTGCGTTATTTAAGGCTTCTATGCCCCCGTGGCGGGGTAGAGTTCTCTTCACGTGCCCCCAGGCCGGGGTGTGTTCTTTATAGCTTTTGTGCCCCCAGGCGGGGTGTATTCTTTTGTGTCTTACACTCCTAAGGCGGGGTGTATGAATGCTCTCTTCTAGATTCGTGGCCGTGCTCGGCCTCATTGCTACAAAGCATTCCCAGATAGGGGCAGCAGGAACGTGGAACAGGCCCGGGCATGGCACCATGGACTCGGACCCTCCTAGAGTCGGGCAGGATGCCGGCCTTCTTCTTGTCCTTTTTGGTCGGCGATGCTTGCCAGTTTTTTTGTCCTTTCTTTTCTTCTCTTCTTTTTTGTAATAGACCAAAGGCGGGTGCGCATGAGAGCGCTCACCCCCTCAGGGAGGGGATGAGTGGTTCGCTCCACCACATCAATCCCACAGTGGTAATCTTTATTCAGCATGGGTCTCAACGGATATGGCCCTCACCGATTCTTTCTCTTCCCTTTTGTTTCTTTCTTCTTTTCTTTTTTCCTCATTTTTTCCTTCTATTCTTCTTTCCTTCTTTTCTTCTTTCCTTATTTTTCCTTCTATTCATCTTTTCTACTTTTATTCTTTTCTTCCTTTCTTCTTGCGGGAAGGGGGTTTGGTTTCTCCTCCCTTATTCTCTCTTTCTCTTCTCTCCCCCTTTTTTTTTGGGCGGCCTTCATGATTCACGGAAGTTGCATATGTCTCGGAGTAGCATCCTCGAGGCCATAAAGATAGTTGCGCCTAGTCTGGCTTTTCTCCCCATAGGGTTGGCAAGGATAGCACCTGCAATTCATCAAAGCAGACAAACATCGTTTATTAGGAGGCCATGAGGCCCCAAATCCCGGCGAAGAGATGAAGGGTGGTTCAAGTCCCACCGGGCGTGCCAGACTTGTGGACGCACTTTTTATTTAACAAATCTTTCGTTTATTATTTGTTTGTTCGTTTATTGGGTTTATTAAGTGCGTGGGCGTGCCAGTCACAGAGTGACGATTTATTCTGCGCTCGATCTGACTAATCAGACGATTATGTAGTTCATGTCGGGACTAGAACCCGCCGAGCCATAAAGGTCACGGCGTCATTTATATCCCCTCGGAGAGGGGAACACCCTTGATTAATCGCCGGGAAAAGGGGCCTCATGGCCAGAAAATTAGTTACGTGAAAAGTCTATTAGGCAGCATTGAAATCCCCGTGCGAGGGTGAGAAGAAAGCATTCGAGATTATGTCGGTCATTTGTTGACCATTTGATGTTCGGACGAGTGTCCGGTTTGAGAAACGAGTAATCATCATAGGAAAACCGGAGCATATGTATGCCGGGTACGACAAATTTATTGTTCACAGGAACTGGAAGCATTCGGTTAAATCCCGGTTAGAGCGGTCAGAAATCGGTGAGTTTATTGGCCCGGTGCAAGATCGAGTCAGGACCATTCCGGGGGCGCCTCCCGCGGTCCAAACGAGGCTTGCGTGGGCATCATTAATATTTCCGGTGCCGAAGGGCAGCGGGAAAGTGTCCCGGGACTATATTCCAAAACAAAGATGTGTACAGAGATAGCCGGCTATAGGCCTAGGATGTGGGTCAGGCGATGACCATGGTTGGGGCGAACCCGAGGTCCGAGCATGACTCACGACGGTCTTATTGATGTCCCTATGCGTAGGGTTCGGGGAGGACGAGAGCCGCCTCATTCCATTCGGGTTTTGTCGGTCACTCATGGACCATTTTGTGTTCGGACGAAGGTCCGTGTAGAAAATAAGACGGTGACGGGAGCAAATCCGTGCAAATGTCTGCCGTGAGTACGGCAAGTTTAATGCGAGCGCGGGATTAGATCCCGGTATATATATGTCGGTCACTAACGGACCATTCATTATTCGGACGGAAGTCCGTATTAATAGCGTCAAGGACAACGATAAAACCGTACGGACGTCTTCCGTAGGTGCGGCAAGTTTAATGTGGGTGCGGGATCGGATCCCGATGAAGATGGGTCAAGCTGGTGATCTATGGGCCCGAGGTGGTTGCGGACTATGGCCATATCGGGGTTTCCGAGGACCACGTCTGATGCCACGAGGCGTCATTACTTTTCTCTTCACGCACAGTCTTGGGAAACGAAGGTTCCAAGGTATACGTGCGTGTCGGTCACGGTCGGACCATTCATTGTTTGGACGCGAGTCCACGTTTGAAGCATCGAAGACGATGATAAAACCGTGCAAATGTCTGCCGTAGACACGACAAGTTTAATGTGGGGTTGCAGGATTAGATCCCGGGAGACTCGGGTCGAGTTAACGAACTATTGGCCCGAGATATGTTCGGATCACGACCATGTCGGAGGTTCCGAGGTCCACATCCGATACCACAAGGCATCATCGATTTTCTCTTTGCACCCAGCCCGGGGGTGTGAATTGTTAAGTGCGAAGCCCGAACTCACCAACGTGCGCCCTCGCACGCGGATCGACCTGCGCGGTCAAGTCGCGGGGTTCTACCTGCCCGGTTAGGTCGTGGGGGTCAAGGGGGCAACGCCCCTTGCGGGGGTTTCCGGGGGCAGCGCCCCCGGAACAAAATTTGGATTATGGAAAGGGGAAACTTTTTATTAGTTTTATTCATTAGCTTTAAGTCTCTTCTCTCATTTGATTAATCATTTTCTCCCTTTCAGGCACGCCGGTTTAAGGGAAGCAAAGAGGGGAGCGCGCCGGTTAATGGATGCCCAAAAGGGCACGCCGGAATAGGTGGTGCAAAGTTTGGGCGCGCCGGTTAATGGCCAATGGAGGAGGGCGCGCCGGAATAGGCCCAATGAGGGGGGCGGAATAGTGTAGCGCGCCGGTTAGTGGCAAGGAAAAATGAAAGGGGTTTTGAGTGTAAGGCTAAACCGGCGCGGGGGGGTACCGCGTCGGGTTAGCCCACGCCGGATTAGGGCACGCCGGGCTAAGCTTCTATGAGGTTTCTTTCATTCTTTTATGCTCTGTTTCTTGTTTCTTTCACCTGTGGGTTGATTTGTTGATTAGTTTGTTTATCGAACTGATAGATTAAGTTTGTGGAGAGGAAGTTTAAGTGTTTTAGTTGTTTGTTAGGGTGAATTAGCATGAAGATATGAATGTTTTATTAGAAGAGTTTGTTGCCGGAACTCGAAGGTTCAGTCGTGATCAGAGGCTTCAAGCATGTGATGTTCTGGCCCTCAGAGAATAGCTTGATTCGTTTGTTCCTGGCGAAAAATGGGCAGCACCTCCCCCGGACTGAGGCTTGCCAGAGATAAATAGGGGAACACCAAACGGAGCAAAGCTCCGGGGTGAACCTCAAAACTCAGAGTAAGAACTCCGTTAACCCGTAAGTGCATGTGGAGACTCGAGGACAAGCCTTCAAGAGTTCCAGCAACTCAGGGTGATGATCTCGTAGGTGGGACAGGTGTATGCCGTAAGAGGCCATGGATATTCATCCGTCGACGAACTCCTTCGAAAGGCCATGCTACGGAGGAGCATGCTTCGAAGGGCCCTGGATGAGGAGGAGGAGGAAGGGGAAAGAAGAAGAAAGACAAAAGATCGTGTTTGCCAATAAGGGGCCTTCTGTTTATTCATCCACCAAAGGGGGGAAAAACGGCTCAAGCCCAAGAAATTTCATCTCCACAGAGGAGAAATACATTACAGAGGGAGAAAAAGGGGGAAGAGATACATGGACGGGGGGAACAGAGCACAAGCTCTTCCCCCCCCAGCTCACCTCTCGCTCTCAACCTCACTCTCTTCTTCTTCACCTCACGGGCGCAGGGACGGGGGGCTTCTTCTCTTCGGGTGGCATTTTCTTCTTCTTCTCTTCGATGGCCAGCCATCAGCCGAATGAACCAACCGAACCTGTTCCTTCTTCAGACTTGCCATTTTATAGAATGGGCATTCAGGAGTGTTCCCGCCACTTTCACCTCGTCCGCGTCGAGGTCTGAAATCGACGTGCTACGCTGGACGCTGCCGGTTTGTGCCGTACGCTGTCGTTCATCCGAGGATGGGATATTCATAGATTTGTCGGGCGATCTGCTGCTACTGCTGCCACCGTCGATGCATGCCTTCGCCACTGTGCTGTCGAACGGATGTGGAAACACGGCTTCAGAGCATTGAATGCCCATGGAGACAGAGCTTCAGAGCATTGAATGCCCTCTAGGCGCCAGGCTAATGCGAAAACAGGGTATCGGCTGGCGGATGGGATGTTATTTGAGTTAAACCGGCATGGTGTTGAGCGCGCCGGATTAACAACATAGAAAGGGGCATGCCGGCCTAGCATCAGCAAGGGGCGCGCCGGAATAAGCATAAGCAAGGGGCGCGCCGGATTAAGCATAAGCAAGTGGGCGCGCCAGTTTAAGGCCAAGCAAGGGCGCGCCGGTTTAAGTGCAGGCTACGCCAGTTTAGAATTCATCTTGGCTTCGTGGCTATTCAGACGGACGCTTGTCCTCCCGCGCTGCTTTAGCTGTAATGTACCACCTCCGGGGTGTTTAGTTCGGGGCCTCTGAATCCCGATTCTGAGCTTTGAGTGATCTCCGACGCGTGCCGGACATGTGTTCGAATTCTTGAGTTTCTTTTGATTCGGCCGTTGGGAATGTCGACTGGAGAGTGGGGGCCATCTCTTCAGCACGAGGGGCTTCTTTGTTGGGTGGCAGAGCACCGGGCAGGTATTCATCCTTCTTGGAGGAAGCATAGGGTTTATTCAGCCTTCCCGTCTTTGACTCACTCTTGAGTGCTAAGATGTGCATGCTATATGATCATCATCATTTTTTTGACGTCCACAATAGACTTAGTGAACGTAAAGGCTAAAGCAATGTACAGAATTTATGATACTTAGATGAAGAACAGGCGATGTATAGACTTCATAATACTCAGATGAAGGCAGGCGCTGTATAGACTTCATGATGATCAGATGAAGGCAAGCGATGTATAGACTTCATGAAACACAGCTGAACACCCGCGGTGTATAGACTTCATGAAAATCAGATGAACACATGCGGTGTATAGACTTGATGTGTTCACTGGTGGATGTACACACTTGCCCACTGTATAGACTTTCATGCTTATATGCAATGAAGAGACTTCGCTGAATTAGAATGCAGTGTACAGACTTTGAACTATGGGGACTTGTGAACAACCAATGTGTAGACTCTTCACTCGACAGGCTGACAATGCATGTACTTGCTCAATGTATGGACTTGATTAAAAGATCATGTAATGTATATACTTCATGTTATGAAGCAAAGAATACACTTAGCTGAAGGCTGCCAGTCGATGTATAGACTTGGCATCAAACCCAGTGTATAGACTTTATGCGTGAAGCAGCACAAGGAATAAGTGTGAGAACCAATGTATAGACATTAGATGTGAAGACCAATGTGCAGACTTTGGATTTCACTGTGGATGTACAGACTCTGAGGAAATGAAACGAGTCAGTGTATAGACTTCAAATTCCACTGTGGATGTACATACTTTAGGGACATGAAGCGAGTCGGTGTACAGACTTCAAATTCCACTGTGGATGTACATACTTTAGGGACATGAAGCGAGTCGGTCTACAGACTTCAAATGTGAAGACAGCCGCTATATAGACTTTGAAGACAGAAGCCAGTGTACAGACTTTCCACCGAGTAGTGTATAGACTTCAACAGTGAACGGTTGTACAAACTTGATGAACAATGCAGGACAAACGGATGTACAGACTTCATGTGAAAGCCCAATGTACAGACTTTGAAGAACAGCGGCCAATGTATAGACTTGATGCTCAAGGAGTGGCTGTACAGACTTAGAGTGTAGCTGAAGCCTTGAACGTAGGAATAGGCTGGACTGTATTGACTTCAGGCTTCAGAAACGAATGTACAGACTTCACTTAAGAAATGTAGGGAAAGACCCCAATGTATAGATTTGATCATCCAGCAATGTATAGGCTTTCAATGTGAAGACCAATGTATAGACTTTCACGATGTGTAAACTTTGGATACGTGAAAGCTACAGTGAAGGAGTGTACACACTTGACCAATTCAAAGGCGAATCGAGTGTACAGACTCTGAGTCCAAACCCAACGACTGTACAGACTTAGAATGTGAGGACTGATGTACAGAATTCATTAATCAAAGCATGAATGAGACGCTGTAAACACTTAGCCTAGGACAATGTATAGACTTGCGTTACTGTAGCAACGTGTAGACTTTGCCTTAGACGCTAAATGAGACGATGAAGTCTGTATAGACTTAGGAGCATATGACACGGCGGTACAGACTTAGAATATGAAGACTGATGTACAGACTTCATTAATAATGCATGAATGAGACACTGTACAGACTTGGATAGCGTGAGACACTGGAAGAGACAGTCCAATGTACAGACTTATGAAGACTGATGCATGAACAGTAGTGCATAGACTTGCATGAGACGCTCGAATGTATAGACTTAGAATCCAATGCACACGGCTGACAGACTTGAAGTGAACTTGAATGAACACGATGTACAGACTTCAAGGCTTGAATGCAAATGATGCACACTTCCAATGTAGAGACTAGCACTTACTGCTATTCAGACTATGCAGATACATGCAGAGACATTCAGACTATGCAGATACATGCAGAGACATTCAGACTATGCAGATACATGCAGAGACATGATATCTGACAAAATGCAATTCAGATATATAAAGAACAAATGCCATCAATGTTAAACATTATCATTCATGTTGCTATCATATGCAGAATGCTCAAGGATAAGAATGCACAGAAATGCACTTTGTTTATTTGAAATCCTCAAAACACAAGAGCATTGCTATCATCAAAATATAATATCAAATGCACTCACTATCTTGCTATCATCAAAACCAAATAGCATTGCTATCATCAAAGCAACATAGCACATGCTTGTGCCTAAGGGGCACAACATTCTCCCCCTTTTTGATGATGGCAATAAACAGTGACCGTGAGTCACACACAAAATTTTCTCCCCCTTTGACATAATCGAAAAGGGAAGAACAATAAGAACATGAGTGCAACATGGCAGTATGCATGCAAGTGACTTCTAGAGCAATAAACTCCCCCTGAAGGTATGACTCCTCCTGAATTATTTCTCCTCCTAAATAAATGCTCCCCCTTTGAGAAGGAATATGAACAGATAAACAAGGTAGAGAAGGTAGGAGGGTCACTTGACAACAGCTGAATCATAGGTTCAGAAAGGAAGCATGATTATAAACAACTGTTAAAGTATAAGAATCAGCAACATACAATTTTGACAAAAATTCAGGTTTAACAATGATAAACCTAGAGTAAAAGATCTGACCCCTGAAAAAGAGTTTATAGATTCCATTTATAGCAATGAATCTAGGGCACATAGTATTAATAGATAAGTCAGAAATAATCCCCTTTTGTGATTAAACATGGAAGATCAAGAAAGGCAGCTTGAATATGTATTAAAAAAAATAATTTTCACTCATTGACTTTTGATTTTTCGAAGGGTTACAGCAGTTTGATTTTCACTTTTGAATTTCAGAACTTGAACTAAGTGAATAGATCAGTGGCATTTATGCTGTTGACATTAGGTGTACACCTTGATCAGAGACAGGTACCCCCAGTTACTAGGCATAAACTACAAGATCTACTTCAGATCAAGACCCACAAGGAATAGTCTTCACTTTTGACATTAAGGGTACACCTTGATTAGAGGCCAGTACCCTCAGTTACTTGGTGAGGACTCCCCCTATAGATTTGACCCTATGAACAGAGATATTCTGAAGCACCTCATGACATGTGAATTCTCCTGCTTCTTTGGAGGAGTTCACAGTTTCTCAGTGCAATCAGCCATTGCTCTGTCACTGTGTTCAGTTCTTAACATTAATGATCTTATTTACTGCTGCCCTTAATTCTTTTAGAGTGATTGTTTAAAAATCAGTACACACTCTTATTAGCCTGTTCTAGACATATCCAGTTCAACACATTTAGGCATTACAAAAACTTTTTCTATTTTAGCCATGAGACAAAGATTAAGAGCTATAAAAGTTTTCTTTTATCTCAAATTCTGAAGTGCAGACACTTAACTCTCCAATTTATAAAGGTTAAACCTTTAGTTCCTTTCAATTTGTAAGTGTGATTCTTATAAGTGAACAATTGCAATAATCACCATTCAATGTACTAAACCAGATGCAAAGCTGTTGTTTAGTGAAAATGATGGGGAAAAGATAGCAATTGGCAATATGGTTCAATGAGCAACTGATGTCAAAGAATATGAATCATTTGAATGAGAACACTGAGAAGTGAATAGGATTCAATGAATTGAATAGAACTCTCAGCTCCCCCTGACATCATGATGCAAGAGATATGCTATGCAACATACTGTCCTACATGCAGACTATGCACCAAGGATACATGAGACAAGTATGCAATCAATTCAGGTTTATGCATCCAAGTTATAAGTATTTTCATCCTTTTTCAGATTTTTCAACATATGATGCAGTGCATTGTTCTACATGAAGACAGGACCCATGGTACTCGGCGGAGAACCTGGTCTCAAAGACCATCTCACACATGGTAGAAACCTCCGGGCAGATTTCCTTGCCTTTTAGTAACATACCATTTGATATACCAGGGTTAAGCAAATGATAATGCAGTGCAAAGCAGCCCTATTATGCATTGAAAAACATGCAGTCTACGACAATATGCAAATGCCAGTCATGCAAATCAGTCCTTTATGTATTGATCAATTTCATTGACAGTCATGCAAATGATATATGCAAGTACTAGACACATGCATTGACTGTATACACTAACTGACCCATTCAAGCTCAGTCCAAGTATGTAATCAAGCATGCAATGCATTGACACAAGATTCATATAAAGCATCGACTATAAAAATGATTGTGCAGAGCATCTAACAGCCCATTTATTCAGTGCAATTATCAGTGAGAGAAGAGCATCAGCTATATGCAAAGTAAAATTCAGTAGCTGAGTCTGGAATGCAGACTGATCAGCTAGACATGAAGAGAATATCAGACATCAAACGAACAGTTCAACAATTTCAGATATCAAACAGACAAATCAGCATTTTCAGATGATGAAATTTAAAGACAAGTTCAGAACTAACCTGAAATGTAAAATCCTGGGGCTTCCTTTTTAAGTGCCTTGGCTAAATTACCCCTTTTATTTCTCTCACCAAGGCATACCTGCAACATATCAATCAATATGTTCTTGCAGGGACCCAAGCGATCTTGGGTCCTGCACTACCCCTATCAGGTGTTCTAAACATTCTTTTTACAACATTATCATCAAATTCCATAAAAGAACAATCAGACATAGAATGTCCAAAATTTCCACAATAATGACATGAAACAACAGATTGTCTGGTCCTATGATGCTTATCAAAAGAAGCATGAGACCTATGAGATTGAGCATGAGTTGTTCTGTTGTTTACATGGACATTCTGTTTCTTATTCTTCTTCATCCAGCATTCAGCAAATTTGTGACCTGATTTACCACAATTAAAGCATGAAAAGTTCACAGGTCGTTTTGCAGAGAATTTAAAAACTTTGTTATTAACATGACTTACTTGGGCATGCCAACAGTCCTTGACTGTATGGCCATGCCTCCCACATTCGAAGCATTTAAGATGCTTGCTTCTAGATTCATTTTTACCCCAATGATTTCCTGACCAGCACTCAATAGGCTTGTGCCCAGGCTTATTGCAAGTGAAACAAATGATATGCTGATTAAATTTGAGTTTGTTTCTTTTGTGCTCATGATGATTTGGGGTGTATCTGGCATGCATTCTGTCATCAGATTTCAAAGCATAGCACTCATTCATTAAATGACCATACCTACCACAATAATAGCATGAAGCATTAGATTTCCTGAAGGCATCGTTTCTTCTAGATAGATTCCTAGAATGCATTGTTTTATTTGCATGCTCATCCTCTTTTAATATTCTGCAATCATCCATGATATGTCCATACTTACCACAGTAATAGCAAGAAGCATCAGATTTCCTAGGGGCATGGTTTCTATCAGATGAATTCACAGATGCATGTGAATGAGTACAAGAAGCATGAGCATTTTGCATTGACCCATCAGATTCAGCAGAGCTAACAAATTTCAGAGTATAACCAGAATTATTCTTTGCCCTTTTTGTTTGACTCTTTCTTGTCAAATTCTGATTATCCTCAACAGGTTTTGTTTACTTTTCAATTTTCTGAGCTTTAAACTGAAAGACAGATTTTGAAGGTGACTTCTGATTTTCATTTTATTTTGGGGATTACCTTGAAGTACCAGCTACATTAGTGCTTTGGACAAAAGTGGTATATAGTTGGTTTTTAGTGATTTTCTTAACATCAGAATAGCAATTTGTTCCCCCTTCAGAGTTATCATCCTTCCTCTTCCCAACAGTTTTCATTTTTCCTTTAATCTTGGCAGACTCAATAGCTGAATTTTCCAGATTATGAATTTTATCTTCTAAGCTAGCAATGTGAAGTTCATAACTGGCTATTTCCTGTTCACTGCAATTAACACATTCGCTTAGAACTTGGTTTGCAGTTTTATACTTCTCAATTTCTTGTTCTAGACTGTTCAAAATTTCTGAATTTTCATCATAGACAGCTTTTCCTTTTTCTGTAGTGAGAAGTCTTTCAGACAAGCCAGTGTTCAACCACTTCAGTTTTTCAACTTCAACTTTTAATTCAGTGTTTTCTTCCTCAAGATTTTTATCCTGAATTTCATTATTAGCACATCTCTCTCTTCCAGACATGTGCTCCAATTTTTCAATCAGTTCATCTTCTCTTTCTTCTGCTTTAATTTTCTCAGCGAGCAGATTTTTGTGATCATCTTTAAGTGAGGCAATTTGTTTATTTAGCCATTCATTATCACTAAAGAGATCTTCATTACATTCTCTTAAAGCTGAGCATATTTTACAATTTGATTTAGCAAAAGAGGACTGTGAAACCTCCTCATTGATTTCATTCATTCAGACCATAAGAGTTTTATTTTTCTTTTGAAGATCTTCATTCTCCAATTTCAGTTTGTCCAATTCAGAATTAACTTCATTCAGTTCTTGCATACCTTTTAGATGCTCATTTTTCTTATCATTCAGTTGATTCTCAATTTCAGACATTTTGTCTAAGCATGTTTATTTTTCAATTTCTAGAGATTTGAATGCTTCCTTTTGCAATTTACTATCATGATCAAACTCATTTATCATGTCTTCTAAAATAGCACATGCCTTACAAGAATTTTCTTCGCTTTTCAGACTATCTCTTAGTTTTGCATTTTCACATTTCAGTTCTCTTATTTCGTACAACATTTCCTTTTTCAATTTTTTCTTTTCAGATTTCAATTGT
The DNA here is from genome assembly GCA_022559845.1 of Amorphophallus konjac. NCBI lineage: Eukaryota > Viridiplantae > Streptophyta > Magnoliopsida > Alismatales > Araceae > Amorphophallus > Amorphophallus konjac. The sequence goes on from CM040129.1 coordinate 127,845,660, forward strand.
TCACATTTATTATTGAGTTCCTCATTTATATTCCATAAGTCATCAATTGAAAGTTCTTCAGGTTCAGAGCTTACCTCGGATGAAGTTTCATCATTAGCATTTCTTCTATCAGCCATCAAGCATTTGCTGTGATTCCTGATTAGCTTCAGTTTATCCAAAATGTCTTTGGCAGACCTGCAAGAAGAAATGCATTCAATTAGAGATCTGTCAATTGATTCTTTTAATAAAACTACAGCTCTATTATTGACAGAGTCTTTCAGCTTATCCTTCTTGGTCCATTTAGATTTATCCTTCGGCAGTTTGTATGGACCATGAGTTATTACCTTCCACAAATCAGGATCGGTTGTGTTTACATACCGATGCAACTTTTCCAGCCATGGGCCAAGGTCATCACCTCTGTATATCGGAGGATGAGCCATCAGAACATATGACAAGCAGATTCAGGGCACGAAGCAATCGACAACAAAGCACCACAACCAGATAAGCAAGGCAAGGAACTAACTCAGTGAAACTGAATATAGAACACAAGAGGCACACTTATGAAATGCAGCAAACAGAAATGCACTAAGACAGTAAATCAAAACGATTCCAAAAGACCCACTCTGAAATGCACTAAACAGTTAGCAGGATCCTCTACAGATTGTTAGATCTGTTAAGTCAGAGACCGCTCTGATACCAAGTGTTGTGTTCGGTGCAAGTATTCAGAGGGGGGGGGTGAATGAATATGGCCTATAAAAACTTTCACCCAATTAACATATTAGGCTCACTAACTATTTAGAATGCTAACTAGACAGATTTATCAAATCTGGAAGACTAATTAGCAGATGCGGAATTAAACAAACAGACAGTGAGCACTCTAACAAGACAAGTTAGATGAACTATAGCTCAATTTGAATTTCGATTACTTAACAGATTAAGACACTCTAAGAGAGATAATCAACTTTTCTGCTCAACCAGAAAGCCAACACTTAGTGAGCCCCTAATCAATCATCTAACGAAAGCAAACCACAAATATATCAAACCACTACACAATGGGTTTTTAGGTGGTTCGGTCCAGCAGACCTACATCCACCCCACACTCAAACCGAGTGTGGATTCCGCTGACTCACAGCTTGAACAGCTGGGCATCACAGCTTGCCATACATCCGCTGGGCAACACAGCTTGCCGTCCAAGGAATCCTCCTCGCCCCGCTGAGCAACACAGCTTGCTGTCCAGTGGAATCCTCCACTACAAACCACTGGGCAATACAACTTAGCCGTCCAGAGGCAGCACCTCTGCAATCTGCTGACTAACAGCTTGAACAAAGATGTAAAATAGAAAACAGAAAATAGAACAAGATAACAATCGGAAAGCTATAAGCAATGAAGCACAATGTGGCTCTTAAAGAGCTAGATGGCCTGGATTTGATCCACGGTCCATCAAGAACAGATCTCCCTTGATCTCACTCTCTTTCTTCACTCTCTCTCTTTCTCTTTCTTCTCTGCTGCACTTCTCTTCTTCTCTCGATCTCTGTTCTCATTTTCTCTTTTTCTCTTTTTCTTTTCTTCTGCTGGATCATGGAAGCTCTCTCTTCTTTTTCTCTTCTTCTTCTCCCAGCTTCTGCTCTCTTCACGGCTTCTCTCTTCTATGTCGATCAGTCTTCTACAGAGGATGAAGACTCATATATATAGCAGCACCAGCAGCAGCTAGGGCGCGTGTGGCTTCCACAGCTCCCGCCCAAACATTTGGCCACGTGTCAGCATCCTGGTATCTCGTCCATCCTTGGATCACGAGCTAGGCACCTCAGATCACGTGCCCTTCATTAGCCTCTTCAGTCCCTGTCAGATAGACAAGAGTATCAGATTAAGCTATCAGTTTAAGTCTAAGCCCTGTACAGTCTCTGAAGAATGCAGAGCATTGTATAGACTTAGTGAACGTAAAGGCTAAAGCAATGTACAGACTTTATGATACTTAGATGAAGAACAGGCGATGTATAGACTTCATAATACTCAGATGAAGGCAGGCGCTGTATAGACTTCATGATGATCAGATGAAGGCAAGCGATGTATAGACTTCATGAAACACAGCTGAACACACGCGGTGTATAGACTTCATGAAAATCAGATGAACACATGCGGTGTATAGACTTGATGTGTTCACTGGTGGATGTACACACTTGCCCACTGTACAGACTTTCATGCTTATATGCAATGAAGAGACTTCGCTGAATTAGAATGCAGTGTACAGACTTTGAACTATAGGGACTTGTGAACAACTAATGTGTAGACTCTTCACTCGACAGGCTGACAATGCATGTACTTGCTCAGTGTATGGACTTGATTAAAAGATCATGTAATGTATATACTTCATGTTATGAAGCAAAGAATACACTTAGCTGAAGACTGCCAGTCGATGTATAGACTTGGCATCAAACCCAGTGTATAGACTTTATGCGTGAAGCAGCACAAGGAATAAGTGTGAGAACCAATGTATAGACATTAGACGTGAAGACCAATGTGCAGACTTTGGATTTCACTGTGGATGTACAGACTCTGAGGAAATGAAACGAGTCAGTGTACAGACTTCAAATTCCACTGTGGATGTACATACTTTAGGGACATGAAGCGAGTCGGTGTACAGACTTCAAATTCCACTGTGGATGTACATACTTTAGGGACATGAAGCGAGTCGGTGTACAGACTTCAAATGTGAAGACAGCCGCTGTATAGACTTTGAAGACAGAAGCCAGTGTACAGACTTTCCACCGAGTAGTGTATAGACTTCAACAGTGAACGGCTGTACAGACTTGATGAACAATGCAGGACAAACGGATGTACAGACTTCATGTGAAAGCCCAATGTACAGACTTTGAAGAACAGCGGCCAATGTATAGACTTGATGCTCAAGGAGTGGCTGTACAGACTTAGAGTGTAGCTGAAGCCTTGAACGTAGGAATAGGCTGGACTGTATAGACTTCAGGCTTCAGAAACGAATGTACAGACTTCACTTAAGAAACGTAGGGAAAGACCCCAATGTACAGACTTGATCATCCAGTAATGTATAGGCTTTCAATGTGAAGACCAATGTATAGACTTTCACGATGTGTAGACTTTGGATACGTGAAAGCTACAGTGAAGGAGTGTACACACTTGACCAATTCAAAGGCGAATCGAGTGTACAGACTCTGAGTCCAAACCCAACGGCTGTACAGACTTAGAATGTGAAGACTGATGTACAGAATTCATTAATCAAAGCATGAATGAGACGCTGTAAACACTTAGCCTAGGACAATGTATAGACTTGAGTTACTGTAGCAACATGTAGACTTTGCCTTAGACGCTAAATGAGACGCTGAAGTCTGTATAGACTTAGGAGCATATGACACGGTTGTACAGACTTAGAATATGAAGACTGATGTACAGACTTCATTAACAATGCATGAATGAGACACTGTATAGACTTGGATAGCGTGAGACGCTGGAAGAGACAATCCAATGTACAGACTTATGAAGGCTGATGCATGAACAGTAATGCATAGACTTGCATGAGACGCTCGAATGTATAGACTTAGAATTTAATGCACACGGCTGACAAACTTGAAGTGAACTTGAATGAACACGATGTACAGACTTCAAGGCTTGAATGCAAATGATGCACACTTCCAATGTAGAGACTAGCACTTACTGCTATTTAGACTATGCAGATACATGCAGAGACATTCAGACTATGCAGATACATGCAGAGACATGATATCTGACAAAATGCAATTCAGATATATAAAGAACAAATGCCATCAATGCTAAACATCATCATTCATGTTGCTATCATATGCAGAATGCTCAAGGATAAGAATGCACAGAAATGCACTTTGTTTATTTGCAATCATCAAAACACAATAGCATTGCTATCATCAAAATACAATATCAAATGCACTCAAATGCACTCACTGTCTTGCTATCATCAAAACCAAATAGCATTGCTATCATCAAAGCAACATAGCACATGCTTGTGCCTAAGGGGCACAACACCTACCTCCAACCACGGAGGTCATACCACTCACCCACCCCACCAACTCACCCACAACCAAGTGGGCCACACCGCTACCCAATCCCACCCCTTCACCACCGTCCAAGCCCAACAAAGTGACCCCAATCTAGTGGCCCGCCCAAGCACCTCCAACCAACCTCCCCTTGGCACCCCCATCCCAACCCACTCAAGTACCTCCAACCGAGTGGAAGCCCCGCTTATAGCCGAGCCTAGGACCACACCTAGGTCGAGGGACGAGGAGCGAGTCCACCCCAAGGTCCCTACTCTAACCCGCTCCTTTGAGGAATGCAAGAAAGTGATTTCGGATTTGTTGGAAAGGATAAGTGCTTCTTCACCTCTCGTAGGTGCTCCATCACCACCCGCTCCTTCCGAGCTCTATTCGGAACCTTCTTCTTTGGAGCTACCAAAGCCCGAGCCACCCGTGTTTCTTACGGGAACACTTTACATAGCCGAGCCACTTCTTAGTTGGCTCAAGGATGGCTTGGTCCCACATCTCTTCCTGTCCATGGACCCCACCTTACCTTTAGTGCCAGTCAACTCATTCCATACCACCTTTCGATCTAGTCACCATGTTGACACATTGGACGATCTTGTCATGGGATTGGATTCACAATGGGAGTTGACGCATCTTTTGGCGCGAGGCTTTGACCAACCTGCTAGTCTTAGCTTCACCCATCCGGCCTTCGGGTCCATTACCTCCTAGTGCACCGTGGGTTGTGTCACCATGGAGGTCCTCTTACTCCTCCCCTTACCGGACGAGCCCGAATTCATACCCTTTTATCCGAGGGAGGAATCATACTTCTTGCCTACGATCCCCGTCCCACCCGTTACAATTCAAGAAGGTGACTACCCACATCTTCAAACCTTCTACACGTGGGACCGTGACTTGTGGGAACCCACCACAAGGGGTCATACCTTCTTTGACCCTTTTGACCCCTTCAAAATTAGGCTTCCCGAGTTACCACCCGTACTCCCCTTCTTCAAGGAAGCCCACTTTTATGCCCCTTCCCCTCGGGATGGTCCATCTACATCCACCAATCCCGACCCACCTACACCCGGCCCTTCTAAACCACCCGAGTCACCCACATACAAAAGACCATCCACGCATAACCACACCCGACGTATAGGTGTTCTCCATGCCATCCATTCCCAGTTGCATAACATGCATGCATGGCACATATTTGGGTGTCCTGGTCCGCCGTCACCCATGTACGGGTCGGACTAACATTAGGTGTGTCTAGGGTCATAGATGAGTTCGTGTGTTTTTTTTTCTTGTGTGGTTTGTTTTGTGTGGTTTGTTTGCATGGCTTGTGTGTCATTTGTTTGTCTGCATGTGTCTTGTGCAAGCTCGTCGATGTCAGTCCCTTATGAGTGTGAAGCGAGTCGACTCACTCGATGAGTATGGGATCGGTTCTACATCTATACCCGGATCAGTCACCTACAGGGACTCAGCGGTGATTCCTAGTGAGTCTTCGAGCTGCTTCCTTCCCTTTTGAGAGTGCCCCACCCGGAGTGTCCACCTTCGGCCCATAGCAGTCCACGCATATCGAGTATATATGGAATGAGCAGGTGACGATCACTCGGAGTGGAGCGTACCCGCGTTACTTGGCACGGTGACAGATCCGCCGGAGTACTCGAGCATCCATACCCCTACTCGACGGGGTCGAGTTCCTCCCACCCGGGGAGAGTTGATGGGAATCGACGTCGAGCATGTACTTTTTCTTTTGCATTTATGTCCTTTTAGTTTGTGTTTATATCCTTGGGAAAGTATGTACGCAATTGTACGGCTTTGTAAGCCAATGCGTCATTCCCACGGATTGTGTGGGTTTCTATGTAATTTGTCAGTAGGACCAGCAAGGGGGCCCCCAGCCCTTTCCCATTGGTCCATGTCATCCATGTGGGGTTGGTCAACCATCCTAGGTGGCCATCTAGAAGGGTTGAATGCCATGACCACATGGGAGACAAGTGGCTTAATTAGTCCAAGGTGGGTTACCTACCTCACCTACCCATTCAACCCCATTAACCATGGTCAAGGGGGCGCCCCTCTCCCCTCATTATTTTATCATTTTTGGTGTGTTAATCACACTTAATCCCAGCCATCCAATCCCCTCCCCTAGATCTAATGGTGTAGATTAGGTTTGATGTAAGGCATATAAAAGGTTGTATTTTCCATTTGTTGGCATTAATGAAGAGAAAAATTGTTGGAAAATCAAGAGTGTTCTTGAGCCCCTCCTCTCTCCCTCTGGTTTCTCTCCTCCAACCTCCAGTTCTAGAGTGATTTCTATCTTCTATGCCCTCCCCTCTATCTCCGGTGATCATCTGTGCCGCCGCCGCCGCCGCCGCCGTTCGTGCCGCCTTCGAGCCGCCGCGAAACCGTCTTCGGTATTCTGTCCTGCTGGACAGAGCTGTCTTCCCGAAATTCCTGCTACCAGCCACGGCCTCTTCGTGGTCTGCAATTTTTATGGTGTGTTCCTATATTCCACCCCATCATTCACAAAACAATTCAGGTCCAAAATCCCTCGTTTAGTATGTTTCCATTTTCGTGCATCTTTTATTCCCAGATCTGTTTTGTCTCTATCTATAGTGACAGCAGCCCTGTGTTTCTCACCTCCGACCCTCTTTTTGATTTTTTCAAACCCTCCCAATTTTACTGGGAGTTTTGTCCATCATCCCCTACATCCACCATTTGTTTTGATTTTTTATCCACCATCTATCCATTTTTCAAAATTCGTGTTCTATCTCAGCTACAGTGCTTTCAGCCCATTTCCAGATCCGACCCACTGTTATTGAAAAACTCCTATCAATTCGTAGCCATATCCAAACTTGTCCAAACTAGTTTTTCCGTTTTTATAGCGCACTTTCCCACAACTTTCATGAAGCGGTCGAAGTCTGAATCCAAGGTATTCATAGAAGTCAAAGGCAGTTCTCAGAGAATAGCCCTGCAGATCTGAGTGTCGGCTACTGTACAACAGGAAGTTGTAAATTCATTAAAGCCCATATCCGTGCGGATCCAGGCCAGATCTTTAGACCAATATTGAAGGATTTGAAGTCAGCTTTCCAACTACGCCAGTCTCGTGTCGATCCGACATCGGGGCTGATCGCAGCGCCCGTTCTCGCCAGGACGCGCGCTGAAAACCAGAAGCTGCAGATCCGTGGCCGGTTATTCCGACCGGTGCCGAACGGAGCCGCCCGGCCTCCGGCCGGCGAACCAACGTGCCCCCAGCCCGGGGAGCGCTTCCCTAAGTGTCCCCACTACAGCGGTGCCATCGGGTCCCACACGACCCCTCCGGACAGCACGTGGGCCCCACCGTCACAAGTTCGGGTGCTGCCGAATCAACGCGAGAAGCCGCCCGTCAACCCGAATTCGGTCCTCCCGGGCCCCATTGTGTAGCACTTTACCTCCCTGCGTGGAGTGGGTGATATTTCATTGCTGTCATCATTGTGTAATATTTATCCCGGGAGTACGAGTTTCGGCCGGATCCGTCTTCCCCACGCCGAGTGCGTGGAGGTATCGTTCTCGCTCCCTACACTCGGCATTTACTTATTTTCATATATATTTATTTATGCCACTGCTAGAGAGCATGTTTTAGAACCTAGCTCGCTATAATTTCATATCACCGCTTCTACGAGAGAGTGAGCGAGACCGTCCCGTGACCCGATCCGGGCACACGAGAGAACCGATCACCCTAGCTCATTGCCGGTTTCTCAACCGCGCACGTCCGACGCTTCCCTCGTTAAGGGACAGTCACGAGCTTGTCGTGTCCGTGGTCTCGTCCCGCATCACTAAGGGGGGATGCACCGGGCAAGAAGGAGGGGCAAGTGTGCCGGGCCAGGGAGGCTAAAGGTATGGCGGTGAAGGCCACGAAGGAAGGCCCAAAGGGGCGTACCGGCGAGGGCTATCATAGGCGTGCCGGGGGAAGGCAGCCAAGGCCGTGTCGGTGAAGGGTGTTGAAGAGTGCACCGGTGAAGGCCCGATGGGGGTGTGCCGACGAAGGGTTCAAAGGGGGGGCGTATCGCTGAAGGCTGGGGTGTGCCGCTGAAGGCACAACTGGGCGTGCCGTTGGAGGCCCAATCAGGGTGTGCCGTTGAAGGCACGACTGGGTGTGCCGTTGGAGGCACAATTGGGTGTGCCGTTGGAGGCACAATCAGGGTGTGCCGTTGGAGGCACGACTGGGGTGAACGAAAGCAAAAATGCTCGACAAGAAGTAAACCCTAAAGAAGGGAAAAAAGAAAGGGGCGTGAAACATCGAAGGATGTAAACACGGAAGACACACATTGGAGAGACATCCGAGAAGACGTTTGCAAGCCTTCTACTTTTATGCTCACAAGAGGAGTGCCCCAAGGGGGCTAATACATTGCAACGACGGCAAAATAAGAAATGAAAGGAAAGAAAGAGGAAAAAGGAAATACAGTGGGGGGGGGACGGAGCGTGGACTCCTCCTCTCCCGGACCTCACTCCCTCTCTCCACCCACTCTTCTTCTCTTCTTCTCTTCTGTCTTCTTCTCTTTCTCTTCGCGCGGACGGCGGCGGATGGAGCAGCAGGGAGGGGGGGACGCCAGAGCCTCCCCTCCTCCTCTTTCTTCTCTTCTTCTCTTCTCCTCTTCTCTTCTTCTTTCTCCTCGCTCAGGCGGTGGTGATCGAGGCGGCAGGCTCCTCTTCTTCTCTTCTTCTTCTCCTTTTCTTCTCTTCACTCAAGCGATGGTGGGTGGAGCACCACGGGGGAAGCCCCTCTGCCTGTGTGTCTGTGTATCCTCCCCTTTTTGCAGTGAAGAGGGGGGGGTTTTATACCCCATACGGCGGGAACGCCCGAACGTGACCGGTAGAGGCGGGAAGCGACCAGCATTAATGGGGATTTGACTTCCCCGTCCTCGGTGGCAGGAGGAGTAGGCAGCGTGGCTTTCTCCCCGGGCGACACCTCAGCAACCCCATTGCGCGCCAAGAATCCGTAGGGCGTGGGCATCACGTAGTTTTGTCGGTTGCGCCGGGTGAAGAAGAACCAGGATGTGCCATTGAACGGGCTGGACACTGTGCCGCTGGAAGACACAGCAAGCATGTCGTTGAAGAGGGCTAAAGGCGTGCCGCTGAAGGGCTGCCAAAGTGTGCCGCTGAAGGCCACCAAAGCCGTGCCGCTGAAGGCCAAAGGGGTGTACCGCTGAAGGGCCAAAAAGCTGTGCCGCTGAAGGGCCGAAAGGGCGTGCCGCTGAGGGACCTTGGGGGTGTGCCGCTGAAGGCCAAGGGCGTGCCGCTGAGTGGGGCCAGGGGCGTGCCGCTGAAGGACCTTGGGCGTGTCGTTGAACTGCTAAATGGGCAGTTTTGAACCCATTGTGCGCACGAGTTGTGGCCCATTTGATTTTCTTCGAGGCCCATGGATTGTGGGGCTCTTGGTGGTTGATTTTTATTCACTGTTGTGACTCCGGAGACGGCTTCACGGCAGTGTGCATATTTGGGGTGTCTGGATGACCAGTCCCTCCGGGGCTTCTTCACTCAGTGCCGTTGTTGATGCTGGGCCGAGCAGGGTATCTGGATGTGAAATTTTTGGTGTCCACAAATGCCCCCCACCCACGGGTGGCGCAGGCGAAGGATGAGCCGGGCGGTGCCCGCGGGTGTACTGGCCTCTTTTTCTCATCGTCGATGCCGCCGGGGTGTCGGGAGCTGACATGACTTGTTTGTCTCCTCTTTTCTTCGTCAGTGCTGATGGGGTGTCAGGAGCTGACCTGGTTTGTTGGTCTCTTTGTCTCTTCGTCAGCGTCGACGGGCCGTCGGGAGCTGACATGCTCTGTTGGTCTCTTTGTCTCTTCGTCAGCGCCGATAGGGTGCCGGGAGCTGACATGATGTGTTGCTCTCTTTGTCTCTTTGTCAGCGCCGACAGGGTGCCGGGAGTTGACCTGGTTTGTTGGTCTCTTTGTCTCTTCGTCAGCGTCGACAGGGTGCCGGGAGCTGACCTGGTTTGTTGGTCTCTTTGTCTCTTCGTCAGCGTCAACAGGGTGCCGGGAGCTGACCTGGTTTGTTGGTCTATTCTTCTCATCATCAGTGCCGACGGGGTGGCGGGAACTGACGTAGTATGTTTGTCTCTTCTTCTCTTCATCATCAGTGCCGACAGGGTGCCGGGAGCTGACCTGGTTTGTTGGTCTCTTTGTCTCTTCGTCAGTGCCGATAGGGCGTCGGGAGCTGACATGCTCTGTTGGTCTCTTTGTCTCTCCGTCAGCGCTGACAGGGTGCCGGGAGCTGACATGATGTGTTGGTCTCTTTGTCAGCACCGACAGGGTGCCGGGAGCTGACCTGGTTTGTTGGTCTCTTTGTCTCTTCGTCAGTGCCGACAGGGTGCCGGGAGCTGACCTGGTTTGTTGGTCTCTTTGTCTCTTCGTCAGCGTTGACGGGGCGTCGGGAGCTGACATGCTCTGTTAGTCTCTTTGTCTCTTCGTCAGTGCCGATAGGGTGCCGGGAGCTGACGTAGTATGTTTGTCTCTTCTTCTCTTCATCATCAGTGCCGACAGGGTGCCGGGAGCTGACCTAGTTTGTTGGTCTCTTTGTCTCTTCGACAGCGCCGACAGGGCGTCGGGAGCTGACATGCTCTGTTGGTCTCTTTGTCTCTTCGTCAGCGCCGATAGGGTGCCGGGAGCTGACATGATGTGTTGGTCTCTTTGTCTCTTTGTCAGCGCCGACAGGGTGCCGGGAGCTGACCTGGTTTGTTGGTCTCTTTGTCTCTTCTCCAGTGCCGACAGGGTGCCGGGAGCTGACCTGGTTTGTTGGTCTCTTTGTCTCTTCGTCAGTGTCGACGGGGCGTCGGGAGCTGACATGCTCTGTTGGTCTCTTTGTCTCTTCGTCAGCGTCGATGGGGCGTCGAGAGCTGACATGCTCTGTTGGTCTCTTTGTCTCTTCGTCAGCGCCGACAGGGTGCCGGGAGCTGACATGATGTGTTGGTCTCTTTGTCTCTTTGTCAGCGCCGACAGGGTGCCGGGAGCTGACATGGTTTGTTCGTCTCTTCTTCTCTTATTTTTCTTCTCTTCTCTTTTCTCCTCTTCTATATTCCCTTACACGTAAACATGGGGTGAGAATTTATTTAGTGTCCTCAAATCAGGGAAGCGGGTTGCGAAAGTCAAAATTTGGGGAGCAGGCTGCCAGAGCCAGACTTGGGAAAGCGGGCCATGGGGGCCGAGGTAAGCAGGCTACAAGAGCCAAAGTTGGGAAGCATGCTATAAAAGCCAAAGGGAAGCAGGCCAGAAGAGCCAAAGTTGGGAAGCGGGCCGCGGAGGCCGAATTGGGGGAGCAACTTATAAAGCCAAGGATATTGGGGAGCGGGTTGCAAGAGCCGAAATTATGGGAAGTGAGCCGCGAAGGCCGAATTCTGGGAAGCAGGCTATGAGAGCCGAATTCCGGGAAGCAGGCTGCAAGAGCCAAAGATATTGGGAAGCGAGCTGCAGGAGCCGAAATTATGGGAAGCGGGCTGAGAAGGCCAAATTCTGGGAAGCAGGCTATGAGAGCCAAATTCTGGGAAGTAGGCTGCAAGAGCCAAAGATATTGGGAAGCGGGCTGCAAGAGCCGAAATTATGGGAAGCCGGCCGTGAATGCCGAATTCTTGGAAGCAGGCTATGAGAGCCAAAATTGGGAAGCACGCCACGAGGGCCCAAAGGGAAGTAGGCTATGAAGGCTGAGGGGAAGCAGGCTGCGAGAGCCAAAGCTGGGGAGCGAGCCGTGAAGGTCGAAATTATAGGGAGCAGGCTACGGAAGTCAAATCGGGGAAGTAGGCCACAAGAGCAAAAATTAGGAAGCGGGCTGCAGGAGCCGAGATTATGGGCAGCGGGCCGTGAAGGCCGAATTCTGGGAAGCAGGCAGTGAAGGCCGAATTCTGGGAAGTAGGCTGCAAGAGCCAAAGATGTTGGGGAGCGGGCTGCAAGAGCCGAAATTAGGGCGCAAGATGTGAAAGCCCAAATCGGGGAAGTGGACTATAAAAGCCAGAGTTGGGAGATTAACGAGCCGCGAGGGCAAGTGGTAGGCCATGGGGGCCAAGATTGGGCTCTACGAGCCAGCGCAGGGAAAGTAGGCTTCGATAGCCGAAATTGAGTTTATTGTATACACACATTTTTATTATTTATTATTTATTATATATATATATTTATATTTACTATATATAATTTTTATTCAAGCATGCAAGCATTCATTAGCAGGCATATCATAGATATGAGTAAGGCAGCTCCCTCTATAGGGGATAGGATAGGGACATCGCCCGTAATTCGTAGATGCGGTGCGGGCCGCGAGGCACAATTGAGGGGTGGTGCACCCGTCAAGAGGATATCGCATGTCTTGCATGCATAGCCTAAATTCACGCATTTCACCCGAGGCAATTCTATGTGGCGTGGCAGTGCAAATGTGTGAACAAAGAGCCCTAACCATAGGGATATGCAGGTTTTCCTGGTGACACTCAAGGATCACTCTAGCACCTACACATTAGTTCCATGCTCTCGACTTTTGGTAGCTTCACACATCCCCCATTTGTTTATTTTGGTAGCGGATTTCACCGTTCGACGTGAGTCTCCTCATGTGTCTCAATGGGGATTCCCGGCTACTAGGATTTGTCCTTATTGTGATTCGCTTCACCATTTCGCGCGAGTCTCCTCATTTGTTTCAGTGGGGATTCCCGGTTACTCGGATCCGCGTTTCTCTCTCTCTTCTTTTTTCTCTTCCTTTTTTTTCTCTTCTCTCTCTCTCTCTCTCTTTTTTTTTACAGTGGGGGTAGGCAGCTTTTCCCTCACGATTACCTTTCACGCGAGTGCAGGAATTCAAGTCTCCGTAGAGTGCTAAGAAGAAATTCGGGTAATCCCTATAGTCGAAGGCTATTGAACACAATAAGTGCTAAGTGTGAGAGCATTACCTCAGGTTTATTTTGTGAGCTGGGCTTAACGATTCAGCCATGACTCTTCCCCTTGACGTGTGCACCTACCATAATTGGGTTCCATTTAAGCGTGTGCCGTGATGCCCGTGCATCCGGAATCGGAGAGATATTATTTAGCAAGGAAGCACGGTCCTAGAAAATTCTAAGGAGGTGTATTATCCTATATTAAACAACCATGCAAGCAGGGCAATCATGCATTCTCTTCTTTCTTTTCTCTTTCTTTTTTTTGTGTTCGTTTTGTTGTTTTCTTTTTGTTTTGTTTTGTTTTTTGTTTGTTTATTTTTTTTACATAAGAAAATATTACTGTTACGTATAAGTGTAGTGGTAGTAAAGGTATTTGGGAAGCAGACCACGAATGGCTGAAAGGACATTAAGGAAGCGGGTCGTGAAGGCCGAAGTTGATATTGGAAGTAGGCCACAATAGCCAAAAATCGAGGAGAGCGGACTGCGAGAGCCAAATTATGGGAAGCATGCTGCAGGAGCCGAAGTTGGGAAGCGAGCTGCAGGAGTCGAAGTTACGGGAAGCGGGCCGTGAAGGCCGAATTCTGGGAAGCAGGCCGTAAAGGCCGAATTCTGGGAAGTAGGCTGCGAGAGCCAAAGATATTGGGAAGCGGGCTGCAGAAGCTGAAATTGGGAAGCAGACTGTGAAGGCCGAATTCTGGGAAGTAAGCCGCAAGGGCCGAATTCTGGGAAGCAGGCCGCAAGGGCTGAATTCTGGGAAGCAGGCTGTGATAGCCAAAGATATTGGGAAGCGAGCTGTAAAAGCCAAAATTGGGAAGCGGGCCGTGAAGGTCGAATTCTGGGAAGCAGGCCGTAAAGGTCGAATTCTGGGAAGCAGGCTACGAGAGCCAAAGATATTGGGAAGCGGGCTGCAGGAGCCGAAATTATGGGAAGCGAGCTGTGAAGGCCAAATTCTGGGAAGCAGGCCGTGAAGGCCAAATTTTGGGAAGCAGGCTGCAAGAGCCAAAGATATTGAGAAGTAGGCTAAAAAGCCAAGGGATATTGGGAGCAGGCTGACAAGCCGAGAGATGTTAGGAGTAGGCTGTAAAGCCGAAAAGATATCGGAGAGCGCGGTGGGACGGGTGGATTAATCTTGATAGTGGGCCTTGGCCAACACGGCTGAGCCAAAGGGCGTCGGGTAGCAGGGTACGTGAGCCGAGGAGAAGGGTTTGTGAAGCGGCGGGTTTGAAGACCACATCTGTCTCATGTCTCTTTTTTTTCTTCTTCTTTTGTGTGGGGAGACAGGTGCAAAGACCATGTCTGCCTCATGACTCTTCTTTCTCTTCTCCTCTTCTTCTGTTATGGAGAGGCGGTGCAAAGATCATGCTTACCTCATGGTCATTTCTTTCTTTTCTTCTCTTCTTTTGTGTGAAGAGGCGGGTTCAAGGACCGTGTTCACCCCGTGACTGTTCTTTCTCTTCTTCTCTTCTTCTTTCATGGAGAGGCAGGTGCAGAGACCATGTTTGTCTCGTGACTGTTCTTTCTCTTCTTCTCTTCTTCTTTTATGGAGAGGCAGGTGCAAGGACCATGTTTGCCTCATGTCTCCTTTTTCTCTTCTCTTCTTCTTTTGTAGAGAGGCAGGTGCAGAGACCATGTTCGCCCCGTGACTGCTCTTTCTTTTCTTCTCTTCTTCTTTTATAGAGAGGCAGGTGCAAGGACCATGTTCACCTCATGACTGTTCTTTCTCTTCTTCTCTTCTTCTTTTATGGAGAGGCAGGTGCAAGGACCATGTTTGTCTCGTGACTGTTCTTTCTTTTCTTCTCTTCTTCTTTTATGGAGAGGCAGGTGCAAGGACCATGTTCACCTCGTGACTGTTCTCTCTCTTCTTCTCTTCTTCTTTTGTGGAGAGGCAGGCGTGAAGACCATGTTTGCCTCGTGACTCTCTTTTTTTTTCTTTTATGGAGAGGCGGGTTCAAGGACCACGTCTGCCTCATGCGTCTCTTCTTCCTTTTCTTCTCTTCTTTTGCGTGATGAGGCGGGCTCGAGGACCACGTCTGCCTCATGTGTCTTCTTTTGGTTCTGCTCTTCTTCTTTTGTGTGAAGAGGCGGGTGCAAAGATCATGCTTGCCTCATGGTTGTTCTCTTTCTTCTTCTCTTCTTTTGTGTGTGTGGAAAGGCGGGTGCAAGGACCATGTTCGCCTCGTGACTGTTCTCTCTCTTCTTCTCTTCTTCTTTTGTGGAGAGGCAGGCGCAAAGACCATGTTTGCCTCGTGACTTTTTTTTTATTTTGTGGAGAGGCGGGTTCAAGGACCACGTCTGCCTCATGCGTCTCTTCTTCCTTTTCTTCTCTTCTTTTGCGTGATGAGGCGGGCTCGAGGACCACGTCTGCCTTATGTGTCTTCTTTTGATTCAGCTCTTCTTCTTTTGTGTGAAGAGGCGGGTGCAAAGATCATGCTTGCCTCATGGTTGTTCTCTTTCTTGTTCTATTCTTTTTGTGTGTGGAGAGGCGGGTACAAAGACCATGTTCCCCTCGTGAATCTTCTTTCTCTTCTTCTTTTGTGGAGAGGCAGGCGCAGAGACCATGTTTGCCTCGTGACTGTTCCTTCTTTTCTTCTTCTGTGGAGAGGCGGGTTCAAGGACCATGTCTGCCTCATGCGTCTCTTCTTCCTTTTCTTCTCTTCTTTTGCATGATGAGGCGGGCTCGAGGACCACGTCTGCCTCATGTGTCTTCTTTTGGTTCTGCTCTTCTTCTTTTGTGTGAAGAGGCGGGTTCAGGAACCATGTCTACCTCATGTGTCTCTTCTTCCTTTTCGTCTCTTCTTTTGCGTGATGAAGCGGGCTCGAAGACCACATTTGCCTCATGTGTCTTCTTTTCCTTTTCTTCTCTTCTTTTGTGTGATGAGGCGGGCTCGAGGACCACGTCTGCCTCATGTGTCTTTTCTTCCTTTTCTTCTTTTCTTTTGTGTGATGAGGCGGGCTCGAAGACCACGTCTACCTCGTGCGTGTCTTTTTCTTTATTCTGCTCTTCTTTTCTCATTAATGCTTCCACGCTGGAGTGTATTTCTCTTAATGTGCCCCCAGGTTGGGGTGTAGCTTCATTTGGTATGCATCCCCCCTGAGGGGGTGTGTTTTACCTCTTCGCTGCTGTGCCCCCAGGCGGGGTGTATTTTTTGACTTCTATGTCCCCAGACCAGGGTGTGTTTTTTTTTAATGCCCCCGAGGCGGGGTGTATCTCTCTTCAAATGCCCCCATGGTGGGGTATACTCTTCACGGCTTCTATGCCCGCAGATGGGGTATGTTTCTTCTTCAAATACTCATAAGCCAGGGTGGACTTCTCTTCATATGCCCCTGAGCCGGGGCGTGTTCTTTATAGCTTCTAGGCCCTCGAGGCGAGGTATGTTTCTTCTTCATATGCCCCTGGTACGGGGTGTAGCTCTCTTCAAATGCCCCCAAGCCGGGGTATACTCTTCATGGCTTCTATGCCCCCAAGTGGGGTATGTTTCTTCTTCATATGCCCCTAGTACGGGGCGTAGCTCTCTTCAAATGCCCCCGGGACGGGGGTGTATCTTTTGCTTCTTATGCCCCTCCCTGAGGCGGGGGTGTATCTCTTTACGGCTTCTGTGTCCCCGAAGTAGGGTATGTTGTTTCTTCAAATGCCGCTTGGGCGGAATATATCTTTCTTCTTACGCTCCCAGATCGGGATGTATGTCTCTTTGTTTCTGTGCCCCAGGTAGGGGTAGATGCTTCTGCTTCTTATGCGCCAAGGGCGGAGTGTATTTTTGTGCCCCCAGGCTGGGGTAGGTGCTTCTGCTTCTTATGCGCCAAGGGCGGAGTGTGTCTCTTTCCGTGCCCCTAGGCTGGGGTACATTCTTCATGTTTCTCATACCCTTTTCGCAGGGCGCATTCTCTTGCTTCTCATGTCCCTGGATCAAGGCGTATGTTTCTTCTTCTGACGCCCCTAGGTCGGGGTATATTCTTTCTTCATGTGCTCCCAGGTCGGGATGTATGCCTCTTTGCTTCGGTGCCCCCGGGTGGAGGTGTACTCTATCTCTTTGCTTCTGCGTCCCCCAGGCGGGGTATGTTTCTTCTTCAAATGCCCCTGAGCCAGCGCACATTCTTTATGGCTTCTATGCCCCCTGGCGGGGTATATTTCTTCTCCAAATATCCCTAAGACGGGATGTATTCTTCCCTTTCTTATGCTCCCGAGGCGGGATGTATCTTCTTCTAATACCCCTAAGCCGGGGCGTGTTCTTTATGGCTTCTATGCCCCCTGGCGGGGTATGTTTCTTCTTCAAATACCCCTAGGCCGGGGTGGACTTCTCTTCATATGCCCCTTAGTCGGGGCGTGCTCTTTATAGCTTCTAGGCCCTCGAGACGAGGTATGCTTCTTCTTCAAATACCCCTAAGACGGGGGTGTGATTCTTGACTTCATATGCCCCCGACGTGGGGTATATATTTTGTTTCTTATGTTCCCGAGCTGGGATGTAGCCTCTTGGCCTCATATGCTGCCGAGGCAAGGGGTATGTTGCTTCATGTGCCCCCCGGGGGGAATGCATTTTGCCTCTACTGCCCCGTGGCGGGGCATATCTCTTGGCATCTTATGCCCCCAAGGTGGGGTGTGTTTTCTTCTTGTGCCCCCAGGGTGGGGTATACCTTTCGCTTCTTATGCCCCCCCCTTGAGGCGGGGCGAAGTATTTGCTTCAAATGCCCCTAAATCGGGGTATAATTTTGTCTCATATGCCCCTAGCGCAGGGGTGTATTTCTCTTCCCGTGCCCCTCAGTCGGGGTGTATCTTTGTTGCTTGTTGTGCCCCCAAGGCGGGGTATCCTTCTTCTTCAAATACCCCTAAGCCGGGGCGTATTCTTCATGGCTTCTATGCCCCCATAGCGGGGTGTGTTTCTTCTTCAAATACCCCTAAGATGGGGTGGACTCTTTTCTTCTTATACTCCCAAGGCAGGATGTAGCTTCTTCAAATGCCCCTGAGCCGAGGCGTGTTCTTTACGGCTTCTATGCCCCCAGGCGGGGTATATTTCTTCTCCAAATACCCCTAGGCCGGGGTGTATTCTTGCTGCTTCTCATGCTCCCGAGGCGGGATGTGATTTCTTCAAATGCCCTTAAGCCGGGGCGTATTCTTCATGACTTCTATGCCCCCTGGCGGGGTATGTTTCTTCTTCAAATTGACCCTAAGCCAGGGTGAGTTTCTCTTCATATGTGTCCCCAGGCTGGGGTGAATTCTTTTCTTCTCATGCCCCCATGGCGGGGTATGTCTTTTGCTTCATGTGCCCCCATATCGGGGTGTATTCCTTCTTCAAATGCCCCTAAGCCAGGGTGCAATTCTATATCTTCTTATGTCCCCAGGTCAGGGCGGATTCTTCTTCAAATGCCCCGAAGCCGGGGTGTTGCTTTTGCTTTGTATGCCCCCAGTCAGGGCGGATTCTCTTCATGTGCCCCTGGGAATGGGGTGTACCTCTTTTTTTTGCCTCTTATGCCCCCGTAGCAGGGTATATATCTTCTTCTTATCCCCCATGGCGGGGTATGTGCATGCTCTCTTCGGGAGTGGTGGCCGTGCTTGGCCTCATTGCTATAAAGCATTCCCCTCAGCGGGCAGCTATTCACCAAGCTACAATTGTGGCTCACTGGGTCTCTTACCAACCACTCAGGGGCCGTTTTGTGCTGGATAGAGGCAGCAGGAAGGAGGAACGGGCCGGGTCATTGCACCGCGGACTTGGGTCCTCCTAGAGTCAGGTAGGATGTCGGGTTTCTTCTTGCTCTTTTGGTCGACAATGCTTGCCAGCTTTTTCTTCTTCTCCCTTTTTTATTTCTCTTTTTTATTTCTCTTTTTTGTATGATTGACCAGGGTGGAGGTGCAGGAGAGCGCTCACCCCCTCAGGGAGGGGATGAGTGATTCCCTCCACCGCAGAAACCACACAATGGTAATCTTTATTCAGCACGAGTCTCGACGGACGTGGCTGTACAACCCTCTCTCGCCGACTCTTTCTATTCTCTTCAATTTTTTTGCTTCTTTCTTTTCTACTTTTCTTCTTTTCTTCTTTCCTTCTTTTCTTCTTTTCTTCTTTTCTTCTCTTTCTTCTTGAGGAAAAGGGGGGTTTGATTTCCCCTCCCTTCTCTTCTCTTTCTCTTCTCTTCTCTTCTTTTTTTTTATAACAGCCCCCATGATTCCTGGAAGCTGCATATGCTTCGAAGCAGCGTTCTCGAGGCCGCGAAGGCAACTGCACCGAGTCTGGCTTTTCTCCCCATAGGACTGGCGAAGACAGCACCTGCAATTCATCAAAGCAGGCAAACATCATTTATTAGGGGGCCATGAGGCCCTGAATCCCGGTGAAGAGATGAAGGGTGGTTTGGTCCCACCGGGCGTGCCAGACTTGTGGACACACTAAAATTCGCTTGTTCAGGTGTTCGTCTATTAAGTGCGTGGGCATGCCAGTCACTGAGTGACAATTTATTCGGGCTCTGAAGAGCCCATGGTGCGCTCGATCTGACTCGGTCAGACGCTTGTGTGGTTCGTGTCGGGACCAAAACCCGCCGCGCCATAAAGGTCACGGTGTCATTTACATCCCCCATACGAGGGAACACCCTTGATTAATCGTCGGGATTCAGGGCCTCATGACCAAGAAATCAATTGCATGGAAGGTCTATTACGAGGTATTGAAATCCTCGCGCGAGGGGGAGAAGAAAACCATTTACGGTCATGTCGGTCATGTACTGACCATTTAATGTTCGGACGAATGTCCGGCTCGAGAAGATCGCGGTTCTCGCGAGAAAATCGGAACGCATGTATGCCGAGGTACGGTAGATTTATTGTTCGGAAGAGCGGAGAACGTTCGGCTGAGCCTCGGTTGGAGCGGTCAAAAACCAGTAAATCTGTTGGCCCGGTGCAAGAGCGAGCTGTGACCATACTGCGGTGGGCCCCCCGCGGTCGAAACAAGACTTGCATGAGCGTCATTAATATTTCCGATGCCAAGGGGCAACAAGGGAATATCCCTTGAATCGGCTGGAAAGCCCTATGTCTAGGGAAGCGGACGTTCGAAACGTGTCGGTCATTCGGGAGACCGTTTAATATTCGGACGGGTGTCCGGCTTGAGAATACCGTAATCGTCGCAGAAGGACCTAGAACATATGTATGCTGGGACACGGCAAACATATTATTCCGAGACTCTGAAAACATTCGGTTAAATCTCAGTTAGTGTAGCAGGAAACCAATGAGTTTGTTGGCCCGGTGCAAGATCGAGTCAGGACCATGCCGGGGGCGCCTCCCGCGGTCCAAACGGGGCTTGCGTGGGCATCATTAATGTTCTCGGTGCCGGAGGGCAGCGAGGAAGAGTCCCGGGACTAGATTCCAAAACCGAAAACGCGTTCAAAGGGAGCAGGCTATAGGCCGAGGATATGGGTCAGACAGTGACCATAATCGGGACGGACCCGAGGTCCCAGCATAGCCCACGAAGGCCTTATTGATATTCCCATGTGTAGGGTCTAGGGATGACAGGAGCCATCTCATTCTATTCGGATTTCTGTCGGTCACTTGCGGACCACTTGATATTCGGACGAGGGTCCATATCGAAGGTACGGCGTAGATAGAAACAACCCCGTACCAATATATGCCGAGTTCGAGGCGACTTCAATACAAGAGCGAGAACGAATCCCGTTAGAATGAATCCGATTTGAAGGACTATCAACCCAGAGCAATGCCGGGTTACGACCCTGTCGGGATGGGAGCCGTCGGCCATATCAGTCACTCATGGACCTTTTCATGTTCGGACACAGGTCCGTAATAGAAACGCGGCAGAAATTGAGATGAACCCGTTCAAATGTCTGCCGAACGTGCGGCAATTTTAGTAGCGGCTTGGAAGGGATCCGGCCTGAGAAACGAGTCCGGTTTAATCGGAATATCGGCCCGAGGCGACGTCAGGTCATGGCTATTTTGGGATAATTCCCAAGACTCAGGCCCAACCTGGAAGGGCGGCATGATTGTTCCTTCAGCATCGGGTCACGGGGAGAGAGGGGGGGTTGCAACATAGATTTTCCCATTTTCTTTATCTGGGCTTTAAATTATGTGCATATATATATATTATTGCTTATTTCCCTTTTATGTATTTATTATGGATGATTTCTCCATTTTGTTTATTATTATTACTATTATATTTTCCCTTTTATACTATTATTATCATTATTTATCATTTTTTATTTATTTCTTATATATATATATATATTCAGGTTTATTTATTTGTTATAATTTTATCAAATTATTATTACTATTACTATTATTATTATCATTATCATTATCTTTATATTAATACATACGTTTATTTTTTTTGGAGAGGGAGAGGGCCGCTGGCGGGCCAAAAGGGGTGTACCGGCGAAGGGTCGAGCGGGCGTGCCGGCGAGGGGCGTGAACGGGCGTGCCGGCGAAGGACGTGCAGGCGTGCCGCTGAGCGTAAGGGGGAAGCGTGCCGGTAAAGGGGGCACAGGAGCGTGTCGGCGAGGGGCCACGAAGGATGTGCCGGGGAAGGCGTGGATACGGTGCACCGGTGAAGGGCGCAGTGAGGTGTGCCGGCCAAGGGTGGCTAGAGGGTGTATCGGCGAGGGTGGCTGAAGGGGCTTACCGGCGAAAGGCATGGGGAGCCCACTCCTCCTCCATTTCTTTTAAGGCTTTTCTTTTCTTCTCACCTGATTTTATTAAGTTTGTGTGGGTTTCTTCTTTTCTTCTCTTGATTATCTTTCATTCTTTCTCTCCTGAAGACGGATGTTCAAGTTGCTTAGTTGTTGTTTGATTCGGCTCTCTTTGAGTTGATTACGGTTCCCTTGCCTCGGTTAAAGCCTTTTACCATTCTTCTTTTCGTTTGTTTGTTACTTTCTTTTAGTCCTTTTTAACGTGTGGTTGTTCCATTTGTTTGTTGCTTCCTTTTATCTTTTTAATATGTTATCGTTTCTAACAAAAATCCGGCAGCACCTCCCCTTGACCCGAGCGTAAGGGAGATACAGGGAACGTGCCCACATGGAGTGGCGGAACCCGACAACTGGAGGTGGGCGCCCGAGAGCGGCAACACCTTTAATAAAACTTCAGAAAACTCGGAGGCAACGGTGAGTGGAAGACTATTCTAGGACTGGCTAAGGGGGGATGCACCGGGCAAGAAGGAGGGGCAAGTGTGCCGGGCCAGGGAGGCTAAAGGTATGGCGGTGAAGGCCATGAAGGAAGGCCCAAAGGGGCGTACTGGCGAGGGCTATCATAGGCGTGCTGGGGGAAGGCAGCCAAGGCTGTGCCGACGAAGGGTGTTGAAGAGTGCACCGGCGAAGGCCCGATGGGGGTGTGCCGGCGAAGGGTTCAAAGGGGGGGCGTATCGCTGAAGGCTGGGGTGTGCCGCTGAAGGCACAACTGGGCGTGCCGTTGGAGGCACAATCAGGGTGTGCCGTTGAAGGCACGACTGGGTGTGCCGTTGGAGGCACAATCAGGGTGTGCCGTTGGAGGCACGACTGGGGTGAACGAAAGCGAAAATGCTCGGCAAGAAGTAAACCCTAAAGAAGGGAAAAAAGAAAGGGGCGTGAAACACCGAAGGATGTAAACACGGAAGACACACATTGGAGAGACGTCCGAGAAGACGTTTGCAAGCCTTCTACTTTTATCCTCACAAGAGGAGTGCCCCGAGGGGGCTAATACATTGTAACGACGGCAAAACAAGAAATGAAAGGAAAGAAAGAGGAAAAAGGAAATACAGTGGGGGGGGGGGGGACGGAGCGTGGACTCCTCCCCTCCCGGGCCTCACTCCCTCTCTCCACCCACTCTTCTTCTCTTCTTCTCTTTTATCTTCTTCTCTTTCTCTTCGCGCGGACAGCGGTGGACAGAGCAGCAGGGAGGGGGGGGACGCCAGAGCCTCCCCTCCTCCTCTTTCTTCTCTTCTTCTCTTCTTCTTTCTCCTCGCTCAGGCGGTGGTGATCGAGGTGGCAGGCTCCTCTTCTTCTCTTCTTCTTCTCCTTTTCTTCTCTTCACTCAGGCGATGGTGGGTGGAGCACCAGGGGGAAGCCCCTCTGCCTGTGTGTCTATGTGTATCCTCCCCTTTTTGCAGTGAAGAGGGGGGGTTTTTATACCCCACACGGAGGGAACGCCCGAACGCGACTAGCAGAGGCGGGAAGTGACCGGCATTAATAGGGATTTGACTTCCCCATCCTCGGTGGCAGGAGGAGTAGGCAGCGTGGCTTTCTCCACGGGCGACACCTCAACAACCCCATTGCGCGCCAAGAATCCGTAGGGCGTGGGCATCACGTCGTTTTGTCGGTTGTGCCGGGTGAAGAAGAACCAGGATGTGCCGTTGAACGGGCTGGACACTGTGCCGCTGGAAGACACAGCAAGCGTGTCGTTGAAGAGGGCTAAAGGCGTGCCCCTGAAGGGCTGCCAAAGTGTGCCGCTGAAGGCCACCAAAGCCGTGCCGCTGAGGGCCAAAGGGGTGTACCACTGAAGGGCCAAAAGGCTATGCCGCTGAAGGGCCGAAAAGGCGTGCCGCTGAGGGACCTTGGGGGTGTGCCGCTGAAGGCCAAGGGCGTGCCGCTGAGAGGGGCCAGGGGCGTGCCGTTGAAGGACCTTGGGGGTGTGCCGCTGAAGGCCAAGGGCGTGCCGTTGAGAGGGGCCAGGGGCGTGCCGCTGAAGGACCTTGGGCGTGCCGTTGAACGGCTAAATGGGCAGTTTTGAGCCCGTTGTGCGCACGAGTTGTGGCCCGTTTGATTTTCTTCGAAGCCCATGGATTGTGGGGCTCTTGGTGGTTGATTTCTCTTCACTGTCGTGACTCCGGAGATGGCTTCACGGTAGTGTGCATATTTGGGGAGTCCGGATGACCAGTCCCTCCGGGGCTTCTTCACTCGGTGTCGTTGTTGATGCTGGGCCGAGCAGGGTATCTGGGTGTGCAATTTTTGGTGTCCACACCGCTCCCACAGCATGAATGATATGTAGTCGCCAGCTCACAATTGCCATGTCGGCAAAGTTCCCCTCCGGGAGCACGATGTCACGTAGGCTCCTCACGTCAAGACCATAATCGTGTAACAACTGGGTTCACCATGTCCGAGTCTGACTAGCACCTGCTCTGACCACCGATGAAGCTGACGCTGCTCGTGACGCTCATGAGGCTCGAGGTAGCCTAACTAGTACTGAAATGTCTCCTGGAGACACCAGACTCTAGCCTCGCCACTGGCTAATGATCCGCTCAATCTCTAGGCTGATCCATGAGAATCAACCTCTCAGAAGCCCAATGTCTAGGTGAACGGGGGGTGGGTCCTCTCGCAGCAACCACTCCTCCTCTGCCTTCCTCAAATGCCTGTGCCTTCTGGTAAAACAAACTACTATGCTCAAACCATTCGGGCATAATGAACATCAAAGTGCCCCTGGTGGGCTGGCTCTGGAACTGGTAAGGTGCCTGGTCCAGCCTGGTTGCTAAAATCCCACCACGCTGTGGCTACCAAGTGGGCATCCTTTCCCCTGTATATCCGGCTAGATAGAGGAAACTCCAAACTCAGTGGGATAGCCTGGTCATACCCAAAGTTTCTTGTGAAATAATGGGGATAATAAGGTTCTAGAGCTGTCGTGTTCGCCCGGTGCACAGCTAGCATAGTCGTCCAGGTGCTAAACACCCACTCAGTAAAAACAAAACCTGGTAGCTCCTGGAATCCTAGTAAAGTGTGGGCTAGTCTTGCCTCAGTCTGAACCACCACTGGTCTGCAACCCTTCGAACAACAGTCAAAGGGTAAACCTCTATCACCTCTACATAAGAGAAAAGAATTAAGGACCCCCCAGGTGTCCTCCATTTGACCCTGTACGTCGCTGTCACGCTGGCTCGTGAAGCCAAACAACAATGGAGCCGTCTAGTTCGCCACCTCCACCCGTGTTACAAACCCCAGAAATAAAAGGCCGGCCCAGGCACTTAAGTAATGTGTAGGCATCAAGATGCTCTTCTTCCTCGGCGTTGAGTGTCCTGTCAGTGCTCCGAACCCCTGATAAATATTGGCCAGTGCCGTTGGAGCTAATGCCAATCTCATTCTCTCTACCAACAAGCACGTGGGCAATAACAACTCTACCCTCAACAAGCCATCTTCCCCGTAGAGAACCATGAAGGTCGCCAGCTAGTATGCTAAGTATGCAGCCAGATATGTCGTATTAGAGAGAACATGGGGATTCCACCCCTCTCTTGATGCATATATGTACCTCGAATAGGTCCGAAAGTGGAGCTCGATCTGCCTATAATCTTCCCAGGGTGTCTGATCTTTGGCGAATTCATTATAAAAGCAGAAGGGCCCATTATAAAAATTACAGACCCAAGCATGAAGGGTCACCTTCTCAGTATGAGCCAACCTATCCTTCCTAGCTCGGGCTAAGTCCCTCCAGGTCTTCAATAAGTATCAGTAGCTATGTGCCATCTGGTACTGACCCCGTCCATAATCTGGCTCTGGTGGAGGTCATCTAGTATCACCTCCTCATAGCCCTCGCCAACTATGGGCAGCCCTAAAATTTTATGAAGAGACCATAAGTCTAGGGAAGTCTCTCCCTTAGCTACGCCAAAGGTATTCCATCTGCAACAAAACCTCTCTGCCAATGCTTGTAACAAGCCAGCATAGCAAGGATACTCGTATAATGCTGCCATGACTGCATGACGTATCCCGACCTTCTCCAATGGCACCTTGTAATGATGGATCACACCTATCAGCCACTCTGTAGCTCCCTAGTGATAATAATGGGACGCCGCCACAGCCCAACTCCCATACCAACTTGGCATTGTCTGCTTCAAGATGTCACCCAGAATACAACGTTGCTCAACATTATGCTCTACATATGCTAGCCCCGATGGCTCTAGAAACAATCCCTCCACTATACAAGGAGTCTTCTTTTTCTTTTTAGCTTAGAATTTTTCCTTTTTCTTTTCCAAACCCTAGGCCGCCCTCTCCCTTTCTCCTAACCCTAACCCTAGTTCGCCCTCTCCTCTCTCCTTCTCCAACCCCAAGTGCACCTCCCTCTCCTCCATCTTCTTCTTCTTCCTCTCTTCACCATAGTTCACCTTCTTCTTCTTCTTCCCCTAGCTCTAGTGTCCCCTATCTCCCTTCTTCTCTCCTTCATTCACCTATATAAATAGCCCTTATTTTTCTATACATCTCTCCATATTTCTCTCCTTTACAATCTCCTTTTCACGGCGGCATTCACTCCAAGGCGGGATGACATTCCCTCGGCGGCATGGACAACGACGACTTCTTCCTCTACCTTTCACGGCGGTGTTCTCCTTCAATGTGGGGCGATTCTCTCAAAGGCTCGGCGAGGAGGAGACGGCAGCGTTCTTCATTATCTCTCGGCTCAAGTTCCTCCTTTCTTGTTCTTAGTTTATTATTAGTTGTAACGTTCATTTTCCTAGCATTGTAATTTTCTTTTCTAGCAATAAAAGTTCAAGTTTTGCAATTCTCTCTCTCTCTCTCTCTCTCTCTCTCTCTCTCTCTCTTTCCTTGCTTCTTCCAATTTTCTCTTCTCCAACCCTCCAACTTTCTTTAGCTAGATTTTACTTCAAGTAATTTTAATTTTTCATTCAACAAAACTCACTCCACGATTTTGATCTTAAAATACAAGAGTTTTCAACTTAATAAAAGAATCTTCCTCCTCGTGGGATCGACCCGTGCTCATCACTTTACGCTTAATCTAAGATTTTGTTTGTGAGTGAGTATGGTATTATTTTGAAATTGAGCACGACATTTTTCAACGATGAGTGCTTTGTGCGATCAGTGACCTATAAATAAAAATTGGTAAGTAATGTCTCAATTTATCTTCTTATATTTTATTCATATATATGACGATTTTTTATTATGAATTGTAAAACAGGACGTGGAGCGTAATTGAGCTCCATTGTTCCTAGAGGTGTTTGACAAAACACAGAAAAAGAATGGGATGAATCAGTTTGTTAGTGAGAGATCCCGCTCAGTAGCGATAAGTTTATATACATATGCAAGTTTTTCTTTTCATTTAAATATGATTGATTCATATGAAATTTACAAGTTTTTTTATTCAATTTGTTGGAAACATATAGCAGACATGTGATGGAGAAGTACGGGGACGGAGATGCACAGCAGCCGGAGTTATATCCGGCGGCATGGGTGGCAGTAGCTGGCGTACCGAATAAAGGCCAGCTATATGGTTTTGGGCAGAGCTTGGAGACTAGCATGGTGATATCATCATGTGCGAGTTCAAGCACTGCCACAACCAGTAGCAATGCCTTTAGTACTCCCCCACCCGGCCCTAGTACTTCTCCCAGTGACTTCAGAGACATCGTCCAAATGGAGATGTCTGATTTCCATCGGTAGATGAGGATAGAGATGTCGAGCCAGGAGGCGCGCATGTTACAGGCACTCGCTGGCCTCCTCTCCCAGGTGGGGATTCTCCCTCATGGAGCACCCTCGACCATGGCACAGCCCCTCAGGTGAGTGTTTATTATATTTTTATTTTGGCAGAATTTTAACTTATAAAATCAATGAATATATATGAATTTTGATTCAAAATAACTAGACCCTCTTTGATGTAGGAATAAATTAGGTTAAGATGGCTTATATGAGATAGAATGAGTTTATATAAATCAAGTGCTCAAATTACTCAATTCAAAACTAAGTTAGTTTTCAAAACTAACTTTGTTTAAAATAATTCAGATAACTAGGGGTTGGGGGTCCAAAATATAAAATACGGGCCTGATCTGTGTGCCGATCATTCCAACGTGACCTGGGTGGTAAGAGTGACTTGGGAGAGCTGACGGAATCTAAAGAGGATACCCGGTTTGGGCTCGACACTAAAATTACTCAATTCATAACTAAGTTAGTTTTCAAATCTAACCATGTTTAAAATAATTTAGATAACAAGGGGTTCAAGGGTCCAAAATGTAAAATACTGGTTTGATTGGCATGCCAATCATTCCAACGCGACCTGGGTGGTGAGAGTGACTTGGGAGAGCTAACAGAATTCAAATCGGATACCCGGTTTGGACTCTACGCTTAAATTACTCGATTCAGAACTAAGTTATTTTTCAAAGCTAACTTTGTTTAAAACAATTCAGATAACTAGGGGTTCGAGGGTCTAAAATCTAAAATACCAGTCTAATCGGTGTGTCGATCGTTCCAACACGACCTAGGAGATAAATGTGACTTCTGAGAACTGACAGAATTCAAATCGGATACCCGGTTTGGGCCCGACGCTCAAAAGTTCATAATCTAAATGCACTTAGTTTAAAATTAAAGAAGTTAGGTTCAGGGGGTCCAAAATCTAAACTACCGATCTGATCGACATGGCAATCATTCCAACACGATCTAGGAGGTAAACGTGACTTGGGAGAGCTGACGGAATCCAAATCAGATACCTAGTTTGGGCTCGGCACTCAAAAGAGTATTATTTAAATGCACTTAATTTAAAATATAGATAAGAAATTGGGTTCAGAAGTCCAAAATCTAAAATATCGGTCTGATCGGGATGTCGATCATTCCAACACGACCTGGGAGGTAAAAGTGACTTGTTAGAACTGACGAAATCTAAATCGGATATCCGGTTTGGGCTTGACGCTCAAAAGTGCATTCTCTAAATACACTTAGGCTGCGTTTGAAACCCCAATAGACAGTGGCTTATGAGCCAAAATCACTGACAAAATTTAAGCTCTAACAAATGTGCAGGTGTGTCTGGGTTTTTGAGCCCTCACACAAAATCCATGGAAAGAGATTGTAGACACAAAATGTGTCTCCATCCAGGAATCTCATAAGCAGGTATCCTGTGGATTTTGAGGATTCTTAATTATTACAAATATGGAGAGAGACTCGCATTTGTACTGTTTGAAGATTTTTATGAGAAGGAGGAAGCCTATTGGGGTTTCAAACGTAGCCTTAGTTTAAAATTAAAGAAGTTGAGTTCGGGGGTCTAAAATCTAAAATACCGGTCTGATCGTCGTGCTAATTATTCCAACACGACATGGGAGGTAAAAGTGACTTGTGAGAGATGACGAAATCCAAACCGGATACCCGATTTGAGCTCGACACTCAAAAGAGCATTATTTAAATGCACTTAGTTTAAAATGCAGATAAGAAATTGGGTTCGGGGGTTCAAAATCTAAAATACCGGTCTGATCGGCGTGTCGATCATTCCAACACGACCTAGGAGGCAAAAGTGACTTGTGAGAACTGACGTAATCCAAATCGAATGCCCGATTTGGGCCCGAAGCTCAAAAGTGCATTCTCTAAATGCACTTAGTTTAAAATTAAAGAAGTTAAGTTCGGGGGTCCAAAATCAAAGATACCAGTCTGATCGGTGTGCCGATTGTTCCAACATGACGTAGGAGGTAAAAGTGACTTGTGAGAGCTGACAGAATAACAATCGGATACCCGGTTTGGGCTCGGCACTCAAAAGAGCATTATTTAAATGCACTTATTTTAAAATGCAGATAAGAAATTGGCTTCGAGAGTTCAAAATCTAAAATACCAGTATGATTGATGTGTCGATCATTCTAACATGACTTGAGAGGTAAAAGTGACTTGTGAGAACTGACGGAATGTAAATCGGATACTCGGTTTGGGCCCGACGCTCAAAAGTGCATTCTCTAAATGCATTTAGTTTAAAACTAAAGATGTTAGGTTCAGGAGTCCAAAATCTGAAATATCGATCTTATCAGCATGCCGATTATTCCAACATGACTTGGGAGGTAAAAGTGACTCGTGAGAGTTGACGGAATCCAAATCGAATATCCAGTTTGGGCCCGGGGCTCAGAAGTGTAATCTCTAAATGCACTTAGTTTAAAATTAAAGAAGTTGGGTTTGGCGGTCCAAAACCTAAAATACCGGTCTGATCGGCATGCCGATCATTCTAACAAGATCTGGGAGGTAAAAGTGAGTTTTGAGAGCTGACGAAATCTAAATCGTGATGTGTTATGTGTGTGTTTTGATGACAACAAACTTCATGTATGCTTCAAGGAGCCAAAAAGCATTTACTAGCTAACCTCTCTTTAACCCTCCTTGAGTTCAGTCTCATCAGGTTCCAAGAAGCTCACAATATGCTCGATGAATTACTATGATAATCAGTAAAAGGCTTTGAAAGGCCAGCTAGTCTAACAAGGCCAGCATTAGCAATACCAGCAGCAGCCTCAGCAGCATTAGCCACGGCATCATGCTTCAGGAACAGCTAAAAGCCATAAGTAGCACAAGCTAGCAGCTGCCGACAACCACAAGGTTAGCAGTAGTAGAAGCCAGCATCTTCTAAGCAGAAATGGTAATGCTAGTAAGGAGCGTTGGACGTGCTTAAACAAAGGAGCCAAGGGCTTTCCTCCTAATGAAATGAAGTTGAAAATGATTGGGAAGAACATCAAAGGGCAAGCATCTATGGATTTGATGAAAGATAAGATGCAAGAATTGGGCAAGAAAACATGGAGTCAGAGCATTCAAAGTAGCGTCGACTCCCTTGCTCACAAAAGGAAGAAAAGTCCAAACGGGTCAACATCTGCGTCGACCCCATGGCACCGCTGCGTCGACTCCAAATGAATTCCCAACAAAGCATTAAAGCAATATTCAAAAGCTGCATCGACCCTACCATCAAGTTGCGTCGACCTCATCAGTTCTAGCAGAAGTTAGATAGACGCCCATCGCTAGCTACGTCAACTCCATTTTCTCAGGGCATCAACACCAAGGCTCCTCCCAGAAACCGTTATAAAGAGATTTCTTAAAGGATGCGCCGACGCACCCTTGTAGCTGCGTCGACATAATGAAGGTGGCACGCCAGCAACTCAAAGAAGCTGTGAAACTGCGTCAACTCTATCCCATAATTACGTCGATGGACCAGAAGCCTTTCAAGCCTATATATGTTAAACCTGCAAAATTTCAGAGATTGTCCAGAGGCCAAAAGTCAGCGATGTAAACCTCCAAAAACATGTATTTGAAGGTATGGAAAAGGTTCCTAGGATAGAGATCCTACATTTCCATTATGAGGCTTTAGGACAACCTTTTGGGAGGCAGATCTGTCAGGCATTAGATTTGGGAAAGGTCAGCTTTCATGGTACTCTACCTTTTGGCCACAACCAATCAGATTTCTGTCAAAGAAAGGTACCTAGGATAGAGGACTGTCCTTTGCTGTCCTAGGCCAATGAGGAGGCTGATCTAGAAGAGCTCATTGACCAAGGACCTTATCGTTTATTCTAACCAATCAAATGTTGGTTTAGAAGATTCCAAGCCAATGGGAAGCCTCCACAGCATGTACCATGATCTGCAGAATTACTCCAAGATGAGAAAACAAATTTCCCTTCAACCTCCATTCCAGGAGAAAAAGATCGACGCCCCAAGACTCAAGACTGGTGATCTGAATGGTCTAGATTGCTTCCTCCTAATCAAAGGTGTAGATCCAAACTTCCTTCTATAAATATGAAGCTTTTGCCATCTGAGAAAGGTTGGCTGAGCAAATGGATTGAGTGAGATATCATCTTAGCTCGTCCCAAGAAGAAGAGAGGAAGAAAAGAGTGAGCAACCCTGAGCCTTCATGAAAAATGTCTGAGAAGAAGAGCGAAGTAAAGAGAGCAATGAGTAGACCGCACTGAGTAAAAGAAGAGAGCCTGAAGAGCAGAAGTTGAGTCCTGTAGAAACAGCTTCATGACTTCATTCTGAAGCTACATTTGGCTTGTCAGTTCTACTTTGTGTTCTTACTTTATTTGAAAACTCAGAATTTCTGTGTGTCGTGCTGCTATTGCAGCAGTGTGTCCGGTGCTCTGTTCAGAGACCGAAGTGTGTTTCTGGTTGAGTTTAGCCATGTGTGTCTTGGGACTTTGTTCCCGTGTTTCGCTGCACTTACAGCGTGTTTTCTTCTTTGTTTATCTGTGTGTGTGTGTGTGGGGTTCGTCCCCGTGTGTGCTATAGTCTTGCATCATGAGGACCTTGTCCTCGTGAGGAGCTTGCTCCTCGTGGAAGTTGTGAATCAGCGTGTGTGTGTGGGGTTTGTCCCTGTGGGGTTTGTCCCCATTAAGCTGTGTATCAGCATGTGTGTGTGGGGGGTTTGTCCCCGTGTTCAAGCTGTTAGTCAGTGGGAAGCTTCACTCGGTTGAGTGAGGGGTGGACGTAGGTTGCGGGTTTGAAACCAAACCACCTTAAAAATCCTCTTGTGCAGTGGTGTGTCCTCGTGTGATTGTTTCCATTTCTTCTATCTCCACTTCATAGGGACTTATAGTTTTTTTTTCACTTTCATTGTCATGGCCGAACACAGCACATACTGTGAGCTATTCACTGATGACAAGCTAACTTGCTATTTGAACAAAGGCTCACACACACATCTAAGAAAGCACTCTGATAATCTGAATCTACGCATGTAGATCTTAGGTGTTTGACATTACTCCGCTGCGTGAGTCTTCTGAGATTTTGTAATCTCAGGTCCATAGTTTCAATGGCTCATCATTTGTATGGTTATTTGTTTTCAAACTTTCAAAGGGGGCATATTTTTTAAGGGATCTATTCACCCCCCTCTAGATCCGATTACACCAAGGAAGGGACCCAATAATTGGTATTAGAGCTAAGCTCTATATACCTAGATCCAACGATCTTCAGAGGTTATCCTAGTGCAACCAATTTTGATTGTTGTTGCTGAACAATTTTCAATAAATTTCTTTATATGTATTTAAGTGTTTTTAAGTAGGCTGCCTGGTTTAGCAAAATGTGCAAAGTTGTTAACTCTTTGCGCTGCTCAAGGCACAATATGATAATGAACCTTTTTTTTAGTTGTGATTTATGCCTTCCTCATGGTTTAATCTTTCCGCTGATTCTCAGCTATGTCTACATTTGAGAATTCTTTTGTCCATAGCTAGTCTTGATTAAACTGAGATTTACATTCTGCTTTAATTGAACATTCATTTGATGGACTATGACTTGGAAAGGATATTATGATCTGGTATATCAAATGGTGATCAGTAGAAAGACATACTAAGTCTGTCTAGAGCACTCACTACGGGTGAGGTGATCTTCAAATCTAAGTTCTCCGCCTAGTACCAGATCTTAGTAAAATTAAAAGTCTGGCTCATGAAGGAAGCTATTTTGTCTTCAGATCTGAAAATATGATCACTGCCAGTTAATCTAAAATTCATCAGTATTGATTTTGATATTGTTTGCCCTCAGTGATCCTTGATACATCTGTTTATATGAAGAACCAGAATTGTTTTAAGTTCCAATCATTCTTTATTTCTCCCATACTAATTTTCATGTCACATCTTTGTTAGTCAAACGTCATGCACTGTCCTCCCGACTTTTTGATCATGGGAGAGACTACAGTTCATTGTGAGGTTCAAATGTTGTGCTTAAATGTGAATATGTGAATGTTCAGATTGTGAATGTAGCACCTACTCAAGGATGAGCATTTTGTTAAGAATATACTTGAGGGTTGGTTCTTGGTTATTTACTCACCTCCTGCTCAATCCTGACTGTAAATATGACTCACTTTGTTGAGTTGCAGTGAATGTATAAAACAATGCTCATATTTTAGCCTAGTTCAAAAAGTGATTTGTAAAATTTGTTAAGCATGATTCAAACGTGTGCCTCATCTCCCGTTCAAATTTGAAATATTGCACATTCATTTCTTGAGGAAGATAGCAATAAAATTCCTGCACCTTGCATTTGTGAAATGTCATTCATCCATACTGCATCTCAGGAACAGATTGAAGTTTGCACTTAAACATCAGCATGCTCAGCATAATCATGCATATAGTGCATGTCAAGCATAGAATGAAATCTGCATGTTGCACACATGACTGCGAAAGATATAAGATTTTGTGTGTGCATGTTTTGAGGTATGCTTTGCATGTTGCATCCTCCTAAGTGTGTGATGGGGACATCACCTCCCGTGCCCACACTCACGGCTCGTCTCCTCGCCCCGGAAGCACCCGACATTGTCTAGTCATTTATTTTGAGTCATATGTTGTATTTTCATATTTTATTTGAGTCATATCATTGTAATTTTCCTTTTATTCGAGTCCAGTACCTAGGTTAATGAGTCATCTACCTAAGTTAAGTGTCATAGGGTAGATTAGACTAGTTCATGGGCCTAATTCATTGGGCTAGGCCCAGGGGCGCCCCCTACCCCCTTGGTTATTTGTCATTGTAGCAAGAGTTAGGGACTTTTTGTAAAATGTGGGTTGCCTATATATAGGACCCCATTCCCCCCCATTTGAAGTCAATGAAATCGCCATATATTGAGTTCCAAAATTCAAGTTTCTTGTGGAGAGAATCCATTAGTGGGGTGTGAAGCCCTAGGGTGAGAAGCCCTTCCATTCCCTCTCTCTCTCTCTCTAAGGGGGGCGCCCCCTCTCTCTCTCTCTTCCCCCCTCCCCAAATTTCAAATTTCCCCTCTCTCTCCTCTCTCTTCCACCTAGGCTCCACCTCATCCACACACCACTAGCGACCCCAACCACCTCATCACTTCCCTAGGTGCATTCATTACCCCTCCACCAACTCCCACCAAATCTCCTCCCTCCCTAGGAGAATCTTGGCCTTCCCAACACAATCCACCCTAGTCCCCACACAATCTTACAGCTCCCAAGGGGAATTTGAATTGTTTCCCCGCACTCTCTCCACCCCTTCCACTTCCCTTCACCATTAGTCACCTCCCTCCCCTATCTCTTGTGCCATTGGAGCTACTCCCAGCTAGGCAGTTCGCAGCTCAGGATCTGCAGAGGACCAGAAGCTTGCAGAGGTGACCCTGACTTCATCCTGGCATCCCTGGAGGCCCAAGTGGTACCGTCAGAAGCGTCTCCCTATCCTTTTCGCAATAGCGGTGGTCTCGTCCCATTCTTAGCTCGTGGCTGCCCAGAGGGGCCGTTCTCCCCAAACTGTGCTTCTTCTCCCTGACTGTCAACCTGAAGCCGGTTGCAGAGGCTCCCACGGCCAACTTCCTGAAGCTATGAAGGCGGGCCTTGGCTGAGAGTTTCTAAACCGAGTCTACTTCCAGTATCAAGAAGTGAAACCCCGTTCGGCATCCAGAGCTGTGATTTCTCATTTTTCTCCCCCAGATGCGCTGTTCTATCCACTCTGGGATTGAACAGACACCCGATCACTGTTCGGGCTGTCTCTGTCCACTCCAACCTCCTCCGGCACCCCCGTGGGTCTCTGTTCGAAGAGAACTTGACAAAGAATCCAGAGACTCTAGCCAAGCCTGAATCGGAGCTGAGGAGCTTCCGTGGCAGCCTCGTCTTCCAGCAGTAGGGGTGCAGAAGCTACCAGAACTAGCAAGCAGAGGCACTGTTCACGACCTTGCCTCGACCATCGCCGTCATTCTGAAATTCCCCCAAAAATTGGACGTATTCTGAGTCAACTATGAAGATTTTGCCACTAGTTTCGTCACCAACGGAGCTCGGGGGAGTCTGCAGCAGTGCCGACACCGACTGTCTATCCTCTGTTCTAGAGAGTGGACAGAACAGTCATCATCCTTTCATTTAGTTCCTAGCTTCACTCTCCCCTCCCCGCCCGGCAGGCTTACAGCCCCTCCCTGTGGGAGGTAGTGTTTGAATGTAATTTTGATTTCCCTTCCCCAAGTTCAACCCCCTTGCATGGGGCGTAGTGATGTAAAATCTTGAACAGGTCGAAGCTACACCGGTGCGGCGTATGGGGAACCCACGCTTCCCCACTCGCCAACGTCTCCGAGCGGGACCAGTTTCTTCAAGCCGGTCGAGTAAGTGCTCTATCCCTTGCTCATATTTGGTGTCTTGTTCTTTCAATATTAGCTCGCAGCTCCGCTGGCCCATGAGAGTGAGTGCCTGGTTCGCAAGCTCCATTACTTCGAGTGGCCGCCGTGGAAGAGAGTGTAACCCATGCCCTCGGCACCCGGGTCGGCCCCATTGAGTTGGAACTCCAAACCCTTGGGAAAAAAAAACCTTGGTCTTGCTGGCCCTCTACCAGCAAGGGCCCAACCCTCACAACCTCCACTCGGCATCGCTGAGTTACCCCGGGATTTGGGTGAGTGTCGGGTGAGCATTTTCGGTCCGTTTCTATTGTGAATTGTGCTTTCTTGTTAAAGTCTAAGGTGCTTCGGTCTTGTGACTATCACCCCAAGGTGGTGTCACATCAATTGGTATCAGAGCAAGTCATTGACTTGTCTCTACAAGTCAAGTCGTAGGGCACGCTTGCATTGGAGTCATCATCGGTCTGACCCTTGCATTGTCCACCCACCATTGTCATCATTAAGTCTAGAGTCAAATGGCCCCTCTCCCAATCATATCCCATGCATACCTACCTAATGGAGAGCCCACAAAAATTGATTTCATTGACTTAGAGTCTGATAATTGGGTATCCCCCGATATCGTTGCCTCTCATTCTAGGACCGGACAAATTATGCACAATGGAGACCAAGTCTTTGTTGAATTCCATGGATGGTTTGGAAAGACTAAGTATTTTGATGGGGCTTGGTGTCAAGTAGGAACATTGGCGTGTCCATGTATAATCCTAGGAAAGAAATGGTTAGATGAAAGGAATCTCGACATCGACCCGACACGTCAGACTTGCCTAGTGCATCTGCCATACCTTCCGGAAGCCTTTAAATTCAACAACCTTAAACTCTCCCATTCGCCAGAGTCCCGCCCTTGTTCACCACCCCGGGTGCACCACACACCGGCTATCATCACCCCACCCTCAAAGAACCTTCCCAACCCATTAGCATTAGAAGAAGTAGCCCACCCACTTTGCCACATGGAGACAAATGCCCCTTCGGATCCTTTCCCCTCCATGGAGGGCACACATGTCCAAATTGAAGGGAAAGCCTCTCACAAGAATCTTCACCGTACACCACCCTCTCTAGATAAGACCGAATTCATCTTAGAAGAACCCCTTGTTAGGTGGCTAAGGGAGAGCTCGATTAGAGATATCGTGGCCCATACCTATCTACCCATGGAGCGAGACCTCCCTCTAGTGCCCATCCACACCACTCACACAACGATCCAATCCTACTATGAGGTAGAGGGTTTAGATGACCTCCTCAAAGGCCTAGAATGGCAGCTAGAGTTGACTTGCTTGTTGACCCTAGGGATGGCCCACCCAACAAACCTTAGTCGCATCCACCCCTATGATGGGTCTATCACCTCGGTCTGCAGCATTGGTTGCTAGACTAGCGACCTCCTTTTCCTTCTCCCTATGGTGGAAGAACCCATCTCGGTCCACTCCCCTACCATTGAGATCCCAAGTGCTTTGATTGGCCAACCCACTAACGACCATGGCCCAATTATCTTGGAGGAGGATGACCCATGTTTTTTGGGCTTTGAGAATGTGGAGTTCCTCTCTCTAGATAGCCATTTCCACGATCCCTTTGACCCCTTCTATACCCATGTGGCCCAACCATCTTACCCACCACCCACCCTTTCCTACCCTCACCCACCATATTGGGCCAAACCCACCTCATCCATGACCCAGGTTACACTAAAGGAACCATGACCTTAGGCAACACCCACCTAGAGATCGAGGAAATGCCCCACCCCGTATCCACCTTCCTAGATACCTTCGACCCTTTCACATGAAAGTTCAAAGGTCGTCCTACATCTATGCACATTGAAGTCACCTTTGGGATAAGCATGCATGTGTCTAGTCTTACCACACCACTTGGCATGAACACTATGTTGGTTCCATTCATTCACATCACCCACATGTCAAGTAGGAAACAAGAGTGGTCCATATTCGGGTGTAATGGTCCTCCTTCATTCATCATGGGTCGTAGACATGATAGGAGTATTCATGTATGTCCGGGTCCCTCAGCATTTGTCACCCCCATGCATGACCGGATCACCTATGGATGCCCCGGTCCTCCCCATTCCATCAAAGTCTTCTTAACGTCAAAGCATGATTGGTCTACTTTTGGTTGCCCAGGTCCACCCATCACCCCTAGAATGTCTGCATTCACACAATTGCATGAAAGCCTTCGCAAGCACATCAGCAAAGAAAATGAGATTTATAAAAGGCAGGCTGACTCCCCTCGGCGTCACCAAGAATTCCACGTGGGTGACTTTATGATGGTGAGGACGGAGAGGCTCTCCCCGGGAGCCATCTCCAAATTGAGACCTCGTGGGGCTGGTCCCTTCTAGGTTCTGAGGTGCATTGGCACTAATGCCTATGAGTTAGATCTTCCTGAGGAGTACGGAGTGAGCTCTACATTCAACGTGGCCGACCTAGTGCCATATAAGGGTCCCATGGTGGTACCCAGTGAAGATATTGAGCCCACACCCCTCATTGAGAGAGCACCCACCCGTGAGAAGAGTCCACTAACCAGGAGAGCCCAGCGTGAGCGAATTGAGCAAATATGGGATGAACATGTCACTGCCACCAGGAGTAAGGTGTATGAGCGCTGTCTCGTCGGGTGGATGGATCGGTCTCCTTCGTAAGACTTGTGGGCGGTATCACTTCTACACCCTCCGAGGAGGGAAGGACTCTTATGTTGTGCCCCTATGGTCACTTGAGTTCATATGGTCACTTGGGTCATTCGACATCATTCTATGGTCATATGAGTTCTAATGTATTCTTGGTTTTGATAATGGCTAAACACTATTAGTCATTGATGTTTTTCACCTTCATGTGATTGACATACGTGATGTTTTTGTTCATGATAGGTGCGCCAATGAATGGACAAGGAATCAAGTGGAAATGGTGAACGTGAACGCTGAATGTTGCGCCCTCACACGCGGATCGACCTGCACGGTTAGGTCGCGGGGATCGACCTGCCCGGTCAGGTCGCGGGGGTCAAGGGGGCAGCGCCCCTTGTGGGGGTTTCCGGGGGCGGAGCCCCCGGAACAAAATTTAAAAATGATCATAGCATAATCTAAATTGATTTCAATCCCAAAATACATGAAATTGATGAGAACATGAATATCTTGACCTATGGACATGTTTTCTTGGGCTAACAGTTCAATTTTGCAGGTACAGGTCTTTCCGGTCGACCTACACGCTTTGGCCGGTCGACCTGATTTGCCAGAGCCTCAGAATGTCAACGTTTACAGATTTCGGTCGACCTATACACCTTGGCCGGTCGACCGGTTTTCCCAGAACCGAAATGATGACGTTGTTACAAGGTTCGGTCGACCGCCCCCAGGTGTCCGGTCGACCGGTTTTTCCAGAGCCGAAAAGTTCTGACTGCAGCAGGTTCCGGTCGACCGGCCCATGAATTCCGGTCGACCGCCAACCCCGATGCAGCCTTGTTTGACTTCGAAATCAACCTCGTGGCTAGCCCCTTTCCATGGATTTGTTTAATCAAACCTTACCTAATCTTCCATGATTTGTGGATCTGGTCTAGGGGGCATCTATGGACCATTCAAGGGTTATAAAACTAACACATGAGGGGTTAGAAACCCTAATGCTTCAAGGGGCTTCTTGTGAGATATAGGGTGGCTGCAAGAGAGCTTGGAGACGAGCTACTGTTCACGTGAACAGTAGTTCGTGAAGGTGTTCTTCATCCAATCAAAGGGGAATCAAGCTCAAATCAAAGCCAACAAATCTCAAGGAAGATTACATCAAAGCAAGGCTATCAAAGTGATCCAAGGAAGCCGGTTTGATTCAAGTTCTTCAAGGGAAATCATCTACATCCATTCAAGCTCTTTCAAGCTCATCCAAGGTGATCTTTCAAGCATTCAAACTCCTAGGAGCTAAAGAAGCAATCAAGATTCAAGGTAGCTTCATCATCTCATTCATTCATTCAAAGAAATTCAAAGAGAAGATCAAGAAAGAAGAATTGAAGGAAGAGGTACTGTTCACGTGAACAGTACTCCGTGAAGAACATTCATCCAATCAAGGGTGAATCAAGAAGATTGAGTTGAAGCCAAGAGGAGCCTTGTTGCTGATCAACATTCCATACAAGGGCCAATTCATTTTCACTCATAACTCAATCTCTTGTTTTAGTTCATTCACATTTGTTTCATTTTCATTATTGTTTAAACATTGAAAGTGTGATTCATCCCTACCGGTGGTTAGTAGGAAGGCAATTGGAGGTTGTTCCAATTTACGGTTGACATCCCTACCAGGTGGTGAGTAGGAAGGCAATCGGTGGTTTCTGATTTGCGGTTCTGTGCGCTGCACAAGTGAAGCCTCACCGGGTTTTGGTGAGGGGTGGACGTAGGGCTGAGGATTCAGTCTGAACCACCTTAAAATCCTGTCTAGTGTGATTTGCTTGTGTGATTGATTCGTTCTAGGTGCATGCTTAGGATCGAATTGTTATATATCTTGCTTATCTTGCTAAGCAAATCATAACGCACTTGGAAGCTAGTTTCTATTCCGCTGTAATTCATTTTAACTAGCTATATAGATGGCCACATTGCGAAAAGTGGGGCTGATCTATTCACCCCTCCCCTCTAGATCCGCTGTCCACTACACAACATCTTACTCGACGGAGTCGAGTTCTCCGCACCCCGACAGTATGATGGGGACATCACCTCCCGTGCCCACACTCACGGCTCATCTCCTCGCCCCGGAAGCACCCGACATGGTCTAGTCATTTATTTTGAGTCATATGTTGTATTTTCATATTTTATTTGAGTCATATCATTGTAATTTTCCTTTTATTTGAGTCCAGTACCTAGGTTAATGAGTCATCTACCTAAGTTAAGTGTCATAGGGTTGATTAGACTAGTTAATGGGCCAAATTCATTGGGCTAGGCCCAGGGGCGCCCCCTACCCCCTTGGTTATTTGTCATTGTAGCAAGAGTCAGGGACTTTTTGTAAAATGTGGGTTGCCTATATATAGGATCCCATTCCCCCCCATTTGAAGTCAATGAAATCGCCATATATTGAGTTCCAAAATTCAAGTTTCTTGTGGAGAGAATCCATTAGTGGGGTGTGAAGCCCTTGGGTGAGAAGCCCTTCCACTCTCTCTCTCTCTCTCTCTCTCTCTCTCTAAGGGGGCCGCCCCCCTCTCTCTCTCTATCTTCCCCCCTCCCCAAATTTCAAATTTCCCCTCTCTCTCCTCTCTCCTCCACCTAGGCTGCACCTCATCCACACACCACTATCCACCCCAACCACCTCATCACTTCCCTAGGTGCATTCATTAACCCTCCACCAACTCCCACCAAATCTCCTCCCTCCCTAGGAGAATCTTGGCCTTCCCAACACAATCCACCCTAGTCCCTACACAATCATGCAGCTCCCAAGGGGAATTTGAATTGTTTCCCTCCACTCTCTCCACCCCTTCCACTTCCCTTCACCATTAGTCACCTCCCTCCCCTATCTCTTGTGCCATTGGAGCTACTCCCAGCTAGGCAGTTCGCAGCTCAGGATCTGTAGAGGACTAGCCGCTTGCAGAGGCGACCCCGACTTCATCCCGGCATCCCTGGAGACTCAAGTGGTACCTTCGGAAGCGTCTCCCTGTCCTCTTCGTAACGGCGGTGGTCTAGTCCCATTCTGAACTCGTGGCTGCTCGGAGGAGCCGTTCTCCCCAAACTGCGCTTCTTCTCCCTGACTATCAACCTGAAGCCAGTTGCAGAGGCTCCCACGGCCAACTTCCTGAAGCTCTGAAGGCAGGCCTTGCCTGAGAGTTTCTAAACCGAGTCTACTTCCAGTATCAAGAAGCGGAACCCCGTTCGGCATCCGGAGCTGTGATTTCTCATTTTTCTCTTCCAAGTGCACTGTTCTATCCACTCTGGGACTGAATAGACACCCGATCACTGTTCGGGCTATCTCTATCTACTTCGACCTCCTCCGGCACCCCCATGGGTCTCCGTTCGAAGAGGACTTGACAACGAATCCAGCGACTCAAGACAAGGCTGAATCGGAGCTGAGGAGCATCCGTGGTAGCCTTATCTTCCAGCTATAGGGGTGCAGAAGCTACCAGAACCAGCAAGCAGAGGCACTGTTCACGACCCTGCCCCGACCATCGCCGTCATTCTGAAATTCCCCCCAAAATTAGACGTCTTCCTGAGTCAACTAGGAAGATTTTTCCACTTGTTTCGTTGGCAACGGAGCTCGGGAGAGTCCGCAGCAGTGCCGACACCGACTATCTATCCTCTGTTCCAGAGAGTGGACAGAACAGTCATCATCCTTTCATTTAGTTCCTAGCTTCACTCTCCCCTCCCCTCCCGGTCGGCTTACAGCCCCTCCCTGTGGGAGGTAGTGTTTGAATGTAATTTTGATTTCCCTTTCCCAAGTTCAACCCCCTTGCATGGGGCGTAGTGGTGTAAAATCTTGAACAGGTCGAAGCTACACCGGCGCAGCGTGTGGGGAACCCATGCTTCCCCGTTCGCGCACGTCTCCGAGCGGGACCAGTTTCTTCAAGCTGGTTGAGTAAGTGCTCTATCCCTTGCTCATATTTGGTGCCTTGTTCTTTCAATATTAGCTCATAGCTCCGTTGGCCCGTGAGAGTGAGTGCCCAGTCCGCAAGCTCCATTGCTTCGAGTGGCCGCCGTGGAAGAGAGTGTGACCCATGCCCTCAGCACCCGGGTCGGCCCCATTGAGTTGGACCTCCAAACCCTTGGGAAAAAAAACCTTGGCCTTGCTGGCCCTCTACCAGCAAGGGCCCAGCCCTCATAACCTCCACTCGGCATCGCTGAGTTACCCCGGGATTTGGGTGAGTGTTGGGTGAGTGGCCGCCAATTTCAGTCCGTTTCTATTATGAATTATGCTTGCTTGTTGAAGTCCAAGGTGATTCGATCTTGTGACTATCACCCCAAGGTGGTGTCACATCAGTGTGCTTGCATGCCATGACTTCATGGTATATCAAATGGTGACGAGAAGGAAGGCAGGTTAAGCCTGTCTGAAAGCTATCACCATGCGAGAGAATGTGCCTCCGCCTAGTACCATGAGTCAATTGCACATATAGGTCATAGGATGCATACTTATCTGTTAAAACTTCATTGAGTATTTAAATGCTCATGCACATAGATAGGTTTGCTCATATGCATGTTCCCTTTCAGAATCAACTGCATAACATCAGTGTTTAAAAACCCAAAAAGAATATTTGAAATTCATGCATACATTTAGGGGGAGTTAAAAGGTCTAAAATTTCCACATTCAAGTTGCATGTTTTAATGTTGTTGCAAACTGCAATGGATGTGATGTTGTTCAAGAATTTTGTTTTGAAAATTCTTCTATCTGATACATGTGCGTCGACGCACTGATTAGGATGCGTCGACCCATCAGTTCAATATGATCAAATCTTGTGTTCTGGCAAACCAAGCTGAGTCGACTCACTGATTAGACCAGGTCGACTCATCCACCTGTAATTAACAGCTCCACTATGTCTTTCAATGGGATTATTGCACTTCTTTGCTCTCAAAGCCAATCTGGAATGCCTAATTATATGTTTTTCACTCTCATTCCACGACTGGGAGAATCTGAGCTGATTGACCCTGTGAAAAATGGTGAACTAAGAGTGCAATAAGGAAGATAACCTTGCAGGTGTGCCTTGAAAATAAGGAGCATGAAGCCATCTCTCAATCAAAGAAGTCAAGCTACACGGGCCATGCTGGAAGTTATAGATTTCTTCAAGGATAAAATGAAAAACTTATGTGCAAAGAACTCAGGTGCTATCCTTCTCAATTCCTATAGAACAAATGTTGTATCGATGACAATAGCATCTGAAATTCTCATATTGTTGAGTGTATGAAAATATTGTTGTTTGAATGAATATGTCTGGGGCTTGCATACATGAAAATAAATTTGCATTGCACTTTATATGTCATAATGCATGTAATGTCAAATTGAGGGGGTGTCATCATTGTAGTCGTTTCTGATCCCTTCAGTGCATAATCATATCATGATCCTCTGGTATATCAGATGCTGGCATGTAGAAGGGCAGGTCAAGCCTGTCTAGAAACTGTCACTATGCTTAGAGGACCACCTCCGCCAAGTACCAGAAGTCACTTGTGCATTTAGACATAAGCCATTCCAATGTGAGTCAAAAGGTTTCTAAGCTTATTAAAATGAATGGCTGGATTGAGGGGGAGCTGAACTGCTTCGGTCCAAATATGTTGGACAATGTGTTTTTTCTATAAGTACATGAATTCATTTGTTGAAATAATCAAAGGGAATCTAATTTGATTGTGAAGACTATTTCTTTTCAAATTATGTGCTTCCTTTCCATGACTATTGTACAAAATGATTCAGTTTAGGAGGAGTTGTTAAATTCATAAAAAGTTGAAAACATATATGAATTTGTATTCTTAATGTGCACATAAAGATCTAATTGTCATGATTGATATATCAAAGTTTTGACATGTCTTATATTAAAGAAATTGTTGAATGAAATTGATCTAAAATTGAAGTTTTCTTGCAAATCATCCCATCTGAAGAGCAGGCCAACTCACTATGTCTGATATGTCTTCCTAATCCTTTGTATGATATCTCAACAATTCTTGTGTCAAACACAACACCCTTTATCGTACTGCATCATTTTGTGTTTGCATATGTCCATAAGATGTTGTCAAATTTTTTTTAAAGATGACGGTGCATCGACACACCCAAGAGCTGATGTCGACACCGCAGTTCAAATTTCATGAAATTCTTGTTATGTCTGTGATTGTGTGTTGACTCCATGTGTCGACGCAATAGGCCAATTTTGATGAACCTGTTCATTTCTTCAGTTCTTTCTCGTCTAAATTGAACTGTGATTATTCCTTCCTCATGTGCATAATGTCTATCATTCTCTTAAACAACATCCATTGAAAATCATTTCCCAAG
Organism: Amorphophallus konjac; assembly: GCA_022559845.1. Taxonomy (NCBI): domain Eukaryota; kingdom Viridiplantae; phylum Streptophyta; class Magnoliopsida; order Alismatales; family Araceae; genus Amorphophallus; species Amorphophallus konjac. The sequence continues at coordinate 127,890,168 of CM040129.1, forward strand.
GAGGAATTTTCTTGTGCTAATCTGACTGAGTTCATACACTCAGGGGGAGCTTAAACTTAATATTTTCCTCTTAGAGCTTCCTGCAAATAATTCAGATCAAACCCAAATGAATTGATGGTTTGGAGTATATAAACCTTAAATCTGGGTTTAAGAATCTTGAAAATGACCATCTCAGTGTATGGAATAGACTTAAAACAGACATAAAGAAATATGACCTCATCTACTCTTGAATTCTTAATTTTGAAAGTATTGAGGCCACCCGGGTTAAAGATTCTTACGTTGAGTATTATTGTTAAACATTGAAAATGAACTGATGAATTTGAAAGGGAAATTGTCTAAAAAAAATAAAAAATTGAATTTGCAGAGCAATGACTATGACCAACTGAGAAACTATGGACCCTTCACCAAGGAAGTGATCGGAACTAAGTCATGAAGTAAAAGTCTAGTTAACTCTATTTAAAAATAAAATATTGAGTAAAATCAAAACAAAAGACAAAGCAATGGCTAAAGTTCATTGAGAAATCATGTCCCTTTACCCAAGAAGTGACGTGGATTGTGTCATGATGTGACAAGCCACCTCTGTTCATGAATGAGACAAGATGATGAGTAAAACTCTGAGTAACTGGAGAGTCTAGCATCTGATCAATGTGTCGCCTCATGCCAAAGGAGTAAACTCTATCTGACTGTTCTTGAAAAATAAGTAAAATAAAAAATCCGTCAAGAAAGAAATGAATTTTAAAAGGCTGACCCTAAAAAGAATCCTACACCTTAAGATGTTTGTTCTCAATACTAGTTAAAATTCTTTCTAGGGGTGTCTCATGAAATCACTAAGCAAGTTGAAAAATAATGGGGGCAAGGCCTTTAATCTTAAAATTCTGTTTTAGCTCTATTAAATATGATAGAACATATTTTGGGCTTATGAACTTTGAACCATTATTGCAATTAATGGTCTTGAATTATGCTACTCTAAAAGGAGAATGTTAATTTTTTTAAAATAAAAACCCCTGATGTGCGGGCTTTGTTAGATGCCTCCTTCTGTGTGAGCTGTTCAACCTTTCTCCACTACAACTCTTTACTTCTAGAATGCATTGTTGGGGTGTTAGACACAGATTCAGAGGGGGGTGAATGAATCTCCCCTTTAACATTTTGCTTAGATCAAAAAACTCTTGATGTAAATCGTGCCGAGATAGAACTGGATGGCTCAACTAAACGGATAAACTGTTGAGGTTCAACTTCGAACACTGAACATGCATCAAGTACTATATGAACTCTAAATGCAGCAGAAGACTGGTACTGAGATATACTGCTGTGAAACCCACTACCTCTATATTAAGTACACAATTCAGAAACGTTTTCACAGTAGAGGCAAATTGATCAAAATCAATTACCCTGTGAAGGAGGTAGAAGATAGGGAATCATACACACTCGCAAACCACAGAACACATGAAATTTTAGATGGTTCAGTCTGCTGCCCGCAGACCTACGTCCATCCCCCACTCAAACTAGAGTGAGGCTTCCCGCTGATACACAACTTAAACTGCTGGGCATTACAGCTTGCCTACAACTGCTGAGCAACACAGCTTGCTTCTGCTGAGCAATCACAGCTTGCTGTCCAGAGGAACCGATCCTCTGCAACGTTGGGCAACACAGCTTGCTTTCAGAACAAAGGTTTAAAAAGAAAAACAAAAGATGGAAAATCACAACACCAGAAAGCTGGAAACGATCTTAACACAAATGTGGCTCTCGCAGGAGCTGACTGGCTTGGATCTGATCCAAAGACCAGTAGAACAGGATTTTCAGCAAAGGCTTCAACCTCCTCTCCTCGAGCTCTCTCTCTCTCTCCTTTTTCCTTTTTCTTCCTCGAACTCTCAGTCTCTTCCTCTTTCCTTCTTCACACTGCTCTTGTGCTCTTCCTTTGGACTGTCTCTGATCTCTCTCTCTCTCTCTCTCTTTTTCTCTTTTGGCTCTACTCTCTCTCTTTTTTTCTCTTTTGGCTCTACTCTCTCTTTTCTCTGTGTCCCTCCTCAGATCTCTTATATTCATCATCTTCTCCTTTGATCGTAGAAGAAGGGTTTTATATAACTTCAAGCTTGGGACCCACGAGCTAACAGGTTGGGCACGTGGAGGGAGCACTCCCGCCATGAGAATTAAGGAATCCCTTAGCCACGTGTCAGAATCTTGGCGCTTTAGCTATCCACGTGGTAGCTTCTTCCAGGGATGATCCACCTTGGATCATGTGCCAATTATTGGTTATGCTGTCCTCACAAACTCATGCTCTAGTTGTGACTTAGACTCCTGTCAATAGGTTACAAAGCAGTTTGTCAAGCATGTTATAGCCATGAGATTCATCCTTCATATGCTCAGACCTTATAAAAACATGCAAGGTCCTACTATATGCAAAGATGAGATGTGCATTGACCCCATTATACACAAGGTGCAGCCAGCATGGACTATGTATACAGGATAACGAAATGTGCACGGACCTTGTAACAACTAGCGTGGAAGTGTGCACAGACCGTATGCATAGACGTAGGCTATACAGAAGATGATATATGCACTGAGTTAGCATCGCACAAGAATGAAGTGTGCACAGACTTGATGAAATATATGAACTAATGTGCACGGACCTTGGGGAACTTATTATGAGACATGCACATACACTGCATGACATGCACAGACTTCATAGGTAATGATATAGACACATGCACAGTCATTGATGAAAAGTAGGAAGAAGGTATGTGCAAGATGCAAAGAATGCACCGAGATGCATAGCTATACTACAGTGATCTGCACGGACTCTGTTAAGCACAAGTCGAAACATGCACAGATTCTAATATGAAAGATGCACTGACTCAGATATACAACAGCGAGTGTTGCATCGATCTATTCCGCATGCAGCAACACAGGTTTCACCGACCTTATGCTCCGTCACACAAGATGTGCACCAACTTTATTGCGCGTTCAACAGACCATGCACCGACTAGGCCTGCGTGCAGCGGCAAGAGTTGCACTGACATTGTGAATGCATACAATGCAAATTGCATCGAGTACAGTGTTGCACACGCCAGATATGCATCGACTATAATCTCCACAGTGCGATCTTGCACCGACTTGGCTACCGTGCTGCACAAGAGTTGCACCGACATGATGCTAGCCGGATACACAGATTGCACCGACTTACATCTGCCAAGGCAGTGCACGGACTAGAATGCACAGACCTAAATGCTCATGTACAGTGACATGCACTGACTTTGCTGTGTAGTCTAACTAAGATGTGCACGAACTTTGGCCTTAGACAAATGACCCTGCACAGACTTAATGGTGCGGACACCGGAGCGAGCGAATAGCACGCATCGGCGAACCGACGGGTACCATACGCGGAGCTCCAACTGGACTACATCGGCTTCCCTTTCAAGTGGGGACAATTTGGCTTCAATATGGATCCTTTTTGCATGAAAATTGGGCTTGTAATGGTCTTTAAACTTGTGCTTTTATATTGGGCTGCTTGTAAGGCCCTTAAATGGCCAATTTGGTTAAGCCCCATTAGAATACATTAAGAAGGAATGGCCTTGGACCATTATGATGGATCCATAAGCCATGAAGGGCCCAATTGGGCTTCCTTCATTCATGGGCTATCTAGATTAGAATGGCCTTAAGCCATATTGGTTCCATATTGGTTGAATGGGCTTGGCCATGGCCAAACTTGGCCCATTCAAAGCGCATGAAGGGGGGAGCCCCCTATTTTGGCCATATTAGGCTAGTTTGTTTGAATTTCTTTTCTTCCCTCCTTCATTTACCACATGGGGACATAAATGGCTGCTGGTCTAAGGGAAATGGCTGCCACCTACCTCCCTTTACTTGAATTTCAATGGTAGGTAAGTCTTATGTTTCCTTGTCCCCCCCTCCCTTCCTATGTAGTCAAAGGGGCGCACCCCTCTCCCCCTCCCCTTGGTTCCATTGAACCATTCAGCCCCCTCCCCCTTGCTAAACTCTATATAAAGGCTTGTATGATGATGGGTTAAAGGTTAATGAAATTTTTTTGAGTAAGATTTGCATTAAGAGAGTGATTCTCTTCTTTCCTTCTTGGGTGTGATACCCTTGTTCAGTCCTGTGACGGGACAGAAATTGGGAGTGTGATTCACCCCCATATGTCCCCCATCCCCTTACTATCTGCTTCTACCAAAATTATCCTTGATACTTCTACGAGTTAGGAAGAATTGAGAGGTGGTTTCGCATCGATCGGAGTTTGGGATCGCCAGTGGTGATTTTTCTCGTGATGGCGCGCAGATCTGATCCAACCTGCTGCCCAGATCTAAAGTTTTCTGATTACAAATTTCTCCAGATCGCCTCTCAAGTCTTCTGGAGCTGATTCTTGGAGTGATCGTAGGATTTTGAGTCCTCTTCATGTTGCGGCTGGTCTCTCCTCGATCCGAGACCTGTACTGATCGTGGCGACGATTCTCGTGGGATCGCGCGAGCTGATCTGAGCAGGCCCGGCTCAGGACCAGAGTCGATTTCCAGAGTCTGTCCCACCTCTCCCGGTTGAGATCTGAGTGAGCCCTTTGAACTACGTCTTCCTCTGGACGTCGCCAACGATCTCCCACAAACGGCGACTCGATCCGACATCGGAAACTAATTTTCCATTAATTACTGGTGTTTCTGTGCAGTTCTGTGAGCACAAAATTAGAAGCTGAAACAAGTCACTGCTGCGCCCAGATCTAAAAGGATATGATCACACCCTTCGGAGTGGATAAACTAAGTCATGTCGCCGACATTCTCCAACAAACGGCGCTCCGATCGGGCATCGGATCTGGCCGTACCGGCCTCCGCAAGTTCGCTGCACAGGGTGACCAGCGTGGACAGAACCGGGTCGATTTCCCCTCGGCGTACCCGATCGGCTCCGGCTCGCGTCCCTCGCCTCCTGCGAGTGTGGCCCGTCAACCCACGTTCCAGCAACTCCAAATTTGGCCATTGTAACCCTATACCTCCTTGCGTGGAGTGGGCATTAAGTTCTGCAATTGTAATTTTAACCGTTATGTGTATTGGGGTTGTTTGGATTCGGCCAGGAATTCTTCCCCACGCCTAGTCATGGAGGTACGCGCTCGTTCCTCTCTCACGTTGCTGGTTTAGTATATTATCATATATGATGCGTTTGTGAGATTAGGGCCGTTCGCTAGCTGCAAATCACCGCGATTGTGAGTTGTGAGCGCCCGTTCCTTAGCTCCAGTCGAGCACCGAGCTCGGACTGCACCACTCTAGGCGACAGTGGTTCCTTAACTGCTGCGATCCCCACGTTTCCCTCGCAAGGGACGATCATCGGGATACCTAGTGTTGCTGTTGAGAGACGTCTCCACCCGGAGAACACCACGGTGGTCAGCCGCCTGGCTTGCCTTTAGCGTGTTAGTGCTGGCCACACATCGAGTCCGTCGTACGTCTTAGCCCGGTCGTCAACCGTCCCGCATCACTTAAACACCAAATTGCACTGACTTAGCATGCTGAACCATGAGTATGCATCGACATAATGTGCTGAACGTAAGTGAATGCATTGACCTTGAAATGCACAGACCTATATGCACACGAACAGTGACATGCACTGACTTTAAGCAATGCATTGACTTTAAGTAATGAAATGCACTGACTTCAACAATGTAATGAATGTATGCACCGACCTCAGCAGAGGTTGCACCGACCTTCCTTACAAGTATGACTAATGCAGATGATCCATAGTGTGACATCATAAACACCACAAGGTTATACTAATGCAACACCAGATTAGTCATAGTGCTGACATCATCAAAACCACAGGGGTACAACAATCTCCCCCTTTTTTATGATGGCAACACTATGAGTCATACTCATTCATATCAGACCATTCTTCTCCCCCTTTGACTTCATCAAAAAGGAAAGAATAGTATTAATCATGGAGAAATCAGGCAAATCTCCTCCTTAATCTCAGACTAAAGCTGATGAGTCAATATTCCAAAACTATTGTCGGACAAGCAGAATTGAGTCTGATACCACTATTTGATAAACTCAGTAGACTGATACCAATTGTGATGAAAAGTGATATCAACAAAAGCACAGGTGAAGTCATAAAATTTTCCAGGTCGAACTCAAGAGGCATCAAGATTTGTAAGCAAAGGATACCAATGAATTTTTCAGGTCGAACAGCTGCTAGAGACCGAGTACAAGAATTTCACAAGATAAATCAACATTCAGACTTCAGAGTGAGTGATCAGATAGAAATTGAATTGGAGGTGAGTTGACAACAAAATTCAGATCATGACAATTTATGTTAAGAATATTGAGCAAGAGTGGAGCACAGAACTGACTGGATTGCCAATGAATAGATAAGGCAGAAAGATTCTCAACAGGATACCAAATTCATAAGTTTTGATAAGCAAATTTCAGACTCTTCTATTATAATAGATTATGAATGAGTCTAAGCTGACCAATATGATTTAATCATGATGTATACAAAGTTTATCAATGAAAATCAATACTCATATCTGAAATCAAGTTTTAATAAAGATGAACCAATTGCACATATGATATTCTTGTTTAACCTCCTTCTATCTTACTCATTCAAACTCAATGACTCCTTTGGGAGTTACAAAAGATAGTATTGAGATTAAACAAATATGAGTGTGACTGAACCTGTCTTTAGTTTTTTTATATTTTTCTTTTATTCAGTAACATTATTTTTCTTGAGCAAGTCTGGTTAAATCAACACCTTTTTACGTGAGGCACAACACGTCTTAGGTGAAGTGACCCAGTTACTCAGTGTGACAACCATATTACCTCTCAATGAGAACAGAGTTAGAAATTTGGAGTGTCTTTTTACATGAGGAGACACCTTGATCAGAGGCCAGAATCCCCTGTTACTCAACACAACCATGCCATTGCTCTGCCAGATTTTCAATCATTTTATAGCAGAGGTAACTATGACACTTCATGACATGGGTTGACTCTATTTCTTTGATAGAGAACCCAGTTTCTCTGTGACCAAAGTCATTGCTCTATCTTTAGTTTTCTTTCAAATGTTTTCATATTTTTCAGACAATGCTCAGTACATTGAAATGTTTAAGAATAATACTTACTACATGTATTTTATCCAAAGGAAGCCATGTTTTTAAAGTTTTAGATTTCAGAAGATTTTGCATGAAATTACATGAGACACTTGGTTAAGATAAATAATGATTCATGTTGGGTCCCGTAGTGCAGGAACACGGATCTAGAGGGGGGGTGAATAGATCCTTTTACTAAAAACTATGTCCAATTAAAAACACAGCTAGCACACAGCGGAATATACAAGATTGAGTAATTTAATCTAAACAGGTTTAAACTAGATTCACTCAATCTCACCGAGCTCACACGATTGCACAAACAGATATGATAGAGAACACACAATCACAAGAATCAAACCACAAGACACGAGGATTTTTAAGGTGGTTCGGGACCACGACGGGCTCCCTACGTCCACCCCTCACCAAACCAGTGAGGCTTTACTACGTGCTACAAAAGTAGCAACACGGGGACGAACCCCAACAACACACACGCTGCTTTCGCAGCAAACCACACACGAGGCCTTGCCTCAAACTGCTGCCACAGTAGCACGCACACACATACACACACACACACACGTTGGGGAACACACCCCGAACTGAATACTTCACACGGAGACACAACTCCGTCCACACACACGTAGGGCAATGCCTACACAACCACACGGGAGAAAACTCCCAACCACACACGCGGATATACTCCGCACAAATCGACTCACATATGACAACACACACACTCGGAGACCCCTTTCTCCGAACACCCACACAAAGTATTCTCTCAAATGTTTATGAAGCAATGACAAATATATGCTAAGACCCTCCACACAAATTATATAGATGAAAACTGGAAAGTTGCATCAAGTAAAAGGCTCCCCCTTCTTCAACAAAATCAGATTCTCCTTGGCTCTTGACGGATGATCATGATTTAGACATCATCTTCTTCCTCTCCTCAAGGCATTCCTCTTTTCCTTCTTCCATTTTGTTCTTCACCTGAAAGAATAGATAGACAGAATAATAAGCCCAAACTTTGAGCTAATCTCTAACAAGAATATGAAAATGAATGGTTTAGAGATCCCCCTCTTCTTCACCTATACGAATGAATATATGAGTATTAGAAATATTGTATCACAAAAATCACAGCTCATGTATATATTGTAAGAGAGAATGGATAGAAGACACATGATGCCAAGTTCAAGGAGATAATGTTTATAGCAAATGTCTAGAACAGAACTAAGAGCAGCTGGAGAACTAAAAGCAAATGGATTTTTCAGTGGATAGAGCTCCCCCTTTTTGTTTCATCGAATAGGCTTAAGCTTCTCTGCAGGATGAAGAACGTTCTTGAAGGAAGATGATCGATTCTTGCATGGACAGGGCTTGTATCTTATTTTTCCACGTAGCTTCCAGTAGATGGTTGTTTGGAGATTTGAAACCGCCTTCTTCCCTTCACATACAAGCTTAGAACAATGTGGAAGAAGCCATGGAGCTGCTACCTTCGACCTGCACTCACAAGGGTTAGAAAACACCCAAATTTCATATCTAGCTTCTTGTTTTTTAGGGTTTGCAACCCAAGAGATGTATATATGTGTTTGGACGGTCAAGAGACAGCCCTGGGACAAGATCCACAAGTCATGGAGTGATTTGTGGAAGTTGGACTCAGATTGGAAGACTTTAGGAGTAAGAAAACGGCGGTCAAAAATCACGGCTGGAGGTCGAATCGGAAAGGGTCGACCCCAGGGTCGACCCTCGGGCAAACAGAAGCCAAACAGAAGTGATATTTGGTTCTGGGTTACAGGGGTCGACCCCAGGGTCGACCCTCGTGTTTCCAGAACCCAACCAGAACCACATTTGGTTCTGGGTTACAGGGGTCGACCCCAGGGTCGACCCCAGGGTCTACCCCTTTCAGTAGGGTTCAAAAATAGTTCTGTTTTGAACAGCACTTTAGAGGGTCGACCCGATGGGTCGACCCCTTCTTGTTTGGGTCTGGAAAAGAGCTAAAACCTCCATCAAATCAATGGGAAACAATTGATTAAATGTTACCAAAATCCCATTAAGATCAACTATGATTTTTCATCCTGAAAAACATGATAAAGCAAGAGGTTAGATCATGATCAAAATATATGGGTCATGCATTAACATGTGAAGCTAGTTTTGAGACCGAGACCTAAATGACATGAAATATGATTACGAAATCATTAGCATGAGGCATATGAGAATCCCCATGAAAGATCTGTATGAAAGAACTAGAGAACCTAATTTTCTAACTCAAGATTAGAAGAGTATCACCATGGATTCCAATATAAATTCTTACCTTGAATCCATAACAATGTGGGAAATAATAACCTGCAGTCTCTGGGAATTTAGAAGCAAGTTAATATTAAACCAACGAATCTGAAGATCCCAACTTCAACCCAATTCTCCCACGAACCATTTCAAAGCATTTAAGCCATATGATCAGAAGGACAAGGAACCATCATTCAAACTCATCAAACCACACATCATTACCTTGGGGGCAAACAATTGTATTTGCATCTCAATCAATCACTCAGCATTATCGAAGTACGCATGAATAGCATGATGCTCAATAGACATTTATCCAAGCATGTTTTCCAAAAAATCTTTCTCATTGAATACAAAGCAATCTCACATGACGCACAAGGCCAAGCAACAAAGTCATTTTGTAATCATCAAAATCACATACACAACAATTCAGATATTTTCAAGTATTTTACATCCAAACTTAATGAATACATTAGACTTAAATCAATTTGATTCATCAGATATTCTTAAGCCAGTATAATAGAAGATTCTTCTTTTAAGAATATGTCTGATTTATGATTAGGGTACACAGATTCAAATCTTCCAACTTTCAAATGAATAAACATTGACAATGCAACCAATCAGTAGGAACAATAAGAAATTTTCATTGAGAGAGAGAGAGAGCAGAAGACAGCAATGATGTAGCAAGGGGTATGCACTTGAGTAGTTCAGCTTAGAAACCAATAGCTGGGTCTGGAATACAGACAGATCAGTTTGATAGTAGTGACAAGAGTTTAAGTGAGGCTCTTCTTCAGCAAATTAAGGTGTAGCATAGAGAAATTTCAGGTTTAAGACATGAGTTATAGGAAGAGCAGAGATTGCAGAAAAAATGAGAATGTGGCTAGTTAAAAGAAATATCGGTTGACTGAATGAGCAGTTCAGGTCTATCGAATTGACATTGAGAAAACACAAGAATAGCCAACAGTTTTATAAACAATACAAAGGCTCCTCCTGACTAAATGCAAGAGATATCAAGTGCATTGTATATGTCATAATGAGGAAAATGACAAGTATGAAGCATGAGTACTCATGAGCTCCCCCTGAATGCATGCACTCAACATTCTTTTTGGTGTTTTCAATTAATGCAATGCAATTCTCCTTTTTGAAATTTTCAACATTGATGGACTGCTATGCAATTCACTACATGTATGCGTATGCAATGAGTGGCATGAGTCATCCTGCAGGGGTAGCCAAACTCCCCCTGACTAAATGCATTAAGAAGCTGACATTTAAGAGCCACAAACACATAGATCATTGTGCAAGAAAACTCTTGAATTATACTCATAAAGCAAATATGCAGTGCATTCTATTATAATGTGCATTCCAGATTTTCAGAAAAGTTCAGTTAGAATATGCACAAACAAATTAACATTTTATGCAACCATCTAAAATAGAAAAGAAAACTCAGATGACAAACCTTAAATAGAATTCACAGAGCTGACCTGAAAATTGCAGACGTGGTGTTTTCACACTTGAGTGCCTTCGTTTATTAACCCCTTGTTTATTTCCTTCCAAGACACACCTGCAAAACATCAAAGTATTTTGCACAGGAAGGTACCCAAGCAGTCTTGGGTCCTGAAGTGATAGTGGCACCTTTGAAGGGTGCTCTTGGTGAGGACACCCGAGCAAGAATACGGCTCGACTCGGAGAGCCGCTGGTACCGGACACGCAGCACGACTCGGTTGACACCGACCTCTTTGTGGCTAGGGGACAGTCTAGAGTCTCCCCCGGAGCTTTGACACTTTAGTACGTATTAGTATCTTGTACGAATTTGGTTGTATTTTATATTTTGTACGTATTAGGTTGTAGTTGGTGTATATTTGGCATGTATTTTGGGTTGTATTTTGGTTTGTATTATGTTGGGTTCTCCAATGGGTTTGAATTCAAATTCCAAGGTGGGAAAATGGAGCCCATAGATTTGGAAGTTCAAATGGGTTCGAATTAAAATTCCAAGGAGGGAAGATGGAGCCCATAGATCTCAAGTGGGTTCAAACTCCAAGGAGGGAAGATGGAGCCCATAGATTTCAAATTTCAAATGGGTTCAAATTCAAACTCCAAGAAGGGAAGTTGGAGCCCAACTCTATATATTGTAATGTACTCCCCCCTTGAGGGATTTTTTTTAATGATGAAGGAATGAATTGTAGAAGAAAGTTGTGAGAGCTTTCCTCCCCTCTCCCTCCCTCTTCCTCTTTCTCTAGGGTGTGATGCCCTAGACCCTCCCCTCTCTTTCTCTGATGCCCAAGCTGCTGGGAGGCGACCTCCCCATCTTCATCTCAAACTCGGAGTTCGTCGGTCAAGGTTTTGCTACCGGCGTGGAAGAGAAGGCCATTGTTGTCCAGCGCTCCATCCGTGGTTGTCTGCCTACAGAATTGGGCCGCAAAGACAAGGTTGGCACCCCATATTACCGTCCTCAAACCCCCTTCACTTATTCATGACTTTTCTTTCTCCTCATGTCTTCCATCTACCCTGAAAATCCCATGCCCTAACTCGCTCTGTACGAAAAGTTGCATTTGTAAGTCTTTTTGCTGCGGAGGCTGCCTCTGTGCAGACCTGCAGGAAACCTGAACCCTGAAGATCAGGTTGGGACGCCCCCTTCCCGACCTCTGATCACTTCAACCCCTTCACAAACTTTCTTCCTCTTATTGTCCTTTACCTCTCCTAAAACTCCCGCTTCAAAATTCGCTCTGAGCAAAAACTCCTCTTTAGAGCCATTTTGGTCACGCAGACTACTCCTGTGCAGCCTTACCGGGATAGTGTTCAATCCCTTCTAAAGAGACGACCCCAAAATCATCTCAGAACGACCGGGGACTTTCAGCACTGCTTACACACCTCCTAAACCCCTCTCAAGAATTTTCTTGTGCATTTTAAAACCCTGTTTCCCTACTTACCACGTCCACCTTCAACCCCCCCAGTTCTGACTGCACTGAATTACAGAACTGATCCCATTTTGCCTTCCCCTCCCACGTCGAAAACCTCCACTACACACCACTCCGCCTCTGCTACCATGTCATCCTACGTCTATCAGCTATCCACCAGAGAAAACCCCGCCCCATTCGCCTCCAGGAAGCCCCGGTTCCAGCCCCATTTGTAGTCCCCTATCCCGCTACCCGTAGACAAGCCAGATCGCGCAGGGTCCGCTTCAAAATTTGCCCAAACTACCACAGTGGTCCGTTGCAATTTCCGCTCTACCTGCATTCCTGGGACATCCTCGCTAGCGTTCACGCCGAGTTTCGTGATCAACGGATAAGCAGAAGGTTGCGTGCTAGGCCCTTCTTCCTGCTGCTTCCCAACGCACGCCGAGGCCGGCCAGCAATCTGCCCACCGCTCGCGACTACTCCGGAGGTTCCAGCCGGTGCTGTCAACTTCCACTGTCTTCCAGGATGTTCGGCATCTATTACAGCCCTCCGTCAGGGAAGATTCCTCCATACACGGCACCCGAGACTCGCCTTCCCACTGCTGGTTCCAGGTCGGTCCGTGGTTGCTGCCTAGTTCGCTTCCGTTGCAGCCGTACGTGGACGACGAGCTTCACCGACCCAGTACCCGTCACCCCACTTCGCACAACCCCTGGATATCACTGTGTGCCTCTTACCTCTCTGTGAGGAGTGAGCTTTGTTTTGGGTTGTACCTCTGTTTAGCTCTTATACCAGGTGGTCGTGTGACTTGGCCGGGTTTCGTCCCCACGCCCCGAGCGTAGAGGTATGCATCTGCTCCTTCCTTGGTTTAGCTTACTTATTTAGTATAGTTTCTTGACGCCACTACTTGTGAGATCATAGGCGCCTAGCCCTTACATTTGATATGTCATTGTCACAGTGAGAGAGTGTGACCGTCCCGTGACTCATCCGAGTCACGAGTGTGGAGTTGCCCACCCTAGACTCGTCGGTTTCTCAACCGTGCAGATCGGTGTGTTTCCCTCTCTTGGGACGCCTGTGAGCTACATTTTCTTATTGATTGGCATAATTTCTTTCTGGGGAATGTTAGGTGTCGAGTCGACACCGTTCGATCTATTGCCAAGTTGCTGGTCTTAGTTGTCCATTTAGTCACGTCTTCACATAGAGTCCTAGCTTGCATAGCGTCCCGCATCAATTTTTGCATCAGAGCCATAGGTTGTCTAGGGTGCATTTAAGTCTGCGTTCTACCCCCTTTTGTCCCTTAGAGTCTTGCATTTGTTTGTAAAAAAAAAAAGAGAAAATTTTTTTCCCTTGCATTTAGTTCCATTACATGCCCACTCGGCATGGTACCGATTACCAACGCCCGGTCCCGATGGTTGACCCTAGGAATGCTACCCCTAGTGACTTCTCCCTTCAGGATATGATGCAGGCTCTCATGAATCGGATAGATCAGTCCGATAAGAGCTTTAGAGATCATGCTACATTCATGGAGGGCCGGATGAAGGCCATGGAGGACCGGATGGAGGCTTCCGACCGGACCATTCAAGGTCTGGTTAGACGGCCCAACCAGGATAGAGCTCCGCGTGAGGATGTCCCCCGACAGGCCCAAGGCCCACTTGACCTTGCTCTTCGGCCCGCACACCCTAGGGCCGACGATCGGAGACCGCGTGTTCAGGATTTTGATGATTTTGGGTCCGATAATGAGGTTGAGGGTTATGGCCGTGCTCAACGTGGCTATAGGCCCCATAGGGACGACGAGGATGACCGTCTCCTTAGGTCCGTGCGCACGGATCCTCCCACCTTTGATGGGTCCTTGGACCCTAAGATCTATGTTGATTGGGAGGTAGGTATGGACCGCTACTTTGAGTGGTACGAGATGACGGACCATCGGAGAGTCCGATTTGCCAAAATAAAGTTGCTCGGGCAGGCACAGACCTATTGGAGGAACGTGGAGAGCCTGTTGATGTAGCGACATCAACCCCAGGTTGAGACATGGGATGATATGAAAGTAAAGCTCAGGCAAAAATACCTTCCTGCCACATACCGTCAGAGGCTTATTGATAGGTGGCAGGGTCTCAGCCAAGGGGATCGGACTGTGACGGACTACATCGCTGATTTTGATGAGTACTACTTGCGATGTGGGGTCACGGAGGAGAGTGCCATGACCATCTCTCACTTCCGTCGGGGTCTGCGGCCGCACTACCAGTATGCGTTATTTCACCGCCATGCCACGACCCTAGAAGAGGCTTATCAGGTCGCACTCGAGTTAGAGCAGTTTGAGTCCGAGTTTGCTCCGGTCCAGCGCCTGGGACCCACATATTCTCGTGGGTCAGACCCTCATGCTATGACTGGACCTTACCCTCGGGGACCTGTGGCCCATCTACAGGAACCCACTCGTCAAGACTTCACTGCCCCTAGACCTCGTCCTCCTCCTCCGAGGGACTATCCCCCTCGACCCCAGGCTCCAACCCCGCCCCCTCGGCCTCAGCAACCCACCATTCCTACCCGACCCCAGCTTTCACTACCCCCGGCCCGTCGTGATGACAAGGGAAAAGGGCCGATGACTGGTGGAGCACCTTAGGGCACTGGGTCCCGTCATGACTATTATAGGTGCGGAGGGGTTGGTCATTATGCTGTTAGTTGTCCTACCCGATCTTCTTTGGTCATCGGAGATTCTTCGACTGGTGAGCTCGCACATGGTATCGTATCCATCAGTTATGAGGCTGACCAGGAGCTCGCGGAGGAATTCTTTGATGATCTGCTTGAGGGAGAGCAACTAGATGTCCAGGGCACGCAGTGCCAGGATGACATTCAGTTGGGTGTTGTCAGGTGTATCTTGACCCAGCCGCTGGTGAGTGATGACTGGCGTCGCACCACCATTTTTCATACCTTTTTTAGGCTGGGTGGGAAAGCCTGCAAGGTGATCATAGACAGTGGGAGCTGTATTAACGCTATCTCCACGGGTACTGTGACACGCTTAAGGTTGACCCCCGTGGACCACCCTTCCCCTTATCGCGTGTCATGGGTAGATTCCACCTCTATCCAGTAAGGCTGCGATGTCTGGTGCCATTGCAGTTCCATGCCTACCAGGACGGGATCTGGTGTGATGTGTTGCCTATGGAGGTAGGCAGTATTATCCTGGGAAGGCCCTGGTTATTTGATCGGATGCTACCCTCCATGGCCGGTCAAACACATGCACATTCGACCATAATGGCCAACGGATTACCCTTCACCCGTCCCAGCTGAGGAGTATATCCATCTGGGGTCCCACTGGGCCTAGTACCCCGACTCCTGCTATTCCAGGGCCCAGTACCCCATTGCCAGCTCAGGTTACGACCTTGCATCCGGATGTCCCCGCCCCGAGTGTTCCTCCGACTAGGAGGTTGATGCTAGTCAGCTCCCGGGAGTTGGAGCGTGACTTTGTTAGAGGGGACCCTATTTTTGCCATTGTAGTCCGAGAGGTGGTTGGAGAGACGGAGAGTGATCTCCCATCTGATGTTGCTGATGTCCTTCGGAGTTTACTGATGTATTTCCTGATGATTTACCCGAGGGTCTTCCACCCATGCGGGACATTCAGCATGCTATTGACCTGATTCCGGGGTCCTCATTGCCCAACTTGCCACATTATAGGATGAGCCCCGCTGATCACGCTGAGCTTCAACGTCAGGTTGAGGAGTTGTTGACGAGGGGATCTCTCCATGAGAGCATGAGTCCTTGTGCCGTCCCTGCATTGCTTGCCCCTAAGAAGGATGGTACTTGGAGGATGTGTGTCGATAGCCGTGCAATCAATAAGATCACGGTGAAGTATAGATTTCCCATTCCCCGCTTAGATGATATGCTCGATATGATGGCGGGAGCCACTGTGTTTTCCAAGATTGATCTGAAGAGTGGCTATCACCAAGTGAGGATCAGGCCCGGTGATGAGTGGAAGACGGCCTTTAAGACCAAAGATGGTCTTTATGAGTGGCTGGTCATGCCCTTTGGGCTGACCAATTCTCCCAGCACTTTAATGCAGCTGATGACCCAGGTCCTTCGACCTTTGATTGGGGTCTTTGTGGTGGTATATTTCGATGATATCCTTATCTATAGCCGCACTCGGGAGGCCCACTTAGACCATCTACGGCAGGTCTGTCTTATTCTGAGGAGAGAGAGTCTTTATGCCAACCCTAAGAAATGCGCTTTCATGACTAGTCAGGTCACATTCTTGGGGTTCATCGTGTCTAGCGAGGGAGTCTCCGCTGACCTGGAGAAGGTCAGGGCCATAGTGGAGTGGCCCGAGCCTCGTACTCTTCATGATGTCCGTAGCTTTCACGGACTGACAACCTTCTATCGCCGCTTTATTCGAGGCTTCAGCTCTATCACAGCCCCAATTACAGATTGCATCCGAAAGGGGACGTTTGAGTGGACGAATGCCGCCTCGGCCGCATTTGGGCTCCTCAAGGAGCGCATGACCCAAGCACCTACTCTTAGACTTCCTGATTTCACGAAGGTGTTTGAGGTCTCTTGCGATGCCTCCGGGGTTGGTATTGGTGGTATTCTGAGTCAGGAGACCCACCCCATTACATACTTCAGTGAGAAATTGAGCGATGCTTAACTGTGTTATTCTACGTATGATAAAGAGTTTTACGCAGTTGTGCAGGCCCTTCGGCATTGGAGACATTACTTGTTGCACCAGAAGTTTGTCATATTTTCTGATCATGAGGCACTCAAGTATCTCCATGCCCAGAAGAAGCTCAATTCTCGTCACAGTCGCTGGGTGGAGTTCCTTCAGGAGTATACCTTTGTGCTAAAGCACAAGGCCGGTGTGTAAAATTGGGTGGCCGACGCTCTGAGCCGTCGCGCTTATCTTTTGACCACCATGAGTGTAGAGGTGGTAGTGATGGATAGGATGAAGGAGGCATATGCCGATTGTCTGGACTTCGGTCTGATTTATACCACCCTTCAGTCGGGGCCGTCCCAAGAGCACATTGATTATATGTTGTAGGATGGTTATCTCTTTCGGGGAGTCGCTTGTGTGTTCCACGGACTTCAGTTCGTGACTTCCTCACTTGGGAGATGCATGCGGGAGGTCTAGCCAGGCCACTTCGGTCAGAATAATACCATCGAGGCAATCGAGCATCATTTTTATCGGCCTAGTTTGAAGCGTGACGTTGCTCGCATTGTGGCCCAGTGTCGTACCTTCACTGTGGCCAAGATGAGGGAGCAGGTTTTAGGTCCTTATACTCCTCTTCCTATGCCTGATAGGCCGTGGCAGGATATCAGCATGGATTTTGTTTTGGGGTTGCCACGGACCGCCCGCAAGCATGATTCAATTTTTGTGGTGGTTGATAGATTTTCGAAGATGGCCCTCTTCATTCCTTCTTCAAAGACTTCAGATGCCTCTAGGGTTGCTCGATTGTTCTTCTCTAGTGTAGTGAGCCGATTTGGGCTTCCTAAGTCCATTGTGTCCGATCGAGACGTCCGGTTCACTAGCTACTTTTGGAAGACCCTTCAACATTTAATGGGCACTCAGCTCAAGTTCTCCACAGCCTACCATCCCCAGACTGACGGGCAGACTGTGGTAGTCAATAGAAGTTTGGGGAACCTCTTGAGATGTTTGGTTAGGGAACGCGGGAGGGACTGGGATTCGGTTTTGCCACTTGCCGAGTTTGCATATAATGACTCAGTCAATAGGTCCATAGGCATGAGTCCTTTTGAGGTTGTTATAGGATATAGACCTAGGAAGCTAGTGGATCTAGTTCCCTTACCCATGCATGCTAGAGTGTCGCAGTCTGTATAGTTGTTTGCCGAGCATGTTAGGGGTTTGCATGATGGTATTCATCGCCATATAGAGACCAGCAACGCGTTATATAAAGAGTTGGCTGACACTTATAGACACCCCTGCGAGTTCCAGGAGGGAGATTATGTCATGATCCGGGTCAAATCGAAACGGTTTCTTTCTGGAGCCGTGAAAAAACTACAGGCTTGTGGTGCTGGCCCCTTTAGAGTTTTGAAGCGAGTTGGATCCAATGCATATGTTGTAGACTTGTCGGATGACTAAGGTATCAGTTCCACATTCAATGTCTCGGACTTAGTCGCCTATAGGGACCCAGCAGTGATCCCTAGTGAGTTGTTCGGGCCTTCTCCACCCCTTGTGAGCGAGCCCTCCCCTGAGAGTCCACTTCCAACCCTGTCACCTCAGTAGCGTGAGCGGATAGAGTCTATACTGCATAAGCATGTAACCACCACTAGGAGTGGCGCGTATCACTGCTACGTGGTGCGTTGGAGGGGATGGCCCACGTCTGATGATGCATGGATCACCCGAGAAGAGTTGGAGAGGTTAGATCTAGACTTGCTAGAGCGGTACCAGAGTGACAGAGACCCTTCCTCGACAGGGTCGAGTTCTTCCCATCCGAGGAGAATTGGTGAGGACACCCGAGCAAGAATATGGCTCGACTCAGAGAGCCGCTGGTACCGGACACGCAGCACGACTCGGTCGACACCGACCTCTTTGTGGCTAGGGGACAGTCTAGAGTCTCCCCCGGAGCTTTGACACTTTAGTACGTATTTGTATTTTGTACGTATTTGGTTGTATTTTGTATTTTATACGTATTAGGTTGTAGTTGGTGTGTATTTGGCATGTATTTTGGGTTGTATTTTAGTTTGTATTATGTTGGGATCTCCAATGGGTTTGAATTCAAATTCCAAGGAGGGAAAATGGAGCCCATAGATTTGAAAGTTCAAATGGGTTCGAATTCAAATTCCAAGGAGGGAAGATGGAGCCCATAGATCTCAAGTGGGTTCAAACTCCAAGGAGGGAAGATGGAGCCCATAGATTTCAAATTTCAAATGGGTTCAAATTCAAACTCCAAGGAGGGAAGTTGGAGCCCAACTCTATATATTGTAATGTACTCCCCCTCGAGGGATTTTTTTTTAATGATGGAGGAATGAATTGAAGAAGAAAGTTGTGAGAGCTTTGCTCCCCTCTCCCTCCCTCTTCCTCTTTCTCTAGGGGGTGATGCTCTAGACCCTCCCCTCTCTTTATCTGATGCCCAAGCTGCTGGGAGGTGACCTCCCCATCTTCATCTCAAACCCGGAGTTCGTCGGTCAAGGTTTTGCTACCGGCGTGGAAGAGAAGGCCATTGCTGTCCAGCGCTCCATCCGTGGTTGTCTGCCTGAAGAATTGGGCCGCAAAGACAAGGTTGGCACCCCGTATTACCGTCCTGAAACCCCCTTCACTTCTTCATGACTTTTCTTTATCCTTATGTCTTTCATCTAACCTGAAAATCCCATGCCCTAACTCGCTCTGTACGAAAAGTTGCCTTTGTAAGCCTTTTTGCTGCACAGGCTGCCTCTGTGCAGACCTTCAAGAAACCTGAACCCTGAAGATCAGGTTGGGACGCCCCCTTCCCGACCTATGATCACTTCGACCCCTTCCCAACATATCTTTCTCTTCGTGTCCTCTACGTCTCCTCAAAATCCCGCATCAAAATTCGCTCTGAGAAAAAACTACTCTTTGGAGTCATTTTGGTTGCGCAGACTGCCCCTGTGCAGCCCTGCCGGGATAGTGTTCAAGCCCCTCCAAAGAGACGACCCTAAAATCATCTCAGAACGACCGGGGACTTTCAGCACTGCTTACACACTTCATAAACCCCTCTCAAGAATTTTATTGTGCATTTTAAAACCCTGTTTCCCTGCTTACCACGTCCACCTTCAACCCCCCCAGTTCTGACTGCACTGAATTACAGAACTGATCCCATTTTGCCTTCCCCTCCCACACCAAAAACCTCCACTACACACCACTCCACCTCTGCTACCTTGTCATCCTACGTCTATCAGCTACCCACCAGAGAAAACCCCGCCCCATTCGCCTCCAGGAAGCCCCGGTTCCAGCCCCATTTGTAGTCCCCTGTCCCGCTGCCCGTAGACAAGCCAGATCGCTCAGGGTCCGCTTCAAAATTTGCCCAGACTACCACAGTGGTCCATTGCAGTTCCCGCTCTACCTGCATCCCTGGGACATCCCCGCCAGCGTTCACGCCGAGTTTCGTGATCAACGGATAAGCAGAAGGTTGCGCGCCAGGCCCTTCTTCCTGCTGCTTCCCTACGCACGCGCAGGCCGGCCAGAAATCTGCCCACCGCTCATGACTACTCCGGAGGTTCCAGCCGGTGCCGTCGACTTCCACTCTCTTCCAGGAGGTTCGGCGTCCATTACAGCCCTCCGTCAGGGAAGATTCCTCCATTCACGACACCCGGGACTCGCCTTCCCACTGCTAGTTCCAGGTCAGTCCGTGGTTGCTGCCTAGTTCACTTCCGTTGCAGCTGTACGCAGACGACGAGCTTCACCGACCCGGTACCCGTCACCCCACTTTGCACGACCCCTGGATATCATTCTGTGTCTCTTACCTCCCTGCGAGGAGTGGGCTTTGTTTTGGGTTTTACCTCTGTTTAGCTCTTGTACCAGGTGGTCGTGCGACTTGGCCGGGTTTCGTCCCCCCGCCCCGAGCGTGGAGGTATACGTCTGCTCCTTCTTTGGTTTAGCTTGCTTGTTTAGTATAGTTTCTTGACACCGCTACTTGTCAGATCATAGGCGCCTAGCTCTTACATTTGATATGTCACTGTCACAGTGAGAGAGTGTGACCGTCCCGTGACTCATCCGAGTCACGAGTGTGGAGTTGCCCACCCTAGACTCGCTGGTTTCTCAACCATGCAGATCGGCGCGTTTCCCTCTCTTGGGATGCCTGTGAGCTATAGTTTCTTGTTGATTGGCATAATTTCTTTCTGGGGAACGTTAGGTGTCAAGTCGACACCGTTCGATCTATTGCCAAGTTGTTGGTATTAGTTGTCCATTTAGTCACGTCTTCACATAGAGTCCTAGCTTGCATAGCGTCCCGCATCAGCTCTCCATAGTTTTTGAGCATTAAGATCATCAAGATCCATCAGCTTACAGTTGGACATTGAATGTCCAAACTGACCACAGTAATAGCAAGTAACAGATTTTAAGCTCTTTTTATGCACATTATTGTGATCATTGAATCTATGTGCATGAACATTAAACTTTTTATTATTATGCACATGAAAGTTTCATTTTTTGAAACATGCCAACTGGCACTGATTTGCTCTATGGCCAGGTTTTTCACATTCAAAACATGAAAAATTCATTATGTTAAAATTCTCATAAAATGCATGTCTTTTTACAGGGATTTTAGCAGGTTTGGAGTTAAGTGTTCTTCCCTTAACATGCCAACACTTTACAGCAATGTGACCTAATTTGCCACAATGAAAGCAATGAAGTTTCCTTTTAGGAATTACATGATATTTAGCATGGAGTTGTTTGTCATGCATTCTTACAGCAGCTAGGTAATCTAATTTCATATGTCTACAATCATGCATGAGATGACCTATCTCATGACAGTAAAAGTAGTGAATTCTTTTCTTTTGAACAAAAGAATGTTTCTTAGCATGAGAATTCCTAGCATGAATTCTACCAAATTTCAGATCATCCTTCTTCATAATAAAGTAATCACTCATCTCATGACCAACCTTTCCACAGTAAAAACATTCGACATTCTTGATAAGAAATTTGTTGGCCTGAGCTTTCTCAGCATGGTTATTCTCATCAATCTTTTTCAATATTTTCCTTTTCTAATTTGTTTTATGATTCTCTTGAGTGGCAACTTGTTTTGAGGAGGAGGAGGCAGAAGCACTAGCTATGTTTGAGCTACTCACAAAAGTTGTGTAGAGTTTATTTCTCATTTCCTGCTTGCTGCCTTTCTTGTTATTAAAATTTTTCTTTTTGAAAGTAACTTTCAGATTTTTACCTTGCTTTTTAGTTTTCTGTGCAGTAAATTGAAATATAGATGGAACATGAATTTTGTTTTGCTCAGAACTCTTCACAACCACATTAGTCATTTTATTTCCATCTACCCTTTTATTGACTTGACTGTAACCTAGTCCCTCTTTCTGAAAGTTAGCATTTGTTCCGAAAAGTGTATTCAGATTGTCCTTTCCCTTAATAAATTTAGATAATAAGTTTTTCAAATCCTGAATCTCAGAATTCAAATCAGCAGTGTTAGCTTCGTAACTAGTAATCTCAATTTCACAGGAAATAACTTGCTGATGCAAAGCATCATTCAAGCTCTTCAAAGTATAAATTTCTAGTTTGAGCTCATGTTCCTTATTAACTTCTTCTTCCATTAGCACACATTTTCCTTTTTACAAAGTCAACCATTTATCTCCCATGACAGTATTTAATACCATGAGCTTCTTGTTTTGTTCCTTCAAACTTTTATTCTCTTCCATTAATGCACTCACTCTCTCAGACTCATCATCAGATGTGCACTCTCCCTTTTCAAGCATTAGAAGCTTATCTGATATGGCAGTATTCAGATGCTTCAATTCTTCATTTTCCTTCATCAGCTTTTCATTTTGCACAAGTTCATTTATGAGAATCTGATCATGTTCATTCATTCCTTGTTTCAGATCTGTTTTGGCCTCATCCAGATTCTTTTGGAGTTTTTCATTTTCAGCTTTAATAGCATCAAGTTTCTCAGAGATTACTTCATTTTTTTCTTGCAGTCTTTCAAGCTTTTTAAATTTAGTTTCTAAAGATGCGATGTGTATCTCATAGCTAGCAATCTCTTCTTCACTACAATTAAGACATTCACTCAATACTTTGTTTGTAGTTTTGTGCTTTTCAGTTTCTTGTTCCAGTTTCTCATTTTCTTTTCTTCGAGAGTCAATTAATTCTTCTTGCATTTTCAGTTCAGATTGAAGGTCATCATTCAAATTCTTTACAGAGATACACTTATCACAAGAATTTTCAATCCTTTTTATTTCAGATTTCAAGTGTTCATTTTCAGACTTCAAGGACTTTATGTCAAAAGTCATGACCTTCCTCATTTTCTTCTTTTCAGACTTGATAGACTTATACTTGCCTAAGAGACTATTGTACAGAATCATTAAATCATCAAAAACGAGTTCAACGGATTCGGTACTTACCTGTGATGATGTCTCCTCCTGTTGATCACTGCTGTGATCACTCCGACTGGCCATCAGACATTCTTCTTCCTCTCCTTTTTGGATACGAAGCAGTTCATCCAAAATTTCCTTTGTAGTGCTACGGCCTGAGATAAAAGGAAAATCATCAAAATTAATTGCAGCCTTCATTAGATTTAGAGCTCTCACATTTTCATCATTTTTCATCTTGTGATCGTAAGTCCACTTGGACTCATCCTTAGGGATTTTATGTGGACCGTGAGAGATAACCTTCCACAGTTGTAGATTAATAGAGTTAACATGCTTGCGCATTAGATATAGCCAGAATTTAATACTTGAACCACCGAGTACCAGAGGATGAGCCATTAACACAGATCAGTACCAATTCAAAGCAGTGAATTCAAACCGATAAACTAAGTCTCACAAAATTGCATCAAAAGATGGTAGGATCCTCTGCAGATCATTGGATTTGGATAGTCAGAGACCCGCTCTGATACCAAGTGTTGGGGTGCTAGACACAGATTCAGAGGGGGGGTGAATGAATCTACCCTTTAACATTTTGCTTAGATTAAAAAACTCTTGATGTAAATTGCGCCGAGATAGAACTGGATGGCTCAGCTAAACGGATAAACTGTTGAGGTTCAACTTCGAACACTGAACATGCATCAAGCACTATATGAACTCTAAATGCAGCAGAAGACTGGTACTGAGATATACTACTTTGAAACCCACTGCCTCTATATTAAGTACATAATTCAGAAACATCTTCACAGTAGAGGCAAATTGATCAAAATCAATTACCCTGTGAAGGAGGTAGAAGATAGGGAATCATACACACTTGCAAACCACAGAACACATGGAATTTTAGATGGTTCAGTCTGCTGCCCGCAGACCTACGTCCATCCCCCACTCAAACTAGAGTGAGGCTTCCCGCTGATACACAGCTTCAACTGCTGGGCATTACAGCTTGCCTACAACCGCTGAGCAACACAGCTTGCTTCCGCTGAGCAATCACAGCTTGCTGTCCAGAGGAACCGATCCTCTGCAACGCTGAGCAACACAGCTTGCTTTCAGAACAAAGGTTTAAAAAGAAAAACAAAAGTTGGAAAATCACAGCACCGGAAAGCTGGAAACGATCTTAACACAAATGTGGCTCTCGCAGGAGCTGACTGGCTTGGATCTGATCCAAAGACTAGCAGAACCGGATTTTCAGCAAAGGCTTCAACCTCCTCTCCTCGAGCTCTCTCTCTCTCTCTCCTTTTTCCTTCCTCTTCCTCGAACTCTTAGTCTCTTCCTCTTTCCTTCTTCTCACTGCTCTCGTGCTCTTCCTTCAGACTATCTCTGATCTCTCTCTCTCTCTCTCTCTCTCTCTCTCTTTTTCTCTTTTGGCTCTACTCTCTCTCTTTTTTTCTCTTTTGGCTCTACTCTCTCTTTTCTCTGTGTCCCTCCTCAGATCTCTCATATTCATCATCTTCTCATTTGATCACAGAAGAAGGGTTTTATATAACTTCAAGCCTGGGACCCACGAGCTAACAGGTTGGGCACGTGGAGGGAGCACTCCCGCCAAGAGAATTAAGGAATCCCTTAGCCACGTGTCAGAATCTTGGCGCATTAGCTATGAAGATTTTACCATTCCCCCAAAAATTGGACGTCTTTCTGAGTCAACTATGAAGATTTTGCCACTAGTTTCATCACCAACGGAGCTCGGGGGAGTCCACAGCAGTGCCGACACCGACTGTCTATCCTCTGTTCCAGAGAGTGGACAGAACAATCATCATCCTTTCATTTAGTTCCTATCTTCACTCTCCCCTCCCCGCCCGGTAGGCTTACAGCCCCTCCCTGTGGGAGGTAGTGTTTGAATGTAATTTTGATTTCCCTTCCCCAAGTTCAACCCCCTTGCATGGGGCGTAGTGATGTAAAATCTTGAATAGGTCGAAGCTACATCGGTGCGGCGTGTGGGGAACCCACGCTTCCCCGCTCGCCCACGTCTCCGAGCGGGACCGGTTTCTTCAAGCTGGTCGAGTAAGTGCTCTATCCCTTGCTCATATTTGGTGCCATGTTCTTTCAATATTAGCTCATAGCTCGGCTGGCCCGTGAGAGTGAGTGCATGGTTTGCAAGCTCCATTACTTCGAGTGGCCGCCGTGGAAGAGAGTGTAACCCGTGCCCTCGGCACCTGGGTCGGCCCCATTGAGTTGGAACTCCAAACCCTTGGGAAAAAAAAACCTTGGCCTTGCTGGCCCTCTACTAGCAAGGGCCTAGCCCTCACAACCTCCACTCGGCATCGCTGAGTTATCCTGGGATTTGGGTGAGTGTCGGGTGAGTGGTGGCCAATTTCGGTCCGTTTCTATTGTGAATTGTGCTTGCTTGTTAAAGTCCAAGGTGCTTCGGTCTTGTGACTATCACCCCAAGGTGGTGTCACATCAATTGGTATCAGAGCAAGTCATTGACTTGTCTCTACAACTCAAGTCCTAGTGCACGCTTGCATTGGAGTCATCATCGGTCCGACCCTTGCATTGTCCACCCACCATTGTCATCATTAAGTCTAGGGTCAAATGGCCCCTCTCCCAATCATATCCCATGCATACCTACCTAATGGAGAGCCCACAGAAATTGATTTCATTGACTTAGAGTCCGATAATTGGGTATCCACGGATATCGTTGCCTCTCTTTTTAGGACCGGACAAATTGTGCACAATGGAGACCAAGTCTTTGTTGAATTCCATGGATGGTTTGGAAAGACTAAGTATTTTGATGGGGCTTGGTGTCAAGTAGGAACATTGACGGGTCCATGTATAATCCTAGGAAAGAAATGGTTAGATGAAAGGAATCCCGACACGTCGGACTTGCCTAGTGCATCCGCCACAACTTCCGGGAGCCTTTAAATTCAACAACCTTATACTCTCCCATCCGCCGGAGTCCCGCCCTTTTTCACCACCCCGGGTGCACCACACACCGGCTATCATCACGCCACCCTCAAAGAACCTTCCCACCCCATTAGCATTAGAAGAAGTAGCCCACCCACTTTGCCACATGGAGACAAATGCCCCTTCGGATCCTTTCCCCTCCATGGAGGGCACCCATGTCCAAATTGAAGGGGAAGCCTCGCACAAGGATCTTCACCCTACACCACCCTCTCTAGATAAGGCCGAATTCATCTTAGAAGAACCCCTTGTTAGGTGGCTAAGGTAGAGCTCGATTAGAGATATCATGGCCCATACGTATATACCCATGGAGCGAGACCTCCCTCTAGTGCCCATCCACACCACTCACACAACGATCCAATCCTGCTATGAGGTAGAGGGTTTAGATGACCTCCTCAAAGGCCTAGAATTGCAGCTAGAGTTGACTTGCTTGTTGACCCTAGGGACGGCCCACCCAACAAACCTTAGTCGCATCCACCCCTGTGATGGGTCTATCACCTCGGTCTGCACCATTGGTTGCTAGACTAGCGACCTCCTTTTCCTTCTCCCTATTGTGGAAGAACCCATCTCAGTCCACTCCCCTACCATTGAGATCCCAAGTGCTTTGATTGGCCAACCCACTAACGACCATGGCCCAATTATCTTGGAGGAGGATGACCCATATTTTTTGGGCTTTGAGGATGTGGAGTTCCTCTCTCTAGATAGCCATTTCCATGATCCCTATGACCCCTTCCTATACCCATGTGGCCCAACCATCTTACCCACCACCCACCCTTTCCTACCCTCACCCACCATATTGGGCCAAACCCACCTCATCCATGACCCAGGTTACACCAAAGGAACAATGACCTTAGGCAACACCCACCTAGAGATCGAGGAAATTCCCCACCCCATATCCACCTTCCTAGATCCCTTCGACCCTTTCACATGGAAGTTCAAAGGTCATCCTACATCTATGCACATGGAAGTCACATTTGGGATAAGCATGCATGTGTCTAGTCTTACCACACCACTTGGCATGAACAGTATGTTGGGTCCATTCATTCACATCACCCACATGTCAAGTAGGAAACAAGAGTGGTCCATATTCAGGTGTAATGGTCCTCATTCATTCATCATGGGTCGTCGACATGATAGGAGTATTCATGTATGTCCGGGTCCCCCAGCATTTGTCACCCCCATGCATGACCGGATCACCTATGGATGCCCCGGTCCTCCCCATTCCATCAAAGTCTTCTTGGCGTCAAAACATGATTGGTCTACTTTTGGTTGCCCAGGTCCACCCATCACCCCTAGAATGTCCGCATTCACATAATTGCATGAAAGCCTTCGCAAGCACATCAGCAAAGAAAATGAGATTTATAAAAGGCAGGCTGACTCCCCTCGGCGTCACCAAGAATTCCACGTGGGTGACTTTGTGATGGTGAGGACTGAGAGGCTTTCCTCGGGAGCCATCTCCAAATTGAGGCCTCGTGGGGCTGGTCACTTCCGAGTTCCGAGGTTCATTGGCACTAATGCCTATGAGTTAGATCTTCCCAAGGAGTACGGAGTGAGCCCCACATTCAACGTGGCCGACCTAGTGCCATATAAGGGTCCCACGGTGGTACCTAGTGAGGATAATGAGCCCACACCCCTCATTGAGAGAGCACCCACCCATGAGAAGAGTCCACTAGTCAGGAGAGCCCATCGTGAGCGAATTGGGCAAATATGGGATGAACAGGTCACTGCCACTGGGAGCAAGGTGTATGAGCGCTGTCTCGTCGGGTGGATGGATCGGTCTCCTTCGGAAGACTTGTAGGCGGTATCACTTCTACACCCTCTGAGGAGGGAAGGACTAGTCCCATTCGTAAGGGGGTGAATGAATCTACCCTTTAACATTTTGCTTAGATTAAAAAACTCTTGATGTAAATCGCGCCGAGATAGAACTGGATGGCTCAGCTAAACGGATAAACTGTTGAGGTTCAACTTCGAACACTGAACATGCATCAAGCACTATATGAACTCTAAATGCAGCAGAAGACTGGTACTGAGATATACTGCTATGAAACCCACTGCCTCTATATTAAGTACACAATTCAGAAACGTTTTCGTAGTAGAGGCAAATTGATCAAAATCAATTACCCTGTGAAGGAGGTAGAAGATAGGGAATCATACACACTTGCAAACCACAGAACACATGGAATTTTAGATGGTTCAGTCTGCTGCCCGCAGACCTACGTCCATCCCCCACTCAAACTAGAGTGAGGCTTCCTGCTGATACACAGCTTCAACTGCTGGGCATTACAGCTTGCCTACAACCGCTGAGCAACACAGCTTGCTTCTGCTGAGCAATCACAGCTTGCTGTCCAGAGGAACCGATCCTCTGCAATGCTGAGCAACACAGCTTGCTTTCAGAACAAAGGTTTAAAAAGAAAAACAAAAGATGGAAAATCACAACACCAGAAAGCTAGAAACAATCTTAACACAAATGTGGCTCTCGCAGGAGCTGACTGGCTTGGATCTGATCCAAAGACCAGTAGAACCGGATTTTCATCAAAGGCTTCAACCTCCTCTCCTCGAGCTCTCTCTCTCTCTCCTTTTTCCTTCCTCTTCCTCGAACTCTCAGTCTCTTCCTCTTTCCTTCTTCTCACTGCTCTCGTGCTCTTCCTTCGGACTGTCTCTGATCTCTCTCGCTCTCTCTTTTTTTCTCTTTTGGCTCTACTCTCTCTCTTTTTTTCTCTTTTGGATCTACTCTCTCTTTTCTCTGTGTCCCTCCTCAGATCTCTTATATTCATCATCTTCTCCTTTGATCGTAGAAGAAGGGTTTTATATAACTTCAAGCCTGGGACCCACGAGCTAACAGGTTGGGCACGTGGAGGGAGCACTCCCGCCAAGAGAATTAAGGAATCCCTTAGCCACGTGTCAGAATCTTGGCGCTTTAGCTATCCACGTGGCAGCTTCTTCCACGGATGATCCACCTTGGATTACGTGCCAATTATTGGTTCTGCTGTCCTCACGAACTCATGCTCCAGTTGTGACTTAGACTCCTGTATATAGGTTACAAAGTAGTTTGTCAAGCATGTTATAGCCATGAGATTCATCCTTCATATGCTCAGACCTTATAAAAACATGCATGGTCCTACTATATGCAAAGATGAGATGTGCACTAACCCCATTATGCATAAGGTGCAGCCAGCATGGACTATGTATACAGGAGAATGAAATGTGCATGGACCTTGTAACAACTAGCGTGAAAGCGTGCACAAACCGTATGCATAGACGTAGGGTATATAGAAGATGATATATGCACTGAGTTAGCATCGCACAAGAATGAAGTGTGCATAGACTTGATGAAATATATGAACTAATGCGCACGAACCTTGGGGAACTTATTATGAGACATGCACATACACTGCATGACATGCACAGACTTCATAGGTAATGATATAGACACATGCACAGTCATTGATGAAAAGTAGGAAGAAGGTATGTGCAAGATGCAAAGAATGCCCCGAGATGCATAGCTATACTACAGTGATCTGCACGGACTCTATTAAGCACAAGTCAAAACATGCACAGATTCTAATATGAAAGATGCACTGACTTAGATATA
Source organism: Amorphophallus konjac (assembly GCA_022559845.1). Taxonomy (NCBI): domain Eukaryota; kingdom Viridiplantae; phylum Streptophyta; class Magnoliopsida; order Alismatales; family Araceae; genus Amorphophallus; species Amorphophallus konjac. The sequence continues at coordinate 127,919,923 of CM040129.1, forward strand.
CAACAGCAAGTGTTGCACCGATCTGTTCTGCATGCAGCAACACAGGTTTCACCGACCTTATGCTCCGTCACACAAGATGTGCACCAACTTTATTGCGCGTTCAACGGGCCATGCACCGACTAGGCCTACGTGCAGCGGCAAGAGTTGCACCGACATTGTGAATGCATACAATGTAAATTGCACCGAGTACAGTGTTGCACACGCCAGATATGCATCGACTGTAATCTCCGCAGTGCGATCTTGCACCGACTTGGCTACCGTGCTGCACAAGAGTTGCACCGACATGATGCCAGCCGGATACACAGATTGCACCGACTTACATCTGCCAAGGCAGTGCATGGACTAGAATGCACAGACCTAAATGCTCATGTACAGTGACATGCACTGACTTTGTTGTGTAGTCTAACTAAGATGTGCACGAACTTTGGCCTTAGACAAATGACCCTGCACAGACTTAAACACAGAATTGCACTGACTTAGCCTGCTAAACCATGAGTATGCATCGACATAATGTGCTGAACGTAAGTGAATGCATTGACCTTGAAATGCACAGACCTATATGCACACGAACAGTGACATGCACTGACTTTAAGCAATGCATTGACTTTAAGTAATGAAATGCACTGACTTCAACAATGTAATGAATGTATGCACCGACCTCAGCGGAGGTTGCACCGACCTGCCTTACAAGTTTGACTAATGCAGATGATCCATAGTGTGACATCATAAACACCATAAAGTTATACTAATGCAACACCAGATTAGTCAAAGTGCTGACATCATCAAAACCACAGGGGTACAACATGCATGAGTTTCACATCTCGTACATCTCCTGCCTTACCTTGTATTCAAGTCCTTGATGGTACCATTGGAGGAGATCATGTGAAGTCACAGCCATGTGGAGTCTTTGGTTTCGTGTCTCTTTGCAATTGATAACAGCTCTTTTCATGCATATAGTTAGATTGCATTTCTTAATTCCATGCATTGCATAGAAAACCGAAAAAAATCTGAAAAACCAAAAAATTGAGTATGCTAAATGGCTGCCTGTCTGCCTGATTGCATGGTGCATATGCTCATAAATCCGAATGAGTCTTGCATTGCTTGTTCATACAATGATACAAACTGGTATCTGCCTTCCTCATACATGTAGCTAGTTCACACATTGTAGATTTCATGCACTACAAAGAAAAAGTTAAAATTTTCAAATCTGAAAACTGAACAAAAATGGGTCTGCCAAATGGCTGAACAAATGGATTGCATGCTATATCTGCTGCCCTCATGATGCTTCAAATATAGTGGAAGAAGAAATGTGTGCTATCTTGATCTTCCATATTTGTATGTTTTTTGATTATGCCAAAGGGGGAGAAGAAATGTGTGGTTATCATCAAGTTTTGTCATCATCAAAAAGGTGGAGATTGATGTGCTATGTGTGTGTTTTGATGACAACAAAACTTCATATATGTTTCAGGGAGTCAAAAAGCATTTACTAGCTAACCTCTCTTTAACTCTCCTTGAGTTCAGTCTCATCAGGTTCCAAGAAGCTCACAATGTGTTTGATGAATTGTTGCTATAATCAGTAAAAGGCTTTGACAAGCTAGCTAGTCCAACAAGGCCAGCAATAGCAATACCAGCAGCAACCTCAGCAGCATCAGCCACGGCAGCATGCTTCAAGAATAACTAAAAGCCATCAGCAGCACAAGCTAGCAGCAGCCGACAACCACAAGGTTAGCAGCAGTAGAAGCTAGCATCTCCTAAGCAGAAATGATAATGCTAGTAAGGAGCGTTGGACGTGCTCAAACAAAGGAGCAAAGGGCTTTCCTCTTAATGAAATGAAGTTGAAAATGATTGGGAAGAACATCAAAGGGCAAGGAGCTATGGATTTGATGAAAGATAAGATGCAAGAATTGGGTAGAAAAACATGGAGTCAGAGCATTCAAAGTAGCGTCGACTCCCTTGCTCACAAAAGGAAGAAAAGCCCAAATGGGTCATCATCTGCGTCGACCCCATGGCACTACTGCGTCGACTCCAAATGAATTCCTAACAAAGCATTAAAGCAATCTTCAAAAGCTGCGTTGACCCTACCATCAACTTGCGTCGACCTCATCAGTTCCAGCGGAAGTCAGATAGACGCCCACGCTAGCTACGTCGACCTCATTTTCTTAGGGCGTCGACACCAAGGCTCCTCCCAGAAATCGTTATAAAGAGATTTCTCAAAAGATGCGTCGACGCACCCTTGTAGCTGCGTCGACACCATGAAGGTATGGTACACCAGCAACTCAAAGAAGCTGTGAAGCTGCGTCGACTCTATCCCATAATTGTGTCGACGCACCAGAAGCCTTTCAAGCCTATATCTGTTAAACCTGCAACGTTTCAGAGATTGTCCAGAGGCCAAAAGTCAACGACGTAAACCACCAAAAACACGTATTTCAAGGTCTAAAAAAGGTTCCTAGGATAGAGATCCTACCTTTCCATCATGAGGCTTCAGGACAACCTTTTGGGAGGCAGATCTGTTAGGCATCGGATTTGGGAAAGGTCATCTTTCATGGTACTCTACCTTTTGGCCACAGCCCATCAGATTTCAGTCCAAGAAAGGTACTTAGGACAGAGGACCATCCTTTTCTATCCTAGGCCAATGAGGAGGCTGGTTTGGAAGAGCTCCTTGACCAAGAACCTTATTATTTATTCTGACCAATCAAATAATGGTTTAGAAGATTCCAAGTCAATGGGAAGCCTCCACAGCATGTACCATGATCTGCAGAATTACTCCAAGGCAGGAAAACAAATTTCCCTTCAACCTCCATTCCAGGAGAAGAAGCTCGATGCCCCAAGACACAAGACTTGTGATCTGAAAGGTCCAGATTGCTTCCTCCTAATCAAAAGTGCAGATCCAAACTTCCTTCTATAAATATGAAGCTTTTGCCATTTGAGAAAGGTTGGCTGAGCAAATGCATTGAGTGAGATATCATCTTAGCTTGTCCCAAGAAGAGGAGAGGAAGAAAAGAGTGAGCAGCCCTGAGCCTTCATGAAAAATGTCTAAGAAGAAGAGTGAAGTAAAGAGAGCAATAAGCAGACCACACTGAGTAAAAGAAGAGAGCCTGAAGAGCAGAAGTTGAGTCCTACAGAAACAGCTTCATGACTTCGTTCTGAAGCTACATTTGGCTTTTCAGTTCTGCTTTGTGTTCTCACTTTATTTGAAAACTCAGAATTTCTATGTGTCGTGCTGCTATTGTAGCAGTGTGTCCGGTGCTCTGTTCAGAGACCGAAGTGTGTTTCTGGTTGAGTTTAGCCATGTGTGTCTTGGGACTTTGTTCCTGTGTTTTGCTACACTTGCAGCGTGTTTTATTTTTTATTTGTGTGTGTGTGTGTGTGGGGTTCGTCCCCGTGTGTGCTGCAGTCTTGCAACGTGAGGACCTTATCCTCGTGAGGAGCTTGATCCTCGTGGAAGCTGTGAATCAACGTTTGTGTGTGGGGTTCATCCCCGTTAAGTTGTGTATCAGCGTGTGTGTGTGTGTGTGTGTGTGGGGTTCGTCCCCGTGTTCAAGCTGTTAGTCAGCGGGAAGCCTCACTCGATTGAGCGAGGGGTGTACGTAGGTTGCGGGTTTGCAACCGAACCACCTTAAAAATCCTCTTGTACAGTGGTGTGTCCTTGTGTGATTGTTTACATTTCTTCTATCTCCACTTCACAGGGACTTATAGTTTTTGTTTCACTTTCATTGTCATGGCCGAACACTACACATACTGTGAGCTGTTCACTGATGACAAGCTAACTTGCTGTTTGAACAAAGGCTCACACACACACCTAAGAAAGTGCTCTGATAATTTGAATCTACGCATGTAGATCTTAGGTGTTTGACATTACTCCACTGCATGAGTCTTCTGAGACTTTGTAATCTCAAGTCCATAGTTTCAATGGCTCATCATTTGTATGGTTATTTATTTTCAAACTTTAAAAGGGGCATATTTTTTAAGGGATCTATTCACCCCCCCTCTAGATCCAATTGCACCATGGAAGGGACCCAACAATTCGGATGCCAGATTTGGGCTCATCACTCAAAAGAGCATTCTTTAAATGCACTTAGTTTAAAATACAGATAAAAAATTGGGTTGGGAGGTCCAAAATCTAAAATACCGATCTTATCGGCATACCGATCATTCCAACACGACGAGGGAGGTAAAAGTGACTTGTGAGAACAGATGGAATCTAAATCGGATACCTAGTTTGGGCCCGACGTTTAAAAGTGCATTCTCTAAATGCACTTAGTTTAAAATTAAAGAAGTTGGGTTCGAGGGTCCAAAATCTAAAATACCGGTCTAATCGCCATGCCGATTGTTCCAACACGATCTGGGAGATAAATGTGACTTGTGATAGATGACGGAATCCAAATCGGATACCCGGTTTGGGCTCGACACTCAAAAGAGCATTATTTAAATGCACTTAGTTTAAAATACTGATAAGAAATTGGGTTTAGGGGTCCAAAATATAAAATACTAGTCTGATCGGTGTGCCGATCATTCCAACACGACCTGGGAGGTAAAAGTGATTTGTGAGAACTGACGGAATCTAAATTGGAAACCCGGTTTGGGCCTGGTGCTCAGAAGTGCATTCTCTAAATACACTTAGTTTAAAAATAAAGAACTTAAGTTCGGGGGTCCAAAATATAAAATACCCATCTAATCAATTTGCCGATTGTTCCAACATGACCTAAGAGGTAAAAGTGACTTATGAGAGCAGACGAAATCCAAATCGAATACCCAATTTGCGCCCGGGGCTCAGAAGTGCAATCTCTAAATGCACTTAGTTTAAAATTAAAGAAGTTGGGTTCGGGGGTCCAAAATCTAAAATATCGGTCTGATCGGCATGTCGATCATTCCAGCATGACCTGGGAGATAAAAGTGACTTGTGATAACTGATGAAATCTAAATCGGATACCCGGTTTGGGCTCAACACTCAAAAGAGCATTCTTTAAATGCACTTAGTTTAAAATACAAATAAGAAATTAGGTTGGGAGGTCAAAAATCTAAAATACCAGTTTGATTGACATGACGATCATTCCAACATGACTTGGAATGTAAAAGTGACTTGCGAGAACTGACAGAATCCAAATCGGATACCCGATTTGGGCCCGGCGGTCATAAGTGCATTCTCTAAATGTACTTAGTTTAAAATTAAAGAAGTTGAGTTCGGGGGTTCAAAATCTGAAATGCCGATCTGATCGGTGTGTCGATTATTCCAACACGATCTAGGAGGTAAAAGTGACTTGTGAGAACTGACAGAATTCAAACCGGATACCTAGTTTGGGCCCGGCGCTCAGAAGTAAACTCTCTAAATGCACTTAGTTTAAAATTAAAGAAGTTGGGTTTGAGGGTCGAAAATCTAAAATACCGGTCTGATCGGTATGCCGATCATTCCAACACGGCCTGCGAGGTAAAAGTGACTTGTGAGAGCTGACAGAATCCAAATCGGATACTCTGTTTGAGTTCGGTATTAAAATTTCTGATTTGATATTATATTTAATTCAAATTTATACAATCAAATAAAATATTTAATTTATCTTTTCAATATATTTTTTATTTATTAATGCATGCTTAATAATATTATTTTTTTAATATAGGATCCTACAGCGAGTGGCAATGGAGGGGACGAGCTGGACGGGGAGGATGAGGACACAGAGGATGTGGAGGATATTTCGTGATTATTTTTATTATTATAAATTGATAATTGATGTCATGTTTCGTTTCTTGTATATCTTGCATTTTGTTTGTGATGGATAGATTTTATGTTCTTTTATTTAAACAGATTTTTATATAAATTTTTGTATATTTTTTTAAAAATAGCAAATATTTTTTCGGACGAAAATTCCAATGGAGGTGTTGCCTCCGTCGAAAAAATTCCTACGGAATAGAATTTCAGTCGGAAAATATATGAAGGTTATTATCACGCCCCGACGTTGAAAATCGAAACGTAGCAGTTATAATCACTCATGACAATCAGAGCAATACGTAATTAAAATAAATATGAAAATGCAAGAGAATAAATTACTCAACAAATGTCAACTTTATTAATCAACATAATTCAACTCTTCCAAGTTCAAACCAACATCTTACATAGACCCAATTGATAATAAGCTAAACAAAACTACAACTCTTTAACAACTGGACATAACTACACAACTTGACACATTCTATGCAAAGACGGACACTCGGCACAACTTCTACTAGCTCGCTCCAAGATCTTCACTCTTGCCCGTCCGCATCAGTTTGCGTATCCTCGCCAGAGCTACCTGAAAGGGGGAAACAACTGGGTGAGCGAACGCTCAGTAGGTTCTATAGCAGGGAATATATAAGTGATTAGCCAATTCAATAATGTCATGCGGAGAAACAGTGAATGTTTAAATAAAGCTGATAGCAATCAACTATAGCCAAAAAGAAAGGATATGAATGCAAAGGACAATAAATAGAGTAGAGCAGCATTTAACAATAGTCCATGAATTAGCCGAACAAGCACGTAAATGGAGCAAGTCACGTAGAGTCACCATTTCATGTAGGAATGAATGTCATTGACAATAGGCTAGCAAGTACTCGGTGCAATACCACACCTTGTCATTACAAACTCCCCGGGACACAAGTACTTTCGGGCGCTCCTCCCAGGACCAAAATAGGCCCTTTATGATGCGTTGGCATTGATTGGCGGATCCAAGATCCCAAGTAAAAATCTAGACATTCATTGGAATTGGCCAAGAATTCCAAGATTAAGCTATGTAACTTATCTTTAAGAGTAAGAGTTATTCCAAATGAAATTTGGATAAGAAGTCATAGGAGTATGACTTTGGAAGTCAAGATACCCTAAAGGGGATCACAAATGGGACTAGATTGTAGCCCAAGGCTACCTTTTGGCAAGGCTGTTACAGCATACAAGAATCATGAAAAAGTGAGTTCTGGAATAGGGTTGCGGTCATGCCAAGACCGCTAAATAGAAATGACGGTTCAGACTGGGCCGCTAAATTAAGGGTTGCGGTCCAGAAAAGATCGCTAAAATGTTGGGTCCAGTAAAGCAATTCCAGTCGACTTAGTTAGGTCCTCAGTCAGCCTGAGGCATGGTGGAAACGAACCAGCGCCCAGCCCACACATCCTAGGTCAATTGAGGAGGCTTAGGTCGACTTGAACAGGGCTAGGTCAACTTGGAACAAAGATAAATTGACTTGGCAAACTGGCACAAGGCCGGGTTAGAAAGGATTTGGCGGTCACGCCATGGTCGCTACCAAGGGTAGCGATCCCAATTGGGCCGCCTTATGGTCGAGACAGGGTAGGACAATTATGAATTCGGTCTGCCCAAAACACGAACCGGTCAAGTCAGTGGGTTTAGGCTTTAGTGGTACAAGCTGCCTGGTGTCCTAGTGGGAATCCCAAGCTCGCGGGGGCTTACGGAGGTCTCCTAATAGTGGTCCTAGTCCGACGAAAGGAGTATCTGGTGGAGAGTCCTAGCTATTACAAAATTGAGGCTATGAAAATGCAGAAATCAAGTGTAAAGCGGTTAGTCAATGCCACTGGAGTGGCATGACTGTCAAACAACTTAATCAATTAAACAAGAATCAGTTTAATAAGTGATCGGGTCATAGCGATTTAATGGAATCACAGATAGATTAATCACATTTAACTACTTTTTTTTTGCATCAAGAGGATCAATTACTAAGCTATGCGTTGAAGGGGAAAAAATAGCATTTCAATAGCCATGAACCACAGATAAACTGCCTTGTTAAACATTCCATATAACCCTAGTCATTAAGTGTGTTTTTACCCAAATCATGCTATCTAATCAGGAGAGATTACAGGCAAAAAAACAGTGATACAACTAGAACCCGAGCGCTGATGGTGGTCGGGAAAGGGGTCACTACCCTTGAGTAGCAGTCAGCCTGCGACAGCTATAGCGCAAACCACAACAGAAAAAAAAATGGTATGTCGGGTAGTCGCTAATTCCAGCGGCGGTCTGTCGAGTGGCCGCTACTCCCAGCGACGGTTCCTGGTGCCACCACAACCAGGATTTCCGCCCTGGCCTCCGGCGAACCCCGACACACCTTGTTTATGACCAAAAATTCATGCAGTATAGTCAATGAAAATTGGGCAAAATGATATCAATAGAAAGAGAATAAAATTTTGCACATGATGGCATGCTTAATTAAAGATTTAGCCTGCAAGAACCCTACGTTTAGATCGATACAAGATGAAGGGAACACTGTCAAAACCCTAACTAGACATGTCTTAACTAAAAATCAAATTGCGAGTGCTACGCTGGACAAAAATTAGGCTATTTACTATCAACATGAAGAGGACTCAAAGGCGTATAGGATGGTGTGAATTAATTAATGTTTGTTCTGCAATAACCTACCTTAATCGAGAGAAGAAATGGAAGTTGATGTTCAAACCCGGAAAAGAAAAACCCGCTCCTAAACTCTCGGTAGTTCTAGGGCTCATTTTATAGAGCTAGGTTCGATTCTAGGGGTGTGGTAAGGGCGGAAAGAGTCGTGGAGATCGATCGTGCGCGATATTCGCGCTTTGACCAGGTCGCGTCGCCACCGCTCAAAATTGAGTTGCTTAGGGTTAGGGTTTTCACGCTAAGATAGAGGGGAAATGGGCTTCTATCCAAGGCCGATCGATTGGGTCCGGAATGAGCCCATTTGAGCTCAGATTGGGCTCGAATTTGGTCAGACAAAGACCGTTCTAACAAAACACCGAGTTCTAGCAAAAACCTAAAATTGGGCCTAGCCAAAAATTTTATTGGGTCAGGTTTAGAAGGCAAAGTTGGAGGAAAACGACCCTCTACATGAATATAATTTTGTTTCCATATTTTTATAAATTGGTCAAATTTTTTCCTAAGCGGAAATTTCAATTTAATATTAAGAAAACTCCCAATTACTACACAATTTTATTATTAAGTAAATTTGGGATGCTACACCCTCCCCACTTTAAGGAATTTGGTCCTCCAAATTCACCAAACTTATCGAAACGGGGGAAATCACGATTACTGACCTTAAAACAAATCGGGATACTACTTCCGGATTGCTTCTTCTACTTCCCACATGGCTTCTTCTGTTCCATGCCTACTCCACTGGACTTTGACCATCGGTATGGACCGATTCCTGAGTTGCTGCTGCTTCCGGTCCAAAATCCTGATAGGTTTTTCTTCATAGGATAGATCTTCCTTCAACTCTAGGTCTGCATGCTGAATGATGTGTGAAGGGTCGTATACGTACCTCCGCAGCATGGACACATGGAAGACATTAGGCACGCCTGACAACTGGGGTGGCAATGCCAATATGTAGTCAACTTCTCCAACTCTCTCCAGAATTTCAAATGCGCCAACAAATCTTGAACTCAGCTTTCCACGAATTTCAAACCTTCGGACTCCTCTCATGGGTGAGACCTTCAAGAATACATGCTCGCCAACCTGAAATACCAAATCTCTTCTTCTATTATCTGCATAGCTCTTCTGCCTAGACTGAGCAACTTGCAGACGATCTCTGATAATCTAAATGTTCTTGGATGACTCTGATATAAGATCTGGTCTAAGCCATTGCTTCTCTCTTACCTCGTCCCAACATAGAGGTGAACAACAACTTTCTTCCATACAAGGCCTCGAGCGGTGCCATTTGAATACTGGACTGGTAACTGTTATTGTAGGCGAATTCAATCAAAGCTAAATGCTCATGCCAGCTACCACCAAAGTCAATCATGTAATCCCTTAACATGTCTTCTATAATTTGGTTCGTCCTCTCTGTCTGTCTGTCAATCCGAGGATGAAAGGATGTACTAAAATTCAGACAGGTTCCTAAGGATTCTTGCAATCCTTTCCAAAAATGGGACGTGAACCTGGGGTCTCTGTCAGACACAATGTTCACAGGCACTCCATGCAACCTCACTACCTCCTTCATGTATAAAGCAGCTAACACATCCACTGTCCATTTCGATTTGATGGGCACGAAATGAGCGAATTTCGTCAATCGATCAATGATTACCCAAATTGCGTCGATCCCGCCACGAGTTCTCGGTAGACCCATTATAAAATCCATGCCGATACTCTCCCACTTCCACTATGGTATCTCGAGAGGCTTTAACTTCCCGACAGGTCTAAAATGCTTGGCCTTCACTTGCTGACACACCAAGCATCTGCTTACAAATTCAGCCACTTCTTTCTTCATGTTCGGCCACCGAAAGGTCCTCTTTTAATCTCGGTATATCTTAGTAGCTCCTGGGTAAATAGTGTACTTGGATCTATGGTCTTCTTCAAGGATCTTGCTCCTCACTCCTGCTAAATCAGGGACACAAGTTCTTCCCCGGAACAATAACCTGCCATCATCGGCCAGCAGAAAATCTGGTCAACTATATAAGCTTTCTTTGATCTCTACCAGCAATGGGTCACTATCTTGCAAGGTCTTAATCTCAGCCAACCACTCTGGACAAAGTTGAATCTGGGCGATCATAACCTGATCCTCCTCCTTACCAACATTAAGGTCTAAGCTTGCTAACTATTCCAGCATCCTCCACTCTTGCAACATAAGGCTTGACAACTTAGCTATCAGCTTCTTGCTCAAAGCATCAGCCACTACATTACCTTTCCCAAGGTGATATTCAGTGGAGAAATCAAAATCCTTTAAATACTCGAGCCATCTTCTCTGCCTCATGTTAAGCTCTTTCTGGGATAACAAATACTTCAAGCTCTTATGATCAGAAAATACAACAAAAGTCTCTCCATATAAGTAGTGCCTCCAAATCTTTAAGGTAAACACCACTACAGCAAGCTCTAAGTCATGGACAGGATAGTTCTCTTCATGCTTTCTTAACTATCTGGATGAATAGGCTATTACTTTACCATGCTGCATCAACACACAGCTTAAGCCAATACCCGAGGCATTTGTATATACTTCAAAATCTCTTTCTCAAAAAGGCAAAGCCAGCATAGGGGCAATTGTCAAACACTCCTTCAGAGTCTAGAAACTCCTCTCATAATCTTCTGACCATTCAAATTGATTCTCTTTACGGGTCAACCTCGTTAAAGGTATCACAATATTGGAGAAATCTTTAATGAATCTCTGATAATATCCTACTAGGCCTAGAAAACTTCTAACTTCAGTTACATTCGTAGGCCTAAACCAATTTATCACTTCCTCTACTTTAGAGGGATCTACCGCAAAACCATCTTTAGTAATGATATGACCTAGAAAGGCCACTTCTTGCAACCAAAATTAACACTTACTGAACTTGCCATACAACTAATGATCTCTTAGTATCTGCAATGCCATCTTCAAGTGCTCTTCATGCTCTTCTTTGCTCATAGAATAAATGAGAATATCATCGATTAACACTATGACCCATTGGTCTAAGTAGGGTCGGAACACATTATTCATCAACTGCATAAAAGCTGTAGGAGCATTCGTTAGACCAAAAGGCATTACTACAAATTTAAAATACCCATACCTGCTTCAAAATGCCGTCTTAAAGATATCCTCGTCCTTAATTAGTAACTGATGATACTCCGATCTGAGGTCAATCTTGAAAAAATACTGCGCTCCCGATATATGATCAAACAGCTCATCTATTCTCGACAACGGGTACCTGTTCTTGACGGTGAGCTGGTTCAATTGGCGATAATCAATACACAACCTCAACGAACCATCCTTCTTCCTCACGAAAAGTACTAGAGCTCCCCACGGGGATGTACTCGGACGAATAAACCCTTTCTCTAGCAACTCTAACAACTGCTCTTTCAATTCCTTTAACTCCGCGGGAGACATACGATACGGAGCCTTAGAGACTGGTGACGCGCCAGGAACTAAATTGATAGAGAAGACTACCTCCCTCTCAGGGGGAAGTCCTAGAAAGTCCGCAGGAAATACATCAGGAAAGTCTCAGACAATAGGGATGTCCTTCAGCTCCAACTCCTCCCTGTCAGTCAAAGAGACCAAGGCCAAGAATGCCTGACACCCTTTCCTTAATAATTTATCGGCCCGAAGTGCCGAATTAAGTGGCACAGCCTTAGAATGCCTAATGCCAACAAAGGAAAGCTCGGGGTGTTCAGAAAAAGACAGTGAGATCGACTTGCAATGAACACTAGCTCCATATCTAGCTAACCAATCTGCTCCTAGGATTACATCATAATCCTTCATCTTCATACATACTAAATCGGCTGGCAAATTCTGACCATTAACTAGGACCTTACTAGAGGGATAATAATACTTGATAGCCGAACCTGAACCAATAGGGGTTGAAATTTCTAATTGAGAATCCATCAACGCCAGTTTCATAGATACAGACTTAGCAAAAATCTGAAAAATGAATGAGTTGCTCTGGTGTCGAAAAGAACAAATGTTGGCTTAGAGAGAATAATAAGAGTACCTTCGACCAATCCACCCTCCTCGGTGGCTTCCGTTTCACTCTCCTGGAGAGCTTGGAGCTTGCCCTGCCGCCTTTGGCTTCGTTGTGGCTTTTGCGGTGTAGCTTAATCAGAAATAAGAGGACACTCAGGGATCCGGTGGTCCCTGCTACCATAGCGTAGACAGGCGCCTAGCTTGCGCCAGCACTCCTCCATCTTGTGACCTGGACGGTCATAATACTTGCAAACAGTTTTGAACGGGACAGTCAAACTTGCCTTCTTATCACCTTCTCTCGGCTTCTTATCCCTTGATGAACTCGACACGCCATTGGGTCTCTTCTTGCCATTAGTGGGTCTGAAATTCCCCGAACTGGTTTTCTGTTCTCTCTTCCTGTCTCTTCCTCGGATGCGCTCCGTCATTTCCATGGTATCTTCAAGAACTTGTGCCTTCCTCACAATCTCGGTGTAATTATGGATCTCCAATGGCGCCAACTGATTGATATACAGAAGCTTCAACCCATTTAAAAACTGCTTGGCCTTCATTTTCTCGGTAGACACCAGATGTGGTGCATAGCGGGACAATCTAGCGAACTGCGCCTCGTACTCAGCAACAGATAAGTTCCTCTGCGTCAGCGAATCGAACTCCGCCGCCTTCTTCTCTTGCACATGATCTGAGAAATATTTGCTGTTAAAGTACTCCTTGAATTCATCCCATGTTGCACGCCTATTACCGAGCGTGGCTTCCACGGCTTCCCACCAAGCACGTGCATCGTGCTCCAGCTGAAATGTTGCCAAGAGAACTCACTCCTGCTCACCACATTGCATAACTCTGAAGATCCGATCCATCTCCTTCAGCTAATGTTCTACCTCATCAGGGTCTGCAGTACCACCAAAATGTGGGGGACTCAATCCTCGAAAGTTCTGGTGGAGATCACCAGCTCCATGTTGCGCGCCGCCCTGCGCTACCTATTGTAAGGCCTGGTCAAGCCCTGCACCATGCGTTGCATATCTGGCCACTGCGCGCGCTCAGCTACCATCACAATGAATTCCTACATGTAGGGGAATTAATTAGAAACGACCTATCTAAATGTCTTTTAGAATTTATTACTTAACTTAACCCAAGTCTCTATCACATCTCACTTGGTTGAAACCTTAGACTTTACCAAGGTCGCGGGTTCTATTATCACTACTAGAAACCTAGGGACTTTAGAAAATCTAGGCTCTGATACCACAAAACTCTCACGCCCCGACGCGGAAAATCGGAACGCAGTAGTTATAATCACTCATGACAATCAGAGCAATACGTAATTAAAATAAATATGAAAATGCAAGAGAATAAATTACTCAACAAATGCCAACTTTATTAATCAACATAATTCAACTCTTCCAAGTTCAAACCAACATCTTACATAGACTCAATCGATAATAAGCTAAACAAAACTAAAACTCTTTAACAACTGGACATAACTACACAACTTGACACATTCTATGCTAAGACAGACACTCGACACAACTTCTACTGGTTTACTCCAAGATCTTCACTCTTGCCCATCCCCATCAGTTTACGTATCCTTGCGAGAGCTACCCGAAAGGAGGAAACAACTAGGTGAGCAAACGCTCAGTAGGTTCTATAGCAGGCAATATATAAGTGATTAGCCAATTCAATAATGTCATGCGGAGAAACAATGAATGTTTAAATAAAGCTGATAGCAATCAACTATAGCCAAAACGAAATGATATGAATGCAAAGGACAATAAATAGAGTAGAACAGCATTTAACAATAGTCCATGAATTGGCCGAACAAGCACGCAAGTAGAGCAAGTCACGTAGAGTCACAATTTCGTGTAGGAATGAAAGTGATAGACAACACGCTAGCAAGTACTCGGTGCAATGCCACACCTTGTCATTACAAACACCCTAGGACACAAGTACTTTCGGGCGCTCCTCCCAGGACCAAATTGGGCCCTTTATGATGCGTTGGCATTGATTGGTGGATCCAAGATCCCAAGTAAAAATCTAGATATTCATTGGAATTAGCCAAGAATTCCAAGGTTAAGCTATATAACTTATCTTTAAGAGCAAGAGTTATTCCAAATGAAATTTGGATAAGAGGTCATAGGAGTATGACTTTGGAAGTCAAGATGCCCTAAAGGGGATCACAAATGGGACTAGATTGCAGCCCAAGGCTACCTTTTGGCAAGGCTGTTACAGCATACAAGAATCACGTAAAAGCGAGTTATGGAACAGGGTTGCGATCATGCCAAGACCGCTAATTAGAAATGACGGTCCAGACTGGGCCGCTAAATTAAGGGTTACGGTCCAGAAAAGGCTGCTAAAAGGTTGGGTCCAACAAAGCAATTCCAATCGACTTAGTTAGGTCCTTGGTCGGCCTGAGGCATGGTGGAACCGAACTAGGGCCCAGCCCACACATCCCAGGTCAATTGAGGAGGCTTAGGTCGACTTGAACAGGGCTAGGTTGACTTGAAATAAAGATAAGTTAACTTCACAAACTGGCACAAGGCCAGGTCAGAAAGGATTTGGCGGTCACGCCATGGCCGCTACCAAGGGTAGCGGTCCCAACTGGGCCACCTTATGGTCGAGACAGGGTAAGACAATCATGAATTCGGTCTGCCCAAAACGTGAGGCGGTCAAGTTGGTGGCTTCAGGCTTTAGTGGTACAACCTGCCTAGCTTCCTAGTGGAAATACCAGGCTCGTAGGGGCTTACGGAGGTGTCATAATAGTGGTCCTACTCTAACGGAAGGAGCATCCGGTAGAGTGTTCCTACTATTACAAGATTGAGGCAATGAAAATGCGAAAATCGAGTGTAAAGTGGTCATTCAATACCACTGGAGTGGCATGACTGTCAAACAACTTAATTAATTAAACAAGAATCAATTTAATAAGTGATAGGGTCACAACAATTTAATGGAATCTTGAATAGATTAATCACATTTAACAACTTTTTTTTTGCATCAAGAGGATCAATTACTAAGCCATGCGTTGAAGCGGAAAAAATAGCATTCCAATAGCCTTGAACCACAGATAAACTATCTTGTTAAACATTCCATATAACCCTAGTCATTCGGTGTGTTTTTACCCTAATCATGCTATCTAATCAGGAGAGATTACAGGCAAAAACACAGTGATACAACTGTAACCCGAGCGCTGATGGCGGTCAGGAAAGGGGCCGCTACCCTTGAGTAGCGGTCAGCCTGTGACCGCTATAGCACAAACCACAACAGGAAAAAAAATGGTCTGTCGGGCGGCCGCTAATTCCAGCGGCGGTCTGTCGGGCGGCCGCTACTCCCAACGGCAGTTCCTGGTGCGACCGCAACCAGGATTTCCACCCTGGTCTCCGGCGAACCTGATCTGCACTAATACTCATCGTAAAAAGCCATGCCACAATTTTAAAAATAACCACACTCACTCACTAAAAAGATATTAAATATAAGTAGAGTGGTAAGAATGGGTCGATCCCACGGAGAAGAAAAGTCTTATTTAAGTAAGTTGGAAAATCCTTATGTTTTGAAAATCGAATTTGAGTGAGTTTATGCTAAAGAAAAATGAATTTGCGTGAAAATAAACCTATCTAAAGAATCTGAGAGGGTTAAAGAAGAGAATTTGGAAGGAGATAGAGAGAGAACTAGAAAGATAATTACAAAAGATGAATTTTTATTACTAAGGAAAGATTACAACTCTATGAAAATTAAAAATTACAACTTGAAGTAAAAGAATAAGGGAAGAAATAGAGCCAAGATGATGAAGAATAGCGCCACCGTCTCTGTGTCAAGCTGTTGATTGAATCACCCCGCCTTGGAGGTAGACGCCGTCTTGTGAGCTCTGAAAGAAGAGAATCTCTGCCTTGGGATGTGTGAATAAAATAGAAGAGGGAAATATAGATAGAAGAGGATGAAGGGAGTTAAAAATAATAACATAGAGTTAAAAATAGAGCAAGAGTAAAATCAAAATAGCTTTACATCTAAGAAGTATTGGAAGAGGTGGAAGAAGAGAAAGTTATAGATCAGAGGAAGAGGAAGAAGTTTCGTGAAGAGTGCAGAGGGATAAGAAGATCAAAAGATGATGAAAACTTGGGAAGAACAGAGGTGGTTTGCGCTAATGAACATAAAATAAAAAAATTGAACTTTGAAAAAGAGATTATAACTTGAAAACGAGAAAGAATTAGAAGAAGAGGAAGAAGAAGAAGCTGAAGAACACTTAAAAATGAGCAATGTTTGTAAAGAAAGAAAAACCATAAGAGGATCATAAGGGGGAGAAAAAGGTCTACCTAAACTAGGGGAAGAAAGAAGGACAGGATTCTAAGCTAAGAAGAAAAAGAAGAAAACTTCATTTCCCCCTCTTGACGAAGGGTATTTATAGATAAACTAGGTCAAAAGGAGGGTGGAGATCACATTTGATGAAGATGGAAGGCTGGGATTAGAGGAGATTAGGGTTTGGGTGAAGAGAGGAAAGAGGCTCCCCTTGGCTTTCCTAATAAGGAGGAGATCTCCTCCTATTTTCTCTCCAATAAATTCTCTCCAAGATAATTCAATAAAATCCTTTCCTTTATCTCCTTTCACACCAAAAAAGGAATGGCAGCTGCTCCTTTGACTTGGTCAAGGAGGTTGGGGCGCCCTAGGGCATCCCTTGCCCTTATCTTGTGACGCTTTTGCCCCTGGCCCTTCTAGTAATTATCTTGTGCGTCCTGCGCACACACAATTTGGATTAAGCCCATTAAGAATTTTTGCTTCATGCACAAAAATAATAAATGCTTACAATTATGCAATGAAAAATTAATTCTCATGAGCCTCAATCTCTTTTCATTGAATAATTAACCACAAATTAAGTTAATTTGCGTGAACGGCTTGATTAATGCAAGGTTGATATTAACTGTAAAGTATGTATAATTGACTAATTATGTGCATATGAAATGATATATGTGATGTGAATTATCATAAAGAAATGAGCACTCATCACACCCCCAACTTACTCATTGCTAGTCCCTTAGCAATGCAATTAAAATTTACGATCAACAAGAGTTTGCGAAGTTCATACCGTTATATCCAGCTCTTCCTTCA
The DNA here is from genome assembly GCA_022559845.1 of Amorphophallus konjac. Lineage (NCBI taxonomy): Eukaryota > Viridiplantae > Streptophyta > Magnoliopsida > Alismatales > Araceae > Amorphophallus > Amorphophallus konjac. Next base: position 127,937,364 of record CM040129.1, read on the forward strand.
TAGAATTAACCAAAGATTAGGAATCCGGAAGCATTAATACATATTAGCATTAAATTAGAAATTAAGGTACATGATCAAGAATGCAAATCAAAGTTCAATAACACTTGTGTATGTGTAATACTAAATCCACAGCGTAGACAATTGCATCCCTCATTTGTTATTCCAAGTAAGTGTCTTTCAACCCTGCACCTCTTAATCAGAGTATTAAACATATTAGCTTTTTGTCTGCCTTATTGCTTTGTCCCTTTTGGGATCTTTTTATTTTTCTAGACACATGATGCTGCACTACCCTTCACTATCTAACACGAACCTCAACTCTTGCCTTAGGAGAAGTAGACCTGGTTTCGTAGATCAAGGTTCCCTTTTCCTTTTGACGCGAACCTCAACACGTCTTAGGTGAAGTAGGCCTGATTACTAAGATTCGGGACATTTTTCATTTGTTCTTTTTTTTCTCTTTTTTTTCATTGTGCTTTTGCACTTATTTGATAGATAACTTTGACATATAGCTATATTAAAGATCTCTTCCTCAAGAAGTGTAGAGTATCAGACACCATACCCAAGATAACAAAAGGCTTGTCCCGCTTATTTCATTAACGTGCAAAGTGAATTTTTTCTTTTCTTTTTTTCTAAAGTGCACATGAACTTAAAAGAGTTTCTTCAGTCAGTTTTCTATGGCTAGATTGAATAAATTTTCCATCATCCTTCTCCCTAGTATTTCCTATTCCCGAATTACTTTCAATGAGAAAATGAATCAAGAAAACTAAGTCGGAGATTTCATCTTTTCTCTTTCATGCAAAATGTAGGACAATATGATCAATGCAGGACATCATGCAAGAACTCCTGTCAGGTTGTACTATATGCATCATGAAATTTTTCTCTCTCCCCCAACTTGAATGACATTGTCCTCAATAGCATATGTCAATAATAAAAATAACAGAACAATGTAACAATAAAGATTGCCGAGAAAGAAAGAGACAACCTGATATGTGGGGAGAAACTCCATTATTGATGTGGATGGTGATAACTCTATCTCCTTGGCTCTTACCTCACCACTGAAAAACACACTAAAACAAAACATGAAATAACAAAAAATCTTAGGTTGCCTCCCAGAAACGCTAAGTTTTTTATCTTCAGCCAGACACATGAAAGCTTTATAACCAACATGTAGATTTAAGAATGAGCCACCACGCTATCTCGTCGTCATTGAAAAACCAAGCATTATACTACAACAAGATGAGATTGAGCATGATTGCGTAGGGGCTAGATTGGTTGTTATCACAATTAGGTTAAGCATGCGATACATGGGTTAACAACCGTACTTTGAATAGGGTGGCCTGCGGCAAATACCATGATGGATCAGTTAGGCCAAAAGGATTCCCCTGATTAATGACAAGAAAACTTTCTTCCCATTTGTGGTCTTGCTAAGTGTTAAAAATATTAATGAAGACCTTATTATCAAGCAAAATATCTGTTTCTACCTCAATTTTAGATATTTCATGAACATTAGTGAGTTGAGAAGGGATCAAATGGAGAGGAGTTTCAAGCAATGGATCAGTGTCAAGGAGAGTAGGAGAATCAATAGTGAAAGACCAGGGTGGATATAACTCAAAAGGACCACCCCGATCATAGAATGACGGAAGAACATTGCTAAGGATCATGTCATGAATGATGAAATATTCCTCCTTATGGTCTATAGAAGGTGCGAATGAAGCGATGCAGACCTTATTATTGTTGACAGAATTTTGATCATCCTCAAGTGTGGGCTTGTCTAGCATCAAGTCGAGGTGAGGAAAATCAGGAATGGGAGGGGCGTCAAAAGATTCCACCATAAGTTCATTGTCCAGGAGGCAAGGAAGATGAATGTATTCCTCGACATAGTGATGTTCATGCATTTCAGGTTGATTCGACCAATCGGCTTGAAGAATTTCAGAAAGATCTCTAGGATTGTCGTGGTCAGGAATGGGCGAGAGCTCTATCCTCTCCTCCGGATTAAAGGTTGCCTGGTCATAAAGATTTTTATGCGAAAAATTCAACTCCTCATTAACCCCAGTTGCATTGTTCAAATAAATGCTCAATTCTTTTTCTATCCTCACTTCTTCTTCCTTCCCATCTTCAAAGAAAGTTTTGTCAAATTAAGGGAGAGGCATTTGATTATAGATCTGATGTTCATTTCTCTCTTCTTCTCTTCCAGCTTAGACTCCTCATTATTTTCTTCATGATTATACTTGGCCATCACAACTTGAGCTTCACTAGCTTCCTCCCAATTCTTCTAATATGGCTGCCCCATATACTCCTCATCACCAAAAATTATTTGAGAGCTGTTGAATTGAGGATTTATGGATTGATCGTTCAGGTTGGTATTATAGTCATAATCAGGAAATGGATTTTTAAAGTTTTCAGTGGAGAGGCTAGCATGTTGGTCCATTTCGAGCTCTCAATCAAGTTGGTTAAGCTGGGCTTGGATAATTTGACTCTGAGCTTTAATGGACTACTGATTGACCAAGATGAGTTGAGTCATTTGATTAAACCTATCCTCGAAATCAGACTGCGGAGGAGCTGGATAGGTTGAGTGGCACTCAGACTGTGGTGAGTAACAATCAGAATAGAAGTCAGTCTGATACTGAGGTAGTGGGGAGTAGATGGGTTGTCCTTCATGTTGGGCTTGGTTGTAAGGAGCATTTGAGTAAGAAGTTCAATCTGAAAAGTGTGAGTTCGAAGGACTTTGCATGGGGTCTTAATAGGGTGCCCAAGAAGAAGATTGCTAGTTTTCCCACCTAGGATATGGATATGTGTAAGAGCAAGGGGTGAAAAAATCTGGTGACAATTGGTGTGGTTCTTGGGTAAGAGATGGATTGTAAACCCCATTATGGAAGAAAATTGGGTAAATGAGGAATTTAAGTTCAAGTGGCCCGCATGGTTTAGCATGTGTTAACCACTCAATTTTACTAATGGGCCCTAACAATTGTGGATGTAGGGATCTCCTACCTTGCATGTAATGCAAAAGGGCCCAAAGAAAGATTGCTGTTTTTGATCTTTTGAATTTTTTTTTGAAGTTTTTCAAAATAATGCAATAAATGAACCACTAAATGAAAATGTAATGAATTAGCCCCTATATGAATGGTACATGTAAAAATGATGATGATTTTTTTTATTTTTATTTTTGTTATAAAAGAAGAATTGGCACTCACTACCAAATTGGTCCACCGGCCAAGTAAGAGGTGGGGTTGTGGGAGGCTCTCCCTACTTTTGTAGGGACCTAATTAAATAATTACAAACCTGCTTAGGCATTTTCCACTTAACCTCTAACCTAGACACCGATTTTCCAAAATAGTAATAAATTCCAAAACTCCTTTTTTGTGTGTGTGACCTTCCAATGGCAATTTAACTCTGGGGTACTTCGTGGTACAACCTGTTCGACTTCCGTGAGGGAATCCACGGGTGTAGAGACTTATGGAGATCTTGGAAAAGGAAATTCCAGTCCAAAGAGACGGAATGCTCAATGGAGTGTCCTTCCAATTCGAAGAAGGGTGTAAGGAACCTAACTTGCCCTTGAGAAGGGGAAATAGAAGAGAAGAGAAAGATTTTTTTTTCTAATGATGAAGCAAGTAAATCAGAAATCAACTAAAATACACAATGCATGAAACGGATGCAACTACAATGAGGACATGATAGCATGAAATTGTTTTTTAAATTTTTTTGATTTCTATTTTTTAAGGTTTTTTTGAGTTATATTTAACAAAAGATGAATGAAAGAAAATATTAACTAAAAATAATAAACAACAAGTAATTCTATTGAAAAATAAAGCCTAAAATCATGTTTTTGGTGTTTTCTATTTTTTTAATTTTTTTAGATTTTCAGGATTTTTTAATTTTTTGAGATTTTTTAGAAATTGAAAAAACAAAACCTGTACCAATGTTTGCTAACCTTTAGCGACGCTTCATTTTCCAGGATTTTTAGAAATCCAAATTTCCTACTTCCTGTAGTGATAGATACAGACTTTCAAAGACACTTCCTAGCTTTCTACGATAGTTGATTTTCTGTGAATTTCAAATATGAATTTTCCTTTTCTTTGATTTTCTGATTTTTTTCTTTTTCCTGTAAAATAAAAATAGAAAAATTTATATACAAATATATACATCAAACACAAGAATATCTAACTATAAAAAATTATTTTCATCCCCGACAACGGTACCAAAAATTGATGTGCACTAATACTCGTCGTCAAAAGTCGTGCCATAATTTTAAAAATAACCGCACTCACTCACTAAAAAGATATTAAATATAAGTATAGTGGTAAGAATGGGTCGATCCCACGGAGAAGAAACGTTCTTATTTAAGCAAGGTGGAAAATCCTTATATTTTGAAAATCGAATTTGAGTGAGTTTATGCTAAAGGAAAATAAATTTGTGTGAAAATAAACCTATCTAAAGAATATGAGAGGGTTAAAGAAGAGAATTTGGGAGGAGATAGAGAGAGAACTAGAAAGACACAATTATAAAAGATGAACTTTTATTGCTAAGGAAAGATTACAACTCTATGAAAATTAAAATTTATAACTTGAAGTAAAAGAATAAGGGAAGAAATAGAGCGAAGATGATGAAGAATAGCGCTGCCGTCTCCGTGCCAAACCTTTGATTGAATCGCCCCGCCTTGGAGGTAGACGCCGCCTTGTGAGCACTGAAAGAAGAGAATCTCACCTTGGGATGTGTGAAGAAAATAGAGGAGAGAAAGATAGATAAAAGAGGATGAAGGGAGCTAAAAATAGTAAAACAGAGTTAAAAATAGAGCAAGAGAAAAATTAAAATAGCTTTAAATCTAAGAAGAATTGGAAGAGGTGAAAGAGCAGAAAGTTATAGATCAGAGGAAATGGAAGAAGTTTCGTGAAGAGTACAGAGGGAGAAAAAGATCAGAAGATGATGAAAACTAGGAAAGAATAAAGGTGATTTGCGCGGATGAACAGTAAATCAAAAAAACTGAATTTTGAAAAAGAGATTATAAATTGAAAAAGAGAATGAATTAGAAGAAGTGGAAGAAGAAGAAGTTGAAGAACACTTAAAAATAAATAACGTTTATGAAGAAAGTAAGAGGAGAAGAGGATCAAAAGCTAGAGAAAAAGGTCGACCTAAACTAGGGAAAGAAAGAAGGCCAGGATTCTAAGCTAAGAAGAAAAAGAAAAAGAAGAAAAGTTCCTTTCCCCCTCTTGACAAATGGTATTTATGGCGAAACTAGGTCAAATGGAAGGTAAAGATCACATTTGATGAAGGTGGATGGCTGGGATTAGAGGATATTAGGGTTTAGATGAAGAGAGGAAAGGGGCTCCCCTTGGCTTTCCTAAGAAGGAGGAGATCTCCTCCTATTTTCTCTCCAAGATAATTCAATAAAATCATTTCCTTTATCTCCTTTCACACCAAAAAAAGAATGGTGGCTGCTCCTTTGACTTGGTCAAGGAGGTAGGGGTGCCCTAGGGCATCCCTTGCCCTGATCTTGCGACGCTTTTGCCCCTGGCCCTTCTAGTAATTACCTTGGACGTCCTGCACACACACAATTTGGATTAAGCCCATTAAGAATTATTACTTTATGCACAAAAATAATAAATGCTTACAATTATGCAATGAAAAATTAATTATCATGACCCTCAATCTCTTTTCATTGAATAATTAACCGCAAATTAAGTTAATTTGCGTGAACGGCTTGATTAATGTAAGGTTGATATTAACTGTAAAGTATGTATAATTGGCTAATTATGTGCATATGAAATGATATTTGTGATGTGAATTATCATAAAGAAATGAGCACTCATCAGAACCCCGACACACCTTGTTTATGACCAAAAATTCATGCATTATAGTCAATGAAAATTGGGCAAAACGATATCAATAGAAAGAGAACAAAATTTCGCACATGATGGCATGCTTAATTAAAGATCTAGCCTACAAGAACCCTACGTTTAGATCGATACAAGATGAAGGGAACACTGTCAAAACCCTAACTAGACATGTCTTAACTAAAAATCAAATTGCGAGCCTACGCTGGACAAAAATTAGGTTATTTACTATCAACATGAAGATGACTCAAAGGCGCACAGGATGGTATGAATTAATTAACGTTTGGTCTGCAAGAACCTACCTTAATCGAGAGAAGAAAGGGACGCCGACGTTCAAACCCGAAGAGAAAAACCCGCTCCTAAACTCGACGTTTCCACCAGCGATTGCGCTCGCCGCCGGCCGCCTCAGCAAATGGACACTCTCGTTAGTTCTAGGGTTCGTTTTATAGAGCTAGGTTCGATTCTAGGGGTGTGATAAGGGCAGAAAGAGTCGTGGAGATCAATCGTGCGCGATATTCACACTTTGTCCGGGTCACGTTGCCACCGCTCGAAATTGAGCTGCTTAGGGTTAGGATTTTAGCGCGAAGATAGAGGAGAAATGGGCTTCTATCCAAGGTTGATCGATTGGGTCCGGAATGAGCCCATTTGAGCTCGGATTGGGCTCGAATTTGGTTGGACAAAGGTCGTTCTAACAAACACCGACTTCTTGCAAAAACCTATGATTGGGCCTAGCCAAAATTTTTATTGGGTCGGGTTTAGAAGGCAAAGTTGTAGGAAAATGACCCTCTACACTTATATAATTTTTTCCATATTTTTATAAATTGGTCAAACTTTTACCTAAGCGAAAATTTCAATTTAATATTAAGAAAACTCCCGATTGCTACATAATTTTATTATTAAGTAAATTCGGGTTGCTACAGTTATATTTTTTAAAAAATAAATTTCCTGACGGAATAATTGTCCATCAGAATAATTTTCGACGGCATTTCTGACGGACTGTATTTTCCGTCACAAAAACTATTACAGACGGAATTTCCATTGACTACTTGTCCGTCAGAAATTACCGACGGAGTTCCGATGGAACATTCTTCTGTCAGAAACTTCCGAAAAGGAATACCCGACGGACATGTTCCTTAAGAATTTCGTCGGAAAGTGTCTTTCCGATAGATTTCTGACAAAATTCCGACAGAATATGTCCGTCAAAAATTCCGCCTTTTCTTATGGTGGAAGAAAACAAGGGTTTATGACACCTACAATAAGAAAGAACCCATATATAAGTTGGGAAGGGCCATGGCAAAGTTTTAGCATTATGTAGGGCTTTCTTTCAATGTAGCAAATAGTCCATATTATAAAACCATGTTCCAAGAAGCGCAGGAGCAAGGCCTGCACATCCGGCTTCTTACTACAAAGGATTTGGTTGGTGAATATCTTGATGAGGAAGTGGCAGAAATAAAGGAGTATATTATATCATTTAAGAAAAAATATTAGAAGCTTGGAGTCATCTTATATGTGATGGTTGGTCAGACACCACTAAGAGTAGTCTAATCAAATTTCTTGTCTACTGTGAAAAGTAGGTCTTTTACTATAGATCTATTTATGCATCAAACAAAATTCACGGCCACCAATTCATCTAATTACAATTAATGATTGAAGCGGTGGAGGAAAACGTGAAAGAATTCGTATATTGTACATGTTGTGACAAACAATGGCTCTAATTATAAGAAAGTTAGGGAAGAGTTAATAATGAAGAGCGGATCACACCTTTTTTGGACTCTTTATGCAGTTCATTGTGTTGATTTGATGTTGAAGGAGACTGGCCAACTTCCTCCTATCCAAATAGTTGTGGAAGCAACACAGATGATTACAAGATTCTTATACAACCATCACATTGTACTTGTGTGGATGAGAGAGGCAACGATGGTGAACTATTGAGGATGGCCATCCACTCGATTTGGTACCAATTTTATTATCTTACAGAGCCTCTTGAAGCATTAAAATGGCCTCAAACAAATATTCAGGAGTCATGTATAGCTATAGTCATCATTTGCATTGTTAGTTGAAGGCAAAGAGGTGGGGGGATTGATCAATAGTAGCAATTTCTAGTATACATCAGTGAAGAAAATTGTGCGGATTATTAAAACATTGTATGAAGCCCTTAGAGTTGTGTTGATGGCGAAAGGACATCAACCTTAGGGTTGGTGTATGTAAAGTTGGGGGATGCCAAAAATAAGATACAACAAGCTTCCCCAAAGTATGTTCTTGTTATTGTTGATCAGGAGCTCCCCAGTGAGGCTGATGACCATGTCACGAGCGAAGGTGATCTACAGGGGCTTGTCTTAGAGATGGGATGCCGTAACATGCCAGGCGTGGGGTTCACTAGGTTGTTGTTCGAGGGATTCATCACCATGCAGTACCATCCCCTCTTGCCGTCGATGGTCTTTCGGCTGAAGCCCGGCCCGCACCTTGCCCAGTGCTTGCGGTGGTGGATCTAGTTCTTTTAGCACCGTCAGCACCGATCGATGGGGTTGGTGGCCATTCATAGCCCCATTGACGTCGAAAAAAAGAGGAAAAGGAAAAAGATACAAATGGGCCAACATGAGTGGACCCAAGAAAAAGAAGAAGAAGAATGTGTGAGAAAGGCCCAATCAAATGGGCCACTTTCAATTGGGCTTAGCCCAATACCAAGGAGAAAGGGGGCGCAAGGGGCACATGCACGAATAGAAGAAGGCATGGGGGCAAAGAAAAAAGGGGGATTTCCAAAAAAAGGAAAAATAGAAGGAAATTTGTGGGCACTGTTCAGGGAACAGTAGCCCGTGTCACACCATCACCTCGTGATTCTTTATCCCCCCCCCGCCCATGCATTGAATGCTCGAAGCCATGCCATGCGCGCCTGTGACCTTGAGTGGCCTCCCCCCCTTGTGTGGCCAACGGATGCGAGTGCTAGCTCACCTAGACGGTGAGGCTGCCCCGTTCGCCAGCGGCTCCTCCCTCCTACTCCGTCGCGCCCAGCAGTAGCAGGTACGGCAACTACAGCAGTCGCTACAGCAGCAGCTACGGCAGCTACAACAGCAGCAGCCACCGCGCTTCGACAACGCAGCAACAACAACCATATGGCGGCAACAACAACAGCCAGTGATCAAAAAAAAGAAGAAAAGATATAGAGAGTTGGCTCTCCGAGCAGGGGGATTTGATCACCTATAAAAGCATTTGGCCCCCTGTTGAAAATTGCCCTTGAAAAAGCCTTGAAAGAACCCCCCCCGGTGGCCAGTTGAAGTTCCCTTGGTCGAAGAGAGAAGCCCCTGGAGATTTACAGAGAGAAAGAGAGAAAGAGTGAGTGGAAGAGCCATCCTAGAAAGAGGGCGCTTCTATTTGTATCTTTTTCCCTTTTTTTCTTTTTGTGATTTGTGAGGCTTCATATAGCCGGCATGTAGATACTTATGTTTATAAATGAAAGAGATATGGGGTTTTTGCCCTAATGTTTATATTTTCTTTGAGCTTCAATCTTCTCCTTCGATGTTGTGATGTAGTATTTCTACTTGTTCTCTACTTCCCTTCTAGGAGATAGGGTGATTTTCTCCTTACTTTCAAGTGATATCTACATAACGATGTTTACATTGATTTGATGGCCACTGGCCTGGGGTTTATCCGAGTCCATGCATATGACTCCGGGCTACCAACCACCGGAGATTTATTGAACTTCGTCTTCGCTTTGCCATGATCTTATTTTCTTCTCAAAACCCCACTTTGGGATTTGGACCAGTCTAATGACCATGATGCCAAAGGGGTGAGGCATAGGGGATTTAATCCCAAATCGATCGTTTTCTTTTACAAATTCCATTTCTGGGTTTTAATCACTCATGAATCCTCGGGGGCTCACTTCTTCATAGTGTGGACCCCGAGTGTTCCCCCTAAAGAGCGAATGAAAATCAAATATAAAGATCAAAAGAAAGAAAGAAATCAAATAAAATAAAGAAAATGACCAAACCAAATAATAAAGCTGCTTTGCTACAGAGTTCGATCGACCGAACTTAGGTTTCGGTCAACCGACCAACAGTCGAGTCAACGTAGTGCTTGGCTGCGTCGACCCGGCTGGCAGGCTCCTATTTCTAGGAGGTTCGATCGACCGAATCGAATCTTCAGTCGACCGAACCCCATATTTCAACAAAAAACAAACAAACAACAAAGGAAGCAATACAAAGAAAGATGAACGGAATAACAAAAGGGGAAAGAATGAAAGATGAGTAATAAATCCCAATGTTTCAAAAGGAAATGACATAATGATGAAGGAAATGCCACGGGAAACCCAATAATGAAGGAAACGAACCTAAGGGATTAACGGAGTTTGATCCGGGAGTGTTCGCCTCTTTAGACCCAGCGAGGGGAATATTAAACATGCCCATGTGGCATACTTGACCCTGGGGGTCATCCCCATTATGGTCATGTCGTGGCCTCGTTTCAGGCCGATAACCCTCTGAATTTAAACCATTTTTGACCGGGATTTAACCGCATCCCCTCATGTCTCAGATATTAAATTTGTCGTGCCCTTGGCATACATTTGTCCTGGCATTATATATATGTTTGGGACGTTTTCAACTCGGACGCTCGTCCCAACATGAACTGGTCGATATGCGACCGATATGATCTCAAATACCTTTTTACACCCTAACGTACAGGATTTTAATTCCCTTAAAGAAATGCTTCATGTCTTTATACCCATATAGGGGATTTTCAACGCTCTTTGAGATGTCCTTCATGTTCTTCATGAATTTTCACTTGCAGGCCATAGGCCCCCTCTTCTTATCGATTAATCAGAGGTCTTCCCCTCTCCGAGGGGGTGTACTTAACGACGTGACCTTCATGGCACGGCGAGTCTCAATTCTGACCCGATACCCACAATCATCTGGTTAGTCAGATGGAGCGCACCCTAGGCTTCGAACCACTCTAGTCTCGAAGCCTGAACGCACTGTCACTTACGTGACTGGCATGCCCCCGCACTTGATAAATCGATAAACAATATAATGAAACAATAATAGAAAAGAATTTCGAGTGCGTCCACAAGTTGGCACGCCCGGTGGGACTGGACCACCTTTCATCTTTTCGCCAGGATTTAGGGCCCTATGGCCTCTTCCTAAAATTCTAACTTCCTTCAATTTAAAATTGCAGGGGTTGAATTCCGAAGAGCTCGATGGCCGTCACATTTGGGCCACTTGTTGTTGCTAGCCATGCCCAGTATGGCTACTTGGCGGTGCCGACCCAGTTCGGTGATTTCCCTCCCGTGGTTGGGTTCCCCAACTTCTTGGGAGTCATGTTCTTGAACCTCCTAGACACCCAGGAGATCGTGCCCATCGCCGCTACAAAGGCAACATCCGAAGGAACGAAGATGGTGGGGTGCTATGTCCACCCTGCTGATGATCGAAAGAAGCGCACGTCGACTGCCAGGTGGGCGACCCGGAAGAACACCGGCACATTCTAGGGCCGACTCTCTACCTCGGGCAAATCCATTCTCATTGGAGGCGTCTGAGTCTTTCTGAACGGCCGCCAGGCCAAAAACACACTCGATAGAGTAATCTTCACTATGCCAGTACAAAATTCCTTCCAAGCACTGGCCCAGCAAAGAAGGGACCGCGTCGAGTCCGAATCAAAGGGAGGATTGGCCCCTAAGCCAATCAAATTTGAACAGATTTGGGTGCCTAAGCAGGCACGGGCCCTGGCTTCAAGAAGAGAAGACAAACTAGAAGAAAAGGTCGAGATGCCAGTTCGAGCATCCCGAAGACCAGCCTTTTGGGTTTATGGCCGGAAAGCAAATCTTTATTCAAATGAAGGAAAATACGACGGGATGTCCGAACAACGGTGCCTCGCCTACGAATCCTCGGCACGAACCAGAGTGCCACCACCGATGATCCGCCCTATTAATAGGCAAGATGATGTTACTTGGGTCACACGAGGATACCTCCGTGACCTTGGGAATACCCTTTTGGGAGCACAACGGCTCCTCGAAGTCATGAATGATGCCGAAGGAAGCCGGGGGCAATGAGTCGACCCGGGAAGCATAAAGAATGTGAAGTCGGGTCGCTGTGGGCAGCCCCTCCATGAAGAAACCATACCAAGAGTCTCGGTATTTGACATGTTAACTTTCCTTTGACAACCAACCAAGAAAGTAATCTGAAGGGTCAAGAAACTACAAATTTCTACCTGCAATATGGCCGGAGTGGCCGACCACTATAAGGCTCCACCCGAAGAACACACTGAGGAGACCAGGCTTGATGAAAGGTCAGGTCCCATCACCCGAAGAAGAAAAGTTGTAGCCAAAGGAATACAAGCCCCTGTTGGCGAGACTAATTTAGATATGGTCTTAATGGTGGCAAATTTAATTACCACCGAAGATGATGGCGAGAGACCAACACCTTCTCCGAATGTTTCGACGGAAGGGGGAGGCCGGCCCCCCAACTCCACTATGCCCGATCTAGCAATAATGATGATGATGCTCCAAGAATATAAACAAGAGATAGAGAGGCTGAAGAGGCAACTCAGCGAGCTGACTGGGCATGCTTCAACTTCAAAGCAAATCGGGGCCCCTCCTGAAGCCTCGCAACAATGCACCGAAGAACTCGAGGCTTCACCTTAGATAACGGCTTCTCAGCTGGCACTCAATAACATTGGGGGCATGACCCCCGATACCACACCCTACCCCTCAACATCAAGGAATTGCCGATATACTTCAAGCAATAGTGCCGGTAACGCTGTAGATACACCAAGCACACTTCTGCCCAAGTCCTATGGACCCAGCCATGAACAAGATAATGATAGAGCAAATGATCGAGAAGAAGCTAGCTGGCAGAGGCAATGATGATTATGCTCCTTTCAATGTGTACAGGGTGCCTCACCCTGTCCATCATGCGGCCAAGAGATTACCTCTCGGCATCAACAAGCTGCCGAAGTTCAACAAATTCAATGGACAAGGCTCGCCAAAAGAACATATAGCCTATTACATCAACGTGATGGGCGATTTGGTGACCGATGAGTCCTACTTGTTGATGTTCTTTGAGTCCTCACTCATGGGGCTCGCCTTCGTGTTGTACTCGAACCTACCGATCGGGTCCATCAGTGACTGGCCAGATATGCAACGAAGATTCTGGGGACAGTTTCATATCCCTGAAAGGGAAGTCACCGTGACCGAACTCTATGCTTCTAGGCAAAAGAATAATGAAACAACCCTGGAGTACGTTAATAAATGGCGAAACCTCAGCATGAGATGCAGGCACCCGTCGCACCATGAAGATGCAGTCCAGATATGCAAGCAGAGCTTGAAGCGGGAGATCCTCGAAAGAATAATCAGAATTGAAATTAAGTCCTTCGACCATTTGAATAGGGTCGTGGCAGAAATCGTGGCTTCCTGGCAAGATACCCCTCTAGCTCTGCGGCCCTTCACCAGGAGATCAGGCAAACTAACAAATGACCGACACTCAAGGTAGTTCACACTGTCGACTTCAAGGTGAAAAGGGGGAAAGGAGTATTCAACCCTCCTCCACCAAACTCGTTGGACGTCAAGAGGGTCATCCCCTGCAGAACAAGATCAAGAAACTATACATTTTCCCCAGGGACAAGACTCGAACTTTGTTCGAGTGGGCTGTTAGATATAGCAAGATCACTCTCCCAAAACCGAAGAAACTAGATGACGCCTGTCACGTCCCGAGATTATGCAGTGGAAATAATCGGGGAACATGAACAGTCGGCTAGTACATCTCAAGCGAGCAATATAATCAGAGTGCCAACACATTCACATATAAGAAATGAATGCACAATATTTGGACAAAATCTTTACTTTATTTAAATAATAATTGAAAGTACATAAGGTTGACTCTTGACTCCTTGAATAACTAGACTCAATAAAATGGAAAATTACATAGCGACTCTTGACTATCAACTAATGACAATCTAAGGATTCACTCCTTCTTTTAATCACTCTCGGATCCATCACTTGAACAGTCTGAATCTGACCCGCTAGCATTTCCTGAAAAAGATTAGAAAAGTAGGGAATGAACACACATTCCCAGTAGGTATCTTCGTATCAACATGAAGGCAATGTTTAAGTAATTGACATTTGAGGTCTAGAGTAAAGATACATGAAATACGGTAAAACATGCGGTGTAAAATCACAAGTAACAGGATATGATCAAGATGAGATATGAGAGCTCATGTAGACTGAAAATATGATCAACAAAGAATATAACAAGATTGTAATTTTGGCCTATCATTAACAAGAATGTACTTCTTCATAACCTTAAAGGCTATGCACTAGAAAATCATGTAACGAGAATGTACTACCAAGCATGTAATTTCACAAGATTGCCTCGTGGATCTTCACTCGTTTATAAAAAAAGTACTCCCAACGCAATGCTACACTAGTGTTCATCATACCCCATGGTTTAGAGTATGTTTCCGGCTATCTGCCGAGGGGACTAGAGTGGAGCCCTTGGACACTGTCTGTGCCCTCTCTTGCATCTTCAAATTATAAATCAAGCTACTTCCACGAGAAATATAAATATGGCCAATAATGTAACAAGTTCAAACTATGGTTCCACGATAACAAATATCAAGGTAAGAATGCTTCAATTAAGAATATGAGAGTTCAAAGATTTGATTTAGAACAAGGTTATGCCATGAAGAAAATTCGACAGCATAACGACATATTCTTTCAATTCCATAATTCATTAGATAGCTTTTGAAACAAAGTGTGAGATTCTAGATAATCAATAGACCATCTAGGATCATAGGAAAATCAACGCTTGGGTCAAACCTTGGGTTAATCAAGACGTAGGTATCAAACGGTCACATAGGGGATGTTTTATGGAAATAGTGGTCGTTTACTGGACCGTATGTGGATATATTCGGTCATGGCTGGACCGTTTAGAAACAGATTCGATGAAACGAATGAATTGAAACCATGCGGCCAAGGAAGGGCAGCTAGGCGTCCTTGGCAGTCAGGTAAATGGCCGCTAAGTTCCTCTGGCGGTTGTCCATAGGGCCGCTAAGGTCCAGAACACAAAAAACACCGGTAAAGTGCTTTCTGGACAATTGGATTTTGAGGGTACAACCAGCTCGGCGTCCTAGTGGAAATCCTAGGCTCACGGAGACTTATGGAGGCCTAGAAACAAGATCACCTAGTCCGGTGGAAGGAATATCCAACGGAGAGGATCACAAGTCAAAGATTATGTGCTTAATGTGCAAAGTGTATCTAATGACATCGTCCCAGAATACGTGTCATGTACTTAAGAAAAGAATCAAGGTGAGAGAGAGATCGTGATAAAATAGCGATCAAATCAAAACTAGACAAGTCCATAATCAATATGAAATTTAAGATTAATACAAGAGTATATGGTTTTGGCCTAAGTTTAACATAAGTTTAAGATATGTCCAAAGGGCATAAAGAACATGAAATCTACTAGGATGATTAATTAACATAACCAAGTATAAGAATACAATACTTAAAACAGGAGTAAGACCTAATTAGCTAGGGTTATCATATGATAATTTGGGCTATTCTTCATTATATTTCAGGTTAACAGTAATACAGAATTGAGAAAATGAAAGTGGTCTCCGGAGGACCATTTTATGGGCGCTAGCGGTCTATCGTAGGACCGCTTAACAAGGCTTAGCAGTCTCAGGAAGACCGTTTCTTCCTATCTACTGTAAACAATTATAAAACCGAGCTTCATGCTAATCTAAGGTAGATAGATGTATGGTAAAATATGCCAACATGTAAATAAGGCCCGATAAAATCATATTAAGACATGGAGATGCATGGGTAGTCATGGTTTAAGTTAGAATTATCATTTTCGTTATTAAAGGTAGGAACTATGCATGCAGAAATAGCCTAGATGCGCAGTGATAGTAAAACATTAAATACTCCGTGTGGAAAGCATGAAATTTCATGAAATAAAAGGGCTTTTACACTTGATATGTTATTCTAGCCTTTTCATGAGATTACCTACCTTTGATTCGATCCCTAGACTTTAGATTTCTGACTGAAGTAGACCCTAGTTCCTGCACGTCCAGTGCCAAACTAGCAACTTCCCGTCCCTCTATCTCCCGATCCTCTTGACCTAAATTCATGAAAATTGGAGGGTAAGTAGAATATATAAAAGGAACAGAAAGTTCTAAAGAATCAACTCCTAAATACCTTGATTAGAGCTTCTATGTTCCTGATCTTCACTGGATAGTCGCACTGGTTCTTGTGCAGTCCGTTGCGAATCAGTGACTGGTAGAGGCTCTAACATTCCAACGGCTGGGTCTTCTTGCACGAAAATTTGAGGGAAGTTAGACAAATGTTAGGGTCATAAAGTTCTAAAGAAATACCTTGAGAAGATGTCTCCTTAGCTTCGAAATACGCAAGCCAACATTAGGGTTCGCATGTGTCGAAGTTAGGGTCTATTTATAGGGTTCACCTAGGGTTTGAGGGATTAGATCGAACCTAGAGTACTAAATTTGAGTAGAGTTAATCCCTAGAGAGTTCTAGAGAGTCTTCCACGCCAGGTAGCTTCGATTTAAGGTGATTTGATCATCAAAGATCGAAACTTTTCATGTTTTCTTCCATTCATGGAACAAGGGTTGCTTAGCGGTCATAGCAAGATCGCTAGGGTGGGTCTGGCAGTCGCGCGATAGACCGCCAGGCTTAAAAAGATCCAAAATTGTTGAATTTTTGTATTATCTCCCATTTATCCCCTAATTGATGTATATATCCCATTTTAAATCCGTAATTTACCTAATTTACGTTTCTATTAATGGGCTTGGGTCTAAAAGTCTTGAAATTGGGTCTTTGGGCCTATTTAAGTTGGGCTTAGCCCTTTGGTAAATATAGGCCTTTAAATAGATTTTATAAATTCTTAAGTCTCCTTAATTATTCATTAAGCCTTTTAAAATACCTAATAATTATATTTTTAAATTCAAAAAAAATTAAAAAATTCTCAGGCATTACACCCTCCCCCACTTAAAAAGAATTTGGTCCCCAAATTCATCGTAATAAGATTTGCTAAGGACAGCGTACTTACATTCAAATATCTCCAAAAATCTTTTGTGCATGGCTTCTTCGGTTTCCCGTGTTGCTTCGTGTGGCCAAGATTTGTTCCATTGGACTTTGACCATGGGAATAGTTTTATTCCGAAGTTGACATACTTCCTATTCAATTATTTTGATTGGCTTTTGCTCATATGTCAAATCCTTTTTAATCTCCAGATTGTCATAAGTTATGACATGGAATGGATCAGGGATGTACCTTTTGAGCATTGAGACATGAAATACATCATAAACTCCAGTTAATTGAGGGGGCAAAGCTATTCGATATGCAACTTCACCAACCCTTTCAAGAATTTTAAAGGGGCCAATGAATCTCGGAGTAAGCTTGCCTTTGATACCGAATCTTCGAATACCTCGACCCGGAGAAACCTTAAGGAATACATGGTCTCCTACTTGGAATTCTAGGTCGCGCCTTCTGTTATCAGCATATGATTTTTACTTGTCTTGAGCCATTTGGAGTCTCTCTCGAATAAGCTTTATCTTCTCGGTAGTATCCCTGATGATGTCGGGGCTGAGAAATTGCCTCTCTCTGACTTCATTCCAACATATAGGTGAGCGACAGCTTCTACCATACAGTGTCTCGAATGGTGCCATTTGTATACTAGCTTGGTAGATATTGTTGTATGCGAATTCCACTAGAGGCAAGTGGTCGTGCCAACTCCCTTTAAAATCAATAGCACATGCCCTGAGTATATCTTCCACCACCTGATTTATCCTTTCAGTTTGACCATCAGTTTGTGGATGGAACGGGATGCTAAAGTTGAGTCGGGTCCCTAATGAATGCTGTAGACCCTTCCAGAATTATGATGTGAACCGAGGGTCTCGGTCAGATATAATGGTGACAGGGACACCATGTAGTTTGACAATTTCTTTCATGTATAGTGCTGCTAATACATCTATAGACAATCAACTTTTGATTGGTAGAAAATGTGCAGATTTAGTCAATCGGTCTATAATCACCCATATACCATCGTGTCCACCTCTCGTCTTAGGCAAACCCATGATGAAATCCATTCCTATACTTTCCCATTTTCACTCGAGAATATCCAAGGGATGTAGTTTCCCTGCGGGCTTTAAATGTTCTACCTTTACTTGCTGACAAGTGAGACAGCGAGATATAAAGTCCGCTAGCTACTTCTCTCTTCATATTGGGCCACCAAAAGTTTCATTTTAAGTCTTGGTACATCTTGGTAGCACATGGGTGAATAGCATACCTTGATTTATGAGCTTCCTCCATGATCAATTTCTTAGTGTCGACATGATTCGGCACACAGATTCTCTCCTTAAACAATAGTCTTACATCAGTTGAAATGGAGAATTCTGGCCTTTGATCAATATTAGCCTTGATCTCCATCAATGTGGGGTAATTTTCTCGTAATTTGGCTAGATCTTCAATTAATGTAGGTTGTGACCTTATATTTGCAATCATGCATCCTTCCTTTTCTTTATCAACATCGAGATTCAAACGAGCAAAATCCTCGATAAGTCGTACCTTTCTTGAGGCTTGCTAGAGTTGCCATTGGTCTTCTGCTAAGTGCGTTAGCTACATCATTTACTTTTCCAGGATGATATTGGATAGTAAAGTCGAAGTCTTTGAGATACTCCAACCATCTGTGTTGCCTCATGTTAAATTCTTTTTGGGTGAAGAGGTATTTGAGACTTTTGTGATCTGGAAAATATAGTGAAATTCTCCCCATAGAGGTAATGTCACCACATTTTCAAGGCGAATATAACATCAGCTAGTTCCAGATCATGCACAGGGTAGTTTTCTTCATGACGCTTTAGCTGCCTTGATGAATAGCAAATCACCTTTTCATTTTGCATAAGAACGCATACGAGGCTAATGCTAGATGCATCAATATAGACTTCAAAGCCACCACCTTCAATAGGTAGTGCCAAGGTAGGGGCCGTAGTGAGATGATCTTTAAGAGTTAGGAAACTTTCTTCACAATCCTTTGACCATATAAAAGGGTTCTCCTTTCTTGTAAGTCTAGTCAAAGGGATGACGATTTTAGAGAAATCCTTAATGAATCACCTATAATAACTAGCCAGACCCAAAAAACTTCTAACTTCGGACATGGTCGTCGACCGGCTCCAATCCTTAACCGCTTCCACCTTGGAAGGTTCGGCAGTGATACCTTCTTTTAAAATATTATGGCCAAGAAAAGAGACTTCCTTTAGCCAAAACTCATTCTTGCTAAGCTTTGCATAGAGTTGATACTCTCTTAGGGTTTGCAAGGCTATTCTTAAGTGTTCTTCATGTTCCTCCTTAGTCTTGGAGTATATCAGAATATCATCAATGAAGACGACCACAAATTGGTCGAGGTAAGGCCTGAAGACATTATTCATAAGTTGCATAAATGCTGTCGGGGCATTGGTTAACCCGAACGGCATTACCACGAATTCATAGTGCCCATATCTACTCTAGAAAGTAGTCTTGTATATGTCTTCATCTTTGATCCTGAGCTGATGATAACCCGACCTGAGGTCTATCTTGGAGAAATATTCCGCTCCCAAAATTTGGTCAAAGAGCTCATCGATACGCGGCAACGGGTATTTATTTTAGAAAGTGAGTTGATTTAGTCGCCAGTAGTCGATACATAGCCTGAGAGATCCATCCTTTTTCTTGACAAATAAAACTGGCGCACCCCAAGGGGATGTTCCAGGTTGAATGAAGCCCTTGTCTAGTAACTCCTGAAGTTGCTTCTTCAATTCCTTGAGTTCTGTAGGGGACATCATGTAGGGTGCTATTGAAACAGGTGCTGCTCCAGGAGTGAGTTCAATGGGAAAATTTACTTCCCTTTCGGGTGGTAAACCGGGTAAGTCCGATGAGAACACATCGGGAAACTCATTCACAATGGAATATCCTCTAAGATGATCTCCTTAGACTCAGTGATGATTACGGAGGCAAGAAAAGCTTCACATCCTTGTGAAATGAGTTTGCAAGCGTGAATGGATGAAATAATGGTAGGATGCTTCTGGTATTTGATACCAAGGAAGGAAAATCGCAGAAGACCTAGTTTTCGAAAAGAGATTATCCTATTGCGACAATTTATATAGTCGTCGTGGTCTACAAGCCAATCTACTCTTAGGATAGCATTGTAGCCTTCCATGTCAAGGCATGCGAGGTTTGCAGGAAGATTATGGCCTTCTACCATTACCTCACTATTGGGGCAATGGGTTGTAAGTTTAGTTATGGGACCTAAGGGTATAGTGATAGCTAGGTCCGAAGGTAGAGGAACTGATGAAACTGGCAAGGTTTTTGCAAAAGCAATATATACAAAGGAATGAGAAGCACCAGTATCAAATAACACGAATGCTAGATGGGAATATATTTGAATGGTACCTTCCATTAGCCCATCATCCTTTGGCACTTCATCATCATCCATAACAGCGTTAAGACGAGCATGTCGCTTGCGTCCACCGCTGGAAGATTGATCCTTCATGAGGGGGCAATCCGACATGTGGTGCTCCCGGCTGCCACATCGTAAACAAGCCCCTAGGCGTTTCCAGCATTCTTTGGCTGAGTGGCTGAACTTCTCGCAAAAAGAGCAAGCCGTCATAACTTGCTTATCTTCTTCTTTAGCCTTCTTGTTCCTGCGATCATCCCTGCCATTCCCATTCCGGGGTCTCTTCTTGTTATCCCTAGAGTTATAAGTGATGCTGAATTTTTCGTCTCTTCTTCCTCGCCGATCAGATTTTCAGCTCGGCTCCTCCCCTTTGCCTTTGAGTTTATCGACCTTCTCCAAGGTCCATTTACACAAGTGTGCCCGTTGGACCATGTGACGACCCGGACTCCAGATACCAGATATACCCGATAGGACTACCGAGTAGACCCGATACTGCTTGGAACCCGTGAAGCCTCCCAAGAGCTGTAAAGCTCCGAAGGGAAAAAGGAATGTCATGTAGTACATTGAAGCCACAGAGATATAACAATAAGTAATTAAATTTCATGAATCAGGTTTGCTAAAGTAGCAGAAATACAATTACTTTTTAATTAACAATTTTGAGTTAACAATTATACCAGAGTCCAGCCCAAAGGAACGATAAGCAGTACAGTCCAACAGAAAGAAAAATGTACACTGAGGTCGGGGGAAGCCCGACGCAGGTACCGCTGGCAACTACTAACGCGTCACACCAGGAACCGCGGAAGCAAAAGACGCCACCCACCTGAAAAGCAGGGGTGAGTCTCGTGTCACTGGTCCAATAGGGGTCACGTGGATCCCCACTAAAAAATAATGCAGTAACACGCTAAAACAGCTGGTAAACAACAGGAGTAGTAAAGCAATAAAACTAAACTACAAAGTTGTAAAAGAAAATTAGAACGGAAGGAGTAGAGCAGCTAAAAGAAAAGGGAAAAGAAGCTGAACAAGCGCGGCTGCCAAACTAACCTCGGCCTCCCAAACTACTCCAGACAACAACAGGAAGGCGAACTCTGATCTGACAAGGTCAGGAGTTGCCGATCTGTCGGGCCACAAAGACAGGCAAAAAGCCTAAAAAGGACCTAGATAGACACAGACGCCCTAAAGCATACACGACTCGATTATCATGCACGCTCTTCTAGACACGACCACACACACACACACATAACTAGAACATCGTGCACACGACACAGCACTGACCTCGGGCAAGACCACGAGAAGGCTAACCCAGAAAGGTCACAACGCACGAGAAACGTGAGAGTCACGTGTCACGTGACGGAAGCACCTCCTCACTAGAAGAACAGCCAGCTGCGTCCACTAATGTCTTATGTTGCGCCTACAAGTGTCTCGTCTACTATGCCGCTGAGCACACAGCAGAGACAAAGACACTATAACCAAAATAGGAACCACAGTAACGAGTGACTAGATAGGGTAATGCCCGTCGGCGTCAGTCCAAAGCCCCTGACCACGTGTGCTCACACTGACTCTTGCTGGAGAGCCAGGCCTCTAGCTAGTTTTCCCCACCCAGCAGGACGCCATTGTACAGCGGGGGCCCACAGAAACTAGCTTAAAAATTGTGTCTCAGGAACTACCACACCACCACTTCCAGGTGGGTTGACACGCCGTAACGCGTCGCCAGGCTACGACTAGTGGAGGCTCACTAGACACAGAGACTCAAAAAATGAGTGCTGAAGTACAGACAGACAAGGAAGCACTATCACACGTACTACGAAGCACCAAGGCAGCACAACAACTGCCAACAGACGCAGGATAGGGAAACTAGACCTGTAGGCACAACGATCCTTGAGTCAGAAGACTCAGGTCAAGATCATCATACAAAGTGGAACAAGCCGCCAATCGGTCTAATCCTAAGTCAGAGAAAACGACACAATCGAAGGAAATGACTCACGAAGACCTGAGGGATTAACAAGACCCTCAGTACACTTGGACACGTAAATCGAGGTAAGACGATACCTCGAGGCATCCAGAACCATGTCTCGAACTGGACAGAACCGTCGAGACACACACAAGGTTGCATGTCAACCACTGGGCCACCCTGGGTTGACCGGAACCAGACAAAGACTACTCTACAGTAGGAAAGAGAATCCTACTTCAAGCAAGAAAACTCCTGGCTACCTTCTAATGTAGTCTTAGCCCTCATAGGATGTCAACAGACATCCACGGGACAATGGGTAGACCACATGGTCAAGCCAAGACATATCAAAAACTGAAACACCGGTAAACCAACCTTTGGGAGACGAGTGATCTATCCCTTGGCCGCTTAACGGCATAAGTAGTCAAGGAAGAAGTCGCCGCACTCACGGAGGTACAAGGACTCTGGCGGTCAAGGGTTGGGCCACCAGGGCACTGTGGCGGTCAAGGAATAGGCCGCTAGACACTGTTGACCCTGAACTGACTTACCCCGTCAAACCACCGTAGCGGTCTAATATAGGCACGCTACACGAACTTGGCGGTCAAAGAATGAACCGCCACACTAACCGCCCTAAGACATAGACCTAAGAAAATCGGACCTGTAGCGGCCTAATAGAGGCGCGTTACATGACTCTGACGCATGAGGGTTGGGCCGCTAGAGCCAACCGACTTAAAACATTGACCCGGTCAAACATACTGTGGCGGCCTAAGAGTGGCGCGCTATAGTGCTCTGTCGGTCAAAGATAGAACCGCTAGAGTGAACCGACATACGTGAACATCGAGAAATGACAAGGTTGTGACGCACCAACATAGGGGCGCCAGAGGCACGTGACAGTTGAAGAGTGGGCCGTCACGCTAACCCAGCCTAGAACTCACCGACATGCCCAACGGTGTGGCGGTCTATCGTAGGGCCGCCAGAGACTGTGGCAGTCTCTAGAACGGCCGCTAAAATGACACGGCGAGAAAACAAGGGAAAAGGCCGAATCGGCACGTTCCACGCCCCATTCACGCCGAAACGCAGGGGAATCGGTACAGGACGACGAGGAAAGCCTTCCACAAGTCGGAAGGACCACATGCAACGGACGAATCGAGAGATCGGGGCGATTTCGACGAATCGACCCTAATCGGGTCACCGGGGTTCCCGGACTCCTACCGGCCCCGAATGATGACCAATCACGACAAAACTTGCGGGAATGGGATCCAGACATCCCAGCAGTTCGTTTGATACTAACTATACTAAGAATGGTCGTCATTTTTCGGTGAACCCTACGAACTCCTAAAATCACGATTTTACCTAAATGAGCCTAAACTCGCCCGTTCTAGCACCGAACAACACGAAACTGCAGGGAAAACGTAGAAGAGAAGTAGGTGATCCTTCTCCCTACCTCCACCGAAGAAACTGTGTGCCGAAGCGACTAAACCACGTCGAAAATCACGTCGCGAGCTTGATCGTCGGCTTTGAATCCACCGTTCGGGATTGCGCCAAAACCCATCCGATCCTCGCCCCTTCGCACATCCGACCATCCCCACGGCATCACCTCTACTTGCCCGAGCCTCCTCCGTCTGCAGCCGGAGCCGGAAGGGCGAGAGAAGAGAGAAAATGGGAGAGAGAGGTCACGGCGGCAAAAATGAGAAGGGAGGAGAGAGGAATAAGAAATAAAAAGAAAAGAATTAGGAAATTTTCCTAATTTTCAAAAATTCGATAATTAGCCCAAAAATGGACTAATTCAGAAAAATACACAAAAATAGTCAAAACAATCCTCTCGACGAGTATATCACAGTTGCGGCATCCACGAGTCGATGAACTGAGAAATAAACTCACCGCAAGGTTCCGTAACTAGTATGAGAGAAAATTCCACACGGATCGTAAAACTCAACTCAGGACCCACAAAAGCGATACGAAACTCTCCGAAGAAGATCCGAAAGACCTAATAAGAATCCAATAAGGATCCAGGGCATTACAGACCATCTCTGCATAGGTCTGAATATTTTGTGGGCCAAGTTGCTGGATGAAGATGTGCTGTTGCCCATCCATGAAACGATTTACTTTTAGAAGATCCGTGCTCACTAAATGCTGAGCATAGGGTGCTAGGCGAGAGAATTGTAACTCATACTCCGCCACCGTCATCATGCCTTGACGTAGCAAAGTGAATTCTGCCGCCTTCTTCTCCCTGACATTTCGGAGAAGTACTTTGCTCGGAAGAGGGTGAGAAATCCCTCCTAAGTGTGTGGTGTGTTTTCAGGTGGTGCCGAAATACTTCCACCAAGTACGTGCATCCTTGTTGAGTTAGAACGTGGTGAGATGAACCTTCTCTTGGTCAGCACATTGCGTGACCTCGAATATACGTTTCATCTCATCTATCTAGTTTTCAGCTTCGTCTGGGTTGGAAGAACAAGAAAATCGCGGAGGGTTTAGACTTCGAAAGTTGCGGTGCAGATCACCAGCACTAGCCCTCGCACCGACATGGGCCATATTTTGCAAGGCCTGGGTGAGACCCACAACAGTTTGTTACATTCCAGCCCAATCAACACGGTGAGCCATTGTAAGAATGAGGTACCTGAGAAGAGTAATAAATTTGTCAATTCTAATGGAATTGGTGGGGTTAATCTTAGAGATAATTTCTAATTACTATCTCATCCTGGGTTCTACCCAACTTCTCTTATGGGTAGGAAATTTCTTTCCTATTTCATAGGTATGGGTCCTTTAGCCTTGGACTTAGCCTGTGACACGACATTTTCCTGGGAATAAGTAAGTCCTAAGACCTACGCTCTGATACCACTTTAACTGTCACGACTCGAGATTATGCAGCGGAAATAATCGGGGAACGTGAACAGTCGGCTAGTGCACCTCAAGCGAGCAATATAATCAGAGCGCCAACACATATACACAAAAGAAATGAATGCACAATATTTGGACAAAATCTTTACTTTATTTAAATAATAATTGAAAGTACATAAGGTTGACTCTTGACTCCTTGACTAACTAGACTCAATAAAATGCAAAATTACATTACGACTCTTGACTATCAACTAATGACAATCTAAGGCTTCGCTCATTCTTTTAATCACTCTCGGATCCATCACTTGAACAGTCTGAATCTGACCCGCTAGCATTTCCTGAAAAGATTGGAAAAGTAGGGAATGAGCACACATTCCTAGTAGGTATCTTCGTATCAACATGAAGGCAATGTTTAAGTAATTAACATTTTAGCTCTAGAGTAAAGATACATGAAATACGGTAAAACATGCTGTGTAAAATCACAAGTAACAGGATATGATCAAGATGAGATATGAGAGTTCATGTAGACTAAAAATATGATAAAGCAAGAATATAACAAGAATGTAATTTTGGCCTTTCATGAACAAGAATGTACTTTTTCATAACCTGAAAGGCTATACACTAGAAAATCATGTAACGAGAATGTACTAGCAAGCATGTAATTTCACAAGATTCCCTCGTGGATCTTCACTCGTTTATAAAAAAATACTCCCAGCGTAATGCGACATCAGTGTTCATCATACCCCATGGTTTATAGTATGTTTCTGGCTATCTGCCAAGGAGAATAGAGTGGAGCCCTTGGACACTATCTGTGCACGCTCTTTCATCTTCAGGTTATAAATCAAGCTACTTCCACGAGAAATATAAATATGGCCAATAATGTAACAAGTTTAAACTATGGTTCTATGATAACAAATATCAAGGTAAGAATACTTCAATTAAGAATATGAGAGTTCAAAGATTTGATTTAGAACAAGGTTATGCCATGAAGAAAATTCGGCAGCATAACGACATATTCTTTTAATTCCATAATTCATTAGATAGCTTTTGAAACAAAGTGTGAGGTTCTAGATAATCAATAGACCATCTAGGATCATAGGAAAATCAACCCTTGGGTCAAACCTTGGGTTAATCAAGACGTAGGTATAAAATGGTCATATAGGGGCCGTTTTATGGAAATAGCGATCGTTTACTGGACCGTATGTGGATCTATGCGGTCATGGCTGGACCGTTTAGAAATAGATTCGATGAAATGAATGAACTGGAACCATGCGGCCAAGGTAGGGCCGCTAGGCATCCTTGGCAGTCAGGTAAATGGTCACTAAGTTCCTCTGGCGATCGTCCATAGGGCCGCTAAGGTCCAGAACATATAAAACACCTGTAAAGTGCTTTCTAGACAGTTGGGTTTTGAGGGTACAACCAGCTCGGCATCCTTGTGGGAATCCCATGCTCGCGGAGACTTATGGAGGTCTTGAAACAAGATCACCTAGTCCTGTGGAAGGAATATCCAACGGAGAGGATCACAAGTCCAAGATTGTGTGCTTAATGTGCAAAGTGTATCTAATGACATCGTACCGGAGTACATGCCATGCACTTAAGAAAAGACTCAAGGTGAGAGAGAGATCGTGATAAAACAACGATCAAATCAAAACTAGACAAGTCCATAATCCATATGAAATTTAAGATTAATACTAGAGTATATGGTTTTGGCCTAAATTTAACATAAGTTTAAAATAAGTCCAAAGTGCATAAAGAACATGAAATCTACTAGGATGATTAATTAACATAACCAAGTATAAGAATACAGTACTTAAAATAGGAGTAAGACCTAATTAGCTAGGGTTATCATATGATAATTAGGGCTGTTCTACATTATATTTTGGGTTAATAGTAATACAAAACTCAGAAAATGAAAACAGTCTCGGGAGGACCGTTTTATGGGCGCTAGCGATCTTTCGTAGGACCGCTTAATAGGGCTTAGCGATCTCAGGAAGACCGTTTCTTCCTATCTACTATAAACAGTTATAAAATCGAGCTTCATGCTAATCTAAGGTAGATAGATGTATGGTAAAACATGCCAACAGGTAAATAAGGCCTGATAAAACCATATTAAGACATGGAGATGCATGGGTAGTCATGGTTTAAATTAGAATTATCATTTTCCTTATTAAAGGTAGGAACTATGCATGCAGAAATAGCATAGATGCGCAGTGATAGTAAAACATTAAATACTCTTTGTGGAAAGCATGAAATTTCATGAAATAAAAGGGCTTTTACTCTTGACATGTTATTCTAGTCTTTTCATGCAATAACCTAACTTTGATTCGATCCCTAGACTTTAGATTTCTGATTGGAAGTAGACCCTAGTTCCCACACGTCATGTGCCAAACCAGCAACTTTCCGTCCCTCTATCTCCCGATCCTCTTGACCTAAATTCATGAAAATTGGAGGGTAGGTAGAAGATACGAACAAAAAGTTCTAAAGAATCACCTCCTAAATACCTCGATTAAGGCTTCTATGTTCCTGATCTTCACTGGACCGTCGCACTGGTTCCTGTGCAGTCCGTTGCGAATCAGTGACTTGCAGAGGCTCTAACTTTCCAACGACTGGGACTTCTAGCACAAAAATTTGAGGGAAGTTAGACAAAACTAAGAAGAACATAAAGTTCTAAAGAAATACCCTGAGAAGATGTCTCCTTACTTTTGAAATACGTGAGCCAACATTAGGGTTTGCATGTGTCGAAGTTAGGGTCTATTTATAGGGTTCACCTAGGGTTTAAGGGATTAGATCGAACCTAGAGTCCTAAATTGGAGTAGAGTTAATCCCTAGAGAGTTCTAGAGAGTCTTCCACGCCAGGTAGCTTCGATCTAAGGTGATTTGATCGTCAAAGATCTAAGTTTTTCACGTTTTCTTCCATTCACGGATATGGGGTTGCTTAGCGGTCATAGTAGGGCCGCTAGGGTGGGTCTGGCGGTCGCGCGATAGACCGCCAGGCTTTAAAAGATCCAATATTATTAATTTTTGTATTATCTCCCATTTATCCCCTAATTGATGTATATATCCCACTTCAAATCCGTAATTTACCTAATTTACGTTTCTATTAATGGGCTTGGGTCTAAAAGTCTTAGAATTGGGTCTTTGGGCCTATTTAAGTTGGGCTTAGCCCTTTGGTAAATATAGGGCCTTTAAATAGATTTTATAAATTCTTAATTCTCCTTAATTATTCATTAAGCCTTTTAAAAATGCCTAATAATTATATTTTTAAATTCAAAAAATTTCTAAAAAATTCTCGGGCGTTACAACGCTAGCAGAAGGGATGATCCCCACTTCTGCTCTTATCATCTGATGCTTGGGCATCCCATCGAGGATTGCCATATATTTAAAGATATAACTCAAGGCTTGATCAAGAAGGGCAAACTACATATGGATGATTACAAGGTGGATCCTCCACAACCCCACGAAACGCTCGAACTAGAAAAGGCGATCAACATGATATCTATATATCGACAATTGCCCGAAGGTGTGCCAGAAGCTTGTACAACCCACACCTATGGATATATCCCACGGGAACACTTTAAATTCCCGAACCCGATACAAGATGCAGAAGAGACATCAAGGGTGCCAAGAGCACTAGATGACCCGTTGCGGGGGCAGATGCCTGCCATAGAGGGGAAGAATAATAATAAGATAAAAGATAAAAAAGGAGGCATCTATCGGTCTTGTCCGACACGAGCCAAGCGACTGAAGAAGAAGATGATGAAGAAATGTGCTTCGTGCCAACAAGGGCGGATCAACCTGAAGCTTCAACCTCCCGTCGTGATGATAAATCTTGGGAAAGCTCGGGGCATCTTCCATTGTAAGATGAAGTTATGTGCTATCACAGTCCCTTACGTACGGGTCTAGGGGCAAGAATCTTAAGTTCTAAAGAACCGAATGTGTCCGATAATGATACTAGGGTGCCACTAGCCCCACCCGAAATCAAGACGGGAGGCAGCATTCCTGGCTCCTCCCAGCCTAGCCCTATTCTGATGGAAGATTTATACCAGATAACGTGAGAAGTTGAAGTGAAAAGAAGGAAATTATGGGGGGATAGTGTTGTGCCCATGTGATCATTTGAGTCTTCCTGTGGTTTGGGTCATTCGACATCATCTTGTGGTCATTTGAGTTATTGGATATTCTTGGTTTTGATAATAGCTAAACACTATAAGTCATTATTGTTTTCCACTCTCATATGACTTACATACGTGATGTTTTGTTCATGACAGATATGCCAATGAATGGACAAGGAATTGAGTAGAGATGGCAAAAGTGAAAGTTCAATGATTACGCCCTCACACGTGGATCGACCTGCGCGGTCAGGTCGTGGGGGTCAAGGGGGCAGCGCCCCTTGCGGGGGTTTCCAGGGGCGGAGCCCCCGGAACAAAATTTTGATTGAAGACTCAGTAATAAAACTTCAAGATAGTCAAGGTTGATGCCACAAATGAGAACGGACTGCTAAAGGACTCAAGCGACGGAGCTAAAGAGGTTAACGAACTGACCTGAAAAAACCCGGGGTCTGCCCAGCTGGCGGTCGACCTCCAGCACAGGGGCGGTCGACCGCCCCACCCAGCAGCTCCCAGTCTGCACGAGTCTCAGTGGTGGTCGACCGCCAGCCCAGTAGCGGTCGACCGAAAATTCCAGGGACCATCCGTCTATAGCGTTTCTCAATAGCGGTCGACCGCCATCTTCTGCAGGTCGACCGCCAGCCCCGAGCCTTCAATGTTGACTTTATTTTCCACTTCGAGAAGAGCCTCTTTCCTTGTATTTGTTTAACCCCAAAGTCACCCAATCCCCCATGGATTGTGGATCTGGTCTGAAGGATGTCCAAGGACCATTCAAAGTCTATAAAACCAACACAAGGAGGGTTAGAAACCCTAATGCTTCAAGGGGATTCAAGGGAGGCTACAAGGGTGTGTTCAAGGGAGAGGAGTTCGAGTACTGTACCTGTGAACAGTACTACGGGAAGAAGCTTCTTCATCCTCAAGTGATTCAAGCTTCTTCAAGAGGAGATCAAGCCCAAGCCAAGAGAAGATAAAGCTGCATCCTTCATCTTCTTCATCAACTCAAGAAGATCAAAAGGAAGATCGAAGCTACATCCATAGTCTTCTTCATCAACTCAAGGAAGATCATCTCTTAAGGAAGAAGACACCATTGAAGCATCCGATTCAAGCTCCAGCAATCTCAAACAAGATTTTTCTTCTTTAGCATATTCCATATCTTGTTTGAATAGCTTGATATTTGTTCTCTTTCCATTTCTTTCAAACAATCGAAACTGAAGATCGTCCCTACCGGTGGTTAGCATGAAGGTAATCGGAAGTTGTCTGATCTGCGGTGTTGACATCCCTACCTGTGGTTAGTAGAAAGGCAATCGGAGGTCTTTCTGATTTATGGTTCAGTGCGTGGCACTAGTGGAGCCTCACCGGATTTGGTGAGGGGTGGACATAGGACTGGGGATTCAGTCTGAACGACATTAAAATCTCATGTGTGGTGGTTTGCTTGTGTGATTGCTTTGTGTTAGATGTATGCTTAAGTTCAATCTCTATATTGCGTAATCATCTTGCTAAGCAAATCGTTGTGTCCTTCATTAAGCTAGTTATATTCTGCTGCGATTATCATCATCTAGCATTAAAGAGGGTTGCATTGCGAAAAGAGGGGCAGATCTATTCACCCCTCACCTCCAGATCCGCTATCCACTACTCAATAGATAGGTTTAGACCTGGCTGACCCGCACCCTCATTAGAACCCCAGCTTAAAGAGGGTGGTCAACATCACTTTGTTAGGTGCAAAGTGGGATCTAGAGGGGGGGCGTGAATAGATCCCTCTACAAAAATTAAGCTCAATTAAAAATCACACCCAATTTAAACTTAATAGAGACTGCTACTTCTGATTCCTTTTCACTGAACTAGACTTAAGACAAATGCAAAGATCTGACAAAATCTAAATCAGCTAAAAACGAACTCAGCATTCACAGGTTCATACAAGAATTCTGGCAAACACTTAGCAAATATACTTGTTCTAAACGCTAAAGAGAAAATTAGCTCACGCACCAACCTGTGAAGTGGGATAGAGAAGATGGATCAAACGCAGAAAGCCAAACCACGATAGACAAGGAATTTAAGGTGGTTCGGTCTGCTACCCACAGACCTACGTACACCCCTCACTCAAACTGAGTGAGGCTTCCCTTGCAAACGTAAGAACATGGAGAACACTCCACTACAACCGCTGCCAAACAGCTTGACCCAAGGGAAACAAATCCCTCACCCTGATCTTACAACCAGCAAGACCAGACCCACTGCCAAGGCAGTGACTGGAGGAACCGATCCTCCCTTCTTCTGCAATCACAGAAGGAGACGTGAGACAGCACCCAACTACTCACAAGCCCAGAGGATTCAATCCTCTCTTCCTCCAAAATCTCAGAGGGAATAAGAATGCTGAAACACAGCTGGAGAGGGGGATTTCTGTAGCCCATTTAAGAGCAGGCCGAACTAAGTCCATCAAGACCAAACGAGGCCCAGCTCATCTAAGTGATCGCCCGTAGGGCCCACTTAGATTAAAAGCCCAATAAGATCACTCAGGATCAAGCACTTCCTCGGTGGCCACCAGGCTCGGAAGGCCCGAGCGTCGGTCAGGTCGGAGGAAGACCCACGCCCGATCTATCCCCTCGCCGGGATAAAGGCTAGCGCTCAGCACCCACTCCGACCGAGCCTCATCCGAGCTATGTCTATCACCCTGACAGGGTTGGCACTCTTCATGCTTGGATCGACTAGCGATTGCTTATCCACGCTACCGTTGAGAGCCCTTTATGAGTAGGAGTTCACAAGGATAAGGGACCCACGACCCCTCAAGGCTATAAAGATCCCACGATGAGGACATAAAGAGCCCACGTTGAGGACGTAACTCCTGCCTGAAACTCCTTAGCTTACGGGTCTCATGAGGCCGGTGCACTCTTTAAACCTGGGACTCCCTCCAGTGAAAGGTAAGGCTAACTCACGCCTACACTCCCTGAGCAGGAACCACTTCACCACCTTGGTGGAAAGGGATCTTGTGCATCTCCTTCCTCCTCCCTTCATAGTTTCCACCACTGCTCTACTGACTTAGGCATCAGAGGGTTTTCCCTAGGGCATCACCCCTGGGCCCCCTGATCCGTTTCCCTTCCTTGCAGTTCACTGTTCGGTGATCATCTTCTCCAGCTCAGGATCAACGCGAGATCGCCCCTCTTCATCTGGCGTCGTCTGTGGGAAACGGTCAAAGAGCCAGCATGGTGCGAAGAAGTACAGGGAGGAGATCCACCGGCGATAGGGGGAAGGCCATGGTGGCGGGGGGAGAAGGCCCTTCTCAGGCCATACAAGACCCCCCCCTCCAACGCCAGCACCCCAACCGACGAACCACCACCGCCCGCAACGGTAGGGCAACCATTCAACGAGGGCATTGACGCTTTCCAAGCCCTCAACGCAAAATTGGATGCCCTCGTGGAACTCATGAGGACCTAGGCGGCTAGGGAAGGAAGGTCACACGTCCCTCTGGAAAGCCCTCCCCACGGAGACGCGTCCCAACACACTGTCGGAGAGCCCTTCACCCTTCGAGGACGGCAGCTTATTCACAACAGGTCAGGAGGACCTTCACAAGCCCCTCCTCCGGTGCAAGCGGCCTCCTCCACGCCGAAAAGGGGAAAACCTGGGGCACGCCGTCCGCACCCGGAGACCGAAGTCCCTGGGGAACGCCAAGACACCCCCCCAGCCCTACGGTGCAGTGATAGTCAGAGCTATCTCTCCAGCTACGAGAGTTCGAGAGGCGCTTCGCAGAGTAGGAGCGTGCCCTACGCGCCCTGCAGAAGACCTCCCCAGTAGAGAATGAGGAGAAATCCCCGTTCTCTGACTACATCTTGAAGGCCGAGATTTCTCCCAGAATCCCTTTCCCGACCTTTAAGCCTTACGACGGACAGGGTGACCCGGACGACCACTTCGACAGCTTCGACGCCCTAATGACTCATCACGGGGCGTCCGACGTAATCAAATGCCGAGCCTCCGTGACCACCCTAGTCCAAGGCGCCCAAGCATGGTTCTGGGCCCTCGCCCCTGGATCCATCCGAGACTTCAAGCAGTTTGGGCGAGTATTTAAGGAGAGTTTCGCCGACAGCAGCCCCCCAAGGTCGGTAGCGGGGCTATTGGCTCTCAAACAGGCGCAAGGGGAGAAACTTCGGGCCTATATCAACCGATTTAAGTTGGAAGCCCTGAAACTCCCCCGTCTAGATGTAGCCTCGGCCATAACCGCACTGACCGGAGGCACCCAGGATGAGAACCTCCGCCGCGAACTTGTCCTCCACCCTCCCTCGACCCTTGCCAAGCTAGTGACTCTGGCTTTACGCCATGCTGAGTATGAAGAAGCTCTCAGCGCATGTCGAGGCGCAACCGGCTCAGGTCGGGAGGGGGACAAGAAGCGAGCACCTGAGTCAAGCTCAGGCCAAGGAAAAATGCGGAACTGAGACGGAGAGCATAAAGAACCATCCCAGAAGTACGAGCGGTACACTCCCTTAACCGCTCTGGTGTATGAGATCTATGAAGACATCAAAGACTCGGGCCTCCTCCGCCAACCCGAGCCAGTGAGATCAAAGAGCCACAATCGCAGTAAGCACTGCCTATTCCACAGCGATCACGGGCATCATACCGGCGATTGCCACCAGCTCCATGATGAGATCGAGCACCTCGTCCGTTAGGGACACCTATCCCAGTTTGTGGCCGGACATAAGGAAGACCGAAGCTCCTAGAGGAGATCGACAACACCCCTCACGGGGTCCACATCAATGTCATCGCTGGAGGAGCTGCATCAGGAGGAGACAGTGGCCGAGGAGGGAAGCGTCATGCTGAGCGGGCGAGCCGAGCCATCGAGCCTCACTAGGCCACGCCAAGTGAGCCCCAGGTCATAGTCTTCTCTGACCAAGACCTGGAAGGGCTGACCACCCCGCATGACGACGCCCTAGTTATATTAGCTACGATAAACCATTGTAACGTAGACATGATTCTAGTTGACAATGGAAGTGCCCCTGATGTATTATCTTATGAGTGCTTTCTTAAGATGGGGGAGAATCCGTCCAAACTCCGCCCGATCCGAACCCCCCTTGCGGGTTCAATGGCCAGGCCACTTATCCCGAGGGAGCCCTAAGCCTGCCAGTTACTCTCGGCACCCCACCCAAAACCGTTACGGTTATGGTGGACTTCATAGTGATCAAAGGTATGATAGCATACAACGTAATCTTCAGCCGGGGGATCCTCAGCCGAACGAAAGCGGTGCCTTCTACCTATCACCAAAAGATGAAGTTCCCCACTAAACATGGGCTGGGGGAAGTCCGGGCAACCAGGCGATGGCCAGAAGGTGCTATAATATCTCGGTCGAAGCCACAAGGCCGGACGGGAAGAATAATGGCCCCCAGGAAGTTGAGGAAAAACCCGCAACATCCGAGCCTGGAGGCGAGTTGCTAACGGTTTTTCTAAACGACGACCCGACCCTAGGAGTAAAGATTGGAGCCGACCTACCATCCGAGGTTCAGCAGCAATACAAAGAATTTCTTTCCGGGTACATCCGAGTCTTTGCATGGTCTGATGATCAACTCCCAGGGATACCGGAAGAGACAGTGATGCATAAGCTCAACCTCGACCCGACCGTGAAGCCCGTACAACAACATAGAAGGAAGCACGTGCCAAAGAAGCAGATGCTCATCAAGGAGCAAGTCACCAAGGGGCAAAAGACTGGTCTTTTAGATCGGTCCTATACCCGACGTGGCTGGCCAACGTCGTCCTGGTGCCAAAAGCTTCAAGAAAGTGGCAAATGTGCATGAACTTCACCGACTTGAACAAAGCCACACCAAAAGACTACTATCCGTTGCCGAGCATCGACCAACTGATTAATTCAACCTCAGACAATGAGATACTCAGCTTCCTGAATTCCTATTCAGGCTACCACCAGATCAGAATGGATCCAGAAGATATCGAGAAGACCGCATTCATCACCGACTTCGGCGTGCACTACTTCACCCAGATGCCCTTCGGGCTGAAGAATGTCGGAGCAACGTACCAGCGGTTGGTCAACCATATGTTCGAGAGACAGCTCGGCCAGAACGTCGAGGCCTATATTGACGACATGCTCGTTAAGACCCCCAAGGCTGAGGACCACTTCGCCGACCTCGCAGAGACCTTCGACACTCTCCTGAGGTACAATATGAAGCTCACCCCACCAAGTGTGCCTTCGGAGTAAGGTTCGGGAAATTCCTAGGCTTCTTAGTCACCCAGCGTGGGATCGAGGCCAACCCCGACAAGGTCCAGGCCATCCTGGACATGCGGCCCCCCACCTGCACCAAGGACGTTCAACGCCTTACCGAGCGCATTGCTGCGCTCAACCGATTCCTGTCCCGTGCGGCCGAACGATGCCTACCCTTCTTCAAACTGTTGAGGGGGCCCAAAATGGCATCTGCTACATTCGCATGGGACGAGGAATGCCAAAGGGCATTCACTAAGCTTAAGGAGTTCCTGGCTTTGCCACCGGTGCTGTCCAAGCCCATTCCAGGTGAAGCCCTACATCTCTACCTCTCGGCAACTCCATACACAGTTAGCTCGGTCCTGGTCAGAAATGACTCGGGAGTCGAGATACCGGTCTACTACACCATCAAGGTGCTCAACGAGGCTGAAAGAAGGTACCCCGCAACTGAGAAACTCGTGCTAGTGTTGGTTACCTCGGCCAAGCACCTTCGATCATACTTCCAAGGGCACTCCATCATCGTGCTGACCGGCGAACCACTGAAGAGGATCCTCACTCACCGTGAAGCTTCGGGACGCCTAGTTAACTGGGCCATTATGCTCGGTGCCTATGATATATCGTATCGGCCCCGCTTGGCTATCAAAGGACAGGCGCTCGCCGACCTCATCGTCGAGAGCACCATCCCGACCCAAGAAAAATCTCCGTCCGCACCCGGGCCAACCTGGGAATTGTTCGTCGATGGATCCTCCAACTCGGCCGGGAGCGGTGCCGGTATCCTCCTGAAGTCCCCTAAAGGAGCAGAGCTGTAATACGCCTTGAAGTTCAACTTCCAAGCATCCAACAATGCCTCCGAGTATGAAGCCCTTATCTCGGGAGCCCGCATGGCCCGGCAGTTGGGGGCTGAGCGAGTCAGAATCTACACTGACTCCCAACTGGTCGCTAGCCAGGTCAACGCCGATTACGAAGCTCGGGAAGCACCGATGGTCAAATTCCTCCAGCTGGTCAAGACCGTGGCACAACAGTTCGAGAGTTTTGAGGTAGTCCGAATAGCTCGGGAAGAAAACTCCCGGGCGGACGCCCTCTCTCGGTTGGCCTCCTCTCTTGACCCAGAGAGTACTTGATCGGTCCTTTTCTAAGAGCTAGAGCGACCGATCATTGATTCGGAGCTCATGGCTGTTGACTCGGCCTCCTCAAGCGACTGGCGTACCCCCTATCTGTCGTGGCTCCAAGACTCCCAGGAGCCTCCCGACCCTCAGGAAGCCCGAAGATTGAAGTACCAAGCTCGGTGATTCGGCATTCTGGACGGCACTTTATACCGCAAATCCTTCTCCAGTCACCTCCTGAAGTGCATCAGTACCGACGAAGCCATCTGAGCGATTCAAGAAGTTCATGAAGGCCTATGCGGAGCGCATCAAAGAGGAAGTCGCTCGCCAGGATCTTGCTTCAATAGGATTATTGGTGGCCCACTCTGCAGCGTGACTGCTCGACCTACGTGCAATAGTGTGACCGATGCCAGCGATTTGACCATTTGGTCCATCAACCGGCAACGGAGCTTATCACCCTAGCCGAGCCTTATCCTTTCGCTCGATGGGGGATCTACATCCTTGGGCCGTTCCCTATGGCTCAGGCCCAGAAGAAATTCACCATCGTCGCCATCGACTACTTCACCAAGTGGATCGAGGCCGAAGCCACATCTAGGATCACCGAGATAGTCATCTGGAGTTTTGCCTGGAAATCGATCATCTGTCGCTACGGCGTCTCCCGGGTGATAGTGAGCGATAATGGCCGACAATTTGATTCTCGTTATTTCCGAGACAGATGTGCCAACCTAAATATCCGCAATCACTTCACTTCAGTCGCCCACCCTCAAGCTAACGGGCTGGTCGAAAATGCCAATAGGACCATCTTAAAAGGCATCAAGACCAGGCTCGGCAAAGCCAAGGGCAGCTAGCTCGAGGAATTGCCGAGCGTACTTTGGTCGCCCAGAACGACTCCCAGAACGAAAACCGGTGAGAGTCCTTTTCAGCTGGTGTACGGCACCGAGGCCGTGATCCCGTTGGAGATTATCAATCCCTCCCTCTGAATCATCTGCTTCTCGCCTGAGGCAAACGACCAGAAACTGCTCGAAAACCTTGACCTAGCGGATGAACTCCGAGAGATGGCCAGCCTCCGAGCAACGGAATATCAACGCCGCCTCACTCGATACTACAACGCCAAAGTCCGGGACAGACACTTCCAGCCGGGAGACTTCATTCTCAGGGAAGCCGAAGCCTCTCGACCACTTGAGGCGGCGTGCAAGTTATCCCCTAATTGGGAGGCCCCTACCGAGTGGTCGAGATGCTCGGGAAAGGAGCGTACCGATTATCTACTATGGAAGGAGAACTCATCCCTCAGACGTGGAACGCGACTACACTATGC
Source organism: Amorphophallus konjac (assembly GCA_022559845.1). NCBI lineage: Eukaryota > Viridiplantae > Streptophyta > Magnoliopsida > Alismatales > Araceae > Amorphophallus > Amorphophallus konjac. The sequence continues at coordinate 127,975,100 of CM040129.1, forward strand.
AAGTTCTATTTTTAAACATTTGGCAAGCATACACATGTAAGCAAAATAGAATAAATGCCATTTTTCTCTTCTTATTAAACTATGATGTACATCAAGTAGGCCGTAGCCGATACAGTATGCATGCACAGAAAAGAAAAAATCACATCCCCTGATGCGAGCAGAATGCTGGGTCGACCCAGTAGGCGCTCCCACGTTCAGCCACTGACTCTGCTTTGTACAGAAACTGGCTCGGATAAGGGACCACCGGCTTCGTTGGTTTGAGAAAGCTCGGAAAAAAAAAGAAAAGAGGGGAAACAACAAGAAGAAGAGGAAGGGATACAAGAGACGGCCTCCTCTCTGCCAACTCTTTGGAAGGCAGAGAGTGCAGGCACCCCCCAATAAGTAAAAGAGAAAAAGAAACCAGCAGAGCTGGACGAGGAGGCAGGGGAAGGCCCGGAAAGGAGGGAGCTTAATCGGCTTCTTCCTCGCCCCGGGATGGAGTCGACGAGTCAGGGATAGGAATTCAACATGCCCCAGCATGTTGAACCTTCTACCTGAGTAACCTCCCCGCAAGCGCCGCCGGAACTGATAAAAGAAGGCGACGTGCTTCCGCACGTCGAACCCCCTTCTAACCTGTCAGCCGGCCGTCGAACTCCCTTCAAACCCGAAGTGGAAAAGATTCTCTGCCCTCCATCGTCGGCAGCTTCATCTTCCAAAGCGTCTTCCATGCTTCAAATTTCACAACACAACGCTTCGTGAAGAAGGAGGGAGGAAAGACTTTCGGAGAATACCCTAAGTGATGGAGAGGAAGAGACGCCCTTCAGACCTTTTATAGGTGAAGGGAGGCTACTTGCCTTAAATGATTCTCCCATTGAAAATACGCTAAAGGGACCTCTCCCTATGAACGGTCACCCCAGACTCCTCGGCTCCGCCACAGCGGGGCACACGAAGCGGCCAAGCATTTAAAGCATGAGAAAACGGAAAGACACCCTGTCAGACACTCGCCCAACCATCATGCGAGATCCACGCAGAAAGTATCGGCACTTTCCAACTACTGCGGATATGCTGGTCAAACCACGACAATGGCGGTACAAAAGAGTTAAGTCTCCATCATAACGCTACTGCCTTACGTTTTCGACCTTTCCTTCACACAAAAAGAGAAGTTTCTTCTGCAAAAAAAGGAGAAAAAGCAAAACAGCTACATTAGGCCTCTGGCCCATCCTGAGGCTCGAAAGTTGAAGGCTCCGATTGTCTGCCCCCGGTGTCCTCGGCGACGGCCGACCTTGGCACTGACCCCACCGGCGTGGGAACTGCCTCAGTTGTGCGCCCTCCCGAGGCATCCGGAGTTGGCGACCCCTCGGACGAAGAGTCCCCCTGGTCTCCTTCCTCCGACGCCGAACCAGAGGAACCGGAGGATGACAAATCTTAGTCATAGCACTGCCCGGATGGGAAATTGATAGTCTCAGACGCCTGCTCCTCCACATAAGTGATGGCCTGGTTGTAGCCTTGCTTGAATCCATTTCGGATGCCCCGAAAAAGTGCTGAATCATAGTAGGGGAGGGTAGCCTCCTTAAGGTCGACCCGGTAGGCCACTGACCATTTGTACTGCTTGAGTGCCTCCGCATCGACCGATCCAACCCTACCAGCGAGCTCGGCCTTCTCCCACTCCGTCTCGGCCAACCTCCGCTCGGCCTCAGCCATCTGCTTCTCCGCCTCGGCCCGATCAGCCTCGACCTCCATTCGAAGACGCATGGATTCCTCCGCCCGGTCCACCAGCTCTGCGCGCTCAGCCTCCCACCAGCCATCTAGATCGACGCGGGCCAAGCGCTCTTCCTCCAGCAGATGGCTCTTCCTCTCGAGCGACTCACGGGCCCGAGCCAGTTGTTCGGACAGCGTCCAGGCCTCCACCTGGCTCGCCCTCGCCAGCACTCCAGCCGAGGAGAGCTCCCACCAAAGCCCATCACGCTCCTCGGTGAGCCGAGCTATCTTCCTGTCGGACGCGTCAAGGGTCCAGGCAAGGTTCACCAGTTCTGACTCCGACCGAGCATAAGCTTCAGCCAGAGAGGCCCCCATCTTGGCCAAGATCAAGCCGCCCTCCATAACCAGCTCAAGGGACACGGGCGGGGAGCGTTGCCTGTCTTCTCCCCTCACCACCGTCGCAGCTATGCTGCAACATCTCTGATACAGAAGGCCCTGGATGCCCAACCTCCCTAGAGCCGCCGGAATAGGGACCTCACCTCCAAGCGGCATCCCCTCAGGAGCCCCGCTGTCCGACCTGGATCGAGCCGCTGCTTCATCCACCCCTCTTGCCTCGGTCGGTTGGGGCTACGTCACCTCTCCTCGCGACCCCCCGGCCTCGACCGACTCGGCCCCTACGCCGCCACCCAGAGCGCCACCTGCCTCGCTCGACGCTCCAGCCTCGGTCGTGGTCCTGGAGTCGCCCGCTTCGGCCCCGCCCCCCTCGGCTCCTACTGAGTGGAGAGCCGATCCAGCGTTGCCACCACCAGCAGAAGCAGCCCCAGCCCCCTTGATTCCTGCTGAGGGGAGAGCCGATCCAGCACCGCTGTAACCAGAAGCGGCCTTGGCCTTTGCTCGGCGGATGGGAGAGCCGACCCGACAGGGTTGGCCCTATCTCGCTCGGAAGAGGGGAGAGCCACCGAGCCAGAGTCACCTTCGATAGCGGGGTCAGACCCAGCCTTCTTGACCCGCTTCTTGGCCTTCACGGCATCCCGTATCATGCCCTCCATGGGATCTTTGCGCTTGGACCCCCGCGGCCTGGAAGACCCCTCCTGGGTCACCCCCTTGCCCTTAGCTCAGGCTTGGGAATGACCCTCGGGAGCTCGCGACTCATCGACAGTCTAGTCATCGCCTAGGTCGATCACCTCCCGCTCGGTCGCAGGCTCCTCCACCTCAGCCGGCCGCCTGGCGTCTATGCAGAAGAAGATACGGTCACGAAAAGAAAATGGTCTCATCATCCGACAAAGAAGTTGATTCGTGGTGCCCGTACCTGTCGACCGTAGCCGCGTGAGAAGACACCGCTCGATGTTCTCCAGAGTCACTAGCTCCTCCGTGGATTGGCGATGCCTCATCAGAATGACCGCGTACTCCTCCACATCCGAAGAGAACTCGTCCTGCCTTGGAGGAATGTTCGGGTGAAAATTGGGGATTACGGGACACCTCCAAGTCTCCTCCACCGAAAAAATCCCCACCCAGAAGAATTGAGTTTTCCATCCCTTGTGAGAGGAGTCCTTCGCGGCTAAGGAGACACAGCTCCTGTTCCACCTCGCCTGGCTGAAATAGAAGCCCTTCCCGACCGAGGAATGTGCCTTCAACTCGAAAAAATAATGGAAGAGGTCCAAGGAAGGAGTAACCCCGCATTGGCGACAGAGGATGCAGAAGGCAGAGAGAAGAAGATAAGAGTTGGCTACCAACTGTATGGGAGCCAACCGGAAAAAATCGAGAAGCTTAAGAACAAAAGGCTCGAAGGGAAGACGGAACCCTCCCTTCCATGATAGAAGGAAGGAGCAGAAATGGCCCGTACTAGAATCCAAGCTTGTCTCGTGTGGCGCAGCCGCAGTGAAATAAAACTGATAGGGCAGGCGAAACTGGTGCTCCACCTGTTTCACCTCCGCCTCCCCCAGCTCGCTGCAGTTCGGAGCAAGCGGTATCACCGTCGCCCTCGCCTCAGGCTCACCCTCCCACTCTTCGACCTCCAGACGCTGGTCCGCCATGGAATCTGAAGAGGAACTTGAAGAGAAATGCTCCAGAGACTCCGAAGACTCTGGAGGAAGAGGAAGCTGTCGAACCACCTACGCGGTTGTCTCCGCCAACTCTGCGAACTTCGCTGCAAGTCTCTGCTCTTCCGTCGTGTCCTCACGACGCATCAAAGAGCCCCAAAAGCAAGCACGAAGGAGAGCAAAACCCTAAAATGGAGGGAGTCTGGAACGACAACAAGTGCACAACGCCTATATGCCCACACGGAAGGCGGCGTGTCATTCCGACCACTGAGAAAGGGGAGCCCGTTCATTTCAAATCCGTCAGAATTATCATTATTACGGGCCCAGGTGACTACGACACGTGGCTTCTTAACACCGCCAGATCTCCACCCATCCGAGCCACGCTAGTCCAAAACCCTAACAACTACTCTTCCGAGCCTACCAAGGCTCGGGAGTAGGAGGGGGACAAGTGGAGAGGCGGATTTCTGTAGCCCATTTAAGAGCTGGCCGAACTAGGTCCATCAAGACCAAACGAGACCCAGCTCATCTAAGTGACCACCCGCAGGGCCCACTTAGATTAAAAGCCCAATAAGATCACTCGGGATCAAGCACTTCCTCGGCGGCCATCAGGCTCGAAAGGCCCGAGCGTCGGTCAGGTCGGAGGAAGACCCACGCCCGATCTATCCCCTCATCGGGATAAAGGCTAGCGCTCAGCGCCCACTCCGACCGAGCCTCATCCGAGCTATGCCTATCGCCCGGACAGGGTTGGCACTCTTCATGCTTGGATCGACCGACGATTGCTTATCCACGCTGCCGTTGAGAGCCCTTTATGAGCAGGAGTTCACAAGGATAAGTGACCCACGACCCCTCAAGGCTATAAAGATCCCACAATGAGGATGTAAAGAGCCCACGTTGAGGACGTAACTCCCGCCTGAAACTCCTCAGCTTACGGGACTCATGAGGCCGGTTGATGGGAAACAAGCCAGCTGTCGAGCCAAAGCAAATCAAGCAAGCTGCCAGGCCAAAGTTAAAGGCGCTATAGGTCCCTAGCGCAACCTGGCAGAAGGCGCTAGGGTCCCCTAGCGCGACATGAAGAACGCGCCAGTCAACCCTAGCGCGATCACAGGCAGAAACGGGTTGCAGATGGTCCAACTTCCCGATGCCTAACTCTTCAAAGTCTTCGATGTCTGCGGTCTTCCATGGTTGTAAATCGACGTGTTAGCGTCGTTTTGTCTTCCCCTTTCCCTATATATGTATCCCTTTCATTTGATTAAGCATAATCGAAGCATGAATCTATGAGTGTTCTTGAGTGTAGCCCCATGGCTATCTTCCCCAATCTTTGGAAACCCCCTTCATCCGTCCCTCTATGGGTGCGAGGCCCAATTCTATTCCCCTGATCCTCTCCCTTTCCTCTTCAATGGAGGATGATCGAAGCCTCGGATGCATCGACTCTGAGACGGGGTCGAGTGTGAGGCTCCATTCGGAGCTTCGTTCTTCGTCCAACCAACGCTTCCACTTCCCCCACCTCCACCAAAGATGTTGTTACGATCAGGATGGAGCTCGGCTACACTGTACCTGTGAAGGGTTCGGGTAAGAGGCCCCAGCCAAGCTTCCTCATGGCCTAACAACATCTACATCCACCTTCCTTCCCTTGCCGCTCACCCCACATCCAACTTCCCAAAAGTTATCCTAGCTAGTATTAGGTTGGTTTGATTTCAATTTCAGCATTCCCCATGTGTTCCCCGTCGTCCTATGTGTTTCCCCTTGTGTTTTGAACCCCCAGAGTCATCCACGGGAGCCCCAACGTCGAGGTTCTTCGTTCTGCTGCTGTCTGAGAACGCGCGTAAACGATATAGCGAGATCTTCAGAACGCGCGTAAAGGGTATAGCGCGACTATGATCAGAAGGAAGAAGGAGACCCCCCACTCTCGTCCCGCATCACCGGTGCACTATTTAAACCTAGGACTCCCTCCAGCGAAAGGTAAGGCCAACTCACGCCTACACTCCCTGAGTAGGAACCACTTCACCACCTTGGTGGAGAGGGATCTCGTGCATCTCCTATCTCCTTCCTCCTCCCTTCATAGTTTCCACCACTGCTCTATTGACTTAGGCATCGGAGGGTTTTCCCCAGGGCATCACCCCTGGGACCCCTGATCTGTTTCCCTTCCTTACAGTTCACTATTTGGTGATCATCTTCTCCAGCTCAGGATCAGCGCGAGATCGCCCCTCTTCAACAGCTTCCCCAAATCCCACAATAGGGTATCGGAATTACAATGTGGAAATAAAGAAAACAACCAAAAAACAAAAGGAAAAACAAAAGTAATGTAGCTCCATAGGAGCAAGATAGCTCTAGATTTGATCCATAAGCTAATGAACTCAACAGATCTTCAAGTATGGCTCCGGCTGCACACTATCACTTCTCTCATGAACTGGCCTTTAGATCTGGACTCTCCCTAGCTCTCTCTTTCTCTTCTTCCTTTCACAAGCTTCTCTCTCAGATCTTCTCTCTGATTCTTCTCACATGCTCTCTCACAAGTTTTCTTCGAAGGCAGCTCTGTCTATTGCAACACCCTTCTTCGTAGCCCCCTCTTCGGAGGAAGAAGACTCTGTTATATATGGCAGAAGATAACCCATTTCTGAAAAATTCTTATCCAGAAATAAATCTTCCATTGGTCCACGTGTGAATAAGAATATTCTCTCTCTGGAATCATCTATAAACGTGCCAGCCATCCTAAGACCACGTGCCAATGATTCACGTGAATCCCTTGAGTTTTCCATGCGCCTAGCCATTTTTCACCCTTGGCAACATATTTTACACTCTTAACGACTATTTGTCAGCCGTAGCACCTATTTCTCACCCTTATCTCTGAGAGCCATCGCCTTTGCTCTTTTTTTGCCTTGCGGGTCCATTAGTCACGGCTGGTATCTATTTGTCACTGTTAGCAGACATTTTTCAACCTTACTCTCCTATTTGTCACCGTTATCGCCCATTTGTCAACCTTAGCATCCATTTGTCTACCTTACTCAACACTTAGTCTCCATTGTGAGCCATTCTTCACCGGTATCACACATTTGTCATCTCTGTGAGCTATTTGTCACCCGTGTCCATCAATTGTCATCCTTGTAGGCTATTTTTCACCGTTGAAGGACATTCTTCACTGCTGCTGGACATATGTTACCCTTGAGAACAATTCTTCCTCTTTGCTCAATATTCTTCAGCCTTGGAGTCTGTTCATTGTCATTGTGACCCATTTGTCAGCCTTGTGATCAATTTATTACCTGTACTCTTCATTTGACACTTGATTTCTTCATTTGTCATCTTGTTTAATGTTGGCCTAATGGGGGCATCCCTTGCCCCGCCACATTTTTTCGAAGCTCAGATGGATCGACGGCATGCGCCATTGTGTTCTTCACATTTTTCTAAGTCTATCCATGTAATTTTTATATTTTATTTGAGTCATAAACCATGTAATTTTCCTGTTATTTGAGTCCAGTACCTAGGTGTAAGGGTTATTTACCTAAGTTAAGTGTCATTAGATTGTCTAGGCTGGTTAATGGGCCCAATTCAATGGGCTAGGCCCATGGGCGCCCCCACCTGGATAGAGCTGGTCAATTGTTAGTTTGTCAAGGTCAGTTTCATCATATGAAAAGTCCAGTCCCTATAAATACCCCCCTTCACCCCCTCATTTGTAATCTTTTGGTCAATCAAAAAAATTGAGTGCATTTTAGTGTAATTGGAGTGGATTCTCCATCTCTCTCTCTCTCTCTCTCTCTCTCTCTCTCTCTCTCTCTCTCTCAGGGGTGGATTCCCCTCCCTCTCTTCCCTCTCTTATCTCTCACTCTCCAAAGGGGGCCGCCCCCATTCTCTCTCCTCCCCTCCCAACCACTTCCTCTCTCCCCTCGCCCTCCATTAAAGCCACTCCAACTTCCCACAACCCCTCTCTTTACTCCACCCCATCCCCAAGAGATACTTCTCCAATCCTTGCTCCACCCTCCAACCACCAACTACCCTCTCCCCTTCCCCAAGCACCACTCTCATCTCCCAAGGGGAGAATCCCATCTTCCCAAGCCCCCCTTTACCTTCCCCAGACACCTCTTCCCATCCCCAAGATAAGAAATTAATCCCACCCTTAAACCCATTTTCAAGTACCCTTTCCCTCTCTCCCTTCCAACCCAAATTCTTAGCTCTCTCTCCCTCCACCTGCTAGACCCCCTTCCAGCCCCCATTCTCCCCCTCCCTCACCTTGGTTTGCTCCCTCCGAGACCCCCTCACAGCTAGGGGTTGCCCCCACACCCATCCACCCCATTTCCCATCCTTTCTACCCCATTCCCCACCACCTATCACCACCTGCAATTCTCAGGTCGCAGGCAGTAGAGTACCAGTAGATTACAGAGAGTGCCATGGCATCATCGTGAAGCTTCAAATGGCGTACCATATACCGGTGGAATCGTCGTCCAGTCAGCTTCGTAGCCGAGGTGGTTTCATCTTCAACCGACACCGGAGCTGCCCAGAGGAGCGATTCTCGACGACCTGCGTAGCTCCTCCCAGGTAGACAACCAGAGAAGGATTGTAGAGGCTCCCACGGTCTGATTCTTATGATTCTTGGAGTGCCACTTGGCTGAGGGATTCCCTTACAAGTCCTCTATCATCCCCAATAAGCAGAGCGAATTTAGGACCTCGGCATCAAAAGTTCCAAATTTTCTTTCCAAGGTGCGCCAGGTCAGTTTCTCTAAGCCTGAACCGACACCCCCTACTGTTTGGGCCTCCACGATCAGCTCTGACATCTGCCGATGGTGCTGTGGTCCCGGTGGAAAGAAGACTCATCCATGGAGACAGTGGTTCTGGTACCGTATCATTCAAACACTAGGAGCGTTCGTGGCACCTTCATCTTCAAGCAGCAGCAACCTGAGAGCAGTCAGCGCCAGAGCAGTTCGGCCCTGGTCCAGCCCTTGTCTCGGCCAACGACAACGTCTGAAAATTCCCCAATAATTCTGACATCCTCCTGGGCCAACCCAGAAGGTTTTGGCGCTGATTTCGTCACAAGCAGAGTTCGGGTGAGTCCGTTGCGGCGCCAACAGCGATAGTCTGTCCACTGTTCCAGAGAGTGGACAGAATCAACGGCCTCCTCACATTTTGGTTTCTAGCATAGATTTCCCCACCCTACCTGGCCGGCTTATGGCCCCTCCCTGTGGGAGGGAGTGTTTGACTATAACCACTTAATTCCCCCACCCTTTGTCCAACCCCCTTGCTAGGGGAGTAGTGATTGTAAGTTAATTTTTAGGCAGAAGCTTCATCGGCGCGGTGTGCGGGTAAGCCCACGCTTCCTCGCTCGCCCTCGTCTCCGACCGGGATCGACGTCTTCACGCCGATCAGGTGAGCTTTGGAACACTTCTCATTGCTGGCATTTAATTGCTTAGTTTAGTATTGCTTTTGGTTGCTCCGTCGGCGGTGAGAGAGTGCCTGGTCCCAAATTGTCATCAAATTGAGCGACCACAGCGGAGTGAGTTGTGAGAGAGACCCTACAACCCACACCCTTGGCGTGCTGGCCGCCCATGAAATTGGGCATCCCGGACCCTTAGGGGTTCAGCCTCAAGCTAGCCAAATCTCCCGAAGCATCAAGGTTTCCCTCAACCCTCTCCATCATCACCGGGTTGCCCACGGGCACATGTGTGTGTTACATGGGTGAGTCCGCTAGAGTGGGTTCACCGATCCGTTGCTTGCTTGCGAGTATAGGTCTAAGGTGCATTGGCCTTGTGGCTATCACCCCCAAGGTGGTGTCACATCAAGTGGTATCAGAGCTGTTCTCAACTTGTCTCTACAAGTTGGTCCTAGGGCACGCATATGCATTTAGATTCTCCCGGTGCATCGCTCTTGTCCACTAGCATGGCCGCCTCATACCGACCATACCCATCGGCCCTATCCATGAGTCCAAAGCCCCAAGGGAAACCCACCACCAACAAACATGGCCTCCACGGCCATGTCAACTACCTAATGGGAGCCATGACTTATGCCAATGAGCAGCTTGATAGCCTATCGGGTCAACTCAACCAATTAGAGGAAAATGGGCTCGCCCCAAGGGTGACCGGTAGGAGTGCACCTTCCCACCCACCCACCTTTGATGGGTCTAGCAAACTGAGCGACTATTTAGATTGGGAAGTTTCAATGGATCATTACTTCACTTGGTATCCCATGTCCGAGGATGAGAAAGTCCGGTTTGCCGAATCACAACTTACCAAACGGGCTCAAACCTATTGGCTGCAAATTGTCGGGCTAAGGATAATTAGAAGGGAAGATCCCATCACCACTTGGGGAAACATGAAGGAACAACTTAGGGCTAGATATGTGTCCCCTTCCTACTCACGTCATCAAAGCCCAAGGAGCACTTCAACTCCTCCATCCCCACCCGACCAACCTAAGATTCCAGTTCCCCAATTCCCCCCACCCCAACCAAAACCCCATTCCATAACCCACACCACTCAAGTGTTATGTTAGATGGACGCAGTCTATTACCACTGAGAGTGGATCTAGAGGGGGGTGAATAGATCTAATGTCTAATTTTAAAACACAGTTGAACTCTAATGCGGAATTAAAACAAGCAACTGTTGAACGACAGAAGGAACACTATGAAATCACACAAACAACATGCAATCACACAGTAGACACCGATCTTTAAGGTGGTTCGATCTCAATCCAGAGATCTACGTCCACCCCACACTCCAACTGGAATGTGGATCCCGCTGACTCCCAGCTTGAACAGCTGGACTTCACAGCTTGCCAACAAACCACTGATAAACAGCTTCGCTGGGCTTTACAGCTTGCCGACCAGAGGAATAAATCCTTTGCAACTGCTGGGCGATACAGCTTAGCCGTCCGAGACCTGGTCTCGCCTGCTGAGGATTACAGCTTCACCTGTCCAGTGGAAACCTCCACTGCAATTGCTGGCTCACAGCTTGATAACAAAAGAGTTTCGAAAACAGTAAAGACAGAAACAAACGAAATGGAAAACCAAAACGAATGTAGCTCAATTGAGCAGTATCAGCTCTGGTATCTGAACCAAGAGACTGATTTACAAGACTTCGAAAAGACTCTCTCAACTCAACTCTCTCAATCTTCTCTTCTCTCTTTCTCTTCTTCTCTCTGAATCTTCTTCTCTCTTTTTCTTCTTCTCTGTGGATCGTGCAGGCGCTCACTCTCTGTTCTTTTCTCTTAGCTCTGGCTGCTTCTATTCGATCAGCCTTCTTCTGAGGAAGAAGACTTCCTTTTATACCAGCAGCAGATTGGATAGGGCGTGTGGCTTCCACATTTCCCGCCCAGAGAATTCGCCAGATCCGAGGAATTTCGACCACATGGCAGCATCCTGGCTGGGCTGCTTCCACGTGTCATAATCTGGGCACCTCATCCTTCCTTGGATCACGAGCCAATCCTTCATCTTTGCACTTTAGTCCCTGTCAGTCAGTCGAAAGGAACTTATCAGTTTAATGTCGACACTTTGTACAGACTTCATAGTATGCAATGCAGACATTGTATAGACTTGCTGAAGTGTAATGCAATGTGCAGACTTTGATCGTAGTTAAAGACAGCAATGTGCAGACTTTGTGCAATGTATGGACTTGCGTTCAGCAGCAATGTATAGACTTGAACACATGCATGCTATACGATGTACAGACTTCCTATATGAAGGCAACCGCTGGAGCATGTATAGACTTCATATATGCAGTGCTATGGCATGTGCAGATTTCATATATTCAAGACTGAGGTGTGTACAGGCTTAGTGAATGCAACACTGAAGCATGTACAGACTTCACGTATGCAAGATTATGAACATTACACATGGATGTACTGACTTGCTACTATCGAATGTGCAGACTTGAGTAGCATTCAGCAGCCAATGTATAGACATGCAGACTTGTGCAGACTACGTGCAATGCATGAAACAGTGTATAGACTTGGAGTGCAATGTGCTACCAATGTACATACTTTGCAATGCCTAGTGTTAAAGCATGAGAGCACAATGCATCATGTACAGACTATGCGTTATGCAACCAGATGATGTTTAGACTTGCTCATGACTGTCTAGACTCTGCATGCGTGCTATAGCAATGTGTAGACTTGCTGACAAAGCGTTGTGTAGACTCTGCGTGCCACAATGTGCAGACTTGCGAGTGTGTGATATGCACAAAGACGCTAAGTAAGACATTCCAATGTATAGAATTCAAGTCCACTTGAGACGCTGAGTGAGACGGACCTCACAGGCTGTACAGACTTAAGAATGCACGATGTATGGACTTGCCAAAGGAAGGGATGTACAGACTTGAGCAAAGCAAGGTCTGTATATACTTGAAAGTTCATGATGTATAAACTTGCCAGAGGAACTGGACGATGTACAGACTTGAGCAAAGCAAGGTCTGTATAGACTTGAGAGAGATTTCACGATGTATAGACTTAGCCAAGACACGATGTATAGACTTTGGCAAAGCAAGGGCTGTACAGACTTCAACTCAGCTGCAATGTATAGACTTGCAGGTGCAACGTAGGTAAAGATCAAGGAGTGTATAGACTTGATATCGTGGAACACACAGGCTGTACAGACTTCATCGATGTCTAGACTTGAAAAGTTAAGCTGGTGAATGTATAGACTTCACCGATGTCTGGACTTGGAAAGTTAAGCTGGTGAATGTACAGACTTCACCGATGTCTAGACTTTGAATGAATGTGCATGCATTGAATAGACTTCGCATATGATGTACAGACTTGCTAGTCAGACAGGCACAAGCTCTGTACAGACTTTAGCGTGCAGACAGGCCATGTGAATGTATAGACTTATGTTCTAAACGATGCACAAACACAACAATGCAATGTATGGACTTTGAGTGTGTAGACTTGTGTGTGTGCAATGTGTAGACCTGTGTGTGTGTGTGCATGACGATGTATAGACTCTTACTGCATAGAACACATAGACAATCTGACAGAGATAGTTTCATCAAAACATAAACAGTTGCCAATCAATCAAAACAAGCTGTTGCCAATGAAATAAAGCTATTGTCAACATCATCAACACAGAGGAGTCACAATAATCTCCCCCTTTTTGATGATGGCAACACCCTATCATATGGAATAGCAACATCCTGTCATACAGATGTAATTTTGATGAAAGACATGAATTATTAGTCAGATTTGTCATGCAGATGCTATGGATGCATGCTGAGAAATGAAAACAGCTCCCTGCCAACAAGATCTCCCCCTATGCCATAATATGATGCATACACTCCCCCTGGAATTCACCAAACACACAATAAATTCTCCCCCTTTGCCATCAACAAAGAGGAGGGAAAGAAAGTACAAGGGAAGGAACAAGAGAAATCATCTGACTGGCATTCTGAACAAGTAGTTCAGGAATAAGCATTCTAAAGCACAGAGTCTTCAATCATATGAATTTAGAAACTGCTTTCAGATAGAGTTCTGGTTTAAAGACTATAAAATTTAGAGTTCATGCACTACAATCAATGGATAAGTTTTCTGTGCATGATAAAATAATAAACCAGAATCACATTTGCATGAGAGATTCAGTTTCAAAATATCTTACTTTCATAAACTCAGTAAAAAAATGGTTAAGAGATACCAGGTCATGTATTGAAATTAAACAAATTGACATCCCTGAAATTTCTTTTGAAGGAACAGCATTTTCAATATTATTTCATTAAGGGCATTCAGGTACCATTTGTCTTTTTGCGTAAGGGTATACGTTTATCAGACGCCAATACCCCTAGATACTCAACATGATGGACCATTCTGCCTATGATCAAACTCAATAAAACTGATTTACACCTTTTTGTGTGAGGGTACACGTTTATCAGACGCCAGTTACCCCCAGGTACTCAGTGAAACCACCCTACTGTTTTGATCATTTTATACAGAGATAACTGATACACCTCATGACTTAAGTATTGTCCATTTCTTTGATGGATCACTTAGTTTCTCAGTATTTTACCAGTCATTGCTCTGCCAATGTTATTTTTCAATTAATTTTCAATGTTTTTCAATATCTTTCTTAGCTGTCCTTTATTTGTTTCAGAATGACTTGTTTAAGGACAATACACATACTTAGCCTTCTCTAACAGGATTTTAGATGAGTTTTTAGATTTCAGATATAATTGGCTTTGTCTGACATGAAATAAGATAGGGTTGAGAGCTTTATCAATTTTCAGCTTTCTTATTTACTGATTGTAATCTTTAAACTTTAAAGTTTATAAAATTTAAACCATTAAGTCAGTCTTCAAGCAATTAAAGTTCTTATAAATGAAGAAGTCTGTTTTCTATTGCTTAGGAATCAGAACTGACTAACAGATTGCCATATTGTCAGACTCAACTCATTCAGGGTCAAAGAATTTGATTTCAATAAAGTTGATGACCACTCTGAATTTCTAACAATACTCCCCCTGTCTATATGCATGTGGTTTTAGATGAGAGAGAGCTTAGACACAGTCATGACTAAATGATATGCAATGATGATCATGAGTGTGATGCCAAAAAAAATATGAATGTCATGCATGATCATGAGTCTGTTGCAACATTCAACATTCACAAGGTTTATTCAAGCCATCAGAGAGTTTATTCATTATGCTGAAATTTACACAAGCCAAGTTCTCTTCTAAGAAATTTAAACCTTTCATTCCCAAGAGGCTTAGTAAAAATATCAGCAATTTATTTTTCAGTTTCAATGAAGTTCATTTCAATTTCCTTTTTATTTACAACATCTCTAAGAAAATGGTGTTTTATCTCTATATGCTTAGTCCTAGAATGATGAACAGGATTTTTAGCTAAACATATAGCACTAGTATTATCACACAAAATTAGAATACATTCCAGTTTTATTTGATAATCAATCAGTTGGTGCTTGATCCAAAGTACTTGGGCTGCACAGTTACCAGCTGTAACATATTCAGCTTCAGCTGTGGACAAAGCAACTGTGTGTTGCTTCTTGGATGCCCAAGATACTAGACAGCCACCAAGGAATTGACAATAGCCACTAGTGCTTTTTCTCTCTACTCGACACCCAGCATAATCTGCATCAGTGTAGGCTAGAAGTTCTAACTCACACTTGCAGGATACCAAAGACCTAGCTCTTGGGTACCTAGTAAATACCTAAAAATCTTTTTCACAGATTTAAGATGTGATTCTTTAGGACTAGCCTGAAATCTAGAGCATAAACACACTGTAAATTGAATATCAGGCCTAGATGCTGTAAGATATAGAAGGGATCCGATCATACCTCTATATAGCCTTTGGTCCACTGGTTTACCTTGAGGATCTTCATCTAAACTGGTTGAGGTACCCATTGGAGCAGCTATTTCCTTGAGGTTATCCATCTTGTACTTCTTCAATAAATCCCTTATGTACTTGGACTGAGAGATGAAAGTTCCATCTTTTGACTGTGTCACCTGCAGTCCAAGAAATAATTTGAGCTCACCCATTGAGCTCATTTCAAACTCATTAGTCATTATCTGAGAGAATTCCTCACACAATTTGGGGTTAGTTGACCCAAAGATAATGTCATCCACATAAATTTGAATGATAAGAATATCTGAATGACTTACCTTAGTAAACAGGGTTTGATCAACTACACCTCTTGTGAAGTTCTTATCAGTGAGGAATTTGCTCAACCTGTCATACCAAGCTCTAGGAGCTTGCTTAAGACCATAGAGAGCTTTTCGAAGTTTATACACATGATTGGGGAAGTCTAAACATTCAAAGCCAGGAGGCTGCCTCACATAGACATCCTCACTGATTTCCCCATTCAGAAAAGTAGATTTTACATCCATCTGCTGAAGATTTATTCCTAGGGAACATGCATAAGCCAATAAGATTCTGATAGCTTCTAACCTGGCTACAGGGGCAAAAGACTCTTCAAAGTCAATTCCAAATTCCTGGTTATACCCCTGAGCTACAAGTCTGGCCTTATTTTTAATGACATTCCCTGATTCATCAGTTTTATTTCTGAATACCCATTTAGTCCCTATGACTGTTTCATGATCAGGAGGTGGAACCAAGTGCCACACCTTATTCCTGTCAAATTGATTGAGCTCTTCATGCATGGCATTAATCCAATGCACATCCTTAAGAGCACAGTCAATGGACTTGGGTTCTACATTTGATACAAAGGCATATGCATTCAATTCATTTTGAATTCTTAAGTGGCCTCTAGTCCTAGGAGGGTCATGCAAATTGCCAATCACATTATCTACAGGATGATCTTTTAGATATCTAATGTTGACAATTTCATTATCATGATTTTCATTTACCTCCCCCTGAACTGTAGGCTCTTCTTCATTAAGCTCTTCATTTCCTTCCTCATCTTCGGATTTGTCTGCAGGATTCCCTTCTTTCAGAATATCACCATTGTCTTCATTCCTGCATTGACCAATATTAGACTTTACCAAAGATTCATCAAAAATAATATGTGGAGATTCTTCAACAGTTTTGGAATTCAGATTATACACTCTATATGCTCGGGTGTTTTCAGAGTAACCAAGAAAAATTCCTGGTTCACCTTTAGGTTCAAATTTATCAAGGTCTCTTTTATCATTTATATGAATAAAATATTTACAACCAAAAACCTTGAAATGAGCAATAGAAGGTTTCTTACCCTTTATGATCTCATAGGGTGTTTTCTAGGTAGAAGGTCTTACCATGGCTCTGTTAATTACATAACAGGCAGTATTTACTGCTTCAGCCCAGAACTTCCTTGGCAGACCACCTTCAACCAAGAGTGTACGACCCATCTCCACCAAGGTTCTGTTCCTCCTCTCCACAACTCCATTCTGCTCGGGTGTCCTTGGTGAGGAGTACTTGTGATGAATTCCATTTGACCTGCAGAATTCATCAAACTGTGAGTTTTCAAACTCACCTCCATGATCAGTTAAAATATTTTCAATTTTCTGGTTTTTCTTAAGACAGAACTCCTGAAATTCTGAGAATGCATCACTTTTATGTGATAAGAAATATACCCAAGTATACCTAGAGAAGTCATCTACCATGACAAACCCATACTTCCTCCCTGATAAGCTGACAGACCTGGTTGGCCCAAAAAGGTCCATGTGTATCAGCTCATAGGGTTTAGAAGATAGATTTTCTGTTCTAGATTTAAATGACTTTCTAGTTAACTTTGACTGAGTGCATGCATCACAGATTTTATTTTCTTTCTTAAAGGAAACTTCAGGAAGTCCTCTAACCATGCTATGCTTATTCAGTTTATGCAATACAGTGTAACTAGCATGGCCTAACCTACGATGCCATAAAAATGCTAAGTCCTCTCTGCTAGCAGTAAGGCATAGGTTAGAATGTTGTATATCATCTAAGTCTATCATGTAAGTGTTATTTATCCTTTTACCAGAAAATTTAACAGTTTCGGAATCAGGTTCAAAAACTTTGCAGCATTGAGAGTCAAAAAGAACTTTGCATCCTTTATCACATAGTTGGCTGATGCTAAGTAAATTATATGCTAAACCTTCAACCAACATGACATCTTCAATGCAACAGGTAGTACACTTACCTACCTTACCTGTCCCAACAATCTTACCCTTTGTGTTGCTACCAAAGGTGACAAGGCCTCCTTGTTTCTCTGTCAGCATGCAGAACTTGGCCTTATCTCTGTCATATGCCTGGAGCAGCCACTATCCAAGTACCACAAATTGTTCTTGGCTGCCAGGCATACCTGCACACACAATTAGGTAGAGAAGTTTGGAACCCAAGACTGATTGGGCTCCAGAGAAGATGAAAAGTAATTAAAACAAGAAAGCAGACTTTTAGGAATCCACATTTGTTTGAAACAGTTCTGTTCAGTGGATTTTCCAGATTTCTTTTTGTTATGCTTTTTCTTGTTGACACTAGCATGATTATTTATAGATTGATTATTTCTGTGCCAGTGCCTTGGCCAGGGTGTATTCACAAAATTTTGGCCATAGTAATCATTGGGCTGGCTGTGGAAATGTTGGTTCCTAGGTGTCCAAGAGCCATACCCATTAACCCAATTTCTAGTGTAAGGTTTATAGGACTGTGTAGCCTGATGTCCATAACCTGTAAACCTTCCTTGAGTCCTAGTCCATCCTGACCTATTTGGATAGGTTGACTGTGCAAGGAAGTGGGACTGGGCTCTAGGTTGGTAGAAATGTTTGGGTTGAGCTCTAAAAGCATTCTGCCACCCCTGCACCTTGGACCCTGCTGACCTATTCATAGGTGTGTATTGGGTCTTATTCAGAGGTGGTGGTGATGGTGGAGACTTGGTGACCTTAACATGTGGTTTATAAGACTGTGTAGGTTGACCCCTATCCTGAGACTGAGCTTTGGGATTTTGCTTGGATGTGCTAGCTCTACTAGGCTCACTCAGCTTTTGTTTGCCCTTCTCCTCAGCACTGGGCTTTTTTAGATTTACAGCTTTGTTCACTGAAATGTTTGACCTCATGTTGATTAGAGGTCCTTTCTCTTTTTGTGCGACAAATGAAGTAGTTTTCATTCCAAAGCTTTTTATTGCACTAGAATTAATCCAAGGCCCTCTTTTCTGAAGTTGACTTTTGACCCTAACAAAGCATTTAGGTTATCTGAACCTTGGGTCATTTTCTCAATAGTTTTAAGCTTGTCCTCATTATCCTTTTGAATGTCTTCAATGGATTTTTTCAGTTCTGTATTCACACTTAGGACAGCTTGATATTTTTTATTCACAATTTTTATCTCACTTTCATATTTCTGAATTTTCAACTTCCATTCATCAGCTTCTTTTTCTAACCTCTCATTATCTTCTTTAGAGGCTTTTGACTCATTCTTGATTTCTTCTAATTCAGAACATGTGAGTTTGAGTTTATTATTCTCAGATTCAAGACATGCAATTTTATCAGTTAGAGTTGTATCATTTTGCATGGAGTTAATCTTTCTTCTTAGATGCCTGTTTTCCCTTCTAATGTCATCTGCTTTATCAGCTATTTCATGATAGGCATCTACCCAATCAGCAATAGTAAAATTATCGAATCGAGAAGTTACCTCATCTGAATCCTCCTCTCTGTCTTCAGAGCTTGTTGCCATAAGGCAAATGGGCTTTTCAGATTTGGCTTCACTGTCAGAGGTATTGCTCAAGGAGCCTTCATCTTCATCACTCCAGGTACTCACCATAGCTTTCCCTTTCGTGTTCCTCTTCTTTGACTTGTCATTGTATTTCTGATTCTCTGGACAGTCAGCTTTCATATGGCCTGTCTTCCTGCATTGATAACAAGTATTAGTTTCAATTTTCTTTGCAGGATTATGTTTATACCTTTTTTCCCTTCGGCCGTCACTATACTTCTTTTGGCTGAATCGTCCTCCTTCTTTCCTGAGGAACCGCCTGAACTCTCTGGTCATCATTGCCATCTCAGTACGAGTTATATCTTGTTCATTCAGGCTCTCCTCGGATGATGATCCACTAGAGCTGGATCTCTTGGACTTGCTGGATTTGCTGGCACCAGCTTTCATAGCGATTGGCTTCTTCTTCTTTTCAGCTTCCTCTATCTTTGGCAGATTAATCTCATATGCCATCAGCGAGCCAATTAGCTCATCTGCCCTTGTATTTCGCAAATCCCTTGACTCCTCCATTACTGTAGCTTTAGTATGCCAAGCATGAGTCAAGGAACGCAATATCTTCCTCACTACATCGTATTCTATCTGAGCCTTCCCGAGACCTCTAAGACCATTTGTGATGATAGTTAATCGAGAGTACATCTCCTTGATGGTCTCATTTGGCTTCATCTTGAAGGCTTCATATTCTGACACTAGGAAATTAGCCTTCGTCTCTCTAACCTGAGAAGTCCCTTCATGAATAACTTCCAGTGCATCCCACATCTCCTTAGCTGAGCTGCAAGCTGATACTCGAGAAAATTCCGTGGGATGCAGAGAGCATTGAATAGCGTTTATGGCGCTCCAGTTTAGAGTAGACCTTCTGATCTCCTCCTTGGTCCAGACTTCCTCATTAGGGGATAGCTCATAAGGTCCCTTGCTGACAACCTTCCAGATCTCATAATCCTTCTCCCTCAAAAATACTTGCATACGGTTCTTCAAGTATGCATAGTTAGATCCATTGAAGAAAGGGGGCTTGGTGGTTGAGTGTCCTTCAGCGATCATCCCTCGAGCATCCAGCTGTACCTTCCTCTTCGGGCTGTAAGTCCCTGTAGAAGAGTTAGGCTCTGATACCAACTGTTATGTTAGATGGACGCAGTCTATTACCACTGAGAGTGGATATAGAGGGGGGGTGAATAGATCAAATCTCTAATTTTAAAACACAGTTGAACTCTAATGTGGAATTAAAACAAGCAACTATTGAACGATAGAAGGAACACTATGCAATCACACAAACAACATGCAATCACACAGTAGACACCGATCTTTAAGGTGGTTCGATCTCAATCAAGAGATCTACGTCCACCCCACACTCCAACTGGAATGTGGATCCTGCTGACTCACAGCTTGAACAGTTGGGCTTCACAGCTTGCCAACATACCGCTGATACACAGCTTCGCTGGGCTTTACAGCTTGCCGACCAGAGGAACAAATCCTCTGCAACCGCTGGGCGATACAGCTTAGCCGTCCGAGACCTGGTCTCGCCTGCTGAGGATTACAGCTTCACCTGTCCAGTGGAAACCTCCACTGCAATTGCTGGCTCACAGCTTGATAACAACAGAGTTTCAAAAACAGTAAAGACAGAAACAAACGAAATGGAAAACCAAAACGAATGTAGCTCAATTGAGCAGTATCAGCTCTGGTATCTGAACCAAGAGACTGATTTACAAGACTTCGAAAAGACTCTCTCAACTCAACTCTCTCAATCTTCTCTTCTCTCTTTCTCTTCTTCTCTCTTTCTCTTCTTCTCTCTTTTTCTTCTTCTCTGTGGATCGTGCAGGCGCTCACTCTCTATTCTTTTCTCTTAGCTCTGCCTGCTTCTATTCGATCAGCCTTCTTCTAAGGAAGAAGACTTCCTTTTATACCAGCAGCAGATTGGATAGGGCATGTGGCTTCCACATTTCTCGCCCAGAGAATTCGCCAGATCCGAGGAATTTCGAGCACATGGCAGCATCCTGGCTGTGCTACTTCCACGTGTCATAATCTAGGCACCTCATCCTTCCTTGGATCACGAGCCAATCCTTCATCTTTGCACTTTAGTCCCTGTCAGTCAGTCGAAAGGAACTTATCAGTTTAATGTCGACACTTTGTACAGACTTCATAGTATGCAATGCAGACATTGTATAGACTTGCTGAAGTGTAATGCAATGTGCAGACTTTGATCGTAGTTAAAGACAACAATGTGTAGACTTTGTGCAATGTATGGACTTGCGTTCAGTAGCAATGTATAGACTTGAACACATGCATGCTATATGATGTACAGACTTCCTATATGAAGGCAACCACTGGAGCATGTATAGACTTCATATATGCAGTGCTATGGCATGTGCAGATTTCATATATTCAAGACTGAGGTGTGTACAGGCTTAGTGAATGCAACACTGAAGCATGTACAGACTTCACGTATGCAAGATTATGAACATTACACATGGATGTACTGACTTGCTACTATCGAATGTGCAGACTTGAGTAGCATTCAGCAGCCAATGTATAGACATGCAGACTTGTGCAGACTACGTGTAATGCATGAAACAGTGTATAGACTTGGATTGCAATGTGCAACCAATGTACATACTTTGTAATGCCTAGTGTTAAAGCATGAGAGCACAATGCATCATGTACAGACTATGCGTTATGCAACCAGACAATGTTTAGACTTGCTCATGACTGTCTAGACTCTGCATGTGTGCTATAGCAATGTGCAGACTTGCTGACAAAGCGTTGTGTAGACTCTGCGTGCCACAATGTGCAGACTTACGAGTGTGTGACATGCACAAAGACGCTAAGTAAGACATTCCAATGTATAGACTTCAAGTCCACTTGAGACGCTGAGTGAGACGGACCTCACAGGCTGTACAGACTTAAGAATGCACGATGTATGGACTTGCCAAAGGAAGGGCTGTACAGACTTGAGCAAAGCAAGGTCTATATATACTTGAGAGTTCATGATGTATAAACTTGCCAGAGGAACTGGACGATGTACAGACTTGAGCAAAGCAAGGTCTGTATAGACTTGAGAGAGATTTCACGATGTATAGACTTATCCAAGACACGATGTATAGACTTTGGCAAAGCAAGGGCTGTACAGACTTCAACTCTGCTGCAATGTATAGACTTGCAGGTGTAACGTAGGTAAAGATCAAGGAGTGTATAGACTTGATATCGTGGAACACACAGGCTGTACAGACTTCATCGATGTCTAGACTTGGAAAGTTAAGCTGGTGAATGTACAGACTTCACCGATGTCTGGACTTGGAAAGTTAAGCTGGTGAATGTACAGACTTCACTGATGTCTAGACTTTGAATGAATGTGCATGCATTGAATAGACTTCGCATATGATGTACAGACTTGCTAGTCAGACAGGCACAAGCTCTGTACAGACTTTAGCGTGCAGACAAGCCATGTGAATGTATAGACTTATGTTCTAAACGATGCACAAACACAACAATGCAATGTATGGACTTTGAGTGTGTAGACTTGTGTGTGTGCAATGTGTAGACCTGTGTGTGTGCATGACGATGTATAGACTCTTACTGCATAGAACACATAGACAATCTGACAGAGATAGTTTCATCAAAACATAAACAGTTGCCAATCAATCAAAACAAGTTGTTGCCAATGAAATAAAGCTATTGTCAACATCATCAACACAGAGGAGTCACAACATCATGCCCCATTGGCCACCTCCGCCACCCCTCGCCTCACCCCTTCTCAAAAGGGAAAGAGCCCTATGGAGATAGAAGTGAGTGACATAACCTCGGGTAAGTGCGAGCCGGAATGTTATAGGTGCCACCAATTGGGGCACATCGTCGGACAATGTCCCACGAGGAAGGATCTTCCCATGCCCCTAGTGGTTGAAACCTCTCCCACCCCGGTCACCATTACCCCTCCATCGTCCCCTAACAGGGACACCCCTCCCAAGGCCAATCTTCCCAAACCCCCTCAACCCACCCATCTTCCTCTCCCTACCTCAACCCAACCCCAACCTAGACCTCCACTACTTCCCTTACTAATCCCAACCCAAGCCCATGCTTGTTCACCACCTCGGGTGCACCACACACCGGTTATCACCATCACCCCACCCCCAAATGATTGTCCTAGCCCCTTGGTAGAGGAGACCATGGCCCACACACCCACTCAAGAAGAGGTGGGTACCAATCCGAACCCACCTCCCGCAATAAAGAAAATCCAAGAGCTTCCCATTCCATTCACCTCTCCTAGCCCGGTCCTTCAAGAACTAACCACCACCACTCATGGCACCCTCACCGTGAATGAGTCCATACTCCAATGGCTCAAGCAAGGCCCCACCATCCCTAGTTCACCCCTACACCTCTAACCCATGAGACATCAATCCGAAATTGTTCCCCTCCCCTCCTTTCACACCACGATCCAATCCTACTATGAGGTAGAAGGTTGGGATGATCTCCTCAAAGGTCTAGAGTGGCAATTAGACTTGACTTGCTTGTTGACCCTAGGGGCCGACCGACCCAAGAGCCTTGACCCCATCCACCCATGCGTCGGGTCTATAACCTCGGTTTGTACTGCCGGTTGCTACACTAGCGACCTCCTTTTCCTTCTCCCCATGGTGGAAGATCCCATCTCGGTCCACTCCCCTACCATTGAGATCCCAAGAACATTGTCCAACCCACCCACTCACTACACCGGCCCAATCATCCCAATAGATGAGGATGACCCACCTTGTGAAGACCTTGAGGACATAGAACACTTCTCCCTAGGAAGCCCAATCCACGACCCCTTTGATCCCTTCCAATGGGAGCCTAGTTACCCATATGACCCACCCACCTTACCCACAACCCACCTTTCCCTACCCCAACCAACCATGTTGGACCAAATCCACCTCTTCCAAGAGTCGGGCCATACAAAGGGAACCATCGCCATAGGCAACATATGCCTAGGAAGCAAGGAAGAGCCCCTCTCCATAATGCCCACCTTCCTAGATCCCTTCGACCCTTTCACATGGAAGTTCAAAGGCCGTCCCACACCCATACACATGGAAGTCATCTTTGGGATATGAGTGCATAAGTCTTGGCACAATACACCACTTGGCATGATTAGAAAGTCGGTTTCATTCATTCACATCACCCACATGTCAAGTACGAAGCCTGAGTGGTCCCTATTTGGGTGTAACGGTCCTCCCCAATTCAGCATTGGTCTTATGTATGCTAGGAGCCTTCATGGATGTCCGGGTCCTCCGGCATTCATCACACCCACGCATAAGCGGGACACCTATGGATGCCCCGGTCCTCCCAAATCATTCAAAGTCTTCGTAATATCAATGCACGATAGGTCTATATGTGGTTGTCCTAGACCACCTTTGCATGCCACACATTTACCACTCACACTGCATCATAGTGCATGGCATATGCATCCAAGCAAGCATCAAGCAACGAGCGGTGAGATTTACAAGAAGCAGGCAAAAGCTCGTAAGCGCTGCTTGGAATTCCAAGTAGGCAACCTAGTGATGGTGACTTTGGAGTGGCTCTACCATAGGGTCACCTCCACATCGAGGGCACGAGGACTTGGACCTCCCAAGTTCCGAGTGGTTTTGGCAACCCGGCTTATGGGTTGGACTTACTGATTGGTTTTGGGATTCACCCCACTTCCCATGTGGTAGACCCGGCATCCTCTAAGGGCACCACGGTGGATCCCATTGAGAGCTTCGAGCCGACCCCTACCTTTGGAGTGACACCTCGGAGAGTCTCCAAAAACCAACATGTGAGTCTGACGTGTACACATGGAGGCAATACTGGACAAGCAAGATGTCATCACCAGCAAGAGGGTGTCTCTGAGCCACCTTGAGAAGTTGAAGCGCTGTCCCCCGGCTATGAACGCGGGGTCGAGTCAGGAGATCGTGGTTCGCCTGGAGCTGCTTGGGTGTACCACTTCCCTGGTGGACCCATACTCGACGGGGTCGAGTTCTCCCTACCCGGGGGTATGATGCGGGCATCCCTTGCCGCTCCACATTTTTTAAAGCTCAGATGGATCGACGACATGCGCCATTGTGTTCTTCACATTTTTCTGAGTCTATCCATGTAATTTTTATATTTTATTTGAGTCATAAACCATGTAATTTTCCTTTTATTTGACTCCAGTACCTAGGTATAAGGGTTATTTACCTAAGTTAAGTGTCATTAAATTGTCTAAGCTGGTTAATGGGCCCAATTCAATGGGCTAGGCCCATGGGCGCCCCCACCTAGATAGAGCTGGTCAATTGTTAGTTTGTCAGGGTCAGTTTCATCATATGAAAAGTCCAGTCCCTATAAATACCCCCCTTAACCCCCTCATTTGTAATCTTTTGGTCAATCAAAAAAACTGAGTGCATTTTAGCGTAATTGGAGTGGATTCTCTCTCTCTCTCTCTCTCTCTCTCTCTCTCTCTCTCTCTCTCTCTCTCTCTAAGGGGTTGATTCCCCTCCCTCTCTTCCCTCTCTTATCTCTCTCTCTAAAGGGGGCCGCCCCCATTCTCTCTCATCCCCTCCCAACCACTTCCTCTCTCCCCTCACCCTCCATTAAAGCCACTCCAACTTCCCACAACCCCTCTCTTTACTCCACCCCATCCCAAGAGATACTCCTCCAATCCTTGCTCCACCCTCCAACCACCAACTACCCTCTCCCCTTCCCAAAGCACCACTCTCATCTCGCAAGGGGAGAATCCCATCTTCCCAAGCCCCCCTTTACCTTCCCCATACACCTCTTCCCATCCTCAAGACCAGAAATTAATCCCACCCTTAAACCCATTTTCAAGTACCCTTTCCCTCTCTCCCTTCCAACCCAAATTCGCAGCTCTCTCTCCCTCCACCTGCTAGACCCCCTTCTAGCCCCCATTCTCCCCCTCCCTCACCTTGGTTTGCTCCCTCCCAGACCCCCTCACAGCTAGGGGTTGCCCCCACACCCATCCACCCCATTTCCCATCCTTTCTACCCCATTCCCCACCACCTATCACCACTTGCAATTCTTAGGTCGCAGGCAGTAGAGTACCAGCAGATTGTAGAGAGTGCCACGGCGTCATCGTGAAGCTTCAGAGGGCGTACTATATACCGGTGGAATCGTCGTCCAGTCAGCTTCACAGCCAAGGTGGTTTCATCTTCAACCGACACCGGAGCTGCCCAGAGGAGCGATTCTCGGCGACCTGCGTAGCTCCTCCCAGGTAGACAACCAGAGAAGGATTGCAGAGGCTCCCACGGTCTGATTCCTATGATTCTTGGAGTGCCACTTGGCTGAGGACTTCCCCTACAAGTCCCTTATCATCCCCAAGAAGTAGAGCGAATTTAGGACCTCGGCATCAAAAGTTCCAAATTTTCTTTCCAAGGTGCGCCAGGTCAGTTTCTCTGAGCCTAAACCAACACAGCCCTACTGTTCGAGCCTCCACGATCAGCTCCGACATCTTCTAACAGCGCCATTGGTCTTAGTGGAAAGAAGACTCTTCCACGGAGACATCGGTTTTGGTCTCGTATCATTCGGACACCGAGAGCGTTCGTGGCACCTTCATCTTCCAGTAGCAGCAACCTAAGAGCAGTCAGCGCCAGAGCAGTTCGGCCCTGGTCCAGCCCTTGTCCCGGCCACCGACAACATCAGGAAATTCCCCAATAATTCTGACGTCTTCCTGGGCCAACCCAGGAGGTTTTGGCGATGGTTTTGTCACAAACGGAGTTCGGGTGAGTCCGTAGCGGCGCCAATAGTGATAGTCAGTCCACTATTCCAGAGAGTGGACAGAATCGACGGCCTCCTCGCATTTTGGTATCTAGCATAGATTTCCCCACCCCGCCTGGCCGGCTTTCAATCCCTCCCTGCAGGAGGTAGTGTTTGACTGTAACCACTTGATTCCCCCACCCTTTGTCCAACCCCCTTGCTAGAAGAGTAGTGATTGTAAGTCAATTTTCAGGCGGAAGCTTCATCGGCGCGGTGTACGGGTAAGCCCACGCTTCCTCGCTCGCCCTCATCTCCGACCGGGATCGATGTCTTCACACCGATCAGGTGAGCTTCAGAACACTTCTCATTGCTGACATTTAATTGCTTAGTTTAGTATTGCTTTTGGTTGCTTCGTCGGGGGTGAGAGAGTGCCCGGTCCCAAATTGTTATCAAATTGAGCGACCACTGCAGAGTGAGTTGTGAGAGAGACCCTACAACCCACGCCCTTGGCGTGCTGGCCGCCCATGAAATTGGGCATCCCGGACCCTTAGGGGTTCAGCCTCAAGCTAGCTAAATCCCCCGGAGCATCAAGGTCCCGCCTCGGACCCTGTCCATCATCACCAGGTTGCCCACGGGCACATGTGTGTGCTACACGGGTGAGTCCACTAGAGTGGGTTCGCCGATCCGTTGCTTACTTGCGAGTATAGGTCCAAGGTGCATTGGCCTTGTGGCTATCACCCCCAAGGTGGTGTCACATCATGGCCATTAGATTGCGTTGACTCCATTTGAGCACTATGTCGACTCTGCTTCTTCACGTCCAAGCTTTTAGCCTTGTCGCCCATTTTTCACCCTTACGGAGCTATTTGTTACCTCTATTACCTATTTGTCACCGTTGCCTACCTATTTGTCACCACTATTTGACATAGCCGGTGGATGACTCTGGTGTCGACTCCAAAGGCATTTAGAGTCGACTCTTCTTCATCAAATTTCTTCTTCTTCTGAATTTGAGCTCTTCTTTGCCTACAACTGCTTGACCCTTAACTGTTGGCTTCTGCTGTTGAATTTGCTTCTGAGCTTGAAAGATGTGCTTGCATGTTGCTGTTGAATCTGATGTTCTTGAGCTTAAGCTCCATCACTGCCTGTCTACCCAAGTTGACTTGTGGAGTGCTAAAGTCGACTTCACTTTGTACAAGATGTTGTGCTGCTGTCCAACCTGTTCTTTTCAGCATTCAAACACATACTTCTACACATGATAAGATCATGACGAGATCAAAATCATCAAGGTCATAACATCATCAAGATATAAAATCCATGCACCAAAACCACTAAAACACTGACTCATAAATGAGTCATAGTAGTTGACATCATCAAAACCATAGGGACACAACATTCTCCCCCTTTTTGATGATGGCAACACTATGAGTCATATGATCAAAGTATCACACAATAATTGTTGCAACAAATTATATATCTCCCCCTTATTGAAATGAATACTGACTCATCAAACTATTCTCCCCCTTTGACATCATCAAAATGAAAAAAATAGTTTGATATATGCAGTAGAAATGTGCTCCCCCTTTGACATGGAATTAAATGCCTAGCAACGAAGTTTGATAAGCTTTTATCCCCCTTGGGAAATGAGCACAGCAAAAATAGACACACACATCTCCTATAAGAAATGAATGAGCAATGAAACCTGGAGATGAGTGAAGCAAAGAAGTGTTAGAATTGAAACTCAACAAGAAAGGAGGTGTGACATGAAAGCTTCAACAGCAAAGAAATTTCTCCTTTGACATTATCATGAAGATCAGGAAAGTTTTGGAGACAGTCAATAAAGAGATCATAAATGGCACAGATATGAAATAATTTCAGACATAGAAGTAGGTCATGCACAGTTTTGAGATTAGTAGTCATAAGAGCAAATGATTTGCAACAGTCATAAGGCATTGAACATATGAGTTCCAGCAGAGATTTCAAGGAAATGGATCATTCAAGAAGGTTTTCAATTTGATACCAATTTCATAAATCAGAAAAGATTCAATTTGCAGATTCTTCCACTATAAAGGCCTTATGAATTAATCCTTATTTGAAAACATGGTTTAAATTTGATGTCTTCAGAGTTTGTCAATAAATTTTCTTTATTCATATTTGAGTTCAAGCTTTAATAGGAATGAACCAAACTCTCATATTGAAATCTTGTTTAACCTCTCTTCATCTTACTCATTCAAATTCAATGACTCCTTCAAGAGTTACAGAAATTAGTATTGAGGTTAAACAAATATGATGATTTCTGATTAAGTTCATGGATTTCAGTAATTTCCTTTTTCTTTCAACTACCATGCTTATAATCTGATTTTTCTTTTGCTCATCGATTTTTCAAGAGCAATCAAGTTCAGTACACACTTTGTACCTTCAGGATACACATTGTTTAGATGCCAGCACCCCTAGATACTTGGTATGACTAACTGTCATGCTTCACATTGAACAGAAGTGGCTTATCACTTCATGACACATCTCATATCATTTCATTGATGAGTGAGATATATTTCTCGGTGTGGTAACCATTGGTCTATCTAGGTTTTCATTAATTTTTCTGCAGAGTTAACAATGGCACTTCATTACACAGTCTACTTTTCTTCATGGAAAAGAAACATGATTTCTCAGTGAACCAATGTCATTGTCCTGACAAATTTTGACCCTTATGAATTATCAGATTATCCAAATGTTTAAAGACAATACTCAATTTGAGTATCTCAACCAAAGATAGCCATGATGTTAAAGCTTTCAGGTTTCAGAAGATTTTTCAGGACACAACATGTAGAAGCCAGTTAAGGTCTATTAAAATTGACATAGATATTTTCAAGATATTTATATCTAAACTCAAAGAGTTCATTAAACTTAAACCAGCTGATTGTTTTGGACATTCATAATCTTGTATAATAGAAGATTCCTTATTTAAGTTGGTTTCAAATTTATGATGATGGTACACACATTGAAATCTTCCTAAATTTCAGTTTAAGAAGCAGTCAGATACAGTGCAGTAAGCATGAAGGTGACTTTCAAGGAAATTCAACAATGAGCAACATATAGAAGTTTCCAAGGATAGGCACAATATGTGGTAGACAGCAGATAGAAGGTGACTTCAAAAATAACCATACAAATGGGTAGACATCAATAAGAGTAGCTCAAGGATTTCAGAAAGAATACCAAGCAGTAATGATTTCAGAAATGATTTCATTGATACCAATTAATTATGAGAGATTTCCAAGGTGACCAGCTTAAAATATGACAATAAAATCCAAGTATGTAACAGACATGTGAAATGTTCAAGGTATCCATCTCAAGAGTGAACCAAGACAGTCAAGATGACCATGAAATAGACTGTTTAGTAGATATCAAAAATTTTGGATTTTCACGGTGAAATGGATAAGATCAGTTCTCATGGAAATAAGGATCATGAGATACAATGCAGTTCAAGAATTTTTCATATAAAGCTCTCCCTCAGCAAATGCATGAGCTAACATACAAGAAATTCCAGAAACATGGGAATTATGAGCGCAAGTGATTTCATAAGTACCAAATCATGGAATGAGAGTGATAAATAGACAATTATGCATTCCAGATTAGATTTAAGAAAATAGAGTTCAAATAATTCATTGAAAATTTCAGATAGCCAGAAGACATGTGATCATACAAATGTATGCTTTAACTCCCCCTAAATGTGTGCATGCATTTCAAATGATCTTTTTGAATTTTTTTTGACACAATGATATGCAACTAAATTTGAAACTATTGTATTCATGATCAAACATATGTATGCATTGACTCCCCCTATCTAAATGCACTAAACCATTAAGCTCAATATGAATACTATGGAGGGAGCAATTGAACTATGCTCATGAATATCTAGAATGCTCTACATGCAATTTTGACCCATGGTACCAGGCGGAGAACTTAGGTCTGAAGACCACCTTACGCATAGAGAAAGCTTCCAGACATGCCTTACCTGCCCTTCGGCAATACACTATTTGATATACCATGTGGCCATGCATGAAAATGCGTAACAAATGCAGTTCATTCCAGTATGAGTAACAAGTTTTTCAAATAAAGCATGACAATGCAAATTTCATATGAAAATGTAAGAATGTATGCAACAGATTTTCAAATGTATTTTTCTGCCATCAATGACATGCAGTTTAATTCAGAGGAAACAACTAGATTTTTCAAGTATTGTGCATGACACTACATGAAGACATAAAAGCATTATCATCTCAATATATTTCAACTCCCCCTTAAGTATACAACTTAAGACTTCCAGTGTTAACTACACAAACATTCCCTTCATACCTGGCGGAGTTTCAACACTCGCACATAGTGTGGGTTTCCAGACAGACATGATCTATCCTTCTCCCTACACCGTTTTACCATAGGGTTTAAACATGATGATCAATTCAAAAATCCAAAATCATGACAGTTAAGCATGTTGAAAGAATGAAATCCTAATTGGCAGATAATTCATGATATCCAATTTATTTAGAAAGAAGTTATGCAAAGCATCAACCAAAATGATAAAAACAAAAATGATGTTTTACCAACCACGGGTGCCTTGATTTATTGAACCACTTTTTATTTTTCTTCTTCAAGGCACACCTACAAAATAGATTTTCATTTTGCATACAAAAGTACCCAAGACTTCTTGGGTCCTTCTAAGTCAGTAGCACCTTCGATGGGTGCTCTCCATAGCTTTTGAGCATAAAAATCATCAAATCTCATCAAATGACCATTAAATATATGATGCCCAAGTTTTTCACAATAGTGACAACATTTCGATGAGTTCACATTTTTCTTGTGAACATGAACATGTGATTTCTGTGAATGACCATGGATGTTATCACTTTTAACATGAAACTTGTTTCTTCCATGAACAGACAACCAACAATTATTAGCCTTGTGATCTGGCTTTCCACAATTGAAGCACACAAGAAATCTATCTTTTGAAGTAAATTGATTTTATTAAAGACATGCTGGTTTGCCGGGAATTTAACATGATTTGACTAAAAATATTTCTTCCCTTGGCAGACCAACACTGTGCTGCAATGTGATCAAATTTACCACAGTGAAAATATTTGACACACTTTTTCTGAATAGTATGATTTTTGACATGAAAACTCCTAGCATGCATTTTGTCAACATTATATTCATCCTTTTTCATTAGAAAATAATCATGCATAAAGTGACCATGCTTACCACAATAGAAACATGAAACATTAGATTTCTTTGAAGCATGGTTTTTCACACGAGGGTTCTTAGAATGCATGTTATTGAATTTCCTTTTCTGTGGTTGCTGCAGATTATTTTTGATTTTCTATTTTTATTTTATTTTTGAATTTTCTAGGCTGCAAATTATTTTAGGGATTCACTAGATGTACCAGCCACTTATGAGCTTCGCACAAAAGTAGTGTATAGCGGATTCCTAATATCCTCTTTATTCTTAGAGATATGGCATGTCCCCTCTCTTGGATTACCGACCTCATCTTCCATGGTAATTTTCATTTTTCCTTTGTCTTTGACAGAATTAGATGAGAACTTTTCCAACTCTTCCAGTTTGTTTTCCAAGGAAGCTATGAGTATTTCAGAATTAGCCTTCTCCTTTTCACATGCAACCGGCTTTTCTTTCAATGTCTCATTTTCATTTTTATCTTTTTCAATTTCTTTTTCCCAAGAAGGAGCCATAGATTTTTCCTTCTCAAGGATGAGCAGTCTGTCAGACATGACAGTGTTCAACTCCTTCAGTTTTTAATTTTCATTTATTAGTTATGAAATTTTGGTCAAATGATCTTGGCTTTCAATTCTTAACGAACCAATCAACTCCTTTGTCACGTCTCGAGATTATGCAGCGGAAACAATCAGGAATGTGAACAGTCGGCTAGTACGCCTCTAGCAAGCAATATAATCAGAGCGCAAGACAACCACACAAAGGTAATTGCACAAGTAATTCATGAAAAACCTTCAATTTTATTTCTTTATAAAACAATTCCCAAAGTACATAAGATCTTGACTCTTGCCACTAGACTCAATAAAAAAAAATTACATCATGACTCGACTAGACATTGATAACTAAGGCTTCTCTCGAGTCGTTATCCTTCAATCGCTCTCGGATCCATCACTTGAGTAGTCTGAATCCGACCCACTAGAATTTTCTAAAAAAGATTGGAAAGTAGGGTAATGAGCACACTTTCCCAGTAGGTATCTTTGTATCAACATGAAGGCAAATTTAAATGATTAGCATTTTAGCTCTAGAGAATAAGATAAATAATGCAGATATGATGAAACATGCTAATAAAGCCATAGTAACAAGATATGATCAAGCTTGAGATATGAGAATATGATTAATCAAGTATATAACAAGAATGTCAATTTGGCCTTTTTATGAACAAGAATGTAACAAGAATGTACTTTTCATAACCATTTAGGCTATTATTGTACCCGGACAATTTCCCCAGCAAAATACCCAGAAGTAAGAGTTCGGGAATTTCCTCGAACACCTCCAAGGCATGGGTGACCCGGCCCCTCCGACAACCCAGTGGGCCCGACCAACGGCCCCAACCCGCTAGCCAAGGTACACGGTAACATTAGCAACTAATTGGGACCACTCCCGACCCCTCAGTTGTGGATTTTCTCCGTGTTCTACATAACCACCTGGGCCAACCCTGGGGCGCCCCGACTACAAGCCACGCCATGTAGCACCCAGTGAAAAGGCCAGGGGCCTACCCCAGGTCGCCTTCTTTCAACCCTCCAAGGTCAAAGGGAGACCCAAATAAGTCAACCACATGCTTTGGAGGCCCGCAGCACGTGTATACGGCTCACACACGTGTGTTCGACATTTTTTCAAACACCTTGTGGGCGCGTATGTTCCAACCCCTCTACAGCAAACCGTCGGTCAATCCACAACTCCAGCACACCAACCGGGTTCTATGATGACCCTCCAGTAAGTCGGGACCGCTCCCGACCCTCAGACACGCGATAATGAGCCGCTCATACTTAGCACTCGGGCCAACCCGAGGCTACCCTGCCAACCCGCCGTACAATGTGGCACGCAGCATGAGGCCGGGCCCACATGCCCAAGGTGCCTTCTCTCAGCCCCCATGAACTTCTACCCTCGGCCCTAGACTAAGTCCAAGGCCCGTCAGTCACCTACGTGGCCCGTTCGGCAACTCGGGGTGTGTCAGGCATTTGCCCGAACACCTTGCGAGCGGCTACTGCGACTCGAAGAACAACGTCCCCCACGGGCCGTCCCAGTATCCCGGAGCCCAGTGTCCCCCAAAGGACATCCCCAGGCAATGCAAGAAGACCCCCAGGGGGGCCATCCCTCGGGGTTGCGGCCTGCCTGGGGCACATTCGCCACAGGGCGCGGCCGCGCACCCAAGGGAGGGTGAACTCCCTAGGGGGGCCTCTCTCCAACCCGGTGGCCTCGTGGCCCCGCTCAGTCCTGGTTCGTTCGATTATCAGTCTCCGTTTATCCGACTCCCTAATCCGGGGGGAAGGGCTTGCACCGTTCGTCCGTACCAGTTCGTGGGAGCAACACGCATGAAGCACGAAGCAACAGCACTGGGGAGCGGTCATCGGCAGTCAACACGCTCACAAGTCTCCACGTATCCTCCCAGCACTTGTCCCTTTCTTCTTAGTATAATTTAAGAAGAAAAATAACAAAAATTGGGATTTTATAGATAGTGGGGCCACCCTCTCTCTCTCTACTCGAGCCCGCCTAAACCCCCCTGGGGAGGGGTTTAGGCGATCCAACCTGGGCCCCCCAAGCTGGTCCGCCTAAACCCCTGCGTAATAAAAAAAGATTTTTTAAATTAAAAAAAAAGGGGCCAACTTTTCCCACTTAAACCCCCCTCGGGAGGGGTTTAGGTGGACCAGCCTGGACCCCTAGGCTAGTCCGCCTAAACCCCACCAAAATAAAAAAAGGTTTTTTTTACCCTCGAAGAGGGGTTTAGGCGGACCAGACCAGCCCATGGTGCTGGTCGGCCTAAACCCCCCCTGGGAGAGGGGTTTAGGTGGACAAGACCAGTCCCTTGGGCTGGTCCGCCTAAACCCTATCTCCCCCACTCCATTACACAAAACAAAATAATGAAAAAAATATATTCTCTTAGGGTTTACCTGGACCAAGTTGAACCCTCAACTTGGTCCTCCTAAACCCCACCCCCCACCCCTTCAAATTCCTATAAATCCCCCCTTAGAAGCTCAAGGGGCAACAACAACAACAACAACAACAACAAGAGCAACGCAGTAAGGCTTGCACAGACGGACAAACACCCCCGACCTAATTGTCGCTCCCTCGGACTCCCGAGGCTTTCGACAAGGGTCGAGAACGCGAGAAGACAAGTGCGCATGCGGTTGGCTTGCTAGTTGGCACACACATATCGAGGGTATGTCACGTGTACTTCCCTCACGCGGTGTTTAGCCGTCTCACACCAAGTCCATCCTCGTCGCATGTAAGGTGACTATGTCAACGGCAAGTACACCCGCATCCCGGAGTCGCCCGTGTACGCCAACTTACGGTGACGAAACGCACTCCATGATGCCGTGCCTAATTCTGACATGGAATCACGTGCCTACTACTCACCCTCCAGTAGACTGTTGGCCACTTGGATTACCAACTCGAGTCTACTCGGACCTCTGGCCCAGGAACCGTAGTCTCGGGGCCAACCTCGACTCCCCAGCATGACGACACTCGCCGTCCGAGACCCGGACCCGACCACTCACCTCGAGCCCTGTCCGACCTCCACCAGGCGCCAGTCCAAATCCGCCCTGGCCACCAAGGCAGTCGGACTCACATCGATCCCATTATAAAGAGTTTTTGTAAAACACGCGAATATCTGCTTTATTACGCAATGACCCGGGGACCGACCCACGTGTCAGAATTATCCCGCGACTTGCGCCAGTTGTACTTTGGCCCCCTCGACCTATTTGTAAAGCCCACGTGGCCTCCAATGGAATACGAGCGCCCGCATTCGGGCCCCCAGCTTTCTACCTACACCACTCGACATACGTGCCTAACATCCTAACCCCATTAAACACCCCCCCTCAGTCGAAAGCACACCCACAGCTGTGGAATGCTCCCGGCCCTCTACCTACGGCTTCAGATATATATACATGCTTCTCTTCAGGATGGAACGAAGGTGTTCAGATTCAATCCGATGTAAATAAACACCGGTTGCTTGCAGCCGGTGGGGAAAGACGTCCAGTATACGATTCCCACAATCGCCTGCGCACTCGCACCCGTGGAACCCTTTCTCTCCACGTGCCGCCCGCTCGCCCGAGCCCACGTGCTGCGTCCTGGTGACGCTTCCCCGGTCAACCCTTGGTTCCATGGGTGATTGTCGAGAAATTGACTGGCACGCCCGCACCCTGTCCAGTTAACCCATACCCTTACATTTCTGTGCCATTCGACCCTTTTCGACTTTTCGTAAGAGGAGAGTGCCCGATACCGCCGTGAGAGGCATGCAACCATAAGGAGGATACCTAAGATATATCAAACTCATGTGTCTGTATCCCTTCTTTCACCCTGATCATCGACATAAAACCCCGCACAATAGAGAGGATGGCATGCCCAGTGGGACGTCTCCCGCCTTCCTTCTTTTTACTAAAGAAAAGCCTACTCCAGCCCTGAAGCCCTGGTGTCCTTTCCCTCTCCTTGCAGGAGAGGTAGAGGAGGGTACTCGCGCACGCATTCTCTAGCAGCTTCCGGTTGACGTTCTGCCTGTCGGAGAGACCTCGGAGACTGTCAGCGACCGTCGCCTCCGCAGCACTCAGTGCTCCAGCAACCATGGCGGCCGTCACCTACGGTCCCAATGTCATTGCCACCCATGCCCGAGTGGGCTACTTGGCGATGCCGATTGCTTTCGGTAGCTTTGCCCCCGTCATCGGATCTCCCTACTTTTTGGGCGTCATCCCTGTGGCTGCTCCACAGCCTACCCCAGTTTCTCCGTTGGCTCCCATGGCCGAGGTGCCTCGCACACCTCCAACCTCGGTGGCCACCTGAACACCAGGTACCGGACCGCCACCACTGCCCCTGCAGGGCCCCCTGATCAACACTGCCCCAGGTAAGCATTAGCTCCCGAGGCCAGCCTCGTCCGATCTTCGGCATGGGCCCCACGCCGCGGACTTCGGTCACTACCGCAGCATCTTCCTCCGGTTTCCAATCCCGAGTCCCAGCAAAGCCGACACCCAACACGGGCTCCCAGCCCCGGGTCCACGGCCTCTCAACACCTTCCTCGAGTTTCCAACCCCGAGTCCCAGCAAAGCCGGCACCCAACACGGGCTCCAAGCCCTAGGTCCATGGCTTCCCAGCACCTTTGTCGGGTTTCCAACCCCGTGTCCCAGCAAAGCCAGCACCCAACACGGGCTCCTAGCCCCGGGTCCATGGCTTCCTAGCATCTGCCTCGGGTTTCCAACCTGTGGCCCCAGTTAAACCGGCACCCAACATGGGCTCCCAGCCCCGGGTCCATGGCCTCTCAGCACCTTCTTCTGGTTTTCAACC
Source organism: Amorphophallus konjac (assembly GCA_022559845.1). NCBI lineage: Eukaryota > Viridiplantae > Streptophyta > Magnoliopsida > Alismatales > Araceae > Amorphophallus > Amorphophallus konjac. Next base: position 128,012,126 of record CM040129.1, read on the forward strand.
CCGAGCCCCAGCCAAGCCGGTACCCAACACAGGCTCCCAGCCCCGGGTTCGCGGCTCCTCAGCACCTTCCTCGGGCCCGCAGGCTCGAACCCCGGCAAAGCCGACTCTCGATATGGGCTCCCAGCCCCGAGTTCGTGGCTCTCCGGTATCGTACTCGAAACCCCGGTTCTGAGCTCCAATTGAACCGGCTCTCCCCGCCGGTCTCCTACCCAGGGGGCAAGGTTCCTCAGTACCCTCCTCGGGTCTCCCGACCCGAGCCCGGACTACGCCGGCACCTACCGCGGTTCCTCGACCCAGGGGCATCGGCACTTTGGCACTTCCGACGGCATCGCTTCTCGGTGCAAGAGTGTCATCTCGGGCATCGGCAACACTTCTATCAACACGGGCAAGGGGTTATACCTGAGTCACCCAGTCATCGACTCCCAGCGCTGGTCTCGTACCCCGGGGGCCTATCCCAGTACCTCCAACTGATGGTTCCACGCTGCCGGTCACTCCAGGCCGGGTCTTCTCGGTCTACCACCTCGGGGTGGAATCTTCCTCCGCTCCCCAGAAGAAACGCCGCCATGTCCGCAAAGGTAGACGACTCACCGCTGCAACCAGCAACTCCGACAAGACTGTTCTTGTCGGCAACTTGCGGATCCGTCTCGATGGCGGCAAACCAATCATACCCCAGGAATGGGCCGTTCCCACCATCTCTACCTCCAACCGTTTTGACCTCTTGCGGCAAACACGAGAGGATAGGGCGAAGCTCAGAGGAGCGGGTTCCTCGGCAACAGGCCGGGGGCACCCACCGTAGCCCGACACACGGGCTCCCAAGACAACTCGTCGGAAAAATGGCAACAAGGGAGACCAGCAATCCGACTTGAGTAGAATTTGGGTCACCCTAGAGGAAGCTCAAGCCGTTCGAAGGGCGCGTATTAGAAATCCCCTGCGAGCACTCAGACGCGGTATCAGACGGGATGCGATTGGCCTCACAGTAGTGCCATCTAACGACGCCCAGTCGTCTAATGTCCCCTACACAAGCAAGCGGAGACAAAGGCGAGCCCGTTCCTAGGCCCTCCAGCAGCCTGTCCCGGGCTCTCCTCCGACCAATATCGGGAGTGAGCCCCCTCTGCAACGCACCTCAATCTTTGACAGACTAGGGACGCATGTCCGCCCCGAGTGGCACCTGCGGAGGAAGTGGACTGCCCGGTTCATCAACGACGCGGTTTGAGTGTTTGCGTGATACGCCACCGGGCACCAGCCGGACACCCAGTCTGATGATCTGAATTAGCCTCTGTCCCACTTCAGGAGGCCGCGCCATCACGTTCTGCCACCTCCCCCAACAGGTCATATTGGCACTTCTGCTGGACCATAGGCGTCGGAACGTGCAGAAGAGGTCCCGGTGGAAGACCGCGATCCTCCTATCAACACAAAGTCAGTCAACAACGACCCTCCTGTAAACGAGGCTCAAGAAGTGATCCTCGACACTCTCATGAAGGAGAACCAGCATCTGAAGGCCCTCCTGCAAGATCTCCTTCAGGAATGGGACCTTCATCCTCAGCAACCTGCCCAGCCCTCGGCCGAGGCACCGACACCGCCAATAGCCCGCGATGCTGCCAACACCTCAGCGGCGATCGCCCGAACTCCATTGGCAACTGGGTTTGGCACACCCCCGGTTGAGACTCAACCACGAGCCTCCAATATGCCAATGCCAGAAAACCTCCTGGTAGAACGCCATATGATCGAGCATATTGTCGAGACAAAGCTTGCCCAATATGGTGAAGGGGTTGTCACAGTAGATCTCTATAGTGTGCCCAACCCGCTTCACCACCAGCTGAAAAAGCTTCCCCCAGAGTACGCCAAGCCCCTGAAGGTGCAAAAGTTCTACGGGTAGGGGTCGCCGCATGAACACTTGGCCTACTATGGTACGGCCATGGGCGAGTTAGCGTTGGACGAATCATATCACCTCCGCTACTTCGCTACTTCGCTTACGGGAACGGCCTTTCAATGGTATTCCCACTTGAAGCCCGGCTCAGTCAATTCCTCGACCGCTTTCAAATGGATGAGCGAAAGATTTCCCTGGCCGAGCTCTATTCTCTTTGGCAGAAAAAGGGCTAGAGCCCCCTTGGCTTCATCAAGAAGTGGCGAGACCTCAGCATGAGGTGTGTCAATCCACCCATTCAGGAAGACGCCATTACTATATACCGTCGAGGTCTGGCGGCCGAGGTCAGTAAAAAGCTTTTCGGCACCAATATCAAAGGCTTCGACCAACTCAATTCGGTAGTCGCCGAAATAGAGATGTTCTTCGCCGATAACCCGAGCTATACTATAGCAAAGGGTAAGCAAGCGCGAGAACGCCAGCCTGGTAAGGAGGTGAATATCATAGAGTTCACCCCTGCCGCCAATGCCAGTAAGGAGGCCGAATCCAGTGGCTCCAACAAAAAGCCAGCGGTCAAGCTGGCTGCTCCCTCTTTCTCAGAGCGTATGAAGACACCCTTCTCCTTCAAGAAGGAACATACGAAGATGCTCTTTGACCTCTGCATGGCCCAGAAGATTGTCGAGCTGCCAAAAATCCGCAAGTCAGACGAGGCCCTGAAGATCGACAATCCCAGTTATTGCCTGTACCATCGCATGCTGGGTCACTCAATTGAAGATTGCTACGTCTTCAAGACCCAGGCGCAGAAGTTGATCCGAGACGGCCTCGTTACAATGAAGAGTGGTCTCGTCGATCCCCCGCAACCACATACGTGGACCAGGCCAGCTAAGGCAGCACGCGTGGTTCACCACTCAGCTAATGTCATCCACATGATGGCCGCATTTTCTCTTTCTGATGACGAGTCAGAGGAGCCCAGCGCCAGTCGAAGGGGACGTTCGATCTGGTATTCAGGGTGGAGGCCCTGGCACGATCGGAGACCTCTCTTCTTCCCTAGGGAGAGAACCCGGTGATTCTTCGATATCCTCGTCAAGAATGGGCAGATTATGCCCCGTGACCCTCCGGTAGACTACACCCATTGGGACCGTAGTCATTCCCAATATTGCCCCTTTTACGCCAGAATTTGCCACCCAATCGAGTCCTGTGAGGAAGTCCAACACCTCATCCAGGAACAGATCCAATGGGAGCAGATCGATGCGGAGGGGAACTCCATGTCACTTGTCAGGCTTCGGCAAGCTGTCGAAGAGACCCTGAGCACCGCCAGGGATGCGCCAGAGCGGCCAGACTCCACTCATGAAAACGGGCACGGGTTGCCTTATCAGCATCCTCCAGAATGGCTTGAGTTCCGGACTGACAACCAAGAAGCGCTCGAGCGATTACGGAGGCGTAGAGATCGGGATGCCAGTCAAGAGACGGAGCCAACCAACTTCTCGGTCAACGTCATCCATTCCCTTACTCCTCCGGCCCTTGTGGGCTCCCAGATGTCAGCATCCGGCCAGCCAACCCCAACCACTTCGGCCGTGCGGTGGCGGTCCTGGCAGGAGCTAAAGTCTCTCTCTTTCCCTGAAGAAGACACCGCTAGGCTCCTCCGGTTCCTTCTCGGTTGAGAGGACATTCTGGTGGGCGAGATGACGACGGGCTCTGTAGCTCTCTCTCGTCATCCCCCCGTCCTATCTCCATCTCCGGCGTCCGTGGATTGGAAGGGAAAGCAAAAATAGGGTGAGGTCCCGCCTCGGCCTTGTCACACCCCCTCAGCTGATGGGCCATCGGGTCCTCTCCGCCTACCCGTTGACACAATCCGAAGTACAAAGAAGACATCTTCGGAGTCTTCAGCGGCTTCGATTCAAGTGGCGGGCCCACCGCCACAAGGCTCAGCCAGTCCGCAGAGTCAGGGTAACTGCACAGAGCAACAACATCCCGCGACGCCTTCGGTCGTCGCTAGACTAGGCCCTCTGCGTGATCACAAAGGCAAGGCTCAGGAGCAGGACAACAAACATATCCCTTGGCCCACTTCTTAACAAAAGCTATCGCCACCGCGGCTAAGGCATCAAGCCGCGCATACGTCTTCGGACGCCAGCACCAATCAATCGACTCCTCAAAAGCTATCGCCACCGCGGGTAAGGCATCAAACCGCACATACATCTTCGGATGCCAGTCTCAGTATTATGGCATACCAGGAATTGCCGCTCGAGGTAATCGAACAGGCGATCAATGCCACCTTCCAGATACAACGAACGGAAGGCGCCTGGATCAAAATTCGGGTGAAGAAGAGTCATCGGCCTCACCCGGCCAAGGCACTACCCTGGGGACACCCTCCTCGAGATTTGTCAACTCCGGCCCCTGCACCTCTCCCTCCTACTCCCTTGGAGACCGCTATCGCCGAGAGATAGGAGAAAAATAGGAGGAAGAACCTCAGAAGGCGGCTCAAGAAACAAGCTGAACAAGCAGCCGCTCTGCAATCCCCAGTCGAGCCAACGCCTCTCCAGCAGCTCGATCCAGTGGCTCATCGATGACCTGGAGGAATACGTTCTTCCTCATCCTACCGGAGCTCTCCCACTCGACAGCTATATCCCGTAGGAAGAAATGTAGAAACGAGCCCGCCTCAGAAATTGGGTCCAAGAGATGATCCAAAAGCTCAACGACGGCGAAAGACTCGTGATCCCGGATGAGCTCTCCTTGTGCTGTAAAGACAAGGAGATCACCACATAGTAGCTGGAAGAAATGCTTCGGCGTTGCACCTGCAACATGGTGGCCATCCCACCTCCTGAAAATATCAACGCTTCTCGGCGGGGCGAGCTAGTAGCCTTCCGGACAAGATAGAGAACCATTGCCCCACTTGGGCTACAGCCAGCTCCAGAACACAAAGGCCGCGGCCGAGGTCGTGGCCGGGCACGCGGTAGAAGCCATGGGAGAACCCCTAAGTTACCCCTCTCTCCGTCCAACTTCGACCCGGAGCGCATCATCCTCTTTCGAGGAGAGGAACCGGCTCCCATTCCGGAAGTAAAAATTAGGAGGGGACCCGGTATCTTTGATCCTTCCGGCATTGAAGAGGCTATTGCCAGCCTCCCAGCCGCTGCACCAGCACCGACTTCTGCAACAGAGCAAGTGGGACCGTCTGGCAACGATGAGCCAACCCGCCAGTCACCCCCATAAGAGCCATCATTGGCATCCCTGTTCCAGGAGACCACCGGCAACCAAACTCAGTCCGATCCCAGTGGTAAGGGTAAAGCAGTGCAACTTCCCGACGGGGAACAGCACGGCAGCTCGCAGAAGGCTCAGCCTGACATACTACCCTCTTTGGAGGATGCTCGAGCCTGAGCTGACCGGAAGGTCCTCCACCAGATGAAACGCTTCCCTGCCGGTATTTCAATTTGGGAAGCCATTGCTTGGAGTAAGGATCTAAGAGAAACTCTTATCAAGATACTCCAAGAGCTGGAAGTCTATGAAGTGCATGCCGCGGAGATGAAGGCGGCTGCCTATGAAGCCTTTACAGCCACCATCTCCTTCACGGAGAAAGACATGCTGCTCTCCCCTCCGTGCCACAACCGTCCTCTCTACATGAAGGGGAAGGTCAACGGGCATGATGTGAACCGAATTCTGGTAGACGTTGGTGCCGCTGTTAACATCATGCCACTCAAGACATTCAAGACTCTATATCTGACCCCATACCTCCAGAAGGTTCAAGCGGTCAAGATATCTGGCTTTAACCAAAACACCGAGGATGTCCTCGACTGGGTGGATGTTGATCTGGTGCTTGATGATTTCGCCTCCAAGGCGACGTTCTACATCATCAACTCCAACACATCATATAAGATGCTACTTGGCAGACCCTGGCTCCATGAAAATTGGGTCGTCCCGTCAACTCTCCACCAATGCATCAAGTATGCCAAGGGCGGGGAGCAACACACGGTCTTTGAAGACCTGTCACCGTTCACGCCAGCAGAATGCAACCTGGCCGATGCTGTGCTCTACTTCAAGGGGATTAGTCCATACCCTGTGATTAAGAGCAGGAGCAACGGTTGGCTCTCAGAGGAAGACGATGGTGATTTCTTCTCTATTGATGAGGAGAAGGCCAAGCTTCATTGGCTGCACCTTGGCTCCAAGTCAACCCCAGATCACCCCGAGAGGCGCCAGATCGACTTCGAGGATAATCCTATTAGCCGAGCTATCGGTAAGAGTATATGCTTGCCACCAGAATGCATCCAGCTCCCATGTGCATCCGAGAAGCATAGTGTCGAGTCACTGACGACATTCATTGTCACCTTCAAGCGACAACGTCGAAACAAGAAGAGGGCTAACATGGACAAACCTATTGTCTTCTATAAGGGAGACATGGTCCCTCAAGCCCCACCAGAGGATGACTTCGGCTGGTCCAGGTAAGCCGATGACACCCCTGAAGCCGTCCGAGTACTGGATGACCTGCCGCCACACATTCGGGAAATGTGTCTGAAACAACACATCCCTCAATGGCAAGGTTCTGCGCGACGTGAATATTTTCACCGACTGTGGAACCCTTCCCAGGTCCGGGGGCAACCCTCATCCTTCCATAAAGATACCAGGGGACTTGTCTACGACCAAGACCCAGACTTTCACGTCTACTACGCAGTCAACGTCATAGGCTTGGCACTACCAGCTGACGACCAAGCTACAGTCGAAGCCAAATTCGACAGCTCCAGGGGAGAGGAAGAGGAGATCCTAATCCCGATCGCTGTCAAAGCCAGAACTTCGGCCCAAGCTGTCAAGGAACCCTCCTCGCCTCCCTGCCAAGACAAAGGGGCAGAAGAAGTTCCTCTGGTCTCTCAGCCAGTCGAAGGACCCAGTTTAACAAATCCTCCTGAGGAGGGGGATATCTCTGATGCTAGCTGCAAAGGATTGTCAGCTTCACCAGGCAACCCCGGGGAGATCTCAATAGCCCCGGTTGACAACTGTTGGCCAGGAGCCAGCGGCCTAGATCGATCCTCGATGGACCCTAACGACAACCACTCTCCAGTCCCATCGACGTCAACCGGTGGCCTCGAGAATCAAGAAATACATGAAGCCGACACCGACGATGAGGATTTCATCGACTTCCAACCCGCTCCTCCCGAGCTGGAGGACGGCGGCCAGGCGATCGTGGACGTGCTCATTGAAATCAACCTGGGCGAAGGAGAAGCTCCCCAGCCAACGTTTGTCAGTGCTCCCCTTACCGAGGCAGAGAAGCAGGACTACAAGCAACTCCTGTTCGAATACAAAGACTGCTTCGCATGGACATACAAGGAGATGCCCGGGCAAGACCCCTCCGTAGCGGAGCACGAGCTAGCCATTTCTCCCTCAGTCACTCCGGTCAAGCAACCACAGCGTCACATGCGCCATGACCTGGAGCTCTAGGTTTCGGCCGAAGTCCATAAAATGGCGGAGGTTGACTTCATCGAGCCGTGTATCTACCCGATCTGGCTCGCCAACATAGTCCCAGTCAAGAAGAAGAATGGTCAAGTCCGCATCTGCGTCGACTTTCGGGACCTCAACAAAGCTTGCCCGAAGGATGACTTTCTAGTCCCGATTACAGAAATAATGGTCGACATGACCATCGGGCACGAGGCCTTGTCTTTCATGGATGGGTCATCCGGTTATAATCAAATCTGGATGTCCCTTAAAGACAAGAACCATACAGCTTTTAGATCCCCCAAGGGGATTTTCAACTACAAGCGCATGCCCTTCGGTTTAAAGAATGCTGGCGCGACTTACCAAAGGGCCATGACCAAGATATTCTATGAAATGCTACACAATACCGTCGAATGCTACGTTGATGACCTCGTCGTCAAGACTAAGAGGCGCGAAGACCATTTCCGCGACCTCCACCAAGTCTTCGAGCGTCTCCGGCAATATGGGCTCAAGATGAACCCCATAAAATACGCCTTCGGCGTATCCAGTGGCAAATTTCTTGACTTCGTCGTCAGGTATCGAGGAATCGAGGTGGACCCCAGCAAGATCAAAGCAATACGGGAGCTTCCACCACTTGGCAACATCACCGAACTCAGGTCCTTCCAAGGGAGGCTGACCTATATTCGGAGGTTTATTTCTAACCTCTCCGGTCGATGCACGCCTTTTTGTTGTGTGCTTTGATACCACTTGTTGGGTAGTGGCTGACTGATCTAGAGGGGGGGTGAATAGATCGGCACCTCTTTTCGCAATTCAACCCTCTATAAAGCTAGACAGCAAGAATCGCAGCGGAATAAAAACTAGTTTAACGAAGAACACAATGAGTTGCTTAGCAAGATGAATAAGTAATGTGAATGCTAAACCTAAGCATGCATCTAGCACAAGCAATCACACAAACAAACCATGAACACAATAGATTTTAAGGTGGTTCGATTACAACCTCGCAACCTACGTCCACCCCTCACCAAAACCCGGTGAGGCTTCCTTGCTGACTCACATCTTGACCTGGGGACACGCCCCAAAACACAGAATAGAGAAAACCCTCTTTCTATCTTCCTACACACAAAGCCGACAGGGACGGCTACACTACAGATCGGAGAACTCCCGATTGCCTTCCTACTAACCACCTGGTAGGGACGTCAACCGTAAATTGGAACACCCTCCAATTGACTTGCTACTAACCACCGGTAGGGACGAATCACAACTTCAATGTTTAACAATATTGAAAGTAGAACAAATGTGAAGGAACTAAAACAAGAGATTGAGTAAGAAGGAATTGGCCCTTGTATCGATATGCTTTGTTGATCAGCAATAGGGATCTCTTCTTCTTGCAAATCAATCTTCTTGTAATCACCCTTGAATGGATGATTGTTCTTCACGGAGTACTGTTCATGTGAACAGTAACTGTTCTTTCAATCTCCTCTCTTGATCTTCTCTCTTTGATCTCTTTGAATGGATGAAGAAGTGAATAGATGCTACCTTGATCCTTGCTTCCTTCTTCACAGATCTTGGAAGATGATCGCTTTGATATGAGCTTGAATACCTTGGATTGGATGAAGATGTTCTTCACGGAGTACTGTTCACGTGAATAGTAACTCTTTCTTCAATCTTTTCTTTTGATCTTCTCTTTGTATCTTCTTGAAGTGGATGAAGAGAGTAATTGATTCTACCTTGAATCTTGTTTCTTCAATAGCTTGTAGGAGATTGATTGCTTCAAAAATCACCTTGGATGAACTTGAAAGGATGAAGAAAATCACTTTGAGAAATGAGCTTCTTGGATCGCCTTGAAAGCTTTGTTTCTTCTCCTTCTTGGAAGTTGATTGAAGAGTAGAAGGTGATTGCTTCAGGATTGCTTCAGATCTTTACTTGAAACTCTTGGGTGGATGAAGAACTCATTCACGAACTACTGTTCATATGAACAATACTTCGTCTCCTCTCTCTTGAAAACCCCTCTTGCAGCCACCCTTAATCCCAAATGAAGCATTTTGGTTTTGCCTCCACCAATGTGTTGGTTTTATAGACCTTGAATGCTCCTTGGAGAACCCCTAGACCATATCCACAATTTGTGGGTGATTGGGAGACTTTGGGGTTCTTTGGGATTAAAGAAATCATGAGAATTAGGCAGCCCACGAGGTGGAATTCGAAGTCAAACATGGTTGCCTCGGGGCTGGCGGTCGACCTGTAGCTCCTGGCGGTCGACCTCCACTAAGAAATCTACAAACGGGCAATCCCTGGGACTAGCGGTCGATCGCTACTGGCTGGCGGTCGACCTGCAGCTGACAGCTCTGTAGTCGGGGGATCCCTGGCTGGGGTGGTGGACCGCCCCTGTGCTGGCGGTCGACCGCCAGCTGGGCAGAGCCCACTCTTGCCCGGGTCGGTCCATGAACCTCCTTAGCTCCGTCGCTTGACTTCTCTTGCCACCCGTTCATGTTCGTGGCATCTCCCTTGATAGACCAAAAGGTATCAATTGTGTTTCTGGCCTTGGATTCTCTTGGCTATATTTCTTTGTGTTTAGAACATGTTGAACCATGGATTTGAACCTTGATCATCTTGGATGAATGCTCGGTCCTTTGTAGAAACTTTGCTTCATTGCTTGGGCCTTTTCTTTCTTGCTTGGCCTTGCTTAGCTAGAGCCTTTTCTTCCTTGCTTGGCCTTACTTAGACGTGTTCATTTCACTTTCATTTCGCCACCTCCATTCCATTCTTTGGTTGCATTCTGTTGAGCTTGCACAGTAGATATTTCCACTCCAATAAAAGTGTACTTCGCATCATGCACTTGGCATCATGAGTGACTTTTGATCGTCCTCCTGGGATGGCTTGCTCCTTTGGATTGATCTTGATTTCTGTGCGACCAATTGGTTAAGCATTACAAGCCATTCTTGATATGTTGAATTGGCAATATAATGACCTGAATTGTATGTAAATGGATTTTATCAAATGCATAGCAAAAGCAAAATGCATATCAAATTGATTTTTATCAAATGCATAGCAAATGCATAATGAATAGCACAATGGCTCTAAAGACATACATCATCAAAACACTAGAAATGAGTCATAGTTGAGTCATAGTTGGAATCACATCAAAACAATAGAACCAATCATTAGTTGAGTCATAGTTGGACATCATCAAAACAATAGAAACACTCACGTTCTACACATGCCCAACTTTAGCACAACATTCTCTCCAACATTCTCCCCCTTTTTGATGATGGCAACTATGAGTCATAAAAAGATTCGAGAACATTCAAGAACACTATGGCTCATTAAAAACATTCATATGGCTCAACTAAATCGACTCCACACCAAGAATACCAAAATCTTTGAAATGGCTCATCAAATCTTCTCCCCCTTTGCCATCAGCAAGAAGGGATCAGCAAGAAGGAATCAAATCTTTTCCCTTTTTGCATTTGTGGGACCAAAGAATGAGATGAAGTATGCCAATATGGTCCAATAGAAAAGATAGATAAGACAGCCATAAAGTAATTTTGATTTCAGATTTTTCAATTTTTAGAGGTTTTCAAGATTTTACCTTTATATGGTGTTCAGGATTTTCTATGCAATGCATGGGAAGGCAAGATGCAAGACATATGTGCAATGCAATGATGATCAAAGCATGTGAATGCAAATATATATGTATGAGCACAAAATGGTTTCTCCCAATTATGTATGCATGAAGTGAACACAGATATGCATAGATGAAGTAGAGCATGTGAATGCAAAGAGTGCAATGTGTGATATGCTCTAAAATGAATGAAACCATGCTATGCAATGTCAATGAATTTTGAAGTTTCAACACATACTTTGTAATGAATTATGAAAACATGCTTTACACATGCTATGCAATGACATATGAACATGTTATGCTATGACATGAATCATGAAAACATGCTACCCCTTTGACAATGAAATGCTCACAAGATGACATGGTCTTCTCCCCCTATATATGACGCTCACCAAACCACATATGCAAACACATACAAGAAACATTCTCCCCCTATCAGACATTCTCCCCCTATCGAAATGAATGACTTACCAAGCCATCTCCCCCTTTGACAACAGCAAAAAGGAGGGATAGGTCAAAATTGGGGACAAGAATATATGCAAACATTCTTCCCTTGTATGATGAATGACTCACCAAGTCACCAAGCCTTCTCCCCCTATAGAAATGAATGCAAACTTTCTCCTCCTATCTAAATGAATGAACAAATTATGTAGGAAGCTGAGGGAAAGAGGAGTATAGAGCAAACCATTATAAGCAACTAGAAACATGCCGTGATGAATATGTATGGTTCAAAGCTAATGAATTCTGAATTAACAAGAGAATTTGAAAAATAGCTATATCCATGGTTTAATAGAAGTGAACCAAAAGTGCATGCTCTAGCAATGGTAATCCTCCATTGTCTTACACAGCCATATTCATAATCGTCATCGGGAAAAGCACAACTTGTATTGAGGTTAAACAACCATGACAATTATAATGAATTCTATGTTGCAGCACTTTTTCCCATATATCCTTTTCAATGAAATTCATATCATTAGACCCATATTTTACGAGCAAGCGAGTCTAGTGCATACCGCCTAGCCGTAAGAATACACGCTGTTTAGGCGCCAGTATTCCTAGGTATTTGGTAAGACTGACTGTTATGCTTCAGATTTGAACAGAGATAGCTGAATCACCTCATGACATACCCGATCTCATATCTTTGATGAGGAGATATATTTCTCAGCAATGTAGCCATTGCTCTGCCTTGAGTCTAAGCTATAGATAACAAAGATAACAAAGGCACTTCATGACATATCTATCCTCATTTCCTTGATGAGAAGACATGTTTCTCAGTGACCTAATGTCATTGCTTTGTCTAAAGTTTTTCCTTTATGAATTCCAATATGTCAAGTTGTTTAAAAATAATATGAGACTGTAGCAACTCAACCAACTTGACTAAGACATTTGAATTTTTAGATTTCAGAAAGATCATTCAAGTCACAACATGCAACCTCTAGTTAAAGTCTATTAAAGACTACGTGACATAGATGATTTCAAAAACATATTTATCAGAATTTGAAAGAAATCATTAAATCTGAACCATTGTTATTTGATGGACAATCATCAGTGCATATAATAGAAAGCTCTTACACCATTATCAGACAATTACCCAAGAATGTTCAGATTGCAAGACTCCCCCTTAGGATGTGCATGGAATAGCTAGATCACTCATGAGATGGGCAAAAAGAAATATGCATGAATGCTATGACCCGACTCATGGTATGTAGCATGTGCATGAATGCGTCAAGGAGACAACTCCCCCTAACGATATGGCCTATATGCAAGAATGACACATGGTACATAGCGGAGGAGAATTTTCACGCATGGTGAGTGCATCTAGACAAGCACGGACTATGCAATATGATGCACCTAGACCTATCCGGTACTCGGCGGAGTTACAGAATCAAGGATCCCTCACGCAAGTGAATCACCTCTCCGATAGGCGTAACCTAACGGTCGGGCGACACCTTTTTATATACCGGGTGCAATGCAAGTTTAAATCATTCTCAAGCAAGCAATTCAGTTTTATTATGCAACCACATGCAATGCTACACCATATGCAAATGACATTTTTACAGATGAACAATGCATGGAAACCAATTTGCAAAAACACACAATCAAATTGAAGAAGATCATTATTTCAATTTCCATTAGCCTGAGGTTTAGCAATCTGATTTAGTGTATCAATAAAATACAGTTGGTTGGTATGAATGAGAGAGAGTGTTGCATGAATGATAAACAGGAATGAATGAAGGAACACTCCTCCTGAGGTTATGCATTCTATGCAAGGATGTCAATAATGTGTAGAATGATGCAAACAGAGTTTTGATATTGACTCCCCCTAGATCTATGCAAGGGTTTGCTATGAAATGTGCAGCCTATGAACTATATGAATACACAATGCAATGCAGATGCTGCATGGATGATTGCACACAATTTTTTTTTGTTTTGTTTTGTTTTTCTAAACATGATATACATTAAAGTATATAAGATCAGAAGATGATGTAAACACAAATCATTCACAAGTTATTTTGAACTGAATGCAACATGATGATGCCAATTGCTAGACTCCCCTTTGAACAATGCTAATCGTGAATTAATGAGTTGAAAATTACAACCATGGTATACACCATCAAAACCAAAATCTAGGAATTTCACATGGTTGGTAGCAAGAATTAAACAACTCATCATCATATCATCAACATCAGCAAAATAAGTATTTCATGAACTAAGCAGCTGTGGTCCAGCATGGTATGAGCAAGAAATCTAGCTCAAAAGTTTATCTCACACCATGGGGGTAAAGCATTTCAAAGAGCAATTCAGTTTGTAGAATTTAATAACATTTGGCAGACTTATGATGCACTATCTACATGTTAGGATTAAATATGCAAGATGATTGAAATTAAAAAGTTTATGTACATACATGTGCCTTGAGCTTTTATTTACCTGACCATTCATTTGTTCAGCTCCAAGGCATCCTGCACCCAAAATTCTTATTTAGAATTTTTAGGTACCCAAGCTTGCTTGGGTCCTTGTGGGTTAGCAACAGGTTTAGCATCTTGACTCATCTTTTTCAAGGCAATCAAATCATCTTCCCTCATTGTATGGCAACCATACATCTCATGCCCATTTTTACCACAGTAGAAACCATGCACAAAAGATTGATTATCCTTTTTATGTTCATGTGCATGTGCATGTGGCCTATACTTTTGTGGACGAGCATGATTCTTACCTTTCATGGTATGAGGGTGGTGTCTTTCTTTCTTTCCTTGTTCTTTCACTTGCTGTCCTGCTCTAAGCTCATCATTTCTCAAGATAAAACAATCATGCACAGTGTGACCATGTCTACCACAATAATAACAATGGACATTCTTTTTGTGGAAAACATGATATTTAGCATTGAACATGTTATGGTACATGTTTGGATGAGAATGCTGAATTTTACTTTTCTTTCGAGCAGTATGCCCTTTTTGGTGACCACATAAAGTGGTGGCTTCCGGTGAGCCAAAATCTTGGATTTGGGCAAACATTGACAGGAAATCATTCAAACCTTGAATTTCATTTTCAAGTGAAGAAATATGCTGTTTAGACTCATTAAGACCCTCTTCACATGCTGCCAATTGCTCATTGAGCATGGCATTTACAGCTTTAAGATTTTGACTTTGTTGTTCTAAAGCATGCAATGTTTCGGAGTGATCATCAATGATAGATTTGCCTTTTTCATGTGCAGCCAATTTTTCATGCAATTCTTCTTCAACTTTTTCACATTCAATTTTCTTTTCCAACAACTCTTTATTCTCTTCCTTTAGAGAATCAATCAAATTTTGTTGCCATTCAAGATCATCATGGAGACCAGCATTTATGTTTCTCAAGAATGAACATTTTTCACATGCAAAATTAGCAGAGCATGAAACAGAATTTTTATTTTCTTCAATCAACCTCTCATCATGAATAAGCCCATCGGCCATAGTTTGATCATTAGAGATTGCCTTAGGTTGGTTTTGAAGTTTTATTACAATTTCTTCCAACCTAGTGATTTCATCATGAAGATTTTCATTTTCATCTCTTAGACATGCAATGCTTTGTTTATGTGTGTCTAGATCAAAAGAGAGCTCTTCAAACGCAGAACACTTTTTACAAATCAAGCTTTCATGTTGGTTATTTTTCTTGAGATCCTTTTTCAACTTTTTATTTTCTGATATTGCCTTTTTGTATTGTGTAAACAACTCATCATAGGATTCCATAAGTTCTTCAAAAGTGAATTCCTCGGAATCAGAATTTACCTTTGATGAGGATGGTTTGCTTGACTCTTCTGCACGGTCGGCCATGAAGCATTCTTGTTCTTGTTCTTTTCCTTCACGGATTTTCACCAACTTGTCCAGTACTTGCTTGGCTGTGCTGCAGGAAGACACAATGTGAGTTAGTCTAATATCAATTGTAGCTATAATTAAGTTATATGCAGCAAGATTATCATTGTGTTTGGTCTCATGTTCGGCTGACCAATCAATTGAATTTGATGGCAGCTCATGAGGACCATTGTATATAAGATTCCACAATTGTGGATCTATTGAGCTAACATAGATGAACAATCTCCCTAGCCATGTAGAAAAATCTGAACCATCATAAATGGGCAGAGAAACCATCGAAGCACGTGTAGCACAAGAAGCCATTTAAATCACAATGAACCCGGATCTTTCCCTGCAGATCGTAGGATCTGAAAATAGCAGAGCTAGGCTCTGATACCACTTGTTGTGTGTTGTGATACCACTTGTTGGGTAGTGGCCGACTGATCTAGAGGGGGGGTGAATAGATCTGCACCTCTTTTCGTAATTCAACCCTCTATAAAGCTAGACAGTAAGAATCGCAGTGGAATAAAAACTAGTTTAACGAAGAACACAATGAGTTGCTTAGCAAGATGAATAAGTAATGTGAATATTAAACCTAAGCACGCATCTAGCACAAGCAATCATACAAACAAACCATGAACATAATGGATTTTAAGGTGGTTCGGTTGCAACCCCGCAACCTACGTCCACCCCTCACCAAAACCCGATGAGGCTTCCTTGCTGACTCACAGCTTGACATGGGGACACGCCCCAAACCACAGAATAGAGAAAACCCCCTTTCTATCTTCCTACACACAAAGCCGGCAGGGACGGCTACACTGCAGATCGGAGAACTCCCAATTGCCTTCCTACTAACCACCTGGTAGGGACGTCAACCGCAAATTGGAACACCCTCCAATTGCCTTCCTACTAACCACTGGCAGGGACGAATCACAACTTCAATGTTTAACAATATTGAAAGTAGAACAAATGTGAAGGAACTAAAACAAGAGATTGAGTAAGAAGGAATTGGCCCTTGTATCGATATGCTTTGTTGATCAGCAATAGAAATCTCTTCTTCTTGCAAATCAATCTTCTTGTAATCACCCTTGAATGGATGATTGTTCTTCACGGAGTACTGTTCATGTGAACAGTAACTGTTCTTCCAATCTTCTCTCTTGATCTTCTCTCTTTGATCTCTTTGAATGGATGAAGAAGTGAATAGATGCTACCTTGATCCTTGCTTCCTTCTTCACAGATATTGGAAGATGATCGCTTTGATATGAGCTTGAATACCTTGGATTGGATGAAGATGTTCTTCACGGAGTACTGTTCACGTGAACAGTAACTCTTTCTTCAATCTCCTCTTTTGATCTTCTCTTTGTATCTTCTTGAAGTGGATGAAGAGAGTAATTGATTCTACCTTGAATATTGTTTCTTCAATAGCTTGTAGGAGATTGATTGCTTCAAAAATCACCTTGGATGAACTTGAAAGGACGAAGAAAATCACTTTGAGAAATGAGCTTCTTGGATCGCCTTGAAAGCTTTGTTTCTTCTCCTTCTTGGAAGTTGATTGAAGAGTAGAAGGTGATTGCTTCAAGATTGCTTCAGATCTTTACTTGAAACTCTTGAGTGGATGAAGAACTCATTCACGAACTACTGTTCATATGAATAGTACTTCATCTCCTCTCTCTTGAAAACCCCTCTTGCAGCCACCCTTAATCCCAAATGAAGCATTTTTGTTTTGCCTCCACCAATGTGTTGGTTTTATAGACCTTGAATGGTCCTTGGAGAACCCCTAGACCATATCCACAATTTGTGGGTGATTGGGAGACTTTGGGGTTCTTTGGGATTAAAGAAATCATGAGAATTAGGCAGCCCACGAGGTGGAATTCGAAGTCAAACATGGTTGCCTCGGGGCTGGCGGTCGACCTGTAGCTCCTGGCGGTTGACCTCCACTGAGAAATCTACAAACGGGCAATCCCTGGGACTAGCGGTCGACCGCTACTGGCTGGCGGTCGACCTGCAGCTGACAGCTCTATAGTCGGGGGATCCCTGGCTGGGGCGGTCGACCGCCCCTATGCTGGCGGTCGACCGCCAGCTGGGCAGAGCCCACTCTTGCCCGGGTCGGTCCATGAACCTCCTTAGCTCCGTCGCTTGACTTCTCTTGCCACCCGTTCATGTTCGTGGCATCTCCCTTGATAGACCAAAAGATATCAATTGTGTTTCTGGCCTTGGATTCTCTTGGCTATATTTCTTTGTGTTTAGAACATGTTGAACCATGGATTTGAACCTTGATCATCTTGGATGAATGCTCGGTCCTTTGTAGAAACTTTGCTTCATTGCTTGGGCCTTTTCTTTCTTGCTTGGCCTTGCTTAGCTAGAGCCTTTTCTTCCTTGCTTGGCCTTGCTTAGACGTGTTCATTTCACTTTCATTTCACCACCTCCATTCCATTCTTTGGTTGCATTCTGTTGAGCTTGCACAGTAGATATTTCCACTCCAATAAAAGTGTACTTCGCATCATGCACTTGGCATCATGAGTGACTTTTGATCGTCCTCCTGGGATGGCTTGCTCCTTTGGATTGATCTTGATTTCTGTGCGGCCAATTGGTTAAGCGTTACAAGCCATTCTTGATATGTTGAATTGGCAATATAATGACCTGAATTGTATGCAAATGGATTTTATCAAATGCATAGCAAAAGCAAAATGCATATCAAATTGATTTTTATCAAATGCATAGCAAATGCATAATGAATAGCACAATGACTCTAAAGACATACATCATCAAAACACTAGAAATGAGTCATAGTTGAGTCATAGTTGGAATCACATCAAAACAATAGAACCAATCATTAGTTGAGTCATAGTTGGACATCATCAAAACAATAGAAACACTCACGTTCTACACATGCCCAACTTTAGCACAACATTCTCCCCAACACTTTTGGCAAGCTAATGAAGAAAGACGCCCCGTTTACATGGGACTTGGAATGCCAGGCGGCTTTCGAGCAAATCAAAGAGTACCTCCTTACTCCCCCAGTTCTGGGGGCACCAATCAAGGGTAAACCCCTCATCCTTTATATTACTGCCATGGATGCTTCGCTAGGCGCTCTATTGACGCAAACCAATGAGGAAGGTAAAGAGCAGCCCCTCTATTACCTCAGTCGGAAGCTAATCAGTGCCGAGTACCGCTACTCCCCTATGGAGAAGGTTTTCTTGGCATTGGTGTTCGCAGTTAAGAAGCTGCGGTATTACCTCCTGTCCCATCGAGTCGATCTTATATCCAAGCATGACCCTCTGAAGTATCTCCTTTGGCAGCCTATCCTCTCAGGTCGACTGGGAAGATGGGCGCTCCTGCTGATGGAGTATGACATTACTTATATTCCCAGAAAAGTAATCAAGGGACAGGGCATGACTGAATTCTTGACAGCCCATCTAGTGCCAGACGACTCACCTTTCAGCTCGGAGCTCCTAGACGAGGAGTCCCTTGCTGCTCAATCACAACAACCGATTGAACAGCGCGGAGATGTCTTGCATTACTGGCAGCAAAGCGCTCTCACAACTAGCGTACCTTGATGGGAGCTCTACTTCGATGGCGCATCTCGAGGGATTACCTGGAGCAACCAGGATCTAGCCACCATGGCAGGTGCCGGCATAGTCTTCCTGACTCCTTAGGGTGGACTTTTGTACAACTCGTGTGCCCCCATGAAATCCCTGACAAATAACGAAGCTGAGTACGAAGCTCTACTCATTGGGCTCTAGATGGCTCTCCACATGGGCATCAAATGCCTCAAAGCCTACGGGGACTCCCAGCTGATAGTCCGGCAGGTCATCGACATCTATGACGTGCGAAAGCAAGAGTTGGTCCCGTACCATGCCGCCGTCACCAGATTAGCCCAGATGTTCTATTTCTTCACAATAGATCATATTCCTAGAAGCAGCAACGCTCAGGCAGATGCCCTGGCAAAATTGGCCTCGACCATCAAGCTCCCGCCCGAGGGCGAAGTCGACATCGTCATCAAAGACAGAAGGCTGATGCCGAGCTCACTCAAAGGCAACACCGGTCTCACCATTTACGAGTACCATGACCTTGACCAGAGCACGCCTCCATAAGAGGAGGATTGGCGTGCGCCCATCATCAAATTCAAGAAAGGGTGGCTCCCCCCTGACCGGGCTCAAAGGGTTCAACTGCTCCGCCCAGCGGCCTCCTATGAGCTGATCGGCGACTCCTTGTACTGACTCACCCATGAGAAGGACAAGTCTATTCTTCTGAGATGTGTCTCTCTCGCGGAGGCTCAAGCCGTCATGCAGGAGGTCCACTCCGGGTTGTGCAGCGCGCACCAGGCCGGAAACTGAATGAAGCACAATATCAAGCTCAAGGGTTTCTATTGGCCAACCATGTACGCGGATTGCGTCCAGTATGCACGTACGTGCCATCAATGCCAAGCCTTTGGCCCAGTACCCAGAAGACCTCCTAATCCATGGCGTCCTACAACCCCCACCTGGTCATTTGCCGAGTGGGGCATGGACATCGCGGGCCTTTCCCGCCATCTTCTAAGGGCCGATAATACATTTTGGCCACCACCGATTACTTCTCCCGATGGGCAGAGGCCCTTCCCTTGTGAGAGGTCACCGGGGAAATCATTGCTAGATTCGTCCGGCACAACATCATATACCGATTCGGTACTCCTAGTCGTATAGTGTCCGAAAACAGGACACCATTCAAGAATAAGGCCATATACTAGCTAGCGGCCAAATTCCACATCGACTGGAGAACCTCTTCGGTCTACAACCCCCAGGCTAACGGCTTGGCGGAAGCCTTCAACATGACCCTCTGTAAGCTCCTGGCTAAGATGTTTAGCCACCAGAAACACGATTGGGGTGAGAAGGTCTTCGAAGCATTATGGGCCTATCGGACGGTCTACAAAACCCCCACGGGGTGCTCGCCGTTCTCCCTTGCTTACGGGACAGAAGCAGTTATCCCCATCGAAGTCCAGTTAGCTTCTTACCGTGTGGCGATCCACACCGGCCTTGCCGGCCCTGACAAAAGTGAGTACCTGAGAAGGCTAGAAGAGCTCGCCGATCTAGAAGGCAAGCGGCTTGAAGCCTACTGATGCGGGACGGACACGCAACTTGACTCCAATTGGATATGCGATCCTCTGACTCTATGCAAGCTCGCGATCACCCCTAACGAGGGAAGCGTACGGACGTGCGCGGTTGAGAAACCGGCAAAGAGCTAGGGTGGTCAACTCACAAATTCGTGCCCGGATCGGGTCACGAGACGGTCTCGCTCTCTCTCGCAGCAGTGGTGAAATAAATATATCGAGCTAATGGACCTAACCCATGCTCTCTAGTAGCGGCATAAACAAGTATATACGAATAAAGCAAATGCCGAGATGGGAGCGAATACGATACCTTCACGCGCCTGGCGTGGGGAAGATGACCACGGTCGATCTCGTACTCCCAGAACAGTAAGTAATTAAATTACAGCAATGAATATGAATGCCCACTCCACGCAGGGAGGTAAAGGGCGACACAATGGGGCCCGGGAGTAGCGGGTTCGGGTTGACGGGCGGCTTCTTGTGTAGCTTCGGCGGCACACGTACTCACGATTGTGGGACCCACGTGCTGGTCAGTGGGTCCGCGTGGGACCGGGGTGGCACCACTGTGGTAGGGATGCCCGGAGGGGCGCTCCCTGGGAAGGCAGCGCACTGGTTCGCCGGTCGGAGGCCGGGCGGCTCCGATCTTCACTCGTCGGAGTTGCTGACCACGGATCTGAACTATTATTTCAGACCCGCGCGTCCCGATGAAATCTACTGCTGCGGTCACTCCCGGTGTTGAATCGACGCACAAGAGGTACCGTTGGAAAGCTGACTTAAAATCCTTCGATATATGGCTGGAGAAAGAAATTTTAATTTCTCGTTGGTAGCCTTTGTCGAATATTCAAGCTGTTGGTTCACGAGATCAGAAAACTCAGGGCAGAAGTGCTTTTTCCTAAGAGTTGGCATTGACCGCGATGTAGACCTTCGATTCAGCTTTTGCGCCCTTCATAAAAGTTGTAGACGACGAAGAGAGGAAAAGGGGGATATATTGTATGAAAGGTTTGGTGGAGATTTGATGGGGGAAAAGTATTTTATGGTACCGGGTGGTCGGATCTGGACAGCAGAAACAGAACTGAATTTGGGAGAAAGACACAATTTCTAAAAATAGGTAGAGGGCTTTTGAAATTCGACGAAAATTTGTGGAGGATGTGGATGGTGGAAAGAACCTTCAATAAATTTGGGGATTCAAACAAAAATAAAGAAAGGGGTCGAAACCTAGAAATACAGAGCTGCTGTTACACAGATCTGAACTGGGATAGAACTAGAAGTGGAAAGACACAAAAATGGAAAAATATAAAAAGAAAGGTAAATGATGGGATAATTTTACTGTAGGTTGGGAATAAAGTGGGGAACTAACCCTGAAAATCTCAGCTCCAGATGATGTCGGCGTTGGGAGCTAAAATTTCCGGAGTGAACCTCTGTCCAGTAAAATAGAACCTTGGACAGCACTTCAGATCTTACTTCGCGGCGGCTCGATGGCGGCACGAACGGCGGCAGCGGCGGTAGAGATTGAAACCATAGGTAGAGGGGCTAAGATAGAAGGGTTCTACACCCTGAAGATTGGAGGAACTAGAGGGAAACCAGAGGGAGAGAGGGAGGGGCGCACCAAGCTCCAATGCACAATGCAATATTTTCTTCTCATTAATTCACATAAAATGGAAATTACATGCTATTTATATGAAATGAAAAAAAGACTCAAAATGACCTCAGATCTAGGGTTGGAAGGGACACTGAGGGGATAGGAGAAAATATTTCTCCCATGTGGTCAAAGCACATTACACAAATTCTATTCAAACTCCACCTAACTTGCCTAATAAGACAAAGAAGGGGGCGCCCCCCTTCATGGGCCATTAGAAGAGAATATAGGCCAAGGCCATATACTTGGCCCATGAACCCATTGTTACACTATGGACCTTCCAATCTAGATAGCCCATGAGAGGGAAAGGCCCAATTGGGCCTTATGTGATGTAAAGGTCCATTAGGAAGCCTAATGGTCCAACATGAACTAACCCCCTTAATGGACTTTAATAAATGAAACCTAGTAATGGACTCTTCATGGAATGTAGCCCAATGGCTTATTAAAAGCCTTACAAAGGAGCCCAAATGAAAAAAATCAAGCAAACACACAATTACAAGTCAATACAACCCATAAGACACACTAATACAAGCCAATACACACCAATACAATCCATTAGCCTTTGATACCCCCATCACCTACAAACACCTGTAAGTATACCAGGCCCGCATAGCCCGGGCCTATGATAAGCTCGTCAAGCAGTGAGCTTTCAAACAAGGCGACCTCATCATGATCAAGGAAAAGGAAGTCATGGCAGGGCGCTCCAGTGGAAAAGTACAGTCGAATTGGCGAGGTCCCTACATTATCCACAATGTCTACGAGGGAGGGTCTTACACGGTTGTTGATCACAAGGTCATAGACCGTTCCCGCCTCTCAACGGCAAACATATAAAGCTATATTATGCACCAGAGCACGAGTTCGTGCGCCAGCTAGACTAAGGCTGTAGCACCCCGATTTATTAAAGAAAAAAATTTGAGAAAATTAATGAGAAATTCCTTAAGAAATAGGATAAGAAAAAGTTCACCATTGTATAAAAATTTAGAAAAATTTGAATCTTGTAGGGGATAAAACGTTAAATAAAATTATCTTCTACGACCAGCCCAAATAAAATTCGTAAACAAGTCGAATTAATAGATTAAGGCCCAAAACCACACTCAGCCTAATTCGACCTTAAAACGTGAAATTCGAGCCCAATACTAAACCATTTAAGCTAAAACTGGATGTAAATGAACGGTAAGGATTAACTCTTCATTTCCCCTCTAGTTAATCTCCGAAACCCTAACCCTAGGATGAGTATTTGGCGACGGAATGGCGGATTGACTTGGTCTCGCGGGAATCTCACACGTCCGCGGTGCAAGGACTCTATCTTCTCGATTAGGACTCCCCAGACCCAATTGAACCTATAAAAATGATCATTAGCCACCCTAGAATCATTTAGTTACTGTGGCGGCCGGAGAGGAGCTCGATCGAGGGAGGATTTCGACGATCATCGGCGGTGTGTACCTAGCGCGATCGGCTTCCCTCTTCTTTCTTCATCCTTCGATTAAGGTAGGTGATAGCAAGCCAAACCCTAACTATTATATATCGATAGAAGCGTTGTCCTGTCCTCTTTCCATTGATCTAGAAAGTTCTAAATTTCATCTAGTATCCTGCTATGATTTCGAGTTTTAGTGGAAGCATGCTAGAACTAGGGATAACTATGTTCCATCTCGATTTAGGTAGGGATTTCATGCACTAAACATTAAATTGATCATGCTACCTTGTATAACTTTTCATGCTCGTTCTATTGACTGTAAAAGCCCTAATTTTTATGCTTTATATTGTGCATATTTGGTTATTATTGCTAACCCTAGCCAATCCTGCCGGAGACGGGCAAGGCGAAGGGGCGGCGGACTGATCTGACTTGCGCGGCCTCTCGATAGACCGCCCAACCTAGATAGGCGGTCGGTTATCGACCGTTCATGTGCTTTTACCTCCGATATGTTTTGTAGAATGCGCGGAAGATCCCTAACCGCCCTGATATTAAGCGGCCAGTTCAAAACCGTTCTTCGTCCCAGGTGGCACATTACAGACTGCTCATCCCCAGCAGGCCTTCGGACCTGAGAGGGTGTGAACGGCCTCTCGTGCGACCACCGAGGCATGAGAGCGGCGCTGAAAGAACCGCCCAACTACACAAGAACTGCTTACTTTCATTTTAGCATGATTTATCCTAGTAAATTAGTGGCTAATGGTAAGTTAGCAACCCACATGATAACTGGAACTTATGAAAATAAAAAAATTAGGAATTTTGCTAATTGTCTTCACTTGATCTTGATTCATCATGGCCTTAGCTTATTTCAATATGTTAAATTCAAACATGATTTCATGAACTATGCTATAAGGATTGATTGACAGTCGTTCTACTCCGGTAGGATTGACTGACCGTTATACTTGGTTTACGATGATTTGATAGCCTCATTTCCTTGTAATGGTTGGGACTCTCCGCTGGATATTCCTTCCGTCGGACTAGGACCTTTATTACAGGACCTTCGTAAGCCCCCGCGAGCCTGGGATTCCCACTACGACATCGGGCAGGCTGTACCACCAAGACCTGAACTTGTTTACGTGATCGAACTGCTCGGATTGTCATTCTAAGAGTCACGGCTCAATGTGGACTGACTGAGTTTTGAACGGTTGGAATCGAACCGTTTCACTCAATAGGCGGCCCATTATGAACCGTGCATTTCTAGCCAAGTGCCACTTACATTGGTCGATTAACCTTGTTCTATCCTCGACCAAATCATGTTTTGATCGACCCAATAAGCCCTAGGCTGACCAGTGGAGAGTGGGCTGGACCCTGGTTCAGTTCTGCCCCACTTATGGCAGCCCAGAGCCCATTTTTGGGTGGGTTTCCAGTCTTCTAGTTAGGCCCAGTTTGAACGGACTGAATTGGACTATCCATGTGCTTGAGAGGATCTTACTAGACCGTTGATCTCTTAAGCGGCCCTATAAGGACCGTTTACCTTGTTCTTGGGCTTCCAGCTCTTCTAGCCATAAGCGGCCCATTATTGACCATCCATTTCTTTGAACGGACCGATATGGACCATTTATCTTCTGGAAAATGTTTTCCATGGTTATTGTGTTTGAATCCAAGGACCTGATTGGTTCTTGATAACTTGAATTTTCTGGTCAAAGTATCTTCGACTTACCCTTGGAATTCTCCGAGGTAAGTTATAACATTATTGACCACTTAACTTGGTTAATGTCTAGACATAACTTGGATCTTGGATCCATTAAATCAATGCCAACACATCATAAGGGCCCGGACGGGTCTTGGGAGGAGTGCCCGAAAAGTACTTGTGCCCCGAGGAGTTTGAATGACATGGTGAGGTATTACACCGAGTGCATGACTAGCATGATGTCTACGACAATAATCTATTACTTGAATCTTTTCTTGACTTGGTTCTTGCTTGTTGGCCAATTTCCAACTATATCATGATCTTGCCTTCTCTTTATTATGTTGTTTCGTCATATCGTCATTTCATTTCATTCCTTATTTTCTCGCATATAATTACAATTAATTGGTTAATCACTTAAACTTGCCTGTTATTACCTACTGAGCGTTCGCTCACCCAGTTGTTCCCTCTTTTAAGGTAGCTTAGGTGAGGATTCACAGACTGATGGGGACGGGCAAGAGTGATGGCCATGGAGCGAACCTGTTAGAAGCGTGTGGAGCCAGTCATAGTCGTTTGTGTCTAATTATGTTTTAGAGTGTAGGGTGGAAGAATTGTAATTCGAAGTCAGCAATTGCAGTAGTGTCAAGTGGATGTTATGTTGAAAGTTGGTTTCAGTGGGTTTGTATGATTGGAACGTGGATCATTGCAATGTTATTTAGTGAATAAAGTTATTTTCTATTCACCTTAGCGTTAGCTTATCATGTCTGTAAATCAACATATTACTATTAATTGTTTCTACTGCCAGTTCCGATATTCCGCGTCGGGGCGTGACAGTTAGGTGGTATCATAGCCTAGGTTTCTAATATTCCTAGGTTTTTCTAAGTTCTAGGATTCTAAGTGATGTCGTAGAACCTATAATCTTGTTATAAGTCTAAAAATCCAACCTAGTGAGATGTGGGTAGAGACTTGGGTTGAGTTAATGATCTAATTCTAAAACTATCCCTTCTAAATGATTCTAAAATAATTTATTCTACATGTAGGACTATCTAATGGCAGCCGAACGTGCGCAATGGCGAGACATGCAACGAACGGTTCAAGGACTTACTCGGGCCTTGCAGCAAGTGGCCCAAGGAGGAGCGGCGAACCACGGAGTTGGCGATCTTCATCGGAACTTTCGTGGGATGAATCCCCCGCGTTTTGGGGGCTCGACCGATCCCGATGAAGCCGAGCACTAGCTAAAGGATATGGAGAGGATCTTCGAAGTGATGCAGTGTAGTGACCAGGAGCGTGTTCTTTTTACGACTTTCCAGCTGGAGCGTGATGCTAGACCATGGTGGGATGCAGCGAAGGCTACCCTCGGCGATAGACAAGTTTCATGGAAAGAGTTTGAGGAGCTCTTTAATGGTAAATATTTTTCTGATAGAGTACAAGAAAAGAAAGCGGCTGAGTTTGCTGCTTTGAAGCAGCAGAGTTTATCGGTGGCGGAATACGAAGCTCAGTTCTCTCGGTTGTCTCATTATGCCACTCACTTGATATCTACGGAGAAGATGAAGGCCAAGCGTTTTCTCAACGGGCTGAAGTTACATTATATTAACCAATTGGCACCAATGGAAATTCAAACGTATGCGGAGATGGTAAGGAAAGCTCAAGTCTTGGAAGACACCTTGGAGATGACAGAGAGAATCCGTGGGAACAATGTTAAGAAGGAACAGCCTACTGGATCCGAGAGTGCCAAACCCAGCAACGGAAAGAAGAGGCCCAATGGTGGGTCTTGATCGTGGAAGAACAAAATACCGAAGAATGAAGACAAGAAGCCTGGCCCGATTGTGCCATTTAAGGGCGTGTGCAAGTATTGTGACCGTCCAGGTCACAGGATGGAAGAGTGTTGGCGCAAGCTGGGTGCCTGTTTACGTTGTGGTAGTAGGGACCACCGTATCCCTAAGTGTCCCCTTTTGTCTGATCAAGCTACCCTGACTAAGCCCCAACGAAACAAGAAGCAGCAGGGCAAGCTCCAAGCCCTACAGGAAGATGATGCAGGAACCACTGAGGAGGGTGGACTCGTTGAAGGTACTCTTATTATACATGATAAGCCAGCATTCATTCTCTTTGATGCCGGTGCCACTCATTCTTTTGTTTCTCAGAAATTTGCTAAGTCTTTTACTGTGAAGCCGGTCTTGATGAATTACCCGTTAGAGATTTCAACCCCTATTGGTTCCAGTTCAATAATTAAGTATTTCTATCCTTCTAGTAAGGTTATGATTAATAAACAGAACTTGCCAGCTGACTTAGTTTGTATGGATATGAAAGATTATGATGTAATTTTAGGAGCGGATTAGTTGGCTAAGTATGAGGCCAATGTTCATTGCAGTTCTAGCTCTGTGTCCTTTTCTAGACACCCTGGACTTTCTTTTATAGGGGTTAGGCAGCTTAAGTCTATGCCACTTATTTCGACCCTTCGAGCTGATAAGTTAATGAGGAGAGGATGTCAGGTTTTTCTAGCCTTTGTTTATGTGACCCCTGAGAAGAAGATTGAGATTAAGAATATTCCCGTCGTTCGAGATTTTCCGGATGTCTTTCCTGAGGAATTGCCCGGACTTCCCCCAGAGAGAGAGGTTATCTTTTCTATTGATTTAGTTCATGGCGCGACCCCTGTTTCTAAAGCTCCTTATCGTATGTCTCCCGCGGAGCTGAGGGAATTGAAGCAACAGCTAATGAAATTACTTGAGAAGGGGTTCATTCGTCCAAGTACATCCCCGTGGGGAGCCCCGGTATTATTCGTCTGGAAGAAGGATGGTTCGATGAGGTTGTACATCGATTATCGGTAATTGAATCAGCTGACTATCAATAACAAATACCCATTGCTGAGAATTGACGAATTATTTGATCAAATAGCAGGAGCTCAATATTTTTCTAAGATCGATCTTCGATCTGGATACCATCAGTTGTGGATCAAGGATGATGATATCTATAAAATGACATTTCGTAGCAGGTATGGGCATTTTAAATTTGTAGTAATGCCTTTTGGACTAACGAATGCACCTGCAGCTTTCATGCAGTTGATGAACAATGTGTTTCGACCCTATCTTGATCAATGGGTCGTTGTGTTTATTGATGACATCTTGATTTATTCTAAGAATGAGAAGGAGCATGCTGAACATTTGAGGATGGCGTTACAAATATTGAAAGAACATCAGTTATACGCCAAGTTTAGTAAGTGTGAATTTTGGCTACAAGAGGTGTCCTTTCTAGGGCATATTATTTCAAAGGAAGGTATTTCTGTTGACCTCTCGAAGGTAGAGGCAGTGAAGAATTGGGATAGGCCTACTAATGTTACTAAAGTTAGAAGTTTCCTAGGCATAGCAGGTTATTACCGGATGTTTTATTAAGGATTTCTCCAAGATTGCTATGCCTTTGACAAGATTAACCCGCAAGGAGAACCAATTTGATTGGTCCAAGGATTGCGAGAGAAGTTTTCAGACCTTGAAGGAATGTCTAACTACTGCCCCTATTTTGGCTTTACCATCTGGAGAAGGAGGTTTCGTGGTGTATACTGATGCTTCAGGCATTAGTTTAGGTTGTGTGCTCATGCAACACGGAAAAGTGATAGCCTATTCTTCCAGGTAGTTGAGGAAGCATGAAGAGAACTATCTCGTTCATGATTTGGAACTTGCAGCTGTAGTGTTCACCTTGAAGATATGGAGGCACTACTTGTATGGAGAGACATTTACGGTGTTCTCAGATCATCAGAGTCTGAAGTATTTATTTTCTCAGAAGGAACTCAATATGAGGCAGAGGAGATGGCTTGAGTATTTAAAAGACTTTGACTTCTCCTTAGAGTATCATCCTGGAAAGGGAAATGTAGTAGCAGATGTCTTGAGTCGCAAGCCAATAGATAAGTTGTCGCATCTCATGTTGCAAGAATGGAGACTGTTGGAACAGTTAGCTAGTTTGGATCTTAATGTTGACAAGGATCGGGTTACGATTGCTCAGATTCAATTCAGACCAGAATTGTTAATGGAAATCCAGTCCTTGCAAGACAATGACCCAGAGCTGGTAGAGATCAAGGAGAATTTGAGTAACAGACCTGATTTCATGGTAGCTGACGAAGGCAGATTGTTGTTTCAGGGAAGGACCTGTGTACCTGATGTAGCTGAAATAAAGAATAAGATTCTCGAGGAAGCTCATAGATCCAGATACACTATTCATCCGGAAGGTACTAAGATGTTTAAGGATTTGAAAAGATCTTTTTGGTGGCCGAATATGAAGAAGGAAATTGCAGAATTTGTGAGTAGATGCTTGGTGTGTCAGGAAGTCAAGGCTGAGCATTTCAGACCTGTAGGAAAATTGTAACCACTTGATATATCCCAATAGAAGTGGGAGAGTATTGGCATGGATTTTATTATGGGTCTACCTAGGACTCGTAGCGGATTTGATGCAATATGAGTTATTATTGACAGATTGACAAAGTCTGCTCATTTCTTGTCCATTAAGTCTAAGTGGACAGTTGACGTCTTAGCTGCTTTGTATATGAAAGAAGTGGTAAGACTCCATGGTATTCCAGTCAGCATTGTGTCCGATAGAGACCCCAGATTCACCTCACATTTTTGGAAAGGATTGCAAGAATCTTTGGGAACCCGTTTAAATTTCAGTACTACTTTTCATCCACAAACAGACGGACAGACTGAAATAAGTAGCCAGATAGTGGAAGATATGCTTAGAGCCTGCATGATTGATTTTGGAGGTGGTTGGAGTGATCACTTGGCTTTGATTGAATTCACCTACAATAATAGTTATCAGTCCAGCATTCAGATGGCTCCGTTTGAAGCTTTGTATGGAAGAAGTTGTCGATCTCCATTATGTTGGGATGAGGTAGGTGAGAAGCAATGGCTGAGACCAGATCTCATTTCTGAATCGTCCAAGAATATCCATATTATCAGAGATCGATTGCTAGTAGCACAATCAAGATAGAAGAGCTATGCCGACAACATAAGGAGAGCCTTGGAATTTCAGGTTGGTGAGCATGTGTTTTTGAAGGTTTCTCCCATGAGAGGGATTTGAAGGTTTGGCATTCAAGGTAAGTTGAGTCCAAGATATGTTGGTCCATTCAAGATTCTGGAAAGAGTGGGGGAGGTTGCTTACCGTTTAGCACTACCGTCTCAGTTATCAGGAGTACATAATGCCTTCCATGTATCTATGCTGTGAAAATATGTATATGACCCCAGTCATGTCATTCAACATACGGATATAGAGCTGAAGGAAGATTTGACTTATGAAGAAAGACCTATCAAGATTTTGGATCGTAAGCAGTAGCAACTCAGAAATCGTTCCATACCCATGGTTAAAGTGCAGTGGAGTCGGCGTGGAACCGAAGAGGATACCTGGGAGGCAGAAGATACCATGCGGAAGCAGTATCCCGACTTATTCTAGGTGAGTTATCTCGTTCCTCGTCTTCCGTAAGTGCAGTGAATTTGGAGGACCAAATTCTTTTAAGTGGGGGAGGGTGTAGCACCCCGATTTATTAAAGAAAAAAAATTTGAGAAAATTAATGAGAAATTCCTTAAGAAATAGGATAAGAAAAAGTTCACCATTTTATAAAAATCTGGAGAAATTTGAATCTTGTAGAGGATGAAACGTTAAGTAAAATTATCTTCTACGATCAGCCCAAATAAAATTCATAAACAAGTCGAATTAACAGATTAAGGCCCAAAACCACACTCAGCTTAATTGGACCTCAAAACGTGAAATTCGAGCCCAATACTAAACCATTTAAGCTAAAATCAGATGTAAATGAGCGGTAAGGATTAACTCTTCATTTCCTCTCTGGTTAATCTCTAAAACCCTAACCCTAGAAGGAGTATTTGGCGACAGAATGGCGGATTGACTTGGTCTCGCGCGAATCTCGCACGTCCGCGGTGCAAGGACTCTAGCTTCGCGATTAGGACTCTCCAAACCCAATTGAACCTATAAAAATGATCCTTAGCCACCCTAGAATCATTTAGTCGCTGTGACGGCCGGAGAGGAGCTCGATCGAGGGAGGATTTCGACGATCATCGGCGGTGTGTACCTAGCGCGATCGGCTTCCCTCTTCTTCCTTCATCCTTCGATTAAGGTAGGTGATAGCAAGCCAAACCCTAACTACTATATATCGATGGAAGCGTTGTTTTGTCCTCTTTCCATTGATCTAGAAAGCCCTAAATATCATCTAGTATCCTGCTAGAATTTCGAGTTTTAGTGGAAGCATGCTAGAACTAGGGTTAACTATGTGTGGACGCACTAAAATTCGGAAAGAATCGGTTCGTTCGTTGATCGGGTTGATTCGTCTATTTAGTGCGAGGGCGTGCCAGTCACAAAGTGACGATTTATTCGGGCTTCACGGAAGCCCATGGTAAGCTCGATCTGACTAGTCAGACGATTGTGTGGTTCGTGTCGGGACCAAAACCCGCAGCGCCATAAAGGTCACAACGTCATTTACATCCCCTCGGAGAGGGGAACACCCTTGATTAATCGTCGGGAATCAGGGCCTCATGGCCAGGAAACTATATCGAGAGAAACAAGCCGATAGCGGTCTCGAATCAGTCGAAAAGCCCTATGTCTAGGGAAGCATGCATTCGAAATATGTCGGTCACTCAAGGGACCATTTTGATATTCGGACGAGCGTCCGGCTTCAGAGAATCATGATCGTCACGGGGAAAACTGGAGCATATGTATGCCGGGGGTACGGCAAGTTTATTGTTCAAAGGGATAGGAAACATTCGGTTGAATCCCAGTTAGAGTGGTTGGAAATCAGTGAGTTTATTGGCCCGGTGCGATATCGAGTTAGGACCATTCCGGGGGGGCCTCCCGCGGTCCAAACGAGGCTTGCGTGGGCATCGTTAATATTTCCGGTGCCGAAGGGTAGCGGGAAAGTGTCCCGGGACTAGATTCCAAAACAAAGATGTGTACAGAGATAGCTGACTATAGACCTAGGATGTGGGTCAGGCAATGACCATGGTTGGGGCGAACCCGAGGTCCAAACGTGACTCACGAAGGTCTTATTGATATTCCCATACGTAGGGTTCGGGGAGGATGAGAGCCGCCTCATTCCATCCAAATTTTTGTCAGTCATTCATGGACCCCTTTATGTTCGGACAAAGGTCCATATTGAAGGCACGGTGTAGACGGAAACAAACCCATACAAATATATGCCGAGAGTACGGCAAGTTTAATGCAAGTGCGGATTAGATCCCGGTATATATGTCGGTCACTAACAGACCATTCATTGTTCGGACAAGAGTCCGCATTTGAAGCATCGAAGACGACGACAAAACCATATGAATGTCTACCGCGAGTACGGTAAGTTTAATGGGATTGCGGGATTGGATCCCGATAGAAGTGGGTCAAGCTGACGGATTATTGGCCCGAGACGGTTTCAGACTATGGCCCTATCGGGGATTCCGAGGTCCACATCGGATACCATGGGGCATCGTTGCTTTTCTCTTCATACACAGTCCGAGGGAGCGAACTGTTCGGTGTGTAGCCCGAACTCGCCATCATGCGCCCTCGCACGCGGATCGACCTGCGCGGTCAGGTCGCGGGTTTTAGTTATAGCAGGGGCAACTTTTCATTATTGGTTTCCTATCCCTTTTATTTGTTTTATCAGTTTAGGTCTCTTCTTTTGTTTTATTCATTAGTTTCAAGCCTTTCTTCTATTTAGTTAATCGCCCTTTTTTAATGAGGCACGCCGGTTTAACAAAGCAAATGGGCGCTCCAGATAAGGGGATGCCAAGGGGCGCGCCAGTTTAATGGGTGCAATAGGGCGCGTCGGTTAAGGATGTAAAGGGGGGTGTCGGATACATGGCAAGAAGGAAGAGGGGCCAGGGGCACGCCGAAATAGGGTAATACAAAGGAGGGCGCGCCGGATTAAACAGCACAAGGGGGGGCCGGGTAAGGCCAATGAACAGTAAGGCGCGCCGGTTTAAGGGGGCTATGCAAGGGGGGCGCGCCGGATAGGTGCCAAGAAAATGAAGGGGGTTTTGAGTGTGGGGTTAAACCGGCGCGGGGGGGTACCGCGCCGGATTTGCCCACGCCGGATTAGGAGCGTGCCGGTATAGCTTCTATGAGGTTTTCCTTCATTCTTGTTGGCTCTGTTTCATCTTTCTTTAAACTGCAAGTTAATTTGTTGATTGGTTTGTTCATCGAATTAGTGGATTAAGTTCGTGGAGAGGAAGATTAAGTGTTTTAATTGTTTCTTAAGGTGGATTAGCATTAAGATTCGAGTGTTTTATTAGAAGAGTTTGCTGCAGGAACTCAAAGGTCCGGGGTTTCAGACATGAAGGAGCTTGGTTTGTTCAGATGTTCAGTTTGATTCAGAGGCTTCAAGCGCATGCAGCTCTGGCCCTCGGAGAGTTTAGTTTGATTCGTTTGTGCCTGGCAAAAAATGGGCAGCACCTCTCCCGGACTGAGGCTTGCCAGAGACAAATAGGGGAACACCAAACGGATTGCTCTGGGGTGAACCTCACAATGCAGACCTCACGGCGGTCCGTTAACCCACATGTGAGTGTGGAAGAGCTCGAGGACTAGCCTTCAAGAACTCTCGCGACTCACGGGCAATAATTTCTCAAGGCGGGACAAATGTATGCCACAGGAGTTTTGTAAATGTTCATCCATCTGTGGGTTCCTTAGAAGGTCATGCCACGGAGAGGAAGACTTTTAAAGGCCCTTGGATGAGAAGAAAACCGAGATAAAGAGGGAGAGATCAAAACGATAGAACACCACTCATGCCCACAAAGAAAATTGTTCTTTTTATTCATCCCCAAGGAAAAGGGGGAAAAGAGATACAGGAGGGGAGATTTACCCCAAAGCAAGGAAAACACATCAGAGAAAGAGGAAAGAAATACATCAGTGGGGGAGGGGGAACGGAGCACAAGCTCCTCCCCCCTACGAGCTCACCTCTCTTCTCTCACGCTCAATCTCTCTTTTTTCTTCACCTCTCCAGCGTGGATGGATGGAGTTTTCTTCTCTTCGGGTGGCCTTCTCTTCTTTCTTCAGTCGCCCTCCGGGGGTTCGAGCCTCTCTCCCTTTGCTATGTCGAACATGTAGAGTATATATAGCCGGCTGCCCTTTCTTCACTCGGACGGAAGGTACTCCCGCCATCTTCCTCCTCGTTCGTTGAGGCATCCAGAGTTGACATGCCGTGGTGTCGTCTGTTGATTTGCGCAGTACGCTAGCATTTATCCGAGGACGGGATGTTTGCGGGTTTGCCGGAAGATCTGCTGCTGCTACTCCCCCCATCGATGCTTGCCTTCGCCGTTGATGCTGCTGCGTTGTCGAACGGAGGTGGAGATAGGGCTTTAGATCATTGAATGCCCGTGGAGACAAAGATTCAGAGCATTGAATGCCCTCTTGGCACCAGGCTGATGCGAAAATAGGGTATCGGCTGGCGGATGGGATGGCTTTTGAGTTAAATCGGCGCGGTGTTGTGCGCGCCGGATTAACAACACACAAAGAGGCGCGCCGGTTTGTAGCCAAGATGGGGCGCGCCGGTTTAAGGCCCAAGCAAGGGCGCGCCGGTTTAAGTGCAGGCCACGCCGGTTTAGACTTCGTCTCGGCTTCGCGGCTATTCGAACGGATGCTTGTCTTCCCGTGTTGCTTTAGTCGTAATGCACCGCCTTCGGGGTGTTTAGTTCAGGGCCTCTGAATCCCGATTTGGAACTTTGAGTGATCTCCGGCGCGTGCCGAACATGTGTTCAAATTCTTGAGTTTCTTTTGATTCGGCCTTTGGCAATGCTGACCGGAGAGCCGGGGTCATCCCTTCAGCCCGAGGGGCTTCTTTGTTGGGTGGCGGAGCACCGGGTAGGTATTCATCCTACTTGGTGGAGGCATAGGGTTTACTCGGCCCTTCCGTCTTCGACTTGCTCTCGAGTGCTGAGACGTGCATGCCGTATGATCATTATCATTTTTTTGACGTCCACACTATGTTCCATCTCGATTTAGGTAGGGATTTTAGGCACTAAACATTAAATTGATCATGCTATCTTGTATAACTTTTCATGCTCGTTCTATTGACTGTAAAAGCCCTAATTTTCATGCTTTATATTGTGCGTATTTGGTTATTATTGATAACCCTAGCCAACCCCGACGGAGACGGGCAAGGCGAAGGGGCGGCAGACTGATATGACTTGCGCGGCCTCTCGATAGACCGCCCAACCTAGATAGGCGGCCGGTTATTGACCGTTCATGTGCTTTTACCTCCGATATGTTTTGTAAAATGCGCGGCAGATCCCTAACCACCCTGTTATTAATCGGCCAGTTCAAAACCGTTCTTCATCCCAGGCGGCACATTACAGACCGCTCATCCCCAGCAGGCCTTCAGACCTGAGAGGCTGTGAACAGCCTGTCATGCGACCGCCGAGGCATGAGAGCGGCTCTGAAAGAACCGCCCAACTACGCAAGAACTGCTTACTTTCATTTTAGCATGATTTATCCAAGTAAATTAGTGGCTAATGGTAAGTTCGCAACCCACATGATAACTGGAACTTATGGAAGTAAACAAATTAGGAATTTTTCTAATTGTCTTCACTTGATCTTGATTCATCATGGCCTAAGCTTATTTCAATATGATAAATTCAAACCTGATTTCATGAACTATGCTATTAGGATTGATTGACAGTCGTTCTACTCCGATAGGATTGACTGACCGTTATACTTGGTTTACGATGATTTGATAGCCTCATTTCCTTGTAATGGTTGGGACTCTCCATCGGATATTCCTTCCGTCGAACTAGGACCTTCCATTACGGGACCTCCGTAAGCCCCCGTGAGCCTGGGATTCCCACAAGGACGCCGGGCAGGTTGTGCCACCAAGACCTGAACCTGTTTACGTGATCGAACCGTTCGGATTGTCATGCTAAGAGTTACGGCTCAATGTGGACTGACTGAGTTTTGAACGGTTGGAATCGAACCGTTTAACTCAATAGGCGGCCCATTATGAACCGTGCATTTCTGACCAAGTGCCACTTACATTGGTCGATTAACCTTGTTCTATCTTCGACCAAATCATGTTTTGATCAACCCAATAAGCCCTAGGCTGACCAATGGAGAGTGGGCTGGACCCTGGTTCAGTTCTGCCCCACTTATGGCTGCCCGGAGCCCATTTTTGGGTGGGTTTCCAGTCTTCTAGTTAGGCCCAGTTTGAACGGACTGAATTGGACCATCCATGTGCTCGAGCGGATCTTACTGGACCGTTTATCCCTTGAGAGGCCCTATAAGGACTGTTTACCTTGTTCTTGGGCTTCCAGCTCTTCTAGCCATAAGCGGCCCATTATTGACCGTCCATTTCTTTGAACGGACCGATATGGACCGTGTATCTTCTGGAAAATGTTTTTCATGGTTATTGTGTTTGAATCCAAGGACCTGATTGGTTCTTGATAACTTGAATTTTTTGGTCAAAGTATCTTCGACTTACCCTTGGAATTCTCCGAGGTAAGTTATAACATTATTGGCCACTTAACTTGATTAATGTCTAGACATAACTTGGATCTTGGATCTATTAAATCAATGCCAACGCATCATAAGGGCCCGGTCTGGTCCTAAGAGGAGTGCCCGAAAAGTACTTATGCCCCGGGGAGTTTGAATGACATGGTGAGGCATTGCACCGAGTGCATGACTAGCGTGATGTCTTCGACAATAATCTATTACTTGAATCTTTTCTTGACTTGATTCTTGCTTGTTGGCCAATTTCCAACTATATCATGATCTTGCCGTCTCTTTATTATGTTGTTTCGTTATATCGTCATTTCATTTCGTTCCTTATTTTCTCGCATATAATTACAATTAAATGGTTAATCACTTAAACTTGCCTGTTATTACCTACTGAGCGTTCGCTCACCCAGTTGTTCTCTCTTTTCTGGTAGCTCAGGTGAGGATTCACAGACTGATGGGGACGGGCAAGAGTGATGGCCATGGAGCGAACCTGTTAGAAGCATGTGGAGCCAGTCATAGTCGTTTGTGTGTAATTATGTTTTTGATGAGGGCATCTCACGACACTCCCTCTAGCTTGGGTCGCATGCACACTCTTGATGTGGACTGACTGTGATCCACACTTGTTATCTTCATTTCCTTAGTTTCATTTTATGTATTTTCCTTTTATTGAGTCCTATCATTGTATTTCTCTTTATTAAGTCATGTGGTTCTAGTCCATTTCCCTTGGTATGCTTAATTGGGCCTTATTACCTTAGTTATGGGCCCATTAGGTTGAGTCTAGGATATGCCCGGTCTTTTGTCTAATTGTCAAGGGTACTATGGTCATGTAAATAGTGGATGCCTATAAATAGGCCTCCCCTCCCTCTCATTGAAACAACTTTGATGAATATTGAAAGGCATTTGCCATCTCCATCTCAATCTCTCTCTCTCTCTCTCTCACTATCACTCTCTCTAAGTGGGTTGTGCCCCGTTTCTCTCTCCTCCCCACCCCAAATTCGAAATTCATTCTCTCTCCTCCCCATTCACCCCTCATTAAGGCCCCTTCCCCTTCCCCATGCATTCATTCAATACCCCCTCCAACCCCTAGGTGGAAACCCCTTCTCCTAGGCACCTTTCCACTCTCCCAAGCAACCCTCCCTCTTCCCAAGGCTGAATTAACCCCTCCCAAAGCCCAAATTCGAATTTCCCTCTCCCTAGGGCTGTGCCGTTCCATCTCCCCACCTCCTAAACCACCCTAGGTCGAAATCCATCTCCCCCCAACAGCCAAGTTCGTCCCCCATCCTCCTCTCACACTCACCCTCTCTCTAGTGCACCTCCACCCCCCCATCTCCACCCCTAGCTCCTCCAGCCCCCCTCTCCATCTACCCCTGCCACTCCAGACCCTCCAGAAGCCCTAGCCACGTCCTTCCCATATTCACAAACCATCAGCCATCCCCCCAATCTGTGCTAAATCCCTTTGCCCCTCCCCTTGTTCTTGCAAGTTGCAGCTTCAAGTAGCAGGTCGCAGGCAGCAGAGTGAGGCCCTGAAGTCGCGTCATCCCCGGCCGGTCCCTGCTCCTCCTGGTGGCAAGGCCTACATATCTGGAAAGGTTGTCCAGAGAGCTTCCAAGGCGAGGTGGTTTCGTCGGCATCCGAGCTCCGAGCAGTCCACAGCGGCCGATCTCCCTCGACTGCGCAGAAGAACCCAGGCAGAGAACCAGAGCGAGAGTGGAAGCTCGGCCACGACGAACCCTTTGGGATTAAGATCAAGCTTTCTTCATCAAATTCCTTCCCTCTCAAGTCCTCTTTCATCTTCAGGAAGCAGAGTTGCATTTAAACATCGACATCGAAAGTTACGAATTTTCTACTCCAAGTGTGTCAGGTCAGTTTACAGGAGCCAGAACTGACATCCCTCCACTCATCTGATCGTCCCAGTCTTCTCCGACATCTTCCGACCCCGCCGTTGGCACCGACAGAAAGAAGACTCGACCACGGTTCCAACGGTTCAGGTCTTGTACCCATCATAGCTTTTTGGAGATCATGGCACCCTCTGCAACCAGCCCCATTGTTCTGCATCAGACAGAGGCAGAATCAACCAGTTCGGTTGCAGACTCTGCCACGGCCAGCTGGTGAAGGCTCTGAGCGCCATTTTTATAGGAGAGAAACTACATCTAGTTAGCTGCCACCTCGAAGAAGAACGGACTCAATCGGCCACCGGAACCCCCTGTTCCAATTTTCTTCGTCGGAGAGGGCAGACTGCCCCCTATGATCCCAGGTTAGACCAGTCCACACTCCTCCAGTCACCCCTCTCTCCACCGACATCAGATTGCATCCCCGTCAACTCCGGCTCGAAGCTACCCCGATCACGATCGCGTCACCACCAGTTTCATTCCAATCGGAGTCCGGGAGAGCCCACAGTGACTTCTGCAACCTACTGCTTCAGTCCGGTACCCGCCAGAGACCAGACGCTGGTGCCCTTTTCCAGTCACCGGTGCGGTCAGCCCTGAGAATCAAAGCTTCCCCAAAAATTCAAGCTTCATCCCCTGTCAGTTGGTAAACTTTTGGCGCTGGTCTCGTCAAGTTCCGAGCTCTGTGGAGCCCGTGGCAGCACCGTCTCCGACTGTTTGTCCAGCGAACCTGAAGCAAGGCAGAACCGGTGGAGCTCGGAAGATAACGTTTTCATTGCGTAATCTCCACCCCGCTTGGCCGGCTGAAGGCTCTTCCCTGCGTGGAGGTAGTTTTGGATGTACTAAGTCTAATCCCTACCCCAAGATCACCCCTCCTGTGCGAGGCGTAGTGTTGTACATCATTGCATTTTCAGGTCAAGCTACATCGCCGCGGCGATCGGTTGTATACCCTCGCCTCCCGGCGCGCCCTCATCTCCGAGCGGGATCGGTGTCTTCACACCGATCAGGTGAGCGTTTGATATCTCCTTAGTTGCCTTCATTCTGCAAGTTTAGTGATGTGACACCAAATGCAGCGGAGGATAATGATACCAAATTTTGATGTGACGCGACTCCCTTGGACTTAGGATAGCAAGCAACACTATGAGTCGGCAACGTCACACATGCGGTTTCACTCGCGGAAGAACGCTCGGATCCGTAGGAGGACCGGCGATGGTGGTGAGGGTCCGAGTTTGGACCTTGCGATTCCAAGGGTCGGCCAGGTAGGGATAGATCCCAATGGGCCAAGGATGCCCGATTTCACGGGTAGCCGGCACGCCGAGGGCGTGGGATGTAATGGCTCTCTCTCAACTCGCCCCGCGGTGAACACTCGATTGGATTGAATTGCGGATCGGACACTCGCCTCACCTCCGACGGACAACTAAGAGCGATACTAAGCTAAGCAACAGTAAAAACCAGCAAGGGAGAGTGGCCAGGAGCTCACCTGATCGGCGTGAAGACGCCGATCCCGGGCGGAGACGAGGGCGAGCGGGGAAGTGTGGTCCCCGCACACTGCGCCGATGTAGCTTCACAACCTGTTCAAGAGTACATGCACTACACCTCGCACAGGAGGGTGGTCTCGGGAGTGGGAATTGAATAATTATAGTAAACACTACCACCACGCAGGGTGGGGCGGTAAGCCGGCCAGGCGGGAAGGGGAGGGTGGGCCAAAACGGGTAGAAAAGAACTAAGGGAGTTGGTGCAGCTGGCTGGAATTCTGGATGGGAAGCCGCTGTTGCCGCCGTCCCGAGCTAGTCCGAACTCCGATTTCGAAGATTCCAACTCCTGGAGTTCCCTGACTTGATGCTGGTGATGTCTGAATTTTTGGGCGGCCTCTGGAGCCAGGGACTTGTGATACCAGCGACTGAACCGAGGCAGCGAGTGTGGTTTCTGGCCGGACCTGTTCTGTAACAGTAGGTTGCAGACACTGTGGTGAACTCTCCCGAACTCCGAATGGCACAAAACTAGCGGCGCTGTCTTCGTGGTTGAAGTAGCTTTCAGCAGGAGGTGGCAGGGCGACGATTCCAGGTCGGTGGTGACTTGGGTCCTGGGAAGAATGAACTCTGGTCGTTGCAGTCTGAAGAAACAAACCTGGACAGTGCAAGGGAGAAAATTCGTAACTCTGTCCCACGGTGTCTAAATGTCGATCCGCCTTCTGATCCTGAAAGAGGGCAGAGAGGAGAAGAACTTTGATGAAGAAACCCGAGTCTGTTTCGGCCTTGGTTGATCGTGGCATGTTGCTCTTTCTGGTTCTGATTCTCTGCAGAGGCTGCACCGCGGGGTTCTGGTTCTGTAGCAGCAGGTTGCAGACGCTGTCCCGGGCACTCCAGAACTCCGAATGGCACGAAACTGGTGGCGTCGTCTCCGTGGTTGAGGTGGCTTTCAGCAGGAGTCAACGGGTCTGCAATCTGAGGCCGTGGACGGTCGGTGTGCCCTGAAGAGTAGGCACTAGTCGCTGCAGACTGTAGGAGGCAGACCCGCGCGA
Organism: Amorphophallus konjac; assembly: GCA_022559845.1. Taxonomy (NCBI): domain Eukaryota; kingdom Viridiplantae; phylum Streptophyta; class Magnoliopsida; order Alismatales; family Araceae; genus Amorphophallus; species Amorphophallus konjac. The sequence continues at coordinate 128,053,030 of CM040129.1, forward strand.
CCGAGGGAGAACGTTTGTAACTCTGGGTCTCGGATGCCGAATTAAGTTCCGCCTAATGCTTCTGGTCGTGGACAGATGGAGAAAGAAACTTGAAGAATAAACTTCAGCCTGATTCCTTCGCCGTTGGTCGTGAAGCAGCTTCCAATCGGGTTCAGGCTTTCTGCAGGTGGAGTCTGGCGCAGTCGGGGTAGAACAGCTCTCACGGTCGGCCACGAACTCGGAATGGAGTGATTCCACCTCGCCTGTGAAGAGGACAGGGAGGCCTTTCCAGAAAGGTAAGGTACGCCCTCAGGTGTCTCCGTATGAACTCGGGGGAGCTTCTGCAAGACGTGCCTTCTTCTGCTACCTGCAGACTTGGCTAAGCAAAGGGGTGGTAGTGGAACTTGGTGAAAGGGAATGGGGTTTTAGCAATGGGGAAGGGTTGGAGGTGATGGTAGATGGGGGTGGAATGTGGGAGAATGATGAGAGGGGCGGAGCTGGTGGTCTGGAGGTGCAGGAGGGTGGAGGGGAGTGGAGGCCGAAGTTTGGAGAGGGGAGGGTGGAGGGGTCGGCCAAGGCAATGGGAGGGTGGAGAGGGTGGAGGGGGGGTCGACCCTAGGAGGGAGGGGAAGGGGGTGGACGACCTAGGGAGGTGGAGAGACTCCTTGGGGAGAGGAAAGGTTGTCTTGGATGTGGGAAGATGTGTGGGGAATAGGGAGGGTTGTCTAGGGAAGGTGAGTGGTTGCTTGGGAAGGTGGAATGAGTAATGGAGAGAGTAATGGGGCCTTGGGAGTTGAAGGGACTTGCCTAGGTGGCAAGTGAGGTGGCAAGGGGTGAGGAGAGAGGGGGAATTCAAAATTTAGAGAGAGAGAGGGAGGAGAGAGAGGGGAATTCGCCCCTAGGAGGGAGAGAGAGAACTAGAGAGAGAGAGAGAGCTAGAGAGAGGGAGAGAAGACTCAAGGGGGATTCAAGTGGGTTTCAATTTTCATGTATTCATCAATTAGCTTCAAAATGAGGAGTTGGGGTCCTATATATAGGGAATCCCCAATTACATAGAAGTCCCTGGAAAATGGACTAATAACAGAAGACCAAGGGGTGGGGAAGGGGGCGCCCATGGGCCAGGCCCAATGAAATGGCCCATTAAGGCCTACAACCCACTAACCTATTAAACCACTTAATGAATCCTTGGACTTAGGTAAATGACTAACTAACTTAGATAATAGACTCAATAAAAGGCAAAATTACATGATTATGACTCAAGAAAAATGTGGAAATTACATGGCAAGACTCAGAAAATGATGGCGAACAAAGTGGCGAGTAGCAGGACCCCACGGGGTGAAAGGGTAAGGGATGTCCCCATCATACTCCCGGGGTGCGGAGAACTCGACTCCGTCGAGTTAAGGGCCCACCGGGGAGCAGCTCAGGATGACTCACAATCTCCAAACTCAACCTGTACCTGGGGCGGCTCTTCATCCTCTCAAGGCGGCCCGGACACACCCTCATGCTGGCGTTGGAACCCTGCTTGCATAGTATTGCTCTTCTGTGTACACGCCGGACTCTCAAGGCTATTTTGTGGAAGCTCTCCGGGGTGTCCCTCTTAAAGGAAGGCATAGGCTCAAAACACTCACTGGGATTCACCGCGGTGCCCATGTAGGGTGCCGGATCAGCCACATGATAATTGGGGTATACCCTATAGCCCATTAGTAAATCTAATCCATAAGCCAGGTTTGCCAAAGCCACTTGGAACATGAAAGGTCCAAGTCCTCGTGCCCTCAATTTGGAGGTGGCCCTAAGATAGAGTCGTTCCAATGCCACCATCGCGAGGTTACCTCCTTGGATTTCAAAGTGCCACCCGTGAGTTTTAGCCCGCTTATTATGATCGTCACTACCCATAGTTGGATGCTTGCTTGAATGAGAATGCTTTGAGTGATGGTGCGGTGGGGGTGGGAAGTATGTGGTATGCAAAGGGGGACCAGGGCAACCAAAAGTAGACATATCATGTAGTGATGTTATGATGTCTTTGAAGAATTTGGGGGGACCGGGGCATCCATAGGTGTCCCCCTTGTGAGTGAGTGTGATGAATGATGGAGGACCCGGACAACCATGGATGCTCCTAACCTGCATAAGATGGATGATGAATAGGGGTGGACCTACATATCCAAATGTGAACCTGCCATACACTGGACCTAGTGTGTATGTGACACAAATGAGATGACTAGCCCTACCGGATGGGGTAAAATGTTGTGGCACATGCATTCCTATCAAGATGGTCCCATCTTTCGGTGAGGGTTGGTTTGTGGGTCTCCACTCATGGGATTCGAAGGGGTCCCAGAAAGTGGACATCTTGGGATGGGTTGATTCCTCATTTCCTAGGTGGATGTCACCTTTGGTCATGGCTCTCATAGTGTGAACTAAGTAGTGGAATGGGTGGGTTGGGTTCAACATGGTGGATGAGGGTAGGAGGGAGTGGGTGGTGGGTAAGGCGGCTAGGTCCCATGGGTTCAATGTCTTCCATAGGGAGGGTTCAAAGGGGTCATGGAATGTGTTACCAAGGAAGGGGTATTCTATCTCCTCAAGGTCTTCAAATGATGGGGAGTCCTCCTCCTCAAATGTGGTATTTGAACCGAAGTCCTTGGCGGGTTGGTTGGCCATGAATGGAGGGCTTGGCATCCTACCCGAAATAAGCAACTCTAATTTGTGGAGAGCATCGGGCTCCTCGGGTGTAGGGAGGAATAACAGAAGGTCACTAGTGTAGCAACCCATAGTGTAAGTGGAGGAGATGGATCCGACACATAAGTGTAGGAGGTCAAGGCTCCTAGGTTGGTCGGCTACAGTGGTCAACAAGTCAGTTAGCTCCATTTGCCAAGCTATACCCTTAAGAAAGTCCCCTAGTGTCTCCACCTGATAGGATGATTGGATTGTGGTGTGGTAGGTGGGTAAGGGTACTATAGGGAGGTTTTGTTCCATAGGAGGGCAAACATGGGACAAGATAGGGTGAACCGGATTTTCTTCTAACCATTTAGCCAGGGGCTCACTTATGAAAAGTTCACTCCTATTTAGAGAGGGTGGTGTAAAAGGTGAAGTTCTTTCCTTGGGTTGGGCAAGGGTTTCCTCCAAGGTGGGGAGTGGTTCTAGGGTGTCCACCACTATGATGTCGGGTGTGGGAGTCATGGGTTCCTCTACCAAGGAAGTGAGATGGTCTTTTGAAGGTGGAGTGATGAGGGTAGGTGTATGGTACCCCCGGGGTGGAAGGTAAAGGGAAATTTGATTCAGGATCGGTAGGGGAAGAAGTGGAGGCCTAGGTTGGGGTAGGGTTGTGGTTGACAGTGGAAGATGGGTTGGGTGGGGTGGCTTGGGTTGGCCAGTCATGGGTGGAGTGTCCCTTACAGGGGAAAGTTGAGGGGTAGTGATAGGGGCTAAGGGGTAGTGTGGAGTATGGGTTGCATGGGAAATTGTGGGTTGGGGTGGGAGTAGGTTGATGGGGTCAGGTTCCCCTCGACCCGACTCTTGGCATTGTGCCTCATATTCTTCTTCCCAATTAAGGGGTGCTTCATGGACTTCAATCACCTCCTCAAGTTCCCCTTGGGTAGGGGTAACTACTTCTTCTAAAGCCAACGGGGTGGGGAGGTCTTTTGATGATGGGGTGTTGCTAGCCGGTGTGTGATGCACACGGGGTGGTGAACAAGGAGGGGACTCCGGTGGATGGGAGAGGACATGGGTGTTGTTGAATCGGAAGGCTCCCGGAAGGTGTGGCGGATGCACTAGGCAAGTCTGACGTGTCGGGTCAATGTTGGCATTCCTTTCATCTAACCATCTCCTACCTAGGATTATGCAAGGGCCCGCCAAAGTGCCAATTTGACACCAAGCTCCATCACAGTAGGTGGTCTTTCCAAACCTTTTATGGAATTCAACGAAGACTTGGTCTCCGTCATGCACAATTTGTCCGGTCCTAGAAAGAGAGGCTACGATATCGGGGGATACCCAATTATCAGACTCCAAGTCAATAAAATCGATTTCCGTAGGCTCTCCATTGGGTAGGTATGCAAGGGATATGATTGGGAGTGGGATCATTTGGTCCGTAGACTCATTGATAGTGGGTGGTGGACAATGCATGGGACGGTCTGTCGGGGACTCTAATGCAAGCGTGCCCATGGACTAGACTCGTAGAGACAAGTCTAAAACTTGCTCTGATACCAACTGATGTGACACCAAATGCAGCGGAGGATAATGATACCAAATTTTGATGTGACGCGACTCCCTTGGACTTAGGATAGCAAGCAACACTATGAGTCGGCAACGTCACACATGCGGTTTCACTCGCGGAAGCACGCTCGGATCCGTAGGAGGACCGGCGATGGTGGTGAGGGTCCGAGTTTGGACCTTGCGATTCCAAGGGTCGGCCAGGTAGGGATAGATCCCAATGGGCCAAGGATGCCCGATTTCACGGGTAGCCGGCACGCCGAGGGCGTGGGATGTAATGGCTCTCTCTCAACTCGCCCCGCGGTGAACACTCGATTGGATTGAATTGCGGATCGGACACTCGCCTCACCTCCGACGGACAACTAAGAGCGATACTAAGCTAAGCAACAGTAAAAACCAGCAAGGGAGAGTGGCCAGGAGCTCACCTGATCGGCGTGAAGACGCCGATCCCGGGCGGAGACGAGGGCGAGCGGGGAAGTGTGGTCCCCGCACACTGCGCCGATGTAGCTTCACAACCTGTTCAAGAGTACATGCACTACACCTCGCACAGGAGGGTGGTCTCGGGAGTGGGAATTGAATAATTATAGTAAACACTACCACCACGCAGGGTGGGGTGGTAAGCCGGCCAGGCGGGAAGGGGAGGGTGGGCCAAAACGGGTAGAAAAGAACTAAGGGAGTTGGTGCAGCTGGCTGGAATTCTGGACGGGAAGCCGCTGTTGCCGCCGTCCCGAGCTAGTCCGAACTCCGATTTCGAAGATTCCAACTCCTGGAGTTCCCTGACTTGATGCTGGTGATGTCTGAATTTTTGGGCGGCCTCTGGAGCTAGGGACTTGTGATACCAGCGACTGAACCGAGGCAGCGAGTGTGGTTTCTGGCCGGACCTGTTCTGTAACAGTAGGTTGCAGACACTGTGGTGAACTCTCCCGAACTACGAATGGCACAAAACTAGCGGCGCTGTCTTCGTGGTTGAAGTAGCTTTCAGCAGGAGGTGGCGGGGTGACGATCCCAGGTCGGTGGTGACTTGGGTCCTGGGAAGAATGAACTCTGGTCGTTGCAGTCTGAAGAAACAAACCTTGACAGTGCAAGGGAGAAAATTCGTAACTCTGTCCCACGGTGTCCAAATGTCGATCCACCTTCTGATCCTGAAAGAGGGCAGAGAGGAGAAGAACTTTGATGAAGAAACCCGAGTCTGGTTCGGCCATGGTTGATCGTGACACGTTGCTCTTTCTGGTTCTGATTCTTTGCAGAGGCTGCACCGCGGGGTTCTGGTTCTGTAGCAGCAGGTTGCAGACGCTGTCCCGGGCACTCCAGAACTCCGAATGGCACGAAACTGGTGGCGTCGTCTCCGTGGTTGAGGTGGCTTTCAGCAGGAGTCAACGGGTCTGCAATCTGAGGCCGTGGATGGTCGGTGTGCCCTGAAGAGTAGGCACTGGTCGCTGCAGACTGTAGGAGGCAGACCCGCGCGACCGAGGGAGAACGTTTGTAACTCTGGGTCTCGGATGCCGAATTAAGTTCCGCTTCATGCTTCTGGTCCTGGACAGATGGAGGAAGAAACTTGAAGAAGAAACTTCAGCCTGATTCCTTCTCCGTTGGTCGTGAAGCAGCTTCCAATCGGGTTCAGGCTTTCTGCAGGTGGAGTCTGGCGCAGTCGGGGTAGAACAGCTCTCACGGTCGGCCACGAACTCGGAATGGAGTGATTCCACCTCGCCTGTGAAGAGGACAGGGAGGCCTTTCCAGAAAGGTAAGGTACGCCCTCAGGTGTCTCCGTATGAACTCGGGGGAGCTTCTGCAAGACGTGCCTTCTTCTGCTACCTGCAGACTTGGCTAAGCAAAGGGGTGGTAGTGGAACTTGGTGAAAGGGAATGGGGTTTTAGCAATGGGGAAGGGTTGGAGGTGATGGTAGATGGGGGTGGAATGTGGGAGAATGATGAGAGGGGCGGATCTGGTGGTCTGGAGGTGCAGGAGGGTGGAGGGGAGTGGAGGCCGAAGTTTGGAGAGGGGAGGGTGGAGGGGTCGGCCAAGGCAATGGGAGGGTGGAGAGGGTGGAGGGGGGGTCGACCCTAGGAGGGAGGGGAAGGGGGTGGACGACCTAGGGAGGTGGAGAGACTCCTTGGGGAGAGGAAAGGTTGTCTTGGATGTGGGAAGATGTGTGGGGAATAGGGAGGGTTTTCTAGGGAAGGTGAATGGTTGCTTGGGAAGGTGGAATGAGTAATGGAGAGAGTAATGGGGCCTTGGGAGTTGAAGGGACTTGCCTAGGTGGCAAGTGAGGTGGCAAGGGGTGAGGAGAGAGGGGGAATTCAAAATTTAGAGAGAGAGAGGGAGGAGAGAGAGGGGAATTCGCCCCTAGGAGAGAGAGAGAGAACTAGAGAGAGAGAGAGAGCTAGAGAGAGGGAGAGAAGACTCAAGGGGGATTCAAGTGGGTTTCAATTTTCATGTATTCATCAATTAGCTTCAAAATGAGGAGTTGGGGTCCTATATATAGGGAATCCCCAATTACATAGAAGTCCCTGGAAAATGGACTAATAACAGAAGACCAAGGGGTGGGGAAGGGGGCGCCCATGGGCCAGGCCCAATGAAATGGCCCATTAAGGCCTACAACCCACTAACCTATTAAACCACTTAATGAATCCTTGGACTTAGGTAAATGACTAACTAACTTAGATAATAGACTCAATAAAAGGTAAAATTACATGATTATGACTCAAGAAAAATGTGGAAATTACATGGCAAGACTCAGAAAATGATGGCGAACAAAGTGGTGAGTAGCAGGACCCCACGGGGTGAAAGGGTAAGGGATGTCCCCATCATTTAGTATTGCTTTGATTGCCCGTCGGCGGTGAGAAGAGGGCCCGTACTTATATGCTAGTTTGTTAGCGTCCACCACGGACCGTGAGAGAGTGCCACCCACACCCCGCCCAGCGGGCCAGCCACCCACGAATTTGGGGAATCCTAGGCCCTTTGGGGTCAGCCTAAGCAAACTAAGTCCTTTAGAGTCATTGGGTCCCGCCTCGGACCCTTGCCATCATCCCCCGGCCCCGCCGGGTGATCGCGTGTGCCGTGTGAGTAAGACGCTATTGTGAGAATCATTGGAGAGCTTGTATGCTTGTGGATCTTGGTCCTAGGTTGTCCATTACATATTTAGTCGTCCTAGGGCTGTTTTACATCAAGTGGTATCAGAGCAAGTCATTGACTTGTCTTTATCAAGTCAAGTCCTAGGGCATGTCTATGCATTTAGAGTCATCAAGTGCATCACTCTTGCTCCCTAGTATGGCCACCTCATATCGACCTTACCAATCGGCCCACTCCATAAGTCCAAGCCACCAAGAGATGCCTACCACTAACACCCATAACTTCCCTGGCCATGTCAGTTACCTCATAAAAACCTTGACCCATGCCAATGGCAAGCTTGATAGCCTATCTAGACGACTTGACAAACTAGAAGAAAATTGGCCCGCCCCAAGGAAGAATGATAGTAGGCCTCCTCCCTCACCTCTCACCTTTGATGGGACTCATCCTAATGAGTATTTAGAATGGGAGGCTTCCATGGACCATTACTTCACTTGGCATCCCATGACCGATAACGAGAAAGTCCAATTTGCCAAATCACAACTTACCAAACGGGCTCAAACCTATTGGCTACAAATTGTCGGGCTAAGGATAATTAGAAGGGAATATCCCATCACCACTTGGGTAAACATGAAGGAGCAACTTAGGGCTAGTTATGTGTCCCCTTCCCATTCCGAACACCAAAGTCCAAAGAGCATTTCAACTCCTTCATTTCCCCTTGGTTAACCCAAGACCCTAATCACACATTCCCCACCATTTTCCACCTCTCCTACCCCAACCACCACATCTACACCCTACCTCCAAGTCCTCATCACAACCATATGTCCCCATACTCAATTGGACTCCATGTCCACCCCTCCACCTAGGCCCATAATGGCCACCAACCCCAAACCAAAATCCCCTCACCAAAACCGCACCCCACAAGCCCCCTTGGCCACCACCGCAACCTCACCATCGTCCCCAAAAAGGGACACATCTCCCAAAACCAATCATCCCAAATCTCCTCACCCAACCCACCTTCCACTTCCCACCCCAATCCTACCCCAATTTAGGCCTCCACTACTTCCACTCCCAATTCCAACCCACATCCGACCTTGCTCACCTCCTCGGGTGCACCATGCTTCGACTAACACCAACCCACCCACCATAGACCTTCCTACCCCATTGTCCTTAGGAGTTGCAACCCACACACCTACCCAAGAGGAGAAGGATACCAATTCGGATCCACCTCCCAAAATCAAGGAAATCCAAGGGCCACACAACTCACCCACCACTCCTAGCCTAGTTCCTCAAGAGCTATACACCCTTCCCCATGACACCATCACCATAGATAAGTCCGTACTCCAATGGCTCAAGCGAGGCCTCACCATTCCTAGTTCACAACCAAGCCACATACCCATGGGACATCAATCCCAAATCATTCCCACTCAGCCTCATGTCACTTATCAAACCTCCTATTGTGTAGAAGATTTGGGAGACTTAGTGGCCTACCTACATTGGCAAGTCCACTTGACCGATATGCTAGCCATGAGGCCATCGGAGTCGAGCACCATTAGCCTAGCTTACCCCACCGTTGGCTCCATCACTTCCATCTACACCAATGGCCAATTTACAAGTGAGATCATACTCCTTCTTCCCATGGAGGAGGAACCCATCCTAGTCTACTCTCCAACAATTGAGATCCCAAGTGCTTTGATTGGCCAACCCCTTAGCAACCTTGGCCCAAACATTTTGGAGGAGGATGACTCACCATTTGAGGACCTTGAGGACATGGAATACCCCTACCTAGGTAACCCTTACCATGATCCCTTTAATCCCTTCCTAAGGGAGCCTAGATCTCCATGTAACCCACTCCCCCTATTCACCACCCACCTCACCCTACCCGAATCGCCCATGTCAACCCAAACTCCTCCCTTCCTAGAATCAGGTTACACCATGAGAGCCTTGACTTTAGGCAACAAACACCTTGGGATTGATGAAGTACCCCACCCCATAACCACCTTCATAGATCCCTTCGACCCATTCACGTGGACGCTCAAAAGTCATCCCACATCTATGCACATGGAGGTCACCTTTGGGATAAACATGCATGTGTCTAGGCCTACCACATCATTTGACATGATTCATAAGTTGGGTACATTCATTCACATCACCCACATGTCAAGTAGGCAGCATAAGAGGACCATATTCGGATGTATTGGCCCACCTTCATTCATCATGAGTCTTAAGCATGAGAGGAGCATACATGGATGTTCGGGTCCCCCGACATTTGTCACACCCATGCATAAAAGGTTCATCTATGGATGTCCCGGCCCTCCTAAAACTGTCACAGTCTTCATAGCATCAAAGTGTGATCGGTCTACATTTGGCTGCCCAGGTCCACCTTGGCATACCATGCATTTCACACCAACATCGCATCATCGTGCATGGCATACGCATTCTCGCAAGTATATAGGAAAGATCAATGAGGCTTACAAAAGGCGGGCAGATGCTCATCGGCGCCACTGCGAGTTCCAAGTGGGAGACTCGGTGATGGTGAGGACGGAGCGACTCCTTCCGGGACCTGCCTCCAAGTTAAGGGCACGGGGTTCGGGACCCTTTCAAATTCTGAGACGACTTGGCAGTAATACTTATGAGCTAGACCTACCTGAGGGTTTTGGGGTACACCCTACTTTCAATGTGGCGGATCTGGTACCCTACAAGGGCCCCGCGGTGGCACCCAGTGAGGATCTTGAGCTTTTACCCCGCCTTGAGAGGGACACTTCCGGAGGGACTCCACCTTCTAGCTTGAGAGACCGACGAGAGCAGATAGAGGCAATACTGGATGAGCAGAGTATCATTACTAGGCACAAGGTGTATCAGTGCTACCTGGTTAGGTGGAAGAACCGTCCCTCGATAGAGGACACGTGGGTGAGTCGGGAGGATCTGCCGTGCTTGGACCCCGACATACTGGAGCATTACGACAGCCAGGCGGACCCATACTCGACGGGGTCGAGTTCTCTCCACCCCGGGGGATTTGATGAGGGCATCTCACGACACTCCCTCTAGCTCGGGTCGCCTGCACACTCTTGATGTGGACTGACTGTGATCCACACTTGTTATCTTCATTTCCTTAGTTTCATTTTATGTATTTTCCTTTTATTGAGTCCTATCATTGTATTTCTCTTTATTAAGTCATGTGATTCTAGTCCATTTCCCTTGGTATGCTTAATTGGGCCTTATTACCTTAGTTATGGGCCCATTAGGTTGAGTCTAGGATATGCCCGGTCTTTTGTCTAATTGTCAAGGGTACTATGGTCATGTAAAGAGTGGATGCCTATAAATAGGCCTCCCCTCCCTCTCATTGAAACAACTTTGATGAATATTGAAAGGCATTTGCCATCTCCATCTCAATATCTCCCTCTCTCTCTCTCTCTCTCTCTCTCTCTCTCTCACTATCACTCTCTCTAAGTGGGTTGTGCCCCCTTTCTCTCTCCTCCCCACCCCAAATTCGAAATTCATTCTCTCTCCTCCCCATTCACCCCTCATTAAGGCCCCTTCCCCATGCATTCATTCAATTCCCCATCCAACCCCTAGATGGAAACCCCTTCTCCTAGGCACCTTTCCACTCTCCCAAGCAACCCTCCCTCTTCCCAAGGCTGAATTAACCCCTCCCAAAGCCCAAATTCGAATTTCCCTCTCCCTAGGGCTGTGCCCTTCCATCTCCCCACCTCCTAAACCACCCTAGGTCGAAATCCATCTCCCCCCAATAGCCAAGTTCGTCCCCCATCCTCCTCTCACACTCACCCTCTCTCTAGTGCACCTCCACCCCCCCATCTCCACCCCTAGCTGCTCCAGCCCCCCTCTCCATCTACCCCTGCCACTCCAGACCCTCCAGAAGCCCTAACCACGTCCTTCCCATATCTACAAACCATCAGCCATCCCCCCAATCTGTGCTAACTCCCTTTGCCCCTCCCCTTGTTCTTGCAAGTTGCAGCTTCAAGTAGCAGGTCGCAGGCAGCAGAGTGAGGCCCTGAAGTCGCGTCATCCCCGGCCGGTCCCTGCTCCTCCTGGTGGCAAGGCCTACATCTCTGGAAAGGTTGTCCAGAGAGCTTCCAAGGTGAGGTGGTTTCGTCGGCATCCGAGCTCCGAGCAGTCCACAGCGGCCGATCTCCCTCGACTGCGCAGAAGAACCCAGGCAGAGAACCAGAGCGAGAGTGAACGCTCGGCCACGACGAACCCTTTGGGATTAAGATCAATCTTTCTTCAGAAAATTCCTTCCCTCTCAAGTCCTCTTTCATCTTCAAAAAGCAGAGTTGCATTTGGACATCGACATCGAAAGTTACAAATTTTCTACTCCAAGTGTGTCAGGTCAGTTTACAGGAGCCAGAACTGACATCCCTCCACTCATCTGATCGTCCCGGTCTTCTCCGACATCTGCCGACCCCTCCGTTGGCACCAACAGAAAGAAGACTTGACCACGGTTCCAACGGTTCAGGTCTTGTACCCATCAGAGCTTTGTGGAGATCATGGCACCCTCTGCAACCAGCCCCATTGTTCTGCACCAGACAGAGGCAGAATCAACCAGTCCGGTTTCAGACTCTGCCACGGCCAGCTGGTGAAGGCCCTGAGCGCCATTTTTAGAGGAGAGAAACTACATCTAGTTAGCTGCCACCTCGAAGAAGAAGGGACTCAATCGGCCACCGGAACCCCCTGTTCCAATTTTCTTCGTCGGAGAGGGCAGACTGCCCCCTGTGATCTCAGGTTAGACCAGTCCACAGTCCTCCGGTCACCCCTCTCTCCACCGACATCAGATTGCATCCCCGTCAACTCCGGCTCGAAACTACCCTGATCACGATCGCGTCACCACCAGTTTCATTCCAATCGGAGTCCGGGAGAGCCCACAGTGACTTCTGTAACCTACTGCTTCAGTCCGGTACCCTCCAGAGACCAGACGCTGGTGCCCTGTTCCAGTCGCCGGTGCGGTCAGCCCCGAGAATCAAAGCTTCCCCAAAAATTCAAGCTTCATCCCCTGTCAGTTGGTAAACTTTTGCGCTGGTCTCGTCAAGATCCGAGCTCCGTGGAGCCCGTGGCAGCACCGTCTCCGACTGTCTGTCCAGCGAACCTGAAGCAAGGCAGAACCGGTGGAGCTCGGAAGATAACGTTTTCATTGCGTAATCCCCACCCCGCTTGGCCGGCTGAAGGCTCTTCCCTGCGTGGAGGTAGTTTTGGATGTACTAAGTCTAATCCCTACCCCAAGATCACCCCTCCTGTGCGAGGCGTAGTGTTGTACATCATTGCATTTTCAGGTCAAGCTACATCGCCGCGGCGATCGGTTGTATACCCTCGCCTCCCGGCGCGCCCTCGTCTCCGAGCGGGATCGGTGTCTTCACACCAATCAGGTGAGCGTCTGATATCTCCTTAGTTGCCTTCATTCTGCAAGTTTAGTATTGCTTTGATTGCCCGTCGGCGGTGAGAAGAGGGCCCGTACTTATATGCTAGTTTGTTAGCGTCCACCGCGGACCGTGAGAGAGTGCCACCCACACCCCGCCCAGCGGGCCAGCCAACCATGAATTTGGGGAATCCTAGGCCCTTTGGGGTCAGCCTAAGCAAACTAAATCCTTTAGAGTCATTGGGTCCCGCCTCGGACCCTTGCCATCATCCCTCGGCCCCGCCGGGTGATCGCGTGTGCCGTGTGAGTAAGACGCTATTGTGAGAATCAATTGAGAGCTTGTATGCTTGTGGATCTTGGTCCTAGGTTGTCCATTACATATTTAGTCATCCTAGGGCTGTTTTACATCAGTTTTAGAGTGTATGGTGGAAGAATTGTAATTCGAAGTCAGCAATTGTAGTAGTGTCAAGTGGATGTTATGTTGAAAGTTGGTTTCAGTGGGTTTGTATGATTGGAATGTGGATCATTGCAATGTTATTTAGTGAATAAAGTTATTTTTTGTTCATGGTGTTGTGTTGACCCTTAGCGTTAGCTTATCATGTCTGTAAATCAACATATTACTATTAATTGTTTCTACTGTCAGTCCCGATATTCCACGTCGAGGCGTGACAAAGGCGCACATCCCAGCTACTACCAGTGAGGCCGACCCTTCCCCGTGAAGGATCTAACCGGCCAGTCCTTCCAATCTTCAATTCCCAACCAAGAAGCCAGCCCAGCTCCCCGGAACCGCTGCCAGGCATCGTCGGGGACTAATCCCCTCCCCTCGTTCCCGTCACCGCGAGAGCACGGACACTTCTGTGTCGACACCAGTCCAGCAGTCAGGCTCCCAGGTAAGTCAAAAAAAATAAATAAATAAATAGAGATGGGGTTAAAAATAGAGATACCCCGGCAGACCCAGTCATCCTCACCACATGGGGGTGACTGGGGGCAAAAAGGCCAGCAACCAAGCTGAGGTGAAAACTCAGGAGAGCACCTCAGGCAAAATTGGGAAACCCCTCGATGTGAAAATCCACAAGGGCGCGTCGGAAAAAGCTAAAGGGGGTCAGCTCTAGCGAAAACCCGAAAGGGCGGTAGAGTCGATAGCGAGAAAATCTTCCTCTCCCCACCAGCCAAAACGGCCATCCACCCACTCCTCGGTAAGCCGTTAGCCTAACCAAGAGCCGATCTTCAATCAACTTACACTGCTAGAGCATGAACCCTATAATTCCCAGTTGGCCTTGCACTACTCCCACTCAGCTCAGCCAACCTTTAGCCCTTGCTTTGACACCACAGGTCAACTAGTCCCTGTGACAATCAAGCTCCCAATAACCATCCCAGTAGACTTTCATCCCAGCACATCCCTAGACACTTATCATTCTACACCACTACATCCTACATCCCCTGCAAATCCAGAGCCTTCAAGTTTCCTTATAATCCCAGTGCTCTCCTACAATCCCTGATCCACCAGCCATAACTCTAGTCATATCTTGTCATGACGAAGTGGCCCTTCACCACCATGGCATGAGGATTTGTAAAAACCCTTATTAATGATGGAATAGTATCCGGCTACTCACACCTTCCAGTTCCAGGTCACGTCCCCTGACGGCAACATGCTATGGACGGCAGTCTCAAAAAAAAATATATAAAGAAAAAAAGAATGGGGTTAAAAATAGAGAGACCTCGACGGGCCCGGTCGACTCCATCACTAGGAAGCGACTGGGTACAAAAATTACCACCAACCCAGCTGAGGTGAAAACCCGAGAGGGCGTCTCAGGCAAAATCGGGTAACCCCTCGGTGTAAAAACCCGTAAGGGCGCACCGGAAAAAGTAAAAGGGGGCCAACCCTGGCGAAAACCCGCAAGGGCGGTAGGGCTAGTAAAGAAAAAAAAACTCTCTCCCTTTTTACTCTTCACTTACGAAAGCCATCGGCTATGACACCCCCCGATGGCAAGCTTAATGTCACTCCACGACAACGGTGACCACTACACCCCCAAGGGTCGGTCATCCCGAGTACCAGATCCAGTTTCAGTTCTAGTCTCCAGTCCCAGCTCCAGCTACAACGCCTTCGCAGGCCAGCAGCCCAGCCTCTAGTCCCAATTCCGGCTACAACACCTTCACAGGCCAGCTGCCAGCCCAGTCCCAACTTTGACTACAACGCCTTCGCAGGCCAGCTGCCCAATCTCCAGTCCCAGCTCCGACTACAACGCCTTCACAGGCCAGCCGCCCAATCTCTAGTCCCAGTTCCGGCTACAACGCCTTCACAGGCCAGCCGCCCAGTCTCCAGCCCCAGTTTCGGCTGTAATGCCCTCGCAGATTAGCTGCTCAGCTTCCAGCTCCAGTCTCGACTACAACACCTTTGTTGGGTCTCCTCTAGAGTTAATCAGCAATGTGTGTACTGCTGTGTGCTGAAAGTGTTTTGATTGAATGGCAATAGGAAAGTTGACTTGGTTGACTTTATCTTGACCATGATAATGTTGTGTATTTTGATGAACTTTTATATGTCAGATATATATATACATAAATCATGTTTGCACACTTATACTGAAACTATCACATTTCATTAAACTGTCTGACTACAATCACGTTTATAGTGTCGGTGCAAATCATTGGTCATTCAGTTGCTAAGTGTCTAGGTCGATGTAGCTCACTGTTTAGGTCGATGTATATGTCTATCTGAAATAAGTCTATGCAGGTCTTCGCACATGCTATATAAGGTCTATGCATAGGTGGTTCATGCACAACCACGTCAGTGGATTCTTCCAAATTGCTTGAGTAAAGCTAGTGCATAACTTGCTGAACTCACTTCAGGGTCGGTGCAACTTGTTGTTGTACCTCGAACAAGGTCGATGCATTACTTGTTTCACTCATGCAACCTCTGTGCATGTTCTGCATTGCACATGATCTAACTCAGTGCAATCATTGGAGATGTCGGTGCAAGTTTCAGTCTAGCTATGCACATAAAGTCTGAGTATGTTACGCTCTTAGCATATGGAGTCTGTGCAACTCTTGCACTGTTCACATCAGGTTCGTGGATATTAATATAGTCAGTCTGTGCAATCTTGATTCCTTGTACATGTAAGGTCCATGCATCTTAGGCTAAGGCACATTGGGTTGGTGCATTCCTTGCATCATGCACACACATTCTTCTTACGCTTCAATTAATGTCAGTGCATGATTCTCATATCGCCTAATAGAGTCCGTGCATGTCCTTCACATAGCTTGATAAAGTCTATGCATCTTCTTTGCTTGTCTGAAGAATTGATGTTTTCTATGTTTGTTGACATGGACTACACTGGAGAATGTTCAGAGAACCAAGACACTCGTTCGTAAAATTTAAAGAAGGCACATGATCCCAGACTGAAGGGTGAGCTATGCTCGTGCCACGTAGAAAGCTCTCAAATTCAGATGCTGCCATGTGGGACTGTAAAAAATTCAGATCTAGATGAAAAGCTTAGGCGGGAAATGTGGTGAACACATGCCCATCTCTGCTGCTTGCCTATAGATAAGAAGATGTTCGCTCAGAAAAATATGGATCGTGAAAAAGACTTGAGTGCGAAATAGAGAGAAAAAGATAGAAGCAGTAAGAGTTTAAGAGCAAGCACGATCCAACAAAGAAAAATCCAGCAAGAATTGAGAGAGTTGTGTGAGAGTTGTGAGAAGAGCATTGGAGAGTCTTTGTGTTCGGTCTCTTGGTTCAAAACCAGAGCCGTTTTGCTCTTTGCTAAGAGCTACATTTATGTTTCGACTCTCAATTTTTCTTTCATTTTTGTCTTGAAACCTTGTTCTACAAGCTGTGTGTCAGCGGCAGAGAAGGATTTCTCTGGACAGGTCAAGCTGTAAACCTCAGTGGTAGCGGAGGATTCCTCTGGATAGCAGAAGCTGTAAGGCTCAGCGATTTGTAGGGATTCGTTCCCCGAAGCTATGGATCAGCGGTATTGAAGCTGTGTAATCAGTAGTGAAGCCACACTAGATTTTAGTGTGGGGTGGACGTAGACCTCTGGATAGAGGCTGAACCACCTAAAAAATTGTTGTCTATCGTGTGATTGTGCTGTGATTTATTTTCATTCTTGTCTTCATTTCATCACTCAGTAGATAGCTGTTTAGGAACGTTTGAGTGCTGATCTACTTGAGCTGATCTATTCAGGTTGTGACTGAGTGTTTCCTGATCGTCCTACAGTAGTTTGTTTTAATTTCGCACTAGTAGCTGCTATAGAAAATTTTATTAGGTGATTGATCTATTCACCCCCCTCTAGATCACACATCAATTAGTATCAGAGCCTAACTCTTCTACAGGGACTAACATCCTGCAGAGGTAGCGGTTATGGATGCTAGAGGGATGACAGCAGAGGGACACTCCACCACCAAGCCCCCATACTTCGATGGATCCAACTATGCATACTGGAAGAATCGTATGCAAGTGTTTTTGAGGGCGAAGGATTATGAGATCTGGAAAGTGGTCAGCAAGGGACCATTTGAGTTGCATCCGAATGAGGATGTATGGACGAGCGAAGAGATCCGTAAGTCTACTCTCAACTGGAGCGCCATAAATGCCATCCAGTGCGCTCTACATCCCATAGAATTCTCCAGAGTTTCATCATGTGCAATAGTGAAGGAGATGTGGGATAAGCTAGAAGTGATATACGAAGGGACTTCACAAGTGAGGGAGACCAAGGCGAATTTGCTCGTATCGGAATATGAGGTGTTCAGAATGAAGCCAAGTGAGACGATCACTGAGATGTATGCTCGCCTCACGATCATCACCAACGGTCTCAGAAGTCTTGGGAAGACTTATTCTGATTATGAGATAGTGAGAAAGATTTTGCGATCCCTGACTCCGATTTGGCACACCAAGGCAATAGTTATTGAGGAGTCCAGGGATCTACAGAATACCAAGGTTCATGAGTTGATCGGTTCACTCATGACCTATGAGATGAACCTGCCAAAGACCGAGGAGCTGGAGAAGAAGAAGAAACCTATTGCGTTGAAGGCAAGCTCCAGTCGATCCAGTCACAGCGGATCCTCGAGTGATCAGAGTCTTTCTAGATCAGAATTTGAAGGAGATCAGCTAGCTATGCTGACTAGAGAATTCAGAAGATTCTTAAGAAAAGGAGGATGATATTTCGGTAGAGGACAGCAGAGAGGCAGGAGACAAACAAGGTATAAATCTAACCCTGGTAAAAAGATTGATACTAACATCTCTTATCATTGCAGGAAAGCTGGCCACATGAAGGCAGATTGCCCGGAGCTCCAGAAGATGAAGGAGAATTCAAAGAAGAAGAATACAAAAGGGAGAGCCATGGTGAGTACCTGGAGCGACGAGGACGAGGGCAACTTAAGCTATACCTCTGAAAGTGACAGAGAGGAAAGTCAAATTTGCATGATGGCCAAAGATGGCAACAAAGAAGATGAGTCTAATGAGGTATCCTCTCCTTTTGAACATTATATGATTGCTGATTGGGAGGATGCATATGGTGACTTGTTAGATAAAGTAGATGACATCAGAAAAGAAAATAGGTATCTAACGAAGAAAGTTAATTCTCTCGTGAATGATACTACTCTATCTGATAGAGTTGCCTATCTTCAAACTGAGAATGATGAGTTAAAGAAATCATGTGATGAACTTGATGATATGAAAAATGCGTTGATTGATGCTAGAGAAGAAAACAAAACACTGGAAAATGTTATTGATGAACTAATGCTTAAAGTGCAGAAATATGAAAATGACATGAAAATTGTGAATGAGAAGTATGAATCTGTCATGAGTGTAAACACTAAATTAAAGAAATCAATTGAAAACCTTGAGAGAGAAAGTGAGGACAAACAAAATATCGTTGAGAGCATGACTCAAGGGACATAAAATTTAAATGCTCTTTTAGGAACAAAAGTGAATTTTAGAAAAGAGGGTCTCGGGTTCAATCCTACTGCCAAAAAGAGTTTTGAACTTAAGACAATTTCAATCGTAGCTGAGAAAGAAAAGAGACCTCTTATCAAAATGAGCAGTGGAAATTTTTCTGCAAAAACTGTTAACTCTAAAGTGCCCAGTGCCAAGGATAAGGGCAAACAGAAAATTGGTGAGCCGAGCCATGTGAGCACACATTGTCCCACTCCTCAGGGCAGACTTCAAGTTAGGGGTCAACCTTCACTCATATCTAAACCCCAGACCAGGTTCACCAAGTCTCCTCAGAAAGCTCAGAAAAAGACCCAATCCATGCCATTGCATACTTCAGGTGGGTCTAATGTGTATAGGAGACAAGACTCAAATAGGGGTCACAGTAGTCAGATCTATCATCCCAGAGCTCAGACCTATCACACCTACTACCATGTAAAGTCACAACAGTTTAACAGGTCTGGAAGGGATAGAAGTCAAGAGAGGTCTGGACACCAGTTCAATTCCACTCAGAAATATAGACCTCCGACCAGAAACTGGATTGCTCAATCCTGGATGTGGAATTCCAGGAACCAAAGCTACTATAGTCAGCCTAGGACCATCACTGGGTACACTACACTGAATGCTCATTGGCCTAGGCACTGGCACAAACAAGCTCAAACTGCTAATAACAATGGTGCCAGGACACAAAATAAGAAAGGAGAGACTAAGTATGTTAATGCTGAGAAGAAAAACAACAATCAAAAGAAAACAAATAAATCCACCAAACAAACAACCTTCAAACAAATGTGTATTCCTAAGAATGTGTTGTCATGTTTAAGTAGCTTTACTACTGTTCTAGAGCCCAAACACTTTTGGGTTCCAAATTCTTCTGCTTGATCGTTACTGCAGGTATGCCTGGCAGCCAAGCACAACATGTGGTACTTGGACAGTGGCTGCTCCATGCATATGACTGGGGACATGGCAAAATTTTGCATGCTAACTGAAAAGAATGGAGGCCTTGTCACCTTCGGAGAAACACCAAGGGTAAAATTGTCGGTTCATGTAAGGTAGGTAAGTGTGCTACCTGTTGTATTTATGAAGTCATGTTGGTTGAGGGTCTTGCTTACAACTTGTTAAGTATTAGCCAGCTCTGTGACAAAGGTCATAAGGTAGTTTTTGACTCTTTAGGATGCAACATTTATGAGCCTAATTCTGATAAGGTTAAATTCTCTGGTAAAAGAGTCAACAACATATACCTAGTTGACCTAGATGATATAGCTCATTCTAATCTATGCCTCACTGCAAACAAAGATGACTTGGCATATTTGTGGCATCGTAGATTTGGCCATGCCAGTTATACTGTTCTCCATAAACTTAATAAACATTGCATGGTTAGAGGACTCCCTGAAATGTCATTTAAAAATAATAATGTTGTATGTGAAGCATGCACCCAATCTAAACAAACTAGGAAGTCTTTCAAATCCAGAACTGAGAATATGTCTTCCAAGCCTTATGAGCTGATTCATATGGACCTTTTTGGACCTACAAGATCAATCAGCTTATCAGGAAGAAGATATGGATTTGTACTAGTTGATGACTTCTCTAGATTTACTTGGGTGTTTTTCCTCACACACAAGAATGAAGCATTCACTGAATTTCAGGAGTTCTATCTGAAAATAAAATAGGATAATGAAAATTCAATTCAGAATATTTTATCTAATCATGGTGGTGAGTTTGAAAACTCGCAGTTTGATGAATTTTGCAGGAGCAATGGCATCACTCATCGGTTCTCCTCACCTAGGACACCTGAGCAAAATGGAGTAGTGGAGAGGAGGAACCGGACACTTGTGGAGATGGCTCGTACACTGCTGGTGGAAGATAACCTACCAAGGAAGTTTTGGGCTGAGGCAGTCAACACTGCATGCCATGTGATCAACAGTGCTATGGTAAGGCCATTTACCCAGAAAACACCTTATGAAATCCTCAAGGGTAAGAAACCTTCACTTGCTTATTTCAAGGTCTTTGGATGTAAATGTTTTGTGCATGTTAATGCTAAAAGAGACCTTGACAAATTTGAACCTAAAAGTGATCTGGGAATCTTCCTAGGATATTCAGAAACAACAAGAGCCTACAGAGTATACAACTTAAATTCTAAAATAGTTGAAGAGTCTCCACATGTAGTCTTTGATGAAACCATGACTAAATCTAAAAGTGGTATGTGCAGGGAACAAGATGATGAAAAAATTCTGAAAGAAGGAAACTCTGCAGACCCATCTGATAATGAAGATGCAGAAGAACCTGGTGCTCAGGGGGAGGTAAATGAGAGCCAAGATAATCAAGTTATCAATGTGAGATTTCTTAGAGACCATCCTATAGATAATGTAATTGGTAACTTACATGAACCCCCTAGGACCAGAGGTTATTTTAGAGCTCAGAATGAACCTAATGCTTTTGCATTCGTTTCTCATGTTGAACCCAAGAACATTGACAGTGCCCTCAGTGATGTGCATTGGATCAATGCCATGCACGAGGAATTGAATCAATTTGATAGGAACAAGGTATGGCACCTAGTTCCACCTCCTGATCATGGGACTGTCATTGGGACCAGATGGGTGTTCAGGAATAAAACTGATGAGCAGGGCAATGTTATTAAGAATAAGGCCATACTTGTAGCTCAGGAGTATAATCAGGAGTTTGGAATTGACTTTGAAGAGTCATTTTCCCCTGTGGCTAGGTTAGAGGCAATTAGGATTTTATGAGCTTATGCTTGCTCATTAGGAATCACCCTTCAGCAGATGGACGTAAAATCTACTTTCTTGAATGGGGAAATAAAAGAGGATGTCTTCGTGAGACAACCTCCAGGATTTGAATGCTTAGACTTTCCAAATCATGTGTATAAATTGAATAAAGCTCTCTATGGTCTTAAACAAGCTCCTAGAGCTTGGTATGATAGGCTCAGTAAATTTCTTATAGAAAAGAAGTTCTCAAGAGGTGAAATTGACCAAACTTTATTCACAAAGGTATATCATCCAGACATTCTCATTGTTCAAATATATGTGGATGATATAGTTTTTGGTTCAACTAACCCAAAAATGTGTAAGGAATTTTCTGATTTAATGACAAATGAATTTGAGATAAGCTCAATGGGTGAGATAAAGTTATTTCTTGGATTGTAGGTGACCCAAACTAAAGAAGGAACCTTCATCACCCAGTCTAAGTACATAAGGGATATGCTAAAATAATACAAATTTGAAAACCTCAAGGAGATTACAGCACCAATGGGTACATCAACAAGTCTTGATGATGACTCAAAAGGTAAACCAATTATTGACAAGCTGTATAGAGGTATGATCGGATCCCTTCTCTACCTTACTGCATCTAGGCCTGATATTCAGTTTGCTGTGTGTTTATATGCTAGATTTCAGGCTAGTCCTAAAGAGTCACACCTTAGTGCTGTTAAAAGGATTTTTAGATATCTGTCAGGCACCCAAGAGCTAGGTCTTTGGTACCCTGCTAGGTGTGAGCTAGACCTATTAGCATACACTGATGCAGACTATGCTGGGTGTCGGATTGATAGGAAAAGCACTAGTGGATACTGCCAATTCTAGGTGGTTGCCTAGTATCTTGGGCTTCAAAGAAGCAACACACAGTTACACTATCCACTACAGAGGCAGAGTATGTCGCTGTAGGGAATTGTGTAGCTCAGGTACTATGGATCAAACACCAACTTACTGATTATCAGATAAATTTGGGATGCATTCCAATTTTATGTGATAATACTAGTGCTATATGCTTAACCAGAAATCCTGTTCATCACTCTAGGACTAAGCACATAGAAATAAAACACCACTTTCTTAGAGATGCAGTAAACAAGAATGAAATTGAATTAAATTTTGTTGAAACAGAAAAACAAATTGCTGACATATTTACAAAACCTCTTGGAAATGAAAGATTTAAATTCTTACAAAGATAATTGGGGCTATGTAAATTTCAGCATGAAAAATGACTTCTGACTTCATTCTTGAATTGTTATTTGACTGGATTTGAAAATAAACAATTCATTGTATGTCAGCTTGCTCCTGATTTCTGAATAAACAATTCTTGACTTCTGAATGATTGTTGTGCACAGTTGAGATGTTAAATAAAAACTGTAGTTTGCCATATGCATACTAAGGTCTGAACCTGCAGCATTTCATGCATGCTTTGCACCAAGTATATAGTCGATGCATAGTATGAGCACGCTGCATGCAAGGTCAGTGCACCTTGTGTCTAAGCAGTATGTAAGTCCGTGCACCTTGTGTCTTACACATATCAGGTCGGTGCATTTGTATACCATACGCATGCATAGTCGGTGCATTGTCTGCTTTATGCATGTTAAGGTCGGTGCATTATAATGTCAGGGGGAGTTTAATCATTCTGGTTTGGATGTAACCATTTCAAGCTCTCTCTCCATTCTCAGAAGTTCTCATCACATGGTATCAATTGCTTCAATTGACCTTATTTAGAACTACTTCTATCACATTGTGTCTTTGTCACTCCTCTTGATATTCCTTATGAGCTGCTTTTGTGCTTCAATGTCTATTCCATCATTCTGAATGGATGACATTCTTGCAATTGTTTCATTATCTTGAGCTTCAATTATTACAAGTCTTCTATTATAAGAATCACATTTGCTCCTTGAATGAACTGATGGCTTAATTTTAATAGATTGTAGAGTTTAAAGACTGTTTTCAGAGAATAAGGTGGTAGAAAACCTTTATAGCTCTCAACCTTTCTTTCATAACTATGACAGATAAGATCTTCATAGCATCTGAAAATGACAGTCTTAATGAAGTCTAGGCTGAGAAAATCAGAAAGTGTATTGTCTTTAAACAAGTCACTTTGAAAATTAAAAAGGGCAGCAACAATAAAACTATCAAGAAAAGCAAATGTATAAAGTGGCAGAGCAATAACCGAACTACACTAAGAAACTGAATGCTCCATCAAAGAAATGGAGAGGAATTCATGTCATGAAGTGCTTCGTGTTACCTCTGTTCATTTGGTCAAATCTATAGGGCTGGTTCCACTTAGTAACTGGGGGTACTGGTGTCTAACCCACATGTACCCTTAATGTCAAAGGTGTAAATCATCTGTGTAGTTATTGATTAGAGACAAATATGGCAGTTTATGCTTAGTAACTGGAGGTATTGGCGTCTAACCCACGTGTACCCTTAATCTCAAAGGCATAAATGACACCTGTTTGTTCACTAAAATCAGTCTTGAAATCAGAAATGAAAAAAGATTTACTGTAACCCTTGAAATTCAGATCTCCTAAGTGTCAATTATTTAACCTCAATACATATTCAGGCCACTCTCCTTGATATTCATTGTTTCTGCAATCAGTAGGATACAGTCTTGACCTAGTCTATCATGATTATGTGACTTAGGTTCATTGCTATAAACTGATACTATAACCCTATTTCAAAAAATCAGGGAATTCACTCTATCTTCTATAACTATTAAACCTGATGTTTATCAAGATTGCACAATGAGTGATTCTTATATCCAAAGAATTGTCTAATAATTTGCTTATCTTCTGAACCACTGCATAAAGTGTTATTTTGTTTCCTACCTCTTCCTGCAGCCCTTCTTATCCTCCTCTATCTCCCTCACTCCTTGTTTGCTGATGGCAAAGGGGGAGAGAGTAGAGTATTCAGGCTTCTTCTCTATCAGGAGAGATTGAGATTCAAGGGAAGAGAATTCTACTTTGATTAAGGGGGAGGAGTCACTCATTCAGGGGGAGTTTTGGCTAAAGCTAATATCTGACTGCGCCTAATGTCTTATCAAAATACATCATATCTTTTGGATTTGTTTTGGGAGTTGCCTGAATTTTTTTTTGGGGGTTGCCATCATCAAAAAGGGGGAGAACGTTGGGTCTCCTCAAGAGTTAATCAGCAATGTGTGTACTGATGTGTGCTAAAAGTGTTTTGATTGAATGGCAACAGTAAAGTTGACTTGGTTGACTTTATCTTGACCATGATAATATTGTGTATTTTGATGAACTTTTATATGTCAGATATATATATACATAAATCATGTTTGCACACTTATACTGAAACTATCACATTTCATTAAACTGTCTGACTACAATCACGTTTATAGTGTCGGTGCAAATCATTGGTCATTCAGTTGCTAAGTGTCTAGGTCGATGCAGCTCACTGTTTAGGTCGATGTATATGTATGTCTGAAATAAGTCTATGCAGGTCTTCGCACATGCTATATAAGGTCTGTGCATAGGTGGTTCATGCACAACCACGTCAGTGGATTCTTCCAAATTGCTTGAGTAAAGCCAGTGCATAACTTGCTGAACTCACTTCAGGGTCAGTGCACCTTGTTGTTGTACCTCGAACAAGGTCGATGCATTACTTGTTTCACTCATGCAACCTCTGTGCATGTTCTGCATTGCACATGATCTAACTCAGTGCAATCATTGGAGATGTCGGTGCAAGTTTCAGTCTAGCTATGCACATAAAGTCTGAGTATGTTACGCTCTTAGCATATGGAGTCTGTGCAACTCTTGCACTGTTCACATCAGGTTCGTGGATATTAATATAGTCAGTCTGTGCAATCTTGATTCCTTGTACATGTAAGGTCCATGCATCTTAGGCTAAGGCACATTGGGTTGGTGCATTCCTTGCATCATGCACACACATTCTTCTTACGCTTCAATTAATGTCTGTGCATGATTCTCATATCACCTAATAGAGTCCGTGCATGTCCTTCACATAGCTTGATAAAGTCTATGCATCTTCTTTGCTCGTCTGAAGAACTGATGTTTTCTATGTTTGCTGACAGGGACTACACTGGAGAATGTTCAGAGAACCAAGACACTCGTTCGTAAAATTTCTGGAAGGCACGTGATCCCAGACTGAAGGGTGAGCAATGCTCGTGCCACGTGGAAAGCTCTCAAATTCAGATGCTGCCATGTGGGACTGTAAAAATTTCAGATCTGGACGAAAAGCTTGGGCGGGAAATGTGGTGAACACACGTCCATCTCTGCTGCTTGCCTATAGATAAGAACATGTTCCCTCAGAAAAAGATGGATCGTGAAAAAGACTTGAGTGCGAAATAGAGAGAAGAAGATAGAAGCAGTAAGAGTTTAAGAGAAAGCACGATCCAGCAAAGAAAAAGCCAGCAAGAATTGAGAGAGCTGTGTGAGAGTTGTGAGAAGAGCATTGGAGAGTCTTTGTGTTCGGTCTCTTGGTTCAGAACCAGAGCCGTTTTGCTCTTTGCTAAGAGCTACATTTATGTTTCGACTCTCAACTTTTCTTTCATTTTTGTCTTGAAACCTTGTTCTACAAGCTGTGTGTCAGCGGCAGAGAAGGATTTCTCTGGACAGGTCAAGCTATAAACCTCAGCGATAGCGGAGGATTCCTCTGGATAGCAGAAGCTATAAGGCTCAACGGTTTATAAGGATTCATTCCCCGAAGCTGTGGATCAGCGGTATTGAAGCTGTGTAATCAGCAGTGAAGCCACACTAGATTTTAGTGTGGGGTGGATGTAGACCTCTGGATAGAGGTTGAACCACCTAAAAAATCATTGTCTATCGTGTGATTGTGCTGTGATTTGTTTTCATTCTTGTCTTCATTTCATCACTCTGTAGATAGATGTTTAGGAACGTTTGAGTGCTGATCTACTTGAGCTGATCTATTCAGGTTGTGACTGAGTGTTTCCTGATCGTCCTACAGTAGTTTGTTTTAATTCCGCACTAGTAGCTACTGTAGAAAATTTTATTAGTCGATTGATCTATTCACCCCCCTCTAGATCACACATCAGCCTTCACAGGCCAGCCATCCAACCCAGCTCTAGTTCCGAGCTATCACGCCTTTCCAGGTCACCCAGCTGGCTTCAGCTCCAGTCCTCATTTCCAGTCACCATCCCAGTTTCAATTTCCAGTCCTTGTCCCAGTCCCGGTCTCTGTTGCCACGTCTTCCCAAGCCACCCAGCCAGCTCAATCCCAATTTCCCAGACACATGCGAATCACATTTTTTGGCTAATGGCATATTGCTAGCCAATACTCCACCATCCAGTTCAGGGCCAATACACCCTCCAGAATCACCTCTGCAACCCTAAACCACGTAAATTACCCCGTTCTTATGGGCCTACGTTGGTTCCCTAGTATGCAGGCTTTCATCCTCCGAGAGGATTGGCCCCCACATTTAGCCTTTTCTTTCCCCTACGACCCAGTGATCAGCCTCCAAATTCTAACATCGGGTTCTCTGAACCCGGTCCCTGTTGTCCCCTATCACTCATGCCGGTGTATCATAGAACAAACAAGCACGGCTAACGATAAGTGGTCGCCAGTTCACGCACACCACTCTATTCCATCGAAAAAGGAAGGGAACCACCCAGCAAACAAAAGATCTGGAGTTTGTCATTAATACTCTGTAAAAGGAGCCCAAGACATACCCTTAGGGAGACAAAATCCATACACTCTAGATAGCACAAACTAGAAAGGAGAGAGATACAATCAAATCTTAGGCTCGGTCCCCTCCAGCGCCGCAAGGTGTGAGTCTGCAGTCGCAAGCTCCGCCTCCAAAGTAGACAAGAGCTGAGCGCTAGCTGCGGCTGTCATCTCGACCGCCTGCCACTCAGCTCAGACGCGCTCTGCGACTGCCTGCTGCTCCTCCCAGGCCTTCCTCAAGGCCTCAGCCCGGCTCTCCACGTATCTCAATTGTGCGGCACGCTCCTGAGATGCCAACGCAAGTCACCTCGGCGTGGCTTCTCTGATCAGCTACGGCTGACACAAGCTGAGCCCGTTGCTCTTGCGCCTCTCGGATCACCGCTACCCTTCGAGCCCTCTGCTCTTGAGCCTCGCGGAGTCGCAAGTACTCAGCCCAGATCCCAGCTAACCTGGACACCCAGAGCTCGCGTGGGAAGCCAATTGCGTGGTAGCCCTGGGTGCACTCTCGCAGCCACTGCCTCAGATCCTCTGGAGAGGAAAGAGGGTCACTCTGCGAGTAGCCTCGCGCCCGCTGGAGCAGGGCGGCACTTGCGCTCATCTCTAACAGTGGCTCTGGCGGAGAAACAGATGTAGGCTACTCAACCCCTAAACCCAGGGAGAGGTCACCGGACGCGGCTAGCACTCTAGTGGAATCTGCATAGTCCCAACAAACACCAAAGGGAGTGTGCAATACATGCAAGACTTCCTTCGACAGATAAGGTGAAAACCTGAGAAAAATAGACAACTCTTGGCTCCTTACCGGGAGCAGGTCCGGCCATCCCTGTGGCGTCATCTGCTGGGGTCGGGGAGGGCAACTGCTCCTCTGCCTCGACAGCATCACCCGTTGGGGTCGGAGAGGGCAGTGATTCCTCCACTGTCCGATCGTCCCCAGCAAGCACAGGTGGGACAGGGGGCTCCTCCTGCCCGCCCTCGTCAGGAGCCAACGCGTGCCCCTCTCTAGACTCTGATGCTGCGGGCAACCCAACGATGTTAGCACTCTACCGTAAAGAGCAGACAAATAACAAATGAGGATGGGAAGAACCACCATATACCTCCAGCAGTGGTTCCTGTCGGAACCTCCCTACTAGCAGGGACCCAAGAGGATGAAGAGCTCGAGCTCGAACTCTCCCCTATTTTCATCTCTAAGCTGCCGTCATCTGGAGAGCTCGACGAAGCCTCGGACGAACCCCCGGAGGTATCCGAACCAGAAGCTCCTGCAAGCCAACAAAGCAAACGAGGTCACTACACGACCCAGCTTCATACAAGGACGACTCTCCAGCTAAGAGTTGCAAACAGGGAACTCACCGGCCGGGGCGCTCCCCTCCGAAACCTTCTCAATGTCGACGATCTCCTCGTTGCCCTCAGTTGGAACCACTCCCGTGGGCCCCTCTTCCGCCACCTCAGCCCTGTCGTGGGGTAGCTCACCCTCCTCTAGAGGCGAAGGAGCACCTGTGAACAATGCCAATAGGATCTCAGCACTAACAGACAATCAACACAAAGGGCTTACCAGAAATGGTTAAGTTCCCAGTTACATACCTAAGGGTCCCATGCTCGAAGACCCAACTAATCTCACAGTGCAGGCTGACACTACAGCTGGCGGGGAAACATGGCTTACCCCCACCAATAGCTGTGGTAACAGACTGGACGTTTCAGGCTCCCCCTCAAAGGAGGGAAGGGACACCGATGGGCCAGCACGGACTAGCTCCTGAATCATCTCCAGAGTGGCGACTGGATCCTCACCTGGCAAGTAACAGCATAAACCCAGTCAATATTTGCAGCTCAGCAATTGTACAATGGAAGGGCAATGCCCTCCGCAGCGATTCGGCACTAACCTGAGCCATCCCGGGTCGTTGCTGGCTCCTGCCCGTCAACCGACAGGGGCACCTCGCCATGCATCTCAGAGGGAGCTGTGGTCACTGATGTTCCAGCCAACTCTGCATAACACTGGCAATTATGTCAACTCTGAGAATCAAGTACAGCCATAAACACAACATGCTCGGTCTCAGAATTATTTACCTGGCTGGGCATCCTTTGAAACCTTCCATGACTCGAAATCAGAAAAGGTCTCAATATAAGGGGCAGTTTCATCCAGCAGAAAAAGGAGCCCCTCCATATCTATTTCGCAATCGACCCCATCGTCAGGTAGTGGGTCGACCTCCTAAGGTGGCGAGAAGGCCGCGATAGCCCCGGCCTCCAGCGGTGTTGTGAAAAGTAAATCCATTTGCACCAGGTTAGCCGATCATGAAGGCTGAATCAATATGAAGCAAGTAGGCTGACTCGCCAGCCTCTCTGACTCCTGTCTCTACCCGGAAGCACTTCTGTCGGGGCTGGAGGGGCCCGTCACCGTCCCCAGAAGACGTCCCCATGGAGGGGTGATCCATGTCCGCCGCAGAACCAACCAATAAACACAACCACATAAGATGCCTCAGCCATGTACCCTAGAAAACAACAAAGCGGGGGCAACAGGCTAACGAAGAGGTCTTACCTGAAGCCACAAAGGGGGTCAGCGGCAAAGGAACCAACTGCTCTGGCTTTAAGCCCACGACCCGTGCGGCCTTCGCGACCGCCTCCTTCACGTCCCTCAGGGTGTAGGTGCACTCGATGAGGGATATGAGCTCCACGTGTCACGCCTCGACACGGAAAATTAGAACGTAGCAGTTTATATCAATCATGTCAATCAGAGCGCACATTGCCACAAGAGACTAACCACCAAGCCAATAATAAAGAAACAATTAACCCAACTTTATTGATAATAATAATAAGAGAAAGTATTCGATTACACCCGACTCCTTGTGGACTTCTATCTCATTAATGGAAAATACATCAACTCTAGATAACAACTAATCCAAACTTGACATGAACATAAACTCTAATGGCTCGCTCCTGGCATCACTCATTCCCGTCGCCATCGGAACGCACGTCCTTATCAGAACTACCTGAAAAGGATTGGAAAGTAGGGGTGAGCAAAGCTCAGTAGGATTTTATATCTCTATCATCATGCATAATTAAAGTGATTAACCATTTACGAATAACATTGTAACAAAAGAGATGATAAATAAATGACAAGAGATAGATAGGAAAAAGAACATGAGCTTTCAAGTAAAGAGTAAACACAAGTATAACAAGAACTTTTCATGTCATGAAATGATAAATGGAATTGGCCATATCAAGCACGCATATCATGTCACACGGGAATTTAAAGTAATTGAGTAAAAGTGGAGATGTCATAGACCAATCACGCTAGTCATGCACTTCGGTGCAATGCCACACCTTGTCATTACAAACTCCCCGGGGCACAAGTACTTTCGGGCGCTCCTCCCAAGACCAGACTGGGCCCTTTATGATGCGTTGGCATTCAAGGTTTGGATCAAAGATCCTAGTCTAGAAATTCATCACATTAATGGCCAAGAGTCCCAAGGTTTAAGCTCACGAACTTACTTCTAAGATCAAGAGAAATTCTAGCAAAATTGGAATGACATCGAGTAGAAAGACTATGAGTCTTTGAGTAACAAAGATGTAAACAAGGATCACGCATGATCTCATAGTTCAAGGCCAAGTTTGATAACTGCTTCATGATAATAAACAAGGGAAATATAAGAACGTCGGGAATACAAGAATATCTTACCTGTGACAGTCGATAATTGGGCCGTTACAGGAACGTGACGATCGTACACAGGGCTGTTACGATGATGTGATGGTTCAATCTTGGGCCGTTACAGTACACAGACCAGTTTAATTTGAGCTGGTCCAAAAACACGATTCAAACCATGTTCATAGGTTCAGGTCTTTAGGGTACAACCTGCCCGACGTCGTGGTGGGAATCTGATGGGAATCAACACCGAGCCTGTACCTTTTTATTACATTTATGTTCTTTTAGTTTGTGTTTATATCTTTGGGAAAGTATGTACGCAAATGTAAGGCTTTATAAGCCAAGGAGTCATTCCCATGGATTGTGTGGGTTTTTATGCAATTATGCAGTAGGACCAGCAAGGGGGCCTTCAGCCCTTTCCCATTGGTCCATGTCACCATGTGGGCCGGGTCAACCGTCCTAGGTGGACATCTAGAATGGTGGGCTGGACATATGGACACATGTGTTTAAATGGGTCAACATTCTAATAGGTTGGCCACCTACCCCATTCAACTTACACATAGTCAATGGTGCGCCCCCTTCCCCTTAAATTTTTTATTAGTTTTTGTGTGATATTCACATCTCATCCCAGCCCTTCAATCCACACCCCTAGATCCAAGAGTTGAGGATGGATTTGGTTGGAATCATATATAAGCTTGTATTTTAATGAGAAAATCAATGAAAAATCAGAATTTTTGTTGAATGGCCAAGAGCTTGGTGCACCCCCAGCCCTCTCCCCTCTGGTTCCTCTCCTCCAACCTCAAGTTCTAGAGTGTTTCTACCTCCTATCCCCTCCCCTCTATCTCCGGTGATCGTCTGTGCCGCCGCCGCCGCCGTTCGTGCCGCCTTCGAGCCGCCGCGAAACCGTTCTCGGTGTTCTGTCCTGCTGGACAGAGGTCTCTTCCAGAAATTTCTGCCTTCAGCCACGGCCTCTTTGTGGTCTGAAATTTTTATGGTGTGTTCTTCCCTTGTATCCCAAGCTCCACCTAAATTTTCATGCCCAAATTCCATTGTTTAGTATTTCCCATTTTCGTGCATCTTTCATTCCTAGTTCTGTTTTGTCTCTGTCTACAGTGATAGCACCGATGTGTTTCCCACCTCCGGCCATCTTTTTGATTTGTCTAAACCCTCCCAATTTTACTGGGAGTTCTGTCCATCACCCCCTACATCCAAACATTTTCTTAATTTTTTATAAGCCTTCTATCTATTTTTAGAAATTCGTGTTCTTCCTCAGCTACAGTGTTGTCAGTCAGATCCCAGATCCGACCACCCTCCACTTCCAAAATCAGAACAAATCACCACCACCTCCAAATCCAGATCCAAAAATAGTCCTAGTTTTGTAACTTGATTTCACACAACTTTTCTGAAGACCACAACCCCAGATTCGGACGTCTATCTCACGGTCAAAGGCAATCCATAGGAAAGTTCTCTGCTGACCTGAGATTTCAGGAACTGTACAACAGCAACCTTCAAAATTCATCAATCAGAAGTACAGGCTTGATTATTTTTCTGTAATCACCTTGGGTTGAAGCCCTTCGAAGCATCTTTCCAACGGTGCTACTTTCGTCACATTCCGACGTCGGGGCTGATCGCAGCGTCCGTTCTCGCCGGAGCGCGCATCGGAAAACAGAACCGGCAGGTCCGTGGCCGGTTATTCCGACCGGTGCCGATCGGAGCCGCCCGGCCTCCGGCCGGTGAACCAGCGTGCCGCCAGCCCTGGGAACGCTTCCCTAAGTGTCCCCACTACAGCGGTGTCACTGGGTCCCACTCGACCCCTCCGGACATCACGTGGGCCCCACCGTCACTAGTTCGGGTGCTGCCGAAGAGACGCGAGAAGCCGCCCGTCAACCAGAATTCGGTCCTCCCGAGCCCGTTTGTGTAGCCCTTTACCTCCCTGCATGGAGTGGGCAGTAATTCATTTGCTGTAATATAGTGTATTAATTGTCCCGGGAGTACGAGTTTCGGTCGGGTCCGTCTTCCCCATGCCGAGCGCGTGGAGGTATCGCATTCGCTCCGTTCTCGGCATTTTGCTTACTTCATATATATTTGTTTATGCCGCCGCTAGAGAGCATGTGTAGGGATATCTAGCTCACTTTATATGTTCATTACCGCTGCTGCGAGAGAGTACGTGACCGTCCCGTGACCCGATCCGGGCACAAAAGAGAGCCGATCACCCTAGCTCATTGCCGGTTTCTCAACCGCGCACATCCGACGCTTCCCTCGTTAAGGGGCAATCACGAGCTTGTCGTGTCCGTGGTCTCGTCCCGCATCAATTTGGTATCAGAGCGAGTTGAGTCTAGGGTGTCCAAAAAAAAAGAAGTGTCATTTAAGTCTAAGTGTCTAAGTCAGTCTAGGTTGCATTTGCATCCCTTTACTCGGTATATCAAAAGGTGTTGTCCGAACGTTAGGCTACGCCTATCGGGAAGGCCGCACACTTGCGCGAGTGATCTTCGGATCAAGTAACTCCGCCACGTGCCAGGTTTTGGTTACGTCTAGGTTCATCATATTAGTGTGCATTTGCATTAGTCGGTGTTTCCTAGTCCGTGTCGTTGCATGCCCACTCGGCGAGGTACCCAATACCATCGCCCTTCCCCTATGGCTAACCCACGAGATGGCGCCTCGGGAGACTTCCACTCCCTACATGAGGCGATGATGGCCATTATGACTAGGTTGGACCAATCCGATGCTAACTTTCGGACTTTCTCCGATAATATGGATGGTCGCCTTAGAGCCATGGAGGGACGCATGGAGACCTCCGATAGGTCGGTCCAAGACCTCGTTGGGCGGTTAGATAGGATGTCACACGGGGACCCTCCTGGGGTAGGCCAAGGCCCACCCGCACCTCCTCCCGCGGTGGCCCAAGTCCAACCCGCTCCCATGGCCCAAGTCCAAGCCGCTCCCGCGGCCCAAAACCAGCCACCACAGGCTCCTCCACCCGCCCCTCCTCGGGTTCCCGAACTACCGCACCGTGACCTTGGTCTCGAGGACTATGGGTCCGATAATGCCTATGAGGGGTATGGTCAACACCGTCGTGGTTTTCAGCCACAACGAGATGAGGATGATGATAGGGTCCTTAAGACCGTGCGAGCGGACCCTCCCTCTTTTTACGGGTCTTTGGATCTGAAAGTCTACCTAGATTGGGAGTTCGGCATGGACCGTTATTTTGAGTGGTATGATATGTCGGAGCGCCGAAGGGTCCGATTTGCCACCATGAAGCTCATGAGGCAGGCGCAAACCTATTGGAAGAATGTGGAGAGCCTGCTACTTCAGCGGCTAGTGTTAGGATCGGTGCAAGGATTCAGAGGGGGGGTGAATGAATCCCACCCTTAAAAACTTTTCGCTAAATAAAAGACTCGAACACTATCCAGGCAGAACAAGCAATCTGACAACAAGTTGAATATTCTTTAAACAAAAGAGCAAATATGTAACTGGCGCCCAAATAACCAACTAGCGGAAGCAACACAGATATAAATGAGAATGCAATATAACTTGTGAAGTAGATAGGAGATATGGAGCAACCAACCACTGCACAGAGATTTTTAGGTGGTTCGGTCCACGGACCTACATCCACCCCACACTCAAACAGAGTGTGGCTTCACTAACAGCTAGGTAACACAGCTTGCCTACAGACGTTGATATACAGCTTACCCAGGGGAACAACCTCCCCTCTTCCTCCTACACGGAGGGAACCTCTAGCAACCCACGGTCACTAGAAACCAGAGACTCACGTCTCTCTTCCTCTATACCAAGAGGGAACCCCACTAGTAGCATCCCCGCTACCAGTGAACCAGCCAGTCGCACTCTGCTACCAGCAATCCACCAGAGGCCTAGCCTCTCTTCCTCCTAGCCCGGAGGGAACCCACAAGCAGCCCCCCTGTTGCTTGCAAACCGGAGATCAGATCTCCCTTCTCCTGACCCACCAGGAGGAACCCGACCTCAGTCCAGAGGATCGGAAAAACTCAGTAAATCAGATCGAATAAAAGGAAAAATAAGGAACGAAAATAACACAGCAAACACAAGCTATAAAAGAAGGAACATCAGATGTGGCTCCCATGGAGCTGACTGACCTGGATTTGATCCACGGTCCAGTAGACAAATCTTCAGTAACTTTCTTCCTTTTTCTCCACAACCTCTCTCTCTCTCTCTCTATCTCTCTTTCTTTCTCTTCTGCTCTCCTTTTCTCTCACGTTGTTCTCTCCTTCTTCTCTTCAACTCTTTTTCTTCTTGCCGGCTCACTCTTCTTCTATTTCTTCTTCTTCTCTTTTTCTTCTTCTTCTCTTCTGGCCTATCTCTCTCGAGTTCTCTTTCTGCTCTCAGATGGCCTCTTTTGCTTTTACTTCTTCCTTGGAGTGAGCTGTTCTTTTTCTGAAGACGAAAAAGGATTTATATACCAATAACAGGGGCTCCGGAGGATAGGGCAGAGACGCCCTAGAGAGCTTCGATGGGTTGGTCCACGTGGTGAAGTAGCAGGCCCCAGCTTCCATGTGTCTGACTGCTGGCACGTCCTTTGTTATAGGATCACGTGCCCTTTCATAATTGGGGTCTCCTTGTACTGCATCGAACTATTCTAGTAATTTACCACACTTACTGTTTCTGGACACTGACCGCGTTGACGCACTGGCATCACTGTGTCTACTCTTTGCTTGTACACATTTGAATTTGCCCCACTGCGTCGACCCTGCTGTGGATAGCGTTGACGCGTTGAAGACAGCCAGAGATAAGTCACCCCCTTCTTGAACTGCTACGTCGACGCTGCCAGTTGGTGGCGTTGACGCACGAACATGTACATTAAGGCCTGTCTTGCCTTGTATATTGGCGTCTCTTAAGCTGCTGCGTCGACACTGCTCAATTGTGGCGTTGACGCAGTGGAATAGCCTGTGAAAGTGAATGCTCCTTTAACTGCTGCGTCTACGCTGCTCCATTGTGGCGTTGACGCAGTGGAAGATATCGTGAAGGCTTCGTCAACTGATGCGTGGACGCTTTAAGCTCCCAGCGTTAACCCTGTTCCCTTCAGCAACAAGAATGAAGTCATAAGATCTAAGTATGTACATTGTAGTGTATATACTTCGAAAGAACCAGTCTAATGTATATACTTCAAGAACTCTAGACAACGGACGCTGTACAGACTTCAGATGTTTTGAACGCTTGAGCGATGTATAGACTCTGAATCGATAAGGCAGGCTATACAGACTATAAGAAGGTTGAAGCATTGTGTAGACTTGATGAAGATTGAGACCGTTGTACAGACATGGGGTTCAGCTGAGGATGTATGGACTTTGACGAAGTGAAGCAGTGTACAGACTTTGAATCAAACCGATGTATAGACTTGAAAGGGTATGGAGTGTATAGACTTGAAGTCTGAAGACGATGTATAGACTTGGTGAAACAAAGTCCAGTGTATAGACTTGGTGAACTGACTCCAATGTACAGAATTGCAAAGGTGAGCTACAGTGCCAATGTGTAGACTTCACACTGTACAGACTTTCCAAAGAGAACGTAACGCTGTACAGACTTGAGGCTTTGAACGTTGAAGGCACAAGACGATGTACAGACTCAGATTCTAGACCAGTGGCTGTACAGACTTGAGAGAGGACCAATGTATGGACTTCAGGTGAAGATCAGTGTATGAACTTGTGAGCAACCGATGAATGAACTGAGGGGTCGACCCATCAGCACAAGGGGTCGACACACCACAGACCAGACCAATGAATAAATGCAGCAAAATTAAAGAGGCACCAAGCGTCAACGCATTGCCCAAACAGCGTGGACGCAGCAGATCAAATATTTCTTACTGCTACCTCTGAAGTGCCTTGGCAGCGTCGACGCTGCAGTTCGATGGGTCGACGCTGCAGTATCAAACTGCAGTCTTAAGAGCAACAGTAACATGACATAACATAATCAATTATGCAATGCCATATCAGAACTTATGAAGAACTGCATTATGATCAGAGAATGACTGAATAATAGCATGATGACACACACAGCAAGATGACTCACAGTGAATAACTCACTTCAAAAGCCAATCATCAAAACCACCATTAAAACCATCATCAAAACCACAGGGGCACAATAATCTCCCCCCTTTTGATGATGGCAACACTTTCAACACATTAAGTCATTCTGATGATGTGAGGCATTCTGATGACTCAAATTATTCTCCCCCTTTGACTTCATCAAAAAGAAAATAATTTGAGAAATTAAGGCATGTATAAAAATTCAGTCAATTTCTCCCTTTTGCAAGAACATAATTCTCCCCCTTTAAGAGTTTCAGCAAAAAGCCATTATTTAGAGATGATCAAAAGAAGCCAGCATGCAACGATTGAATGAAAATCTACCCCTTTTTGGCAAACAATCTCCCTCATTTGGTATAATCAAGATGAACCATGGGAAGGGGTATGAATGTAGATGCAGATACCAGAAATATGAATGCAAGAGCACAATTCTCCTCCTTCTATGCAGCATGATGCATATGACAAGGAGGCTCCCCCTCAATAAATGGAACCTTATGAAATGAATGAGAAGGAGACCACAGGGGCAAATATGGAGAAGTTCAGGTCAATGAGCAGAAGAGGTTCAATTAGCAGATTTTTAAAGAAGCTCCAATCTCAGAAAAAATTCAGTCAGATTTTCAGAGAGATATCAATCTCATAAATCCAAAACATAAGTTTTTCAAAGTCTTCCATTATAAGGGCTTATGAATGAGCTTTATTGAACAGCATGGTTTAAACATGATGTATGTAGAGTTTATCAATAAAATTCTGTATTGATATCTAAAACCATGGTTTAATAAAAATGAACCAAGCCCTCATATTTATCTTGATAAAACTCCCTTTCTCTTACATAATCAAATTTATTGACTTCTTTCGGAATTACATGCATCAGTATTGAAATCAAGCAGTTATGAAGTCATATGATTTTGTCTAGGGTTGTAGCAATTTGATTTTAGCATCAATATTCAGATACTTCAATTCGTTCAACAATTTTCATGCTACAAAATTTTACGAGCACTCTAGTTCTGTGCACACCTTGTAACTAGAGGATATACCTTGATCAGAGGCCAATATCCCTAAGCGCTTAGTGTGACTAACCGTCATACTTTATATGAATAGAGATAGCATTTACACATCATGACACACTACAAATCATTTCTTGATGAGTGAGTTGTATTTCTCAGTGTGCATGCCATTGCTCTGCCTGAAATTCTATTATTCTTAATCAGAGTTAACTATAGTACCTCATGACACAGTCCTTTGGACATGTGTTTCTCAGTGACCAAGGTCATTGCTCTGACAGAAAATACCCTTTAGACATTTCAGAAAGATTCATTTCTTCAAATCAATAACAATTTCATGTACTGTTGACAGCTAAAATATGAACAAAGATAAAGATGGGACCAGACCAGCAACGAAGACTGGAAGATGCCTGCAAAGTCAGGATTGAGGGAGGATCCTCACCACCAACCAATTGCCCGGCTAGGACCATCTCAGGCCTGGCTAATGTCCGGTGTTATCGTCATCATTCAGATGGCAATACTGATGAAATCCCAGCCTGCTGACTGATGAAATCTTAAGATGATCTCAACAAGGTTATGTCACCAATACAGGGCCTTCTCTGGTTCTGATGAATATCAATTTAAAGGTTTAAGAGAGGCCAAGGCACGTGCGAAGCTTAAAAGCCCTAAACGGGCCGGCCAAATGGGCTTCCGAGTGTGGCGCCGAGAACCTCAACAGGAGGCCACTTGGCGCGCCGGGAGCTATTGCGAACGAATGAGGCACGCCGATTACCATCTGCCGAGATGCAAGAAGAGGAGGAGTCTATATAAACCCATTCCTTCGAAGACATCGGCGGACAGACAGAAAAGAAAAAAAGAAAGAGGCAAAGAAAAAAGAGCGAAGAGATATCCAGAAAGAAAAGAGATAGGAAAAGAAAGGGAGAGAGTCTCCGTCGAAAGGAGAAGCAGAAGAAAGAAGGAAGAGAGGCTCCATGTGGGCTGATAGGGGGAGGGAGAGGAGTCAATGCTCCACCCTCCCCCCCCCCCATGTTCGATGTTTCTTTTTCTTTCTTTTTCCCTTTACTTATTCCCCGTATGTAATGGTAGAGATCTTGATGTTTAGATTGTTCATACGATTCTCTCCCTTCTTCTCCTCTGTGTGTTTCTTGGCTTCAGTTATGAAGTCGATGTAAGTGAAGGTGAGATGAATAAATGCAATGGCCGTGATGGATTTCAGGCGATACTATCTTCTTTTGTCTCCATGTGTATGCATACTGTTT
Source organism: Amorphophallus konjac (assembly GCA_022559845.1). NCBI lineage: Eukaryota > Viridiplantae > Streptophyta > Magnoliopsida > Alismatales > Araceae > Amorphophallus > Amorphophallus konjac. The sequence continues at coordinate 128,091,935 of CM040129.1, forward strand.
GTATGAATGCCCCATGGGCAAAATGACTCAGGCTTCGGAGTCAGGTCTGTTCTTCGAACAGGGACGAAGGTAGAACCCCCACCCTTGTTCAATGGGTTGCTGGGTTCTATTCTCTTCTCTCTTCCCGCTTCAATAGCATGCCTTCCGTATGTATTTGAGTCTGTTCCTCAAGCCCCTTGTGCTGTCCGGGAACCAGAGACATTAATCTCTTGGTTCCCTGGCCCGCCGGCTATAAATGATGCATTTGAACCCGTAGACGAATGCTACCCTGGATCCCCATTCCAATCGTTGAATGATTAGGGTATGAGGTCTCAGCATCAAGGGTTCTCTCGTTGCAGATCTGCTTCCCAGATGATACCATGCTAGTCCGGGGGATCAGAGACAGCCATCTCTTGACTCCCCCAGACGTCTGGCAGTATACAGATAAAGGCTACTCAGCCCCGATGATGGTCTCTCCTCCTCCTGATGATCTGGCCTCTCAGATCCCTTGGCATCCTTCTAGCAGAGGTGTTCGTGAAATCTCATCATACACCCCCGATTCGGCCTCAATCTGAGCCATAAAACCCAGAAATCCCAGGAACAGAGTACCGTAGCATCTCTGAAAACCCTGAAATTCTCCCACATTCCACCTTCTCGGCGTGCAAGTTTCCCCACCGAGAACTGTAAGGCCGAGAGGCCTTCCTCTCTTGCTAAACGACAAAGCCTCTCCTTGTGAAGAAAACCACAGCCCACAGCCTCCCGGCGCCAGGCTCCCGGCGCGGCCATGAGCGCGCCGGGAAGCCTTGTGCCGAGAGTCCCCCTCCCAAGGCCGAGAAGCCCTCTCCATCCACCAAATACCAGGCCGAGAACCCCCTTGGCCAGCCAAATGACCGCGCCGAGAGCCCCTTGGCCAGCCCAAGGGCCAGGTCGAGAGCCCCCCTTTTGGCCACTTCATAGCGCGCCGAGAAGCCCCCCTATAGCCCACGCCGAGAAGGCCACAAACCCCATGCCGAGAGCCCAAGGACCAGGCCGAGATCCCCCCTTTGTCCACCAAATGCTCATGCCGATACCCCTGCTTCGGCCAATGAAACCCAGACCAAGGTTCATCTCTGCACTATTATACTTCAACTCTTTAACCTCCCCATACATCTGTCAAGAGGATGCTTGGAGATCATCAGATACACCCTGAGGAGATACAGCAATGGGGAAAACCTCCCCTACATTCCTATGTCCCGAATTGGATTCGCATGCAACCCCGCGGGTTCGGTGGACCCTATCTTTACAAGGGTTTCGTCGGTCTCCAAGAAGGAGAATAGTGACCGACGCCAGAGGCATGGATAGTCTCTTCGAGCCTTAGTGCTCACTCATTTTCTGGCTTTCATCCCGGCACTCCGTGGATGTCAGCCTATATCATCCCTTGCCAGATGCTAAGTCTAGGGGAGGTGCTGCCAAAATTCCCCCAGGATGATGAAAGCTAATATTAAGCTGCCCCCGGGAACCTTTGCGCTCTTGAACTGCATTGATAACCTACTCAAATGTTGTTACTGAATCTTAAATCCGAATTTTGTTCTGGGGGCTCCGTCCCCGGAAACCCCCGCAAGGGGCGCTGCCCCCTTGACCCCCGCGACCTGACCGGGCAGGTCGATCCCCGCGACCTGACCGCGTAGGTCGATCCGCGTGCGAGGGCGCAACATTGAGCGTTCGCTCACTTTCCGTCGTCCCGCATCGGGTTCATGAATAACTCCTTTAGCTCGGGAGGGCTCTGCCACTGCATGAGTTCCACCGGCTTCTACAGGGAATACCAAACATTGCCCCATGGCAAATATGCGATTCGGGAAGTTCAACACTTCTCTCTCTCTTGGCTTTCATCCCGACACTCCGTGGGTGACAGCCTATTTCCCCCTGGGCATAACCCAGATAAAGGGAAGATGCTGATCGATGTTTTAAACTTCGTCACGGTCGCGGCTCAGGCTACCTGTGATTGAGATCCTCCTTCCCCCCTTAACCCCGGGCTTTGAACCGCTGACTTAACGATATCATCCGTTTCTACGGTTGGTGTCATTATCTTGCCCGCCTTTCTGGCTTCGGTATGAAGTTCCATTTCCGCACATGAATATACGTTTGCCTCTCGAGGCCTCCTACTTTTAGCGTTTAATCAAGGGTTGTCCTTCCTTGGAAGGACGTAATTAACGTCATAGCGTTCATGGTATGACGGACTTCGGGTCCTGACTCGGACTTCACAATCGACTGACCATGTCAGATCGAGCGCACAATAAAACTGTCACTTCGGTGACTGGCACGCCAATAAATAAACAAAATAAATATAAAGATATCATAAAAATCCGCGTCAAACATGTACTTAACCAAATAAAGTCATGTATTCAATAATGTAGATTTCAGAAGATTTTACAAGACACAGCATGAAACAGATGGTTAAGGTTTATTAAACATGCTTCAGATATTTTTAAGAGATTTTAAAGCCAAACTCATTGAATACATTAAACTTAAACCACATGAGTTATTTCAGTCATTCATAAAAACGTATAATAGAATATTTCTAGTTCAAGAATTTTCAGATTTATGATCGAGATAGCTCCATTGAAATCTTCATGAAAGACTGATGGAATTCTGAAGCCAAATGATATCAATTGATAAGAGAGATTTCGAGGCTCAATGATTTCTGATATTATCAAGGTTTGTCAACTAAGATCAATGATGAAAGGTATGCAATGAATTCTCACAAGAGTATGCATTTGACAACCTATATGCAATGCATTGACTCCCCCTCACAATATGCATTCAAACACTCTTTTTGGCATTTTCAATGAAATGAAATGCAATGCACTATATGTATGCAAAAACACATGCAACTAACTCCCCCTGAAACCATGCAATGTTTGCCATGAGAAACTGAACATGTGATTCCAAATGATATAGTGACTTGTGCACATTCAGACTGTCCTATTCAGCAAAGTGACCCATGGTACTAGGCGGAGCACTTGGTCTAAAAGACCACTTCACACATAGTAGGAACCTCCAGACAGATTTCCCTGCCTTTTGGTACCTTACCATTTATATACCATTGAGGTAATGCATGATAATTCAACATGGGTAGCATGCATGGATCAAATTTCAGCTAATCAGATTTTTTAGAATGCAATGGACAGATTTTCAATGAACTATGCAATAGACAAATTTCAAGCCACATTCATAAGCAGTTCAAATTTTTCCAAAAAATTTGGAATGCAATTTGTTTTTCAGAGGTTATGCATTTCAACAATTATCAAACAACTACAAATGGCAGATATGCAAGAATTTCAAACTAGGAGATGCAGAGAAATTACCTGAAAATTTCAGAAGGGGTTTTTCTTTGAGTGCCTTGGTTTATTTCCCCCTTTTATTCCTCAGCTTCCAAGGCACACCTGTAACAGACACATCATTTTGATGTAATAGGTACCCAAGAAACCTTGGGTCCTGGTTTAGCAGCGACACTCCTAGCAGGTTTTCTCAACATATTTTTCGCATGTTTACCATCACAACACATGATATGACAATTATACATGGAATGCCCTACCTGCCTACAATGATAACAAGAAATAACAGATTTCATGTTCTCCTTATATACATCAGCATTGGCGTGAACATGGTGTGAGTGAACATGATTAATTCTGTTATTGACATGAGAATTTTTCTTTTCATAACCGGCCAGCCAACAGTTAACAGCTCTGTGGCCTAGCTTTCCACATTCAAAACATACAGTGTGTTTGCTTCTAGAACCAAACTTCTTTCTATCAACAATGTTTTTATTAACAGGGAAATTAACAAATCCAGAGTTAGTTTTCTTTCCCTGAGCATGCCAGCAGAACGCAGCAATGTGACCAAACTTCCCACAGCAATAGCATTGAATTTTCTTTTCCTGATCAGTAGAATGTTTCCTAAGATGATTTCTAGGATACTTTCTAACAGCATTTCTTTCATCATTTATCAATGCTACACAGTTATGCATAATATGGCAAACTTTCCCACAATAGTGACATGTTATAGCCTTTTTATTCACATTCACTTGTTTGACAAGATTGATATTCTCATGAGAGTGTGAATGTGTGTGTGAGCAGTGAGCAGCATGCACATGTAAATCAGAGACATATTTGGACTTATCCAAATCAGCATTTTTCTTTTGTTCTTGAGTCTTTTTCTGTTTCTTATCTGAATTTTCAGCCTTCTTAGCAGTGAATTGAAAAATAGAAGAACTAGATTGATTAGCTTGTTCAGAGCTTTTCACGAATACAGTTGACTTCTTCTTTTCATTCACTTTCTTATTAACATGCACATACCCAAGTCCTTCTTTCTAAAAATTCACTTTAGAACCAAGCAGCTTATTCAAATTGTCTTTTCCTTTAACGAATTTTGACAAGGAATTTTTCAGATCTTCAATCTCAGAATTCAATGAAGCAATACTCACTTCATACTTGGATAGCTCAGATTCACAAACAATCAGCTGTTGTTGCAAAGCATCATTCAGGTTCTTCAGAGTTTCATTCTCTTGTTGAACCATTATTTCAATGTTGTTCTCATTTTCCTTCACAACAATTTTTCCTTTTTCAATTGACAACCATCTTTCAGAGAAGACAGTATTAAGAACCATTAGCTTTTTATTTTGATCTTTCAAGTAGGCATTTTCTTCTTTCAGACTTCTGACTTCAGAATTTTTCTCTTTTCTTAATTTTCTCTTTTCTGATTTAACTCTTTCATATTTTTCCAGTAGATGCTCATGCATGACAACTAAATCATCATGACTCATATCCTCGGTCTCAGAGTTTACCTGGGATGAGGACTCATCTGATTGATCACTCCTTCTTGCCATGAGACATTCTTCTTCCTTTCCATTGTGGATGCGAAGCAATTCATCCAATATTGCCTTTGCCGAGCTACAACCTGAGAAGGAGGAAAAATCATCAGAACCGATTGCAGCCTTCATTAGATTTAGAGCTCTCACATTATCATCATTTTTCAACTTGTGAACATGAGTCCACTTGGACTTATCCTTAGGAAGTTCATGTGGACTGTGAGAGATAACCTTCCACAATTGTGGATTAATAGAGTTAACATGCTTGTGCATACGATATAGCCAGAATTTAATATTTGAACTACTGAATAGTGGAGGATGAGACATGAGAACATAACAGTTAATGCAACAGGAATATTGATGCACTAAAAATAAATTAGCACCAAAAACTGCAAGATCGGATCTGCAGGTCACTGGACCTTGTATGCAGACACCTCTCTGATACCAATTGTTAGGATCGGTGCAAGGATTCAGAGGGGGGGTGAATGAATCCCACCCTTAAAAACTTTTCGCTAAATAAAAGACTCGAACACTATCCAGGCAGAACAAGCAATCTGATAACAAGTTGAATATTCTTTTAAACAAAAGAGCAAATATGTAAATGGCGCCCAAATAACCAACTAGCGGAAGCAGCACAGATATAAATGAGAATGCAATATAACCTGTGAAGTAGATAGGAGATATGGAGCAACCAACCACTGCACAGAGATTTTTAGGTGGTTCGGTCCACGGACCTACATCCACCCCACACTCAAACCGAGTGTGGCTTCACTAACAGCTGGGTAACACAGCTTGCCTACAGACGCTGATACACAGCTTACCCAGGGGAACAACCTCCCCTCTTCCTCCTACACGGAGGGAACCTCTAGCAACCCACGGTCACTAGAAACCAGAGACTCACGTCTCTCTTCCTCTATACCAAGAGGGAACCCCACTAGTAGCAGCCCCGCTACCAGTGAACCAGCCAGTAGCACTCTGCTACCAGCAATCCACCAGAGGCCTAGCCTCTCTTCCTTCTAGCCCAGAGGGAACCCACAAGTAGCCCCCCTGCTGCTTGCAAACCGGAGATCAGATCTCCCTTCTCCTGACCCACCAGGAGGAACCCGACCTCAGTCCAGAGGATCGAAAGAACTCAGTAAATCAGATCGAATAAAAGAAAAAATAAGGAACGAAAATAACACAGCAAACACAAGCTGTAAAAGAAGGAACATCAGATGTGGCTCCCATGGAGCTGACTGGCCTAGATTTGATCCACGGTCCAGTAGACAGATCTTCAGTAACTTTCTTCCTTTTTCTCCACAACCTCTCTCTCTCTCTATCTCTCTTTCTTTCTCTTCTGCTCTCCTTTTCTCTCACACTGTTCTCTCCTTCTTCTCTTCAACTCTTTTTCTTCTTACCGGCTCACTCTTCTTCTATTTCTTCTTCTTCTCTTTTTCTTCTTCTTCTCTTCTGGCCTATCTCTCTCGAGTTCTCTTTCTGCTCTCAGATGGCCTCTTTTGCGTTTACTTCTTCCTTGGAGTGAGCTGTTCTTTTTCTGAAGACGAAGAAGGATTTATATACCAATAACAGGGGCTCCGGAGGATAGGGCAGAGACGCCCTAGAGAGCTTCGATGGGTTGGTCCACGTGGTGAAGTAGCAGGCCCCAGCTTCCACGTGTCTGACTGCTGGCACGTCCTTTGTTATAGGATCACGTGCCCTTTCATAATTGGGGTCTCCTTGTACTACATCGAACTATTCTAGTAATTTACCACGCTTACTGTTTCTGGAGACTGACCGCGTTGACGCACTGGCATCACTGCGTCTACTCTTTGCTTGTACACATTTGAATTTGCCCCACTGCGTCGACCCTGCTATGGATAGCGTTGACGCGTTGAAGACAGCCAGAGATAAGTCGCCCCCTTCTTGAACTGCTGCGTCGATGCTGCCAGTTGGTGGCGTTGATGCACGAACATGTACATTAAGGCCTGTCTTGCCTTGTATATTGGCGTCTCTTAAGCCGCTGCGTCGACGCTGCTCAATTGTGGCGTTGACGTAGTGGAATAGCCTGTGAAAGTGAATGCTCCTTTAATTGCTGCGTCGACGCTGCTCCATTGTGGCCTTGACGCAGTGGAAGATATCATGAAGGCTTTGTCAACTGATGCGTGGACGCTTTAAGCTCCCAGCGTCGACCCTGTTCCCTTCAGCAACAAGAATGAAGTCATAAGATCTAAGTATGTACATTGTAGTGTATATACTTCGAAAGAACTAGTCCAATGTATATACTTCAAGAACTCTAGACAACGGACGCTGTACAGACTTCAGATGCTTTGAACGCTTGAGCGATGTATAGACTCTGAATCGATAAGGCAGGCTGTACAGACTATAAGAAGGTTGAATCACTGTGCAGACTTGATGAAGATTGAGACCGTGGTACAGACATGGGGTTTAGCTTAGGATGTATGGACTTTGACGAAGTGAAGCAGTGTACAGACTTTGAATCAAATCGATGTATAGACTTGAAAGGGTATGGAGTGTATAGACTTGAAGTCTGAAGACGATGTATAGACTTGGTGAAACAAAGTCCAGTGTATAGACTAGGTGAACTAACTCCAATGTACAGACTTGCAAAAGAGAGCTACAGTGCCAATGTGTAGACTTCACGCTGTACAGACATTCCAAAGAGAACGTAACGCTGTACAGACTTGAGGCTTTGAACGTTGAAGGCACAAGACGATGTACAGACTCAGATTCTAGACCAGTGGCTGTACAGACTTGAGAGAGGACCAATGTATGGACTTCAGGTGAAGATCAGTGTATGGACTTGTGAGCAACTGATGAATGAACTGAGGGGTCGACCCATCAGCACAAGGGGTTGACGCACCATAGACCAGACCAATGAATAAATGCAGCAAAATTAAAGAGGCACCAAGCGTCAACGCATTGCCCAAACAGCGTGGACGCAGTAGATCAAATATTTCTTACTGCTACCTCTGAAGTGCCTTGGCAGCGTCGACGCTGCAGTTCGATGGGTCGACGCTGCAGTATCAAACTGCAGTCTTAAGAGCAACAGTAACATGACAGAACATAATCAATTATGCAATGCCATATCAGAACTTATGAAGAATTGCATTATGATCAGAGAATGACTGAATAATAGCATGATGACACACACAGCAAGATGACTCACAGTGAATAACTCACTTCAAAAGCCAATCATCAAAACCACCATTAAAACCATCATCAAAACCACAGGGGCACAACAGCTAGAACCCCCGATTGACACATGGGCCGAGATGAAGAATAAACTTCGGCAAAAGTACCTTCCTCCCACATACCGCCAGCGACTCATCGATAGATGGCAAAGTCTTAGCCAAGGAGACCGATCAGTCTCCGAATACATCGCTGAATTTGATGAGTACTTTCTACGATGTGGTGTCACGGAGGAGAGTACCATGCCCGTTTCCCACTTTCGACATGGTTTGCGGCCACACTATCAGTATGAGCTTTTCCACCGCAATGCCAAGACGTTGGAAGAGGCATACCAGGTTGCTCTCGAGTTAGAGCAATTCGAGGGAGAGTTTGACTCTAGTCATCGGTTGGGCCCCACCCCTCTCCGTAGCACCGAGCCCCGTCACTCTATAGGCCCACATCCTCGGCCTCCCATGGCTCGACCTCAGGAGCCCACCCGTCAGGAGCACTTTGCTCCTCGACCTCGCCCTCCTCCACACCGGGACATATTTCCACCCCAACCACCGGCACCCGTTGCCCGTCCCCCGGCTCCTATAGCCCGTCCTCTGGCACCGGCCCCCCCTCCACTATTGTCCAAGGCACCTACACCTCCCCCATTGTTGCCTACACCCCCTACCCGACGGGATGATAAGGGTAAGGCCCCTTTTATAGGAGAGAGTAGTCGGTCGAGAGTGCAGTGTTTCCACTGTCATGGATTTGGCCACTTTGCCAACGAGTGTCCCGCTCGCGCCACCCTAGCCTTAGGTGTTGGAGAGCCCGCACCTCCCGAGCTTGAGTGTGTCAATTATGAGGTCGATGACGCACTAGCCGATGAGTACTATGCCTTGGGGGGAGAGTTGGATGGCTCACCCACCGCCCAGGATGTCGCCACCTAGTGGGCTTGGGTCACCATCTTAGTCTAGGGTCATATATGAGTCGGTGTGTTTTCCTTGTGTGGTTTGTTTGCATGGTTTGTGTGTCGTTTGTTTATCTGCATGCGTCTTGTGTAAGCTCGTTGTCGTTCTCTTATGAGTAAGAGGCGAGTGGACTCACTTTATGAGTATGGGATCGGTTCCACATCCATACCCGGATCAGTCACTTATAGGGACTCAGCGGTGATTCCTAGTGAGTCTTTGAGCTGCTCCCTTCCTTTTTGAGAGTGCCCCACCCGGAGTGTCCACCTCTAGCCCATAGCAGCTTGTGCATAACGAGTATATATGGAATGAGCAGGTGACGGTCACTTGGAGTGGAGCATACCCGCGCTACTTGGCACGGTGACGGATCCGCCGGAGTACTCGAGCATCCCTACCCCTACTTGACGGGGTCGAGTTCCTCCCACCCGGGGAGAGTTGATGGGAATCAACACCGAGCATGTACCTTTTTATTACATTTATGTCCTTTTAGTTTGTGTTTATATCCTTGGGAAAGTATGTACGCAAATGTAAGGCTTTATAAGCCAAGGAGTCATTCCCATGGATTGTGTGGGTTTTTATGCAATTATGCAGTAGGACCAGCAAGGGGGCCCTCAGCCCTTTCCCATTGGTCCATGTCACCATGTGGGCCTGGTCAACCGTCCTAGGTGGACATCTAGAATGGTGGGCTGGTCATATCGACACATGTGTTTAAATGGGTCAACATTCTAATAGGTTGGCCACCTACCCCATTCAACTTACACATAGTCAATGGTGCGCCCCCTTCCCCTTGAATTTTTTATTAGTTTTTGTGTGATATTCACACCTCATCCCAACCCTTCAATCCACACCCCTAGATCCAAGAGTTGAGGATGGATTTGGTTGGAATCATATATAAGCTTGTATTTTTATGAGAAAATCAATGAAAAATCAGAATTTTTGTTGAATGGCCAAGAGCTTGGTGCGCCCCCAGCCCTCTCCCCTCTGGTTCCTCTCCTCCAACCTCAAGTTCTAGAGTGTTTCTACCTCCTATCCCCTCCCCTCTATCTCCGGTGATCGTCTGTGCTGCCGCCGCCGCCGTTCGTGCCGCCTTCGAGCCGCCGCGAAACCGTTCTCGGTGTTCTGTCCTGCTGGACAGAGGTCTCTTCCTGAAATTTCTGCTTTCAGCCATGGCCTCTTCGTGGTCTGCAATTTTTATGGTGTGTTCTTCCCTTGTATCCCAAGCTCCACCTGACTTTTCATGCCCAAATTCTATCGTTTAGTATTTTCCCATTTTCATGCATCTTTCATTCCTAGTTCTGTTTTGTCTCTGTCTACAGTGATAGCACCCCCGTGTTTCCCACCTCCGGCCATCTTTTTGATTTGTCCAAACCCTCCCAGTTTTACTGGGAGTTCTGTCTATCACCCCCTACATCCAAACATTTTCTTAATTTTTTATCAGTCTTCTATCTATTTTTAGAAATTCGTGTTCTTCCTTAGCTACAGTGTTGTTAGTCAGATCCCAGATCCGACCACCCTCCACTTCCAAAATCAGAACAAATCACCACCACCTCCAAATCTAGATCCACAAATAGTCCTGGTTTCATAACTTGATTTCCCACAACGTTTCAGAAGAACACAACTCCCGATTCGGACGTCTACCTCACGGTCAAAGGCAATCCACAGGAAAGTTCTCTGCTGACCTGAGATTTTAGGAACTGTACAACAGCAACCTTCAAAATTCGCCAATCAGAAGTACAGGCTTAATTATTTTTCTGTAATCACCTTGGGTTGAAGCCCTTCGAAGCATCTTTCCAACGGCGCCAGTTTCGTCACATTCCGACGTCGGGGCTGATCGCAGCGTCCGTTCTCGCCGGAGCGCGCGCCGAAAAACAGAACCGGCAGGTCCGTGGCCGGTTATTCCGACCGGTGCCGATCGGAGCCTCCGGCCGGCGAACCAGCGTGCTGCCAACCCTGGGAACGCTTCTCTAAGTGTCCCCACTACAGTGGTGTCACCGGGTCCCACTCGACCCCTCCGGACAGCACGTGGGCCCCACCGTCACTAGTTCGGGTGCTGCCGAAGAGACGCGAGAAGCCGCCCGTCAACCCAAATTCGGTCCTCCCGGGCCCGTTTGTGTAGCCCTTTACCACCCTGCGTGGAGTGGGCAGTAATTCATTTGCAGTAATATGGTGTATTAATTGTCCCCGGAGTACGAGTTTCGGCCAAGTCCGTCTTCCCCACGCCGAGCGCGTGGAGGTATCGCATTCGCTCCCTTCTCGGTATTTTGCTTACTTCATATATATTTGTTTATGCCGCCGCTAGAGAGCATGTGTAGGGATATCTAGCTCGCTTTATATGTTCATTAAGGCTGCTGCGAGAGAGTACGTGACCGTCCCGTGACCCGATCCGGACACAAAAGAGAGCCGATCACCCTAGCTCATTGCCGGTTTCTCAACCGCGCACATCCGACGCTTCCCTCGTTAAGGGGCAATCACGAGCTTGTCGTGTCCGTGGTCTCATCCCGCATCAGAATCCCAGGCTCACGGGGTCTTATGGAGGTCTCATAATGGTGGTCCTAGTCCGACGGAAGGAATATCCGGCGGAGAGTCCCATCTATTACAAGAATTGAGGCTAATAAACACGAAAACCAAGATGATGCGGTCAGTCAATCCCACCGGAGTGGCATGACTGTCAAACAATAATGCTACGATCAAATATATATCTTACATAATTCAGAATTTATACAAGTATTAACTAAGGGTTTTTATCAAATTCTTCATGATCATTAAACTTAGGATTTTCTAAACATCTTTCATGTAGAACAATGAAAAATTAAGGTTTATGATCATAATACAATATTAACATCACGTTCTGCCTTGTTTATAAGTCAAGATATCTTACTAACATAGCAAGTTTCTGGTTTTAAGAACGCATAAACAAAGTTTAAAAACACTGTCAGGAGAACGTGACGGTCTAATGAAGGGGCATTACAAGCATGTAACGGTCTATAGTAGGCGCGTTACGTACCAGAAAATAAATAGATTAAATTTTCAGGAAATTTAAAACACAGGGGCATGTGACGGTCTGTCGTAGGGTCGGCAGGCTCAGGTGACGGTCTATCGAGCGGCCGTTAGGTTGTAACAGCTTCTGAAAGATGCGTCACATGACCTGGAAACCCGCCAACGATGAACTTCAACATGTTACATTAAAACTTCGATTGCTCATGATAGAATGAATAAGAATTAGAGAAAATACTACCATTCGAAAGAGCATAAAATTTCGTATAAATTAGCATGCTTTGATTTAGATTTAACACAACAAGATTAAATCTTTAACTAATAATCATGAAAGTTGTCCTTTTGATACACCTCAGAGTAAAACGTAAAATTTGAACAACATGATGAACGAAAATTGGGCACTTAGGTATCAAAAGAAAGAGCTCATGGAGACGCACAAGATGGTATTATTAGTTTTCTATTTGACCTGAGAGACACCTACCTTTGCTTGAAGGAAAGAAGGATGAAGAAGAGGGGTCACCGGAACCCTAGGTACCGCTCCAAGAACGCCCAAATTCCCCCTCGTCCGGTCACGATCGGTCACGCCGCCTGATGCTGGTGCAAATAGGGTTCTAGAGTTTCGAAAGCCCTCTATAAATAGAACCTATAGGGGCTCCTAGAGATCGAATTTGGTTGAAGAGTCCTATGAAGAAATTCCGGCAAAAACTTCGGATAAGGTTCTAATCCACCGCCGCCGTCGCTGGTAGAAGCATCTAGACTTAAGGTTTTCGATGAGAAAGCAAAGACCTAACAATGGGCTAGGGTTTGGCTCGAATCGGAGCACAATTGGGCTTGAATTGGGCCCAAATTGCGATGGTTAAACTAGGCCTTCTAAACCCATGAAAAATTGTTAAAACGCGAAATTGGGCCTACACGTATTTTATTTTGGCCTCTTACCTGAAGATAAAGTAATTACAAATTCAAGTTTACACTAGATTCATATTTTTCTAGAATTTTAATAATCTCTTTAGAAGTTGAGCCAATAAATAATTAATTTATGTAGAAATATTTATAGTAGAAAAAGATAGGATGCTACACTCTCCCCTACTTTAAGGAATTTGGTCCCCAAATTCACCGAATCTGCTAACAACCAACCTTAAAATAATTTGGGATAAAATTTCCTGATTGCATCCTCGGACTCCCATGTTGCCTCGTCTACTCCACGCCGACTCCACTGGACCTTGACCATCGGGATGGATCGATTCCTGAGTTGTTGCTGCTTGAAGTCCAATATCTTGATAGGCTTATCTTCATAAGATAAGTCTTTCTTCAATTCCAAATCAGCATGTTGGATTATGTGCGAAGGGTCATAGACATACTTTCGAAGCATAGATACATGGAACACATCGTGAATACCAGCTAACTATGGTGGTAGGGCCAATCTATAGGCAATTTCGCCTACCCTTTCTAAAATCTCAAATGGGCCAACAAACCTTGGGCTTAACTTGCCTCGAATTCCAAATCTTCTAATTCCTCTTGATGGTGATACTTTCAGAAATACATGATCCCCAATCTGAAATTCTAGCTCCCGTCTTCTATTATCTGCATAGCTCTTTTATCTAGACTGGGTGACCTTCAAACGGTCTCTGATAACTTGGATGTTCTTCGATGATTCTGAGATAAGATCTGGCCCGAGCCATTGCTTTTTGCCAATTTCTTCCCAGCAAAGAGGTGATCTACAACTCCTGCCATACAAAGCCTCAAACGGTGCCATCTGAATGTTGGATTGGTAACTATTATTGTACGCAAACTCAATCAAAGGTAAATGTTCATGCCAACTGCCTCCAAAATCAATTATACAGGCTCTCAACATGTCTTCAACAATCTGATTTGCTCTCTCAGTCTACCCGTCAGTCTGAGGGTGAAAAGATGTACTGAAGTTCAAACGAGTGCCTAATGATGCTTGCAGTCCTTTCCAAAAGTGAGATGTAAACCTGGGGTCTCTGTCAGATATAATGGACACAGGCACTCCATGTAATCTTATTATTATTTTTACATACAGGGCAGCCAAAATATCCACGGTCCACTTTGACTTAATGGGCAAAAAGTGTGCGGACTTTGTCAGTCGGTCAATGATCACCCAAATTCTATCAAGGCCTCCTCGTGTTTGGGGTAAACCAATAATAAAATCTATACCGACACTTTCCCACTTCCACTGTGGTATTTCAAGAGGCTTTAACTTCCTAGCAGGTTTGAAATGTTCTGCTTTAACTTGTTGACATACTAAACACCTGCTCACAAAATCGGCCACTTCTCTCTTCATGTTCGGCCACCAGAAAGTCCTCTTCAAATCTCTGTACATCTTTGTAGCTCCTTGGTGTATAGTATACTTAGATCTATACGCTTCTTCAAGAATCTTCTTCTTTATTTCCATGGAATCAGGGACACCTGTTCTCCCTCGAAACAACAACCTCCCATCATCAGCTAACATAAAATCTGGTCGATTAGCCATCTGTTCTTTAATTTCCACAAGCACTGGGTCATTATCCCGCAACTGCTTAATTTCTGCTAGCAATTCTGAACGAAGCTGGACATGAGCCACGAAGATTCGATCTTCCTTTTCTATAATATCTAGACTAGAAAACTGTTCTAACAACTTCCATTCTTGAATCATCAAACTGGCTAGCCTAGCTGTCGGCTTCCTGCTTAAAGCATCTGCCACAACATTCTCCTTTCTGGGTTGATATTCAATGGAGAAGTCGAAATCCTTTAAGTACTCTAGCCACCTTCTCTGTCTCATGTTCAACTCCTTTTGAGAAAATAGATATTTCAAGCTCTTATGGTCTGAGTACACTATGAAAGTTTCTCCATAAAGATAATGCCTCCATATCTTAAGAGCAAACACAACAGCTACTAACTCCAAATCATGAACAAGGTAATTCTCTTCATGTTTTCTCAACTGCCTGGAGGAATAATCTATCACTCTCCCTCGCTGCATCAATACGCAACCTAAACTGATCCCCGAAGCATCGGTATAAACTTCAAAACCTCCTTCACCTAAGGGTAAGGCCAAAACTGGGGCAGTGGTCAAACACTCCTTCAAAGTCTGAAAACTCTTCTCACACTCATCAGTCCACTCAAAACAATTCTCCTTACGAGTTAACCTTGTCAAGGGCACTGCAATCTTAGAGAAATCCTTAATGAACCTTCGATAATAGCCTGCTAAACCTAAGAAACTTCTGATCTCGGTTACATTCACAGGTCTTTCCCAATTACGTACAGCCTCAACTTTCGAAGGGTCTACTGCGATTCCCTCTTTAGAAATAATGTGCCCCATAAAAGATACCTCTTGCAACCAGAACTCACATTTACTAAACTTGGCGTATAGCTGATGCTCTTTTAATATTTGCAACGTCATTTTCAAGTGTTGTTCATGCTCCTCCTTGCTCCTTGAATATATCAAAATATCATCGATAAATACCACGACACACTGATCCAAGTAGGGCCGAAACACATTATTCATTAGCTGCATAAAAGCTGCAGGAGCATTTGTTAGTCCAAATGGCATCACCACAAATTCAAAATGCCCATACCTGCTATAGAATGCCGTCTTAAAAATATCTTCATCTTTTATCCTCAACTGATGATACCCAGATCTGAGATCGATCTTTGAGAAGTACTGGGCTCCAGATATCTGATCAAATAACTCATCGATCCTTGGTAATGGGTACTTGTTATTCACGGTGAGTTGATTCAACTGACGATAATCGATACATAGCCTCAAGGAACCATCTTTCTTCCTTACAAAAAGAACAGGAGCACCCCATGGGGAAGTACTCAGACGAATGAACCCTCTTTCTAGCAAGTCTAACAATTGCACCTTCAATTCTCTTAACTCAGCAGGGGACATAAGATAGGGGGCTCTCGAAACAGGTGAGGCGCAAGGAATCAAATCAATAGAGAAAACCACCTCTCTTTCAGGGGGAAGACCTGGCAATTCATCTGGAAAACCTCCGGAAAATCTTGAATAACAGGGATATCCTTCAACTCCACTTCCTTCTTATCAGTTAAAGAAATTAAAGCCAAGAATGCTGGATACCCCTTTCTTAACAGCTTATCTGCCCGAAGTGCCGAAATGAGTGGCACGGACTTGGATAGCCTAGAGCCAGAGAAAGAAAGCTCCGGACGTCTAGGGAAAGACACTACTCCTGATTTACAATGAACACTAGCACCATGCCTAGATAACCAATCAGCCCCTAAGATTACATCATAATCTTTCATCTTCATGCATACTAGATCAGTAGATAAATTACAACCATTGATCAAAACTTCACTAGAAGGGTAATAGTATTTAATCTCGGATCCCGAACCAATAGGGGTGCATATCGTAAGGTGAGAATCCAATAACACCGATTCCACAGATAAAGTCTTAGCAAATTTCAGAGATATAAAAGAATGAGTGGCTCCAGTGTCGAAAAGTATGAATGCTGGCTTGGAAAGAATAGTAAGAGTACCTTCGACAATACCTCCTTCCTTGGTAGTCTGGTTCTTGGTCTCTACCGCCTGGAGAGCATGGAGCCTGCCTTGCCGCTTGGAACTTCCTTGTGACTTATCAGATGCGGCTGGTTCATTAATAAGGGGACATCCTGGAATTCGGTGGTCCCTACTACCACACCTTAAACAAGCGCCTAACTTGCGCCAACATTCTTCCATCTTGTGACCTGGACGGTCACAGTACTTGCAAACTGCCTTGGACGGCATGACTGGTCCAACTTTCTTCTCACCTTCTCTGGGTTTCTTGCTTTTAGAAAAACTCGGCCCGCCATTGGGCCTCTTCTAACCATTACCGGGTTTAAAGTTCCCAGAACTGGTAGTCTGTTCCTTCTTCTTATCCCGACCTCTGATCCGGTCAGTCATTTCCATCGTGTCTTTCAAAACTTGTGCTTTCCTTACTATCTCAGCATAGATATGGATTTCCAAGGGTGCCAATTGATTGATGTACTGAAGCTTCAAACCATTCAAAAATCTTTTAGCCTTCATTTTCTCAGTGGACACCAAGTGTGGGGCATACTTACACAATCTAGAAAACTGTGCTTCATACTCTGCAACCGACAAGTTTATTTGTTTCAAAGTAGCAAACTCGGCCGCTTTCTTCTCCTGCACCCGATCTGAAAAACACTTGCTATTGAAAAACTCCTTGAACTCGTTCCACGTGGCACGCCTATTCCCAAGCGTGCCTTCCACGGCTTCCCACCAAGCACGAGCATCGCGTTCTAACTGGAAAGTCGCTAACAGGACGCGATCCTGATCTCCGCACTGCATAACCCTGAAAATCCTCTCCGTCTCCTTCAACCAGTTCTCGGCCTCATCTGGGTCCGGAGATCCACTGAAACGCGGGGGATTCATGCCTTGAAAGTTTCGATGTAGATTGTCTGCTTCTTGTTGTCCGCCGCCTTGGGCAACTTGCTGTAAGGCCTGGGTCAGGCCCTACACGATACGTTGCATGTCTCGCCATTGAACGCGTTCTGCCGCCATCACGAGAAATTCCTACAGCATAAGAAAAGTGATTAAGAACGTTCTAATGAATCTATCTTCTTGTAGTTAATTAATTAACTAATCTTAGCCCAAGTTTCTACCAAACTCACTGGGTCGGATTCTGACTTTACTAATGTTAAAGGTTCTATAACACTACTAGCAACCTAGGGTCTAAAGAAAACCTAGGCTCTAATACCACAAAAACTGTCATGCCCCGACGCGGAAAATCGGAACGTAGCAGTTTATATCAATCATGTCAATCAGAGCGCACGTTGCCACAAGAGACTAAGCACCAAGCCAATAATATAGAAACAATTAACCCAACTTTATTGATAATAATAATAATAAGAGAAAGTATTCGATTACACTCGACTCCTTGTGGACTTCTATCTCATTAATGGAAAATACATCAACTCTAGATAACAACTAATCCAAACTTGACTTGAACATAAACTCTAAATGGCTCGCTCCTGGCATCACTCATTCCCGTCCCCATCGGAACGCACGTCCTCATCAGAACTACCTGAAAAGGATTGGAAAGTAGGGGTGGGCAAAGCTCAGTAGGATTTTATATCTCTATCATCAGGCATAATTAAAGTGATTAACCATTTATGAATAACATTGTAACAGAAGAGATGATAAATAAATGACAATAGATAGATAGGAAAAAGAACATGAGCTTTCAAGTAAAGAGTAAACACAAGTATAACAAGAACTTTTCATGTCATGAAATGATAAATGGAATTGGCCATATCAAGCACGCATATCATGTCACACGGGAATTTCAAGTAATTGAGTAAAAGTGGAGATGTCATAGACCAATCACGTTAGTCATGCACTTCGGTGCAATGCCACACCTTGTCATTACAAACTCCCAGGGGCACAAGTACTTTCGGGCGCTCCTCCCAGGACCAGACCGGGCCCTTTATGATGCGTTGGCATTCAAGGTTTGGATCAAAGATCTTAGTCTAGAAATTCATCACATTAATGGCCAAGAGTTCCAAGGTTTAAGCTCATGAATTTACTTCTAAGATCAAGAGAAATTCTAACAAAATTGGAATGACCTCGAGTAGAAAGACTATGAGTCTTTGGGTAACAAAGATGTAAACAAGGATCACGCATGATCTCATAGTTCAAGGCCAAGCTTGATAACTGCTTCATGATAATAAACAAGGGAAATATAAGAACGTCGGGAATACAAGAATATCTTACCTGTGACGGTCGATAACTGGGCCATTACAGGAATGTGACGGTCGTACACAGGGCCGTTATGATGATGTGACGGTCCAATCTTGGGCCGTTATAGTACACAGACCAGTTTAATTTGAGCTGGTCCAAAAACACGATTCAAACCACGTTCATAGGTTCAGGTCTTTAGGGTACAACCTGCCCGGCGTCCTGGTGGGAATCCCAGGCTCACGGGGTCTTATGGAGGTCTCATAATAGTGGTCCTAGTCCGACGGAAGGAATATCCGGCGGAGAGTCCCATCTATTACAAGAATTGAGGCTAATAAACACGGAAACCAAGACGGTGCGGTCAGTCAATCCCACCGAAGAGGCATGACTGTCAAACAATAATGCTAAGATCAAATATATATCTTACATAATTCAGAATTTATACAAGTATTAACTAAGGGTTTTTATCAAATTCTTCATGATCATTAAACTTAGGATTTTCTAAACATCTTTCATGTAGAACAATGAAAAATTAAGGTTTATGATCATAATACAATATTAACATCACGTTCTGCCTTGTTTATAAGTCAAGATATCTTACTAACATAGCAAGTTTCTGGTTTTAAGAACGCATAAACAAAGTTTAAAAATACTGTCAGTAGAACGTGACGGTCTAATGAAGGGGCGTTACAAGCATGTAACGGTCTATAGTAGGCGCATTACGTACCAGAAAATAAATAGATTGATGTACTGAAGCTTCAAACCATTCAAAAATCTTTTAGCCTTCATTTTCTCAGTGGACACCAACTGTGGGGCATACTTACACAATCTAGAAAACTGTGCTTCATACTCTGCAACCGACAAGTTTATTTGTTTCAAAGCAGCAAACTCGGCCGCTTTCTTCTCCTGCACCCGATCTAAAAAACACTTGCTATTGAAAAACTCCTTGAACTCGTTCCACGTGGCACGCCTATTCCCAAGCGTGCCTTCCACGGCTTCCCACCAAGCACGAGCATCGCGTTCTAACTGGAAAGTCGCTAACAGGACGCGATCCTGATCTCCGCACTGCATAACCCTGAAAATCCTCTCCGTCTCCTTCAACCAGTTCTCGGCCTCATCTGGGTCCGGAGATCCACTGAAACGCGGGGGATTCATGCCTTGAAAGTTTCGATGTAGATTGTCTGCTCCTTGTTGTCCGCCGCCTTGGGCAACTTGCTGTAAGGCCTGGGTCAGGCCCTGCACGATACGTTGCATGTCTCGCCATTGAACGCGTTCTGCCGCCATCACGAGAAATTCCTACAGCATAAGAAAAGTGATTAAGAACGTTCTAATGAATCTATCTTCTTGTAGTTAATTAATTAACTAATCTTAGCCCAAGTTTCTACCAAACTCACTGGGTCGGATTCTGACTTTACTAATGTTAAAGGTTCTATAACACTACTAGCAACCTAGGGTCTAAAGAAAACCTAGGCTCTAATACCACAAAAACTGTCATGCCCCGACGCGGAAAATCGGAACGTAGCAGTTTATATCAATCATGTCAATCAGAGCGCACGTTGCCACAAGAGACTAAGCACCAAGCCAATAATATAGAAACAATTAACCCAACTTTATTGATAATAATAATAATAAGAGAAAGTATTCGATTACACTCGACTCCTTGTGGACTTCTATCTCATTAATGGAAAATACATCAACTCTAGATAACAACTAATCCAAACTTGACTTGAACATAAACTCTAAATGGCTCGCTCCTGGCATCACTCATTCCCGTCCCCATCGGAACGCACGTCCTCATCAGAACTACCTGAAAAGGATTGGAAAGTAGGGGTGGGCAAAGCTCAGTAGGATTTTATATCTCTATCATCAGGCATAATTAAAGTGATTAACCATTTATGAATAACATTGTAACAGAAGAGATGATAAATAAATGACAATAGATAGATAGGAAAAAGAACATGAGCTTTCAAGTAAAGAGTAAACACAAGTATAACAAGAACTTTTCATGTCATGAAATGATAAATGGAATTGGCCATATCAAGCACGCATATCATGTCACACGGGAATTTCAAGTAATTGAGTAAAAGTGGAGATGTCATAGACCAATCACGTTAGTCATGCACTTCGGTGCAATGCCACACCTTGTCATTACAAACTCCCAGGGGCACAAGTACTTTCGGGCGCTCCTCCCAGGACCAGACCGGGCCCTTTATGATGCGTTGGCATTCAAGGTTTGGATCAAAGATCTTAGTCTAGAAATTCATCACATTAATGGCCAAGAGTTCCAAGGTTTAAGCTCATGAATTTACTTCTAAGATCAAGAGAAATTCTAACAAAATTGGAATGACCTCGAGTAGAAAGACTATGAGTCTTTGGGTAACAAAGATGTAAACAAGGATCACGCATGATCTCATAGTTCAAGGCCAAGCTTGATAACTGCTTCATGATAATAAACAAGGGAAATATAAGAACGTCGGGAATACAAGAATATCTTACCTGTGACGGTCGATAACTGGGCCATTACAGGAACGTGACGGTCGTACACAGGGCCGTTATGATGATGTGACGGTCCAATCTTGGGCCGTTATAGTACACAGACCAGTTTAATTTGAGCTGGTCCAAAAACACGATTCAAACCACGTTCATAGGTTCAGGTCTTTAGGGTACAACCTGCCCGGCGTCCTGGTGGGAATCCCAGGCTCACGGGGTCTTATGGAGGTCTCATAATAGTGGTCCTAGTCCGACGGAAGGAATATCCGGCGGAGAGTCCCATCTATTACAAGAATTGAGGCTAATAAACACGGAAACCAAGACGGTGCGGTCAATCAATCCCACCGAAGAGGCATGACTGTCAAACAATAATGCTAAGATCAAATATATATCTTACATAATTCAGAATTTATACAAGTATTAACTAAGGGTTTTTATTAAATTCTTCATGATCATTAAACTTAGGATTTTCTAAACATCTTTCATGTAGAACAATGAAAAATTAAGGTTTATGATCATAATACAATATTAACATCACGTTCTGCCTTGTTTATAAGTCAAGATATCTTACTAACATAGCAAGTTTCTGGTTTTAAGAACGCATAAACAAAGTTTAAAAATACTGTCAGTAGAACGTGACGGTCTAATGAAGGGGCGTTACAAGCATGTAACGGTCTATAGTAGGCGCATTACGTACCAGAAAATAAATAGATTAAAATTTTAGGAAATTTAAAAGACAGGGGCATGTGACGGTCTGTCGTAGGGCCGTCAGGTTCAGGTGACGGTCTATCGAGCGGCCGTCAGGCTGTAACGGCTTCTGAAAGATGCGTCACATGACCTGGAAACCCGCCAACGATGAACTTCGACATGTTACACTAAAACTTCGATTGCTCATGATAGAATGAATAAGAATTAGGGAAAATACTACCATTCGAAAGAGCATAAAATTTCATATAAATTAGCATGCTTTGATTTAGATCTAACACAACAAGATTAAATCTTTAACTAATAATCATGAAAGTTGTCCTTTTGATACACCTCGGAGTAAAACGTAAAATTTGAACAGCATGATGAACAAAAATTGGGCACTTAGGTATCAAAAGAAAGAGCTCATGGAGACGCACAAGTGGTTTTCTGCTTGGCCTGAGAGACACCTACCTTTGCTTGAAGGAAAGAAGGACGAAGAAGAGGGGTTGCCGGAACCCTAGGTACCGCTCCAAGAACGCCCAAATTCCCCCTCGTCCGATCACGATCGGTCACGCCGCCTGATGCTTGTGCAAATAGGTTTCTAGGGTGTCGAAAGCCCTCTATAAATAGAACCTATAGGGGCTCCTAGAGATCGAATTTGGTTGAAGAGTCATATGAAGAAATTTTGGCAAAAACTTCTGATAAGGTTCTAATCCACCACTGCCGCCGCCGGTAGAAGCGTCTAGACTTAGGGTTTTCGATGAGAAAGCAAAGACCTAACAATGGGCTAGGGTTTGGCTCGAATCGGAGCACAATTGAGCTAGAATTGGGCCCAAATTGCGCTGGTTAAACTAGGCCTTCTAAACCCACGAAAAACTGCTAAAACGTGAAATTGGGCCTACACGTATTTTATTTTGGCCTCTTACCTGAAGACAAAGTTATTACAAATTTAATTTTACACTAGATTCATATTTTTCCAGATTTTTAATAATCTCTTTAGAAATTGAGCCAATAAATAATTAATTTATATGGAAATATTTATAGTAGAAAAAGATAGGATGCTACACCATGGGTCCAGCTGACCCGATCGCATGAGTAATATGACGCCTCCAGTCATCGATCGCCGTGTCTACAAAGCTCCCCTCAGGGAGCACTCGGTCCAGTGAGTCCTTCTGCTTGAACCCGCAGTCAGCTAGGAACTGGGTCCACCAAGTCCTCGACGCCCCCGATCGAGGCTCCCCGTCTACAGTACCTCCAGGCGCCGGCCACGCCTGCTTGAGGGGCTTCAGTGCCCCGTTGTCTCTCCGTCCCGCAGACAGTGAGCCCCGGCTGCCCTGGAGCGCTGGCTGTGCCAGTCGCTCTACCTCCCGACGGATCCGGGAGAAGCGAGTCTGCAGGTACTCATCGTCTAGCGTAATGGGAGGTAGATCCTCCCTTAAGAGATGGGCCTCCTAAGCTTTTCAGATTGCCGAGGCCTTCTGCCGGTACAGGTGACTGTGCTCGAACCACCACCTGGCATAATGGATGTTGAACCGTCGCCTGCGTCCCGGCACAGGCATCGACAGTCGCTCCGGCTCCCGATGACAGTAGAAGTCCCACCACGCCGCAGCTAGCAAGTGCATATCCCGGCCTCTGTACTGTCGACCCGCTAGAGGGAACTCCTGGTTCGACGGGATCCCCTGGTCATACCCAAAGTTTCGAGCGAACCTGTGCGGGTAATATGGCTCCAGGAAGCTCGTCACAGGCCGGTGTAGAGTCAGCATCACCGGCCGGGTACTCATCACCCACTCTGTGTACAATGCCGCATCCGGCTCCCCCTGATAAGGAAGGGCGCAAGCTGCCCCGCCACTCGAAGGCGCCAGAATCATGTAGGAGTCCCTGGTGATGCCATCAAAGGGAAGCCCCTCCTCACCCCTGCCGGGCAGGTAGCACAGAACTCTCCTGGCTCCCTCCAACTGTGCGACAGCATCTCCGTCCGGCTGCCTAGTGAAGCTGAATAGCAGTGGTGCTGCCTGGTTCGCCACGGACCCGCGAGACACTAACCCTGGAAACAACAGACCAGCCCACACACTAAGGTAGTGGGTCGACAGAAGCAGACTCCGCTCGCGTGGCGTCGGGTGCGCCGCCAGTACCCCCAGTCCCTGGTAAACATTGGCCATAGTCGCCAAGGCTAAGGCCAGCCTTCATCCCTCCGCCAGTTGGCACGCAGGCCACAACAACTCCACCCTGAACTGGCCGTCTTCCCCGTGTGGGACCACAAATGTCGCCAACCAGTATGCCAAGTACACGGCTAGGTGGGTCACGTCCAGCAGTATGTGGGGGTTCCACCCCTACTGTGGCGCATAGATGTTCCGGGTGTATGTCCGGAACCGTAGCTCCACCTCTGTGTACTGCTCCCATGGAGTCTGGTCTCTCGTAAACTCCTGATAAAAATAGAAGGGTCCGTTGTAGAAGTGGCGGACCCACGCGTTCAGCGGCACCCTAGGAGTCTGCGCTACTCTCTCTCTCCCGACAAGGGCTAAATCCCTCCAGGTCTTCAGTAAGTACCGGTAGCTGTAAGGAACCTGGTATCTTCCATGCCCATCTATGTGGCTGCGATGAAGGTCATCTAGCACTACCTCCTCGTACCCCTCACCGCAGATCGGCAACCCGGAGACCCTATATAGAGACCACAAGTCTAAGGAAGTCTCTCCCTCGGCCGTTGCCACGGTGTTCCACCTACGATTGAAGCACTCTGTCAACGCCTGTAGCAGCCCCGTGTAGTAGGGGTACCCGTACAAAGCCACGGTCACAGCATATCTGATATCAGCCCGGTCCAACAGCACCCGGTAGTGGTGTACTACGCCCATCAGCCACTCGGTAGCTCCCTAGCGGTATCTATGCGACGAAATCACTACCCAGCGGCCATACCAGCTAACAGCACTCTATCGCAGAATCCCAGATAGAAGGCTATGGTCGTCATATCCCTCCCCGACGTACTCCAGCCCTGATGGCCCCAACGCTAACCCTGGATTGCCCTCTGTCTCTGCTCGGTGATGTCCATGCAAATCCTAGGAAGCGGGACCCATCACCCCAACGCGGACTCCAAACTGGTCCGCCCTACTGAAGAAGCCCAGGCACTCTACACTGGGGAACTGACATTGTCTCCAGTAGTCTTCGAAGAAACTCGGAAAGTCACAGAGGATGATTCCGTGCAAACTGTCTCTGCCCACCAAGATCACCCGCTCTAGTCGGCGGTGAGCTCCAGCGACCAGAGAGTCGCCCACCTCCATGCCTGGTGGGACGAAGCGCCTGATGAAATTGAATAAGTGACGATCCACTAGGAACTCCACTGGGTAGCCACCGCCGTTATCGTAGGTGTAAAGCCCACCCGCCTCCGACACCCGAGCCAACTCCACAGCCCCAACTCCACTACCGCGCTCGCTAACAGGGCCCTCTGCCAGAGTCGTGATCCCCAAGTCAAGCTGCTCCACATCTGCTATGGTGATGACCTGCGGGCCCAAGGGGGGCATGGGCCGCTTGATCCTCCTCACCCAGTGGTCCTCCTCCCGGACCACACGCCTCGGGACCCTCTCGTCTCTACCGAATCGTGCCATAACTGCAAGACAGAACACCAAAAATGGTCAGCACACCAGAAATTCAACACATGCAATACAATAAAGCAAAAGCACATGAAGCGTCAAAATACAACTATAACAACTCAGAAGGAGAGGTTCACGGGCCGTACGCCCTCGTCTCCGCCTCCGACGCACGACCCATGGGGGGCATTTGTTGTACCCGGATAATTTCCCCAGCAAAATACCCAGAAGTAAGAGTTCAGGAATTTCCTCGAACACCTCCAAGGCATGGGCTACCCGGCCCCTCCAAAAACCCAGTGGGCCCGACCAACAGCCCCAACCTGCTAGCCGAGGTACACGGTAACATTAGCAACTAACCGGGACCACTCCCGACCCCTCAGTTGCGGATTTTCTTCGTGTTCTACATAACCACCCGGGCCAACCCGGGGGCGCCCCGACTACAAGCCACGCCACGTGGCACCCAGTGAAAAGGCCAGGGGCCTACCCAGGATGCCTTCTTTCAACCCTCCAAGGTCAAAGGGAGACCCAAATAAGTCAACCATAGGCTTTGGAGGCCCGCAGCACGTGTATACGGCTCACACACGTGTGTTGGGCATTTTTTTGAACACCTTGTGGGCGCGTGTGTTCCAGCCCCTCTACAGCAAACCGTGGGTCAATCCACGGCTCCAGCACACCAACCAGGTTCTATGACGACCCTCCAGCAAGTCAAGATCGTTCCCGACCCTCAGATACGCGGCAATGAGCTGCTCATACTTAGCACTCGGGCCAACCTGACGCTACCCTGCCAATCCGCCGTACAACGTGGCACGCAGCACGAGACCAGGCCTACATGCCCAAGGTGCATCCTCTTAGCCCCCATGAATTTCTACCCTCGGCCCTAGACTAAGTCCAAGGCCCGACGGTCACCTACGTGGCCCGTTTGGCAACCCGGGGTGTGTCAAGCATTTGCCCGAACACCTTGCGAGCGGCTACTACGACTCGAAGAACAACGGCCCCCACGGGCCATCCCAGTATCCCGGAGCCCAATGTTCCCCAAAGGACATCCCCACGCAATGAAAGAAGACCCCCGGGGGGGCATCCCTTGGGGTTGCGGCCTGCCTGGGGTCCATTCGCCCCAGGCCGTGGTCGTGCCCCCAAGGGAGGGCGAACTCCCTGGGGGGGGCTCTCTCCAGCACGGTGGCACCGTGGCCCCACTCAGTCCCAGTTCGTTCGATTATCAGTCTCCGTTTGTCCGACTCCCTAATCTGGGGGGAAGGGCTCGCACCGTTCGTCCGTACCAGTTCATGGGAGCAACACGCAGAAGCACGAAGCAACAGCACGGGGGAGCGGTCCTCGGCAGTCAACGCGCTCACAAGTCTCCATGTATCCTCCCAGCACTTCTCCCTTTCTTCTTAGTTTAATTTAGGAAGAAAAATAACAAAAATCAGGATTTTATAGAGGGTGGGGCTGCCGCTCTCTCTCTCCACTCTAGCCCGCCTAAACCCCTGTGTAATAAAATAAAGATTTTTAAATAAAAAAAGGGGCCAACTTAGCCCACCTAAACCCCCCCTGGGAAGGGGTTTAGGCGGACTAGCCTGGACCCCCAGGCTGGTCCTCCTAAACCCGACCAAAAAAAAAAAAAAAATTTTTACCCTTGAAGAGTGGTTTAGGTGGACCAGACCAGCCCATGGGGCTGGTCCACCTAAACCCCCCCTGGGAGAGGGGTTTAGGCGGACCAGACTAGCCCCTTGGGCTGGTCTGCCTAAACCCTATCTCCCCCACTCCATTACACGAACAAAATAATAAAAAATATATATTTTCTTAGGGTTTACCGGGACCAAGTTGAACCCTCAACTTGGTCCGCCTAAACCCCACCCCCACCCCCTTAAATTCCTATAAATCCCCCCTTAGAAGCTCAAGGGGCAACAACAACAACAACAACAAGAGCAACGCACTAAGGCTTGCACGGATGGACAAATAGCCCCGACCTAATTGTCGCACTCTCGAACTCCCGAGGCTTTCGGCAAGGGTCGGGAATGCGAGAAGACAAGTGTGCGCGCGGTTGGCTTGCTAGTCGGTTCACACACGCCGAGGGTATGTCACGTGTACTTCCCTCACGTGGTGTTTAGCCGTCTCACACCGAGTCCATCCTCGTCGCATGTAAGGTGACTATGTCAACAGCAAGTACACCCGCATCCCAGGTCCGCCCGTGTACGCCAACTTACGGTGATCAAACGCACTCCATGATGCCGCGCCTAATTCTGACATAGAATCACGTGCCTAATGCTCACCCCCCCAACCGGCCATTGGCCACTCGGATTACCAACTCGAGTCTAGTCGGACCTCTGGCCTGGGAACCGTAGTCCCGGGGCCAACCTCGACTCCCCAGCATGACAACACTCATCGTCCGAGACCCGGACCCGACCGCTCACCTCGAGCCGTGTCCGACGTCCACCAGGCGCCAGTTCACGTCCGCCCTGGCCACCAAGGCAGTCAGACTCACATCGATCCCTTTATAAAGAGTTTTTCTAAAACACGCGGATATCCGTTTCATTACGCAATGACCCGAGGACCGACCCACGTGTCGGAATTGTCCCGCGGCTTGCGCCAGTTGTACTTTGGCCCCCTCGGCCTATTTGTAAAGCCCACGTGGCCCTCATGCAGCATAAAACCAATGAAATACAAGCACCCGCATTCGGGGCCCCAGCTTTTTACCTACACCACTTGGCATACCTGCCTAACATCCTAACCCCAGTAAACACCCCCCCCTCAATCGAAAGCGCACCCACAGCTGCGGAATGCTCCCGGCCCTCTACCCACGGCTTCAGATATATATACAGGCCTCCCTTCAGCATGGAACAAAAGTGTTCGGATTCAATCCGATGTAAATAAACACCGGTTGCTTGTGGCCGGTGGGGAAAGACGTCCAGTACATATGCTGGACCGTTTAGAAATTCAAGCGGTCTAGTCTTGGACCGTTTCATGAGACAGAGTTGTTAAACATGAGAAAATCCTTCTGAAGCTTTGCGATCAAATGGAGGGCCATTTAGGATCCATTAGCGGTCAAGTGCAGGGCCGCTAGCAGAGTCTGGCAGTCAACCAGAAGGCCGCTAAGTTCCTTAATGCATAAAACACCGATAAAAGTGCTTTCTAGATAATGAGTTTTAATGGTACAACCAGCTCGGCATCCTAGTGAGAATCCCAGGCTCGCAGAGTCTTACAGAGGCCTTGAAACAAGATTTCCTAGTCCGTTGGAAGGAATATCCAAAGGAGAGATCGTCATGTCCAAGATTGTGTACTTAATGTGCAAAAGTGTATCTAATGACAACATACCGGAATATGCGCCATATAATTAAGAAAATGATTCTTAGAAGAGAGAGAATCATGTAAAACAGTGATCAAGATAAATCATAAATCCTCTATCCTTTGAAACATGTATTTATTACAAGAATATATAGTTTTTGTCATAAATTAACATAAGTTAAAGTAATACCAATAAGCAAAATCATGGATTCTATTACGATGAACAATGAAACTAACTAAGTAACTTAACCCAATACTCAAACCAGGAATAAAACATTAGTTAACTATTATGGCAAATCTGTAATATATTCAGATTAACAATATTATAGAAATCAGCAATCGAAAACGGTCTAGGGAACGACCATTTAACTGGGCCAAACGGTCTGTCGGGCGACCGCTAGCATTCCTGGCGATCCACAGGATGACCTTTTCCTCCCGTGTTACAGAAACTCAATTAATAATTAAAGAAAAATACTACTCTAATGCACATCATGCCTGGAAATCAACATATATAAACTTCCTATGACATGATAGAACAAGGATAGGCCAACAATATGCATAGGTTTATGTGATAACAAGAAATTTCCTTTTTGTCCCATTAAGGCTAGTTCGCGTATGAAGATTATCTTAGATGCATAGTCCTAATGAAAATATGATATTCTCAAGATACAATGCATGAAATCGAATGAAATTAGAGAGCTTTTATTCTTGACTTCAATTTTGAGCCATTCACAAGATAACCTACCTCTGTCTTGGGCTTGGGATTTCGAATTTAAGGATGAAAGTCAACCCTAGTTCTTTGCTCATCCTCAACCGAACCAGTAACTTTACGTCCTTCTATCTCCTGATTCTCTTGTCTTAAAGACGTGAAATTTTGAGAGTAGATAGAAGATATGAAGGATAACATAAAGTTCTAAAGACACCTTTGCTAAATACCTCGTTTAGGGCTTCGAATTCCTTGATCAATCTGGGTCGGACGCACTAATTCCTAAGTT
This sequence comes from Amorphophallus konjac, assembly GCA_022559845.1. Taxonomy (NCBI): domain Eukaryota; kingdom Viridiplantae; phylum Streptophyta; class Magnoliopsida; order Alismatales; family Araceae; genus Amorphophallus; species Amorphophallus konjac. The sequence goes on from CM040129.1 coordinate 128,121,597, forward strand.
TCTTGAACTGAATCAGCGACTTTGGAATCCTCTAACTCCTTGTAGACTTGATCTCCTAGAATGAAATTTGGAGGGCAGTTAGACCTTAGTATTATAGACAAAATACTCTAAGAAACATACCTCTAATTCTACCTCCTTACCTTAGTTCCACGCGTGCCAAAAGTAAGGGTCGCACACGTCAAATCTGAGACCTATTTATAGGTTTGGCTAAGGTTTTGAGGATTAGAACGGTTCTTAGAGTCCAAATTAGGCTTTCAATTTGATCTACTAGCCTTCTAGACTTATCTAACTAGTAGATAGAATCGATCCTAGGGGATTTGGATGTTAAAAATATAGTCTTTTCACGTTTTCTCATACTCAATGAACTGTAGTGCCTTAGCGGTCTAGCTCTAGACCATTTACAGTCCCTTTGCGGTATCGCGATAGACCATTTTCCCTATTGGGCGTCGAATTTAAAATTAGTTCAAACTCTTTTGATATTATCCGTGTTAATATCCCTCTGTTTATCTATTAAAGTGTAATTATCCCTTAATTCCATGATTACACCTATTTTAAGGTTCTAGAATATGGGCTAGAGTCCGAAACAATCTTTTGGGCCAATTTAGATTTATTATATGGGCCTTATCCTCTTGGATTAATGTAGGGCCTAAATAATTAGATTTAATTCATTATAATTCAATTAATATCACATTAAATGCTTAATAATAAATATAATTACATTTTAAATCTGAAAAAAAATTCTTAGAAAATTCTCGGGCGTTACACCCTCCCCCACTTAAAATGAATTTGTCCCCAAATTCACTACATGGATTTATGGAGAGTGTACTTACATTCAAATATTTCTGGGAATCTTTTGCGCATGGCTTCTTCAGTTTCCCATGTTGCTTCATGTGGCCATGACTTGGTCCACTGGATCTTGACCATAGGAATAGTTTTATTCTGCAGTTGACGTACTTCTCGTTCAATGATCTTGACTGGCTTTTGCTCGTATGTCAAGTCCTTTTTAATCTCCAGATTGTCGTAAGTGATGACATGGAATGGATCAGGTACATACTTCTTGAGCATTGAGACGTGAAATACATCATGAACTTTAGATAGTTGAGAGGTAAAGCTATTCGATAAGCGACTTCACCAACCCTTTCGAGAATCTCAAAGGAGCCAATGAATCTTGGAGTAAGCTTGCCTTTGATACCAAACCTTCAAATACCCAGACTAGGAGAAACCTTGAGAAATACATGGTCTCCTACTTGAAATTCCAGGTCGACCTTCGATTATCTGCAAAAGACTTATGTCTGTCTTGAGCTATCTGGAGTCTCTCCTAAATAAGCTTTATCTTCTCGGTAGTATCCCTAATGATATCGAGACCGAGAAATTGTCTTTCTCCTACTTCATTCCAGCAAATAGGCGAACGACAACTTCTTCCATATAAAGCCTTGAATGGTGCCATTTGTATACTAGCTTGATAGCTATTGTTGTATGAAAATTCTACTAGAGGCAAGTGATCGTGCCAACTTCCTCCAAAGTCAATAGCACAAGTCCTAAGCATATCTTCCACCACTTGATTTATCCTTTCAGTTTGAGCATCAGTTTGTGGATGGAATGCAGTGCTAAAGTTAAGTCGGGTCCCTAAGGAATGTTGCAGACCCTTCCAGAACTGTGAAGTGAACCGAGGATCTCAGTCAGATATGGTGGTGACAGGGACACCATGCAACTTGACAATCTCTTTCATGTATAATGCTTCTAGTACATCCACAGACCATCGACTCTTAATTGGTAGAAAATGTGCAGACTTAGTCAATCAATCTATAATCACCCATATACCATCATGTCCTCCTCTTGTCTTAGGTAAACCCATGATGAAATCCATCCCTATACTTTCCCATTTCCATTCGGGAATATTCAAGGGTTGTAATTTCTCAGCAGGTCTTAAATGTTCCATCTTTACTTGTTGATAAGTGAGACATCGACACATAAAATCTGCTACTTCTCTTTTCATATTGGGCCACCAAAAGTTTCTTTTCAAATCTTGATACATCATGGTAGTAGCATGGTGAATAGCATACCTTGATTTGTAAGCTTCCTCCATGATCAATTTCTTAGTGTCATCATGATTCGGCACACAAATTCGATCCTTAAATAACAGTCTTTCATCATTTGTGATAGAAAATTCGGGTCTCTGATCGATATTACCCTTAATCTCCATCAATGTAGGGTCATTTTCTTGTAATTGGACTAAGTCCTCGATTAATGTAGGTTGAGACCTTATATTGGCAATCATACCTCTTTCTCCTTCTCTATCAATATCAAGATTTAAATGAGAAAAATCTTCAATAAGACAAGTTATACCTTTCCAGAGGCTTGCTAGAGTTGCCATTGGTTTCCTGCTAAGAGCGTCTGCTACAAAATTTGCTTTTCCTGGATGATATTGGATAGTAAAATCGAAGTCCTTGAGATACTCCAACCATCTGCATTGTCGCATATTCAACTCCTTCTGGGTGAAAAGATATTTCAGACTTTTATGATCTAAAAATATGATGAATTTCTCCTCATAAAGATAATGTCGCCAAATCTTCAATGCGACTATAACTGCAGCTAATTCCAGATCATGCATAGGGTAATTTTCTTCATGACGCTTTAACTACCTTGATGAATAGCAAATCACCTTTCCATTTTGCATAATGACACATCCTAGGCCAATGCCAGACGCATCCGTATAGACTTCAAAACCACTACCTTCTGTCGGTAGTGTTAATATTGGTGCAGTGGTAAGGTGTTCTTTAAGAGTTTGAAAACTCTCCTCGCAATCCTTCGACCATATAAAAGGATTCTCCTTTCTTGTAAGTCTAGTTAAAGGAACAACGATCTTTGAAAAATCTTTAATAAATCTCCTGTAATAACCAGCCAGACCTAGAAAACTCCTGACTTAAGACATAGTCATCGATCGGCTCCAATTCTTAACAGCTTCTATTTTAGAAGGATCGACATCGATACCTTCCTTTGAAATAATATGGCCAAGGAAAGAGACCTCCTTTAGCCAGAACTCGCACTTACTAAGCTTCGCATAGAGTTTGTGCTCTCTTAGCGTTTGCAAGGCTATTCTTAAGTGCTCTTAATGATCCTCCCTTGTTTTGGAGTAAATAAGAATATCGTCAATGAAGACGACTATGAACTGGTCCAGATAAGGCCTGAAGACATTATTCATGAGTTGCATAAATGCTGCCGGGGCATTGGTTAACCCAAACGGCATTACCACGAATTTATAGTGGCCATATCTGCTTCGAAAAGTAGTTTTGTATATGTCCTCATCTTTGATCTTGAGCTGATGATAACCTGACCTGAGGTCTATCTTGAAAAAATATTCTGCTCCTGAAATCTGATCAAAGAGTTCATCGATACGCAGCAACGGATATTTATTCTTAATTGTGAGTTGATTCAGTCGCCGGTAGTCGATACATAGCCTGAGAGATCCATCCTTCTTCTTGACAAATAGAACTGGCACACCCCAAGGGGATGTGCTAGGTCGAATAAAACCCTTGTCTAATAACTCCTAAAGTTGTTTCTTCAATTCCTTGAGTTTTATGGGGGACATCCTATAGGGAGCTATTGAAACAGGTGCTGCTCCGAGAATAAGTTCAATGGAGAAGTTTACTTCCCTATCGGGCGGTGAACCGAGCAAATCTGATGGGAATACATCAGGAAACTCATTCACCATGGGAATATCTTCTAAGACGATCTCCTTGGACTTGGTAATGATTAGGGAAGTAAGAAAAGCTTCACATCCTTTCGAAATAAGTTTGCAAGCGTGACGAGAGGAAATGATGGTAGGATGCTTCCTATATTTGATACCTAGGAAGGAAAACCTTAAAAAACTAGGTTTTCGAAAAGAGATAATCCAGTTGCGACAATTTATATAGGCGTCGTGATCTAAAAGCCAATCTACATCTAGAATAGCATCGTAGCCCTCCATGTCAAGGCATACGAGATTTGCAGGAAGATTGTGACATTCTACCATTACCTCACTATCGGGATAATAGGTTGTAAGTTTAGTTCCGGGACCTAATGGTGTAGTGATTGCTAGGTCCGAAGGTAGAGGAACTGATGCAATAGGTAAGGTATTTGCAAAAGTAGTAGATATAAAAGAATGAGAAGCACCGGTATCAAATAGTACGAATGCATGATGGGAATAGATTTGGATAGTACCTTCCATTAGCCCATCATTCTTGGGCACTTCTTCATCTTCCATGATAGCATTGAGATGAGCTTGATGCTTACGCCCACCACCGGAAGATTGTTCCTTCATAATGGGGCAATCCGGCATGCGGTGCTCCCGGCTGTCACATCTTAAACAAGCACCAAGGTGCTTCCAGCACTCTTTGGTAGAATGACCGAACTTCTCGCAAAAGGTACAAGCCATGGCGACTTGTTTGTCTTCTTCCTTGACTTTCTTATTCTTGTGGTAGCCACTACCACTCCCATTCCAGGATCTCTTCTTGTTACCACAGGATTTGTAGGGTTACGTGATACTAAACTTCTTCTTATCATGCCGATCAGACCTTCGGCTCGGCTCCTCTCCCTTTCCTTTCAATTTTCCTGTTGGACCATCTCCGTATATGTACGGATATTCTGAGTCCCAAGTTGTTGAATATAGCCGGGCCTCAATCCGTCCATAAACTGGTTAGTTAATAAGTCGGTGCTAACCAGGTGAGGAGCATACGGCGCCAGCCTAGAAAATTGAAGTTCATACTCCGCTACGGTCATCATGCCTTGGCGTAATGAAGAAAATTCCATAGCTTACTCTCCTTTACATGTCCGGAGAAGTACCTAGCTCGGAAAAGGGTAAGAAAACCTTCCCAAGTATGTGGTGCATCTTGAGGCAGTGCTGGAATCGACTTCCACCACATACGGGCATCTTTATTTAATTGGAATGTTGCCAAACGGACCTTCTCCTAATCAGCACATTGCATAACTTCAAAGATGTGGTTCATCTCATCTATCCAATTCTCGGCTTCATCCGGGTTAGAGGAACCCGAAAACCGCAGAGGATTTAGACTCCGAAAATTGCAATGTAAGTCTCCAGCTCTTGCCCCTGCACCAGTTTGAGCCATATTTTGTAGTGCTTCGATGAGACCAGCGACGGTCTGTTGCATACCGTTCCAGTCAACACAATCAGCCATGATGAGAGTAAGGTACCTGAGAAGAGCAATGAATTTGTTAATTCTAATGGAATGAGTGAGAATAATCTTAGAAATAATTCTAATTACTATCTCATTCCCAGGTTCTACCCAATTCCTCTCACAGGTTGGGAGTTTTCTTTCCTAGTTTCATAGGTATGGGCCCTTAAACCTTGGACTTAACCTATGACATAACTTTTTCCCTAGGAATAAGTAAGTCCTAAGACCTACGCTCTGATACCACTTTCACTGTCACATCCTGAGATTATGCAGTGGAAACAATCGAGAATGTGAACAGTCGGCTAGTACGCCTCTAGCAAGCAATATAATCAGAGCGCAAGACAATCACACAAAGGTAATTGCACAAGTAATTCACTAAAAACCATCATTTTTATTTCTTCATAAAATAATTCCAAAAGTACATAAGATCTTGACTCTTGCCACTAGACTCAATAAAATAAAAATTACATCATGACTCGACTAGACATTGATAACTAAGGCTTCTCTCGAGTCGTTATCCTTCAATCGCTCTCGGATCCATCACTTGAGTAGTCTGAATCCGACCTACTAGAATTTCTTGAAAAAGATTGGAAAGTAGGGTAATGAGTACACTTGCCCAATAGGTATCTTCGTATCAACATGAAGGTAAATTTAAATGATTAGTATTTTAGCTCTAGAGAATAAGATAAATTATGCAGATACGATGAAACATGTGAATAAAGCCAAAGTAACAAGATACGATCAAGCTTGAGATATGAGAATATGATTAATCAAGTATATAACAAGAATGTCAATTTGGCGTTTTCATCAACAAGAATGCACTTTTCATAACCATTAAGGCTATGCACTAGAAAGTCATGTAACAAGCAAGAATGTACTCTTCACTTAGTAGCAAGTACTTCGTGAATTTATGTGGAATCCCGTGGATATTTCACTTATTTATAGAGAAAGTACTCCCAGCACAATGTGACGCCAGTAGCATCATACCCCATGATTTACAGTATGTTTTTGACAATCAGCCAAGGGGACTAGCATAGAGCCCTTGAACACAATCAGTGCTCGAACTACATCTTCAAGTATAAATCAAACTACTTCCACGTTTATAACAATAATGGGGCCAATAATGTACAAGTTCAACAAGAGTTCCATGATAAGGTAACAAAAATAAGAATGTTTCGATTAAGAACAAGAGATTTCAAAGAATGAATTGATAATTAGGTTATGCTTTAAAGAAAATTCGGCAGCATAACGATGCATTCTTCTTTTTTCATATCTTTACATTGACTTATTATCATAGGTTTAGAGTCCAGAAAATCCATGAACTAAAGAAAATCAACCCCAAAGGTCAAACCTTGGGTTAGATAAAAATCAAGAACCAAACGGTCTATTACTGGACCGTATAGTACAGAAAGCAGTCATATGCTGGACCGTTTAGAAATTCAAGCGGTCTAGTCTTGGACCGTTTCATGAGACAGAGTTGTTAAACATGAGAAAATCCTTCTAAAGCTTTGCGATCAAATGGAGGGCCATTTAGGATCCATTAGCGGTCAAGTGCAGGGCCGCTAGCAGAGTCTGGCAGTCAACCAGAAGGCTGCTAAGTTCTAAAATGCATAAAACACCGATAAAAGTGCTTTCTAGATAATGGGTTTTAATGGTACAACCAGCTCGGTGTCCTAGTGAGAATCCCAGGCTCGCAGAGTCTTACAGAGGCCTTGAAACAAGATTTCCTAGTCTTTTAGAAGGAATATCCAAAGGAGAGATCATCATGTCCAAGATTGTGTACTTAATGTGCAAAAGTGTAACTAATGACGACATACCGGAATATGCGCTATGTACTTAAGAAAATGACTCTTAGAAGAGAGAGAATCATGTAAAACAGTGATCAAGACAAATCATAAATCATCTATCCTTTGAAACATGCATTTATTACAAGAATATATAGTTTTGGTCATAAATTAACATACGTTAAAATAATACCAATAAGCAAAATCATGGTTCTATTATGATGAATAATGAAACTAACTAAGTAACTGAACCCAGTACTCAAACCAGGAATAAAACATTAGTAACTAGGGTTACCATATAATAATTATGGCAAATCTGTAATATATTCAGATTAATAATATTACAGAAATCAGCAATCGAAAACGGCCTAGGGAACGACCATTTAACTGGGCCAAACGGTCTGTCGGGCGACCGCTAGCAATATTCCTGGCAGTCCACAGGATGACCGTTTCCTCCCGTGTTACAGAAACTCAATTAATAATTAAAGAAAAATGCTACTCTAATGCACATCATGCCTGGAAATCAACATATATAAACTTCCTATGGCATGATAGAACAAGTATAGGCCAACAATATGCATAGGTTTATGTGATAACAAGAAATTTCTTTTTATTCCCATTAAGGCTAGTTCACGCATGAAGATTATCCTAGATGCATAGTCCTAATGAAAACATGAAATTCTCAAGATACAATGCATGAAATCGAATGAAATCAGTGGGATTTATTCCTAACTTCAATTTTGAGCCATTCACGAGATAACATGCCTCTTTCTTGGGCTTGGGATTTCGAATTTAAGGATGAAAGTCAACCCTAGTTCTCTGCTCGTCCTCAACCGAACCAGTAACTTCACGTCCTTCTATCTCCTGATTCTCTTGTCCTAAAGACCTAAAATTTTGAGGGTAGATAGAAGATACGAAGGATAACAGAAAGTTCTAAAGACACCTTTGCTAAATACCTCATTTAGGGCTTCGAATTCCTTGATCAATCTGGGTCGGATGCACAAATTCTTGAGTTTCTTAAACTGAATCAGCGACTTTGGAATCATCTAACTCCTTGTAGACTTGATCTCCTACAACGAACTTCACAGGGCAGTTAGACCTTAGTAGTATAGATAAAATATTCTAAAGAACTTACCTCCAATTCTGTCTCCTTACCTTAGTTCCATGCGTGCCAAAAGTAAGGGTCGCACACATCAAATCTGGGACCTATTTATAGGTTTAGCTAGGGTTTTGAGGATTAGAACGATGCTTAGAATCCAAATTAGGCTTTCAATTCGATCTACTAGCCTTCTAGACTTATCTAACTAGTAGATAGAATTGATCCTAGGTGATTTGGATGTTAAAAATCTAATCTTTTCACGTTTTCTCATACTTACGGAACTGCAGTGCCTTAGCGGTCTAGCTTTAGACCGTTTACGGTCCCTTTGTGGTCTCGCGATAGACCATTTTCCCTATTGGGAGCCGAATTTGAAATTAGTTCAAACTCTTTTGATATCATATGTGTTAATATCCCTTTGTTTATCTATTAAAGTGTAATTATCCCTTAATTCCGTGATTACACCTATTTGAAGGTTCTAGAATATGGGCTAGGGTCCAAAAAAATCTTTTGGGCCAATTTGGATTTATTATAAGGGCCTTATCCTCTTGGATTAATGTAGGGCCTAAATAATTAGATTTAATTCATTATAATTCAATTAATAGCCCATTAAATGCTTAATAATAAATATAATTAGATTTTAAATCTAAAAAAAATTCTTAGAAAATTCTCAGGTGTTACATCCTTGTTCATTTCTTCATCAAGCAAACAAGCATCATATGATTGTTTCAATTGCAAACAATTTTTATGGGAGGAATTTGAATTATTCTGCTCGATTTTATTTTTTAACTTTTTATTTTCAACTTTGATTTTCTTATAACTATCTAACAATTCATCATAAAGTTTCATTAATTCATCAAATGAAATTTCCTCAGATCCGGAGCTTACCTGAGATGATGAATCATCCTTTTGATCACCGCTGTGATCAGTTCCATTTGCCATCAAACACCTTTGTTCCTCTTTCTTCTTATGGATGGCAATCAATTTATCCAAAAAAAAATTTCCAGACTTGCAGCTGGAGACATAAGGAAACACATTAGTATCAACTGTTGCTTTCATTAACTTTAGAGCGCTAACATTATCAGCACTTTTGAACTTCTGAACAACAGTCCACTTGGACTTGTCCTTAGGCAATTCATATGGTCCATGTGAAATTAAAATCCATAACTCGGAATCAATAGAATTCACAAATTTACGCAAGTTACCTAGCCAGACAATAAAATTAGAACCATCAAAAACTGGCGGACAAACCATTGAGCTCAATTCAGGACAATAATCCATGATTAAACTAAAAATGCACCAATGTAGCAGGATATTCTATGTAGATCGTTGAACTTGAATTAATCAGAGACCCACTCTGATACCAATTGTTAGGTGCAAAGTGAGATCTTGAGGGGGGATGAATAGATCCCTCTACAAAAATTATGCTCAATTAAAAATCACACCCAATTTAAACTTAATAGAGATTGCTACTTCTGATTCCTTTTCACTAAACTGGACTTAAGACAAATGCAGAGATCTGACAGAATCTAAATCAGCTAAAAATGAACTCAGCATTCACAGGTTCATACAATACTTCTGACAAACACTTAGCAAATAGACTTGTTCTAAACGCTAAAGAGAAAATTAGCTCATGCACCAACCTGTGAAGTGGGATAGAGAAGATGGATCAAATGCACAAAGTCAAACCACTATAGACAAGGATTTTTAGGTGGTTCGGTCTACTACCCACAGACCTACGTCCACCTCACTCAAACTGAGTGTGGCTTCCCTTGCAAATGTAAGAACGTGGAGAACACTCCACTACAACCGCTGCCGAATAGATTGACCCGAGGGAAACAAATGCCTCACCCTGATCTCGCACCCAGCAAGACCAGACCCACTGCTATTGTGTGCCTTGCATATGGTTTTGATGACAACTAAACTTTATGTATGTTATGTATGCTTGCATATTGTTCTTGCTTGCATATGTCCTTGTGAAAGTGAATAGTCTTGATCCTTGCTATGCTATGCTTGCATGAGTGACCTTGAGCCATTGTGTTTTAATGGTCTCATGTGGTGGAGCATATACATGTTGCATGGATAGATTGTAAAGTGCTTGCGATCTAGATCATGCCTTGATTGAACCTTGAGAAAGTTAATCAAAATGTTCATGTGATTAACATGCTTTTCTGTCAAGCATTTTGATGGTCTCATGCGTGGTATGATGCTAGCATATTACATATAAACTTGGCATAAATGAGTGAGTGATACTCTCATGATCTATGATTCTTGGCTTCTTCAATGGTCATATTAGTCTTGGTGGAATTTGGCTTCATGATGCTCTCATATGGACTAAAAGGCATGGTTGATTGTTCTTGATGCTTAAAGTTGAATTCTGACTTCTACATGTTCATATTCACTCTAGAAATGCTAGTTTCAAGAGAGAAGTTAATTTGATTTTCAAATCCATACTAATTTGATTTTTGTATGGTTTTGTAGGTTCGAACCATCCAAATTAATCATCCGGAATCAAGGGACATTGGTTGCATTAATGCCATTGGGTTTGCATAGGTTTTAGAGCCTAAAAAATGAGCTTTTCTTGAAAGTGCAGAACCACCAGTCGACCGCCCCCCATAGTTAGGTCGACCAGCCAAAACCAGACAGAAATGTGTTCTGTCCAGTCGACCGGCCCTCTACAACCGTTCGACCGGTGTCTGTCCGGTCGACCGACCCAGTGATACCAGTCGACCGGTATTTCTCTGCTACCCAAAACAGAATGGGTGTTTAGCCCGGTCGACCGCCCCATTGAATCCGATCGATCGGACTTTCTCTGCTACGCGAACGGGCTTCACGAAATGCATCCGAAAACCCATTAAACCCATTCCATGTGTGCTCAAACTTGACCCTATTACCCCTAGGGTTAATATAATATGTTTATGGGGTTTTCTATGGGTTTGTTGAAGGGTTTATGTGTCTTTTGGGCTCTCTACCTTGGCTATAAAGATGAGTTACGAATTTGAGAAGCTAGAACCCTAATGCTTGTGTTTTCTATATTGTAGGGGAAGAAAGAAGGAAAAGGAAGAAGGAGCTTTTCAAGAGAAGATCTGATCTACTCCAAGGTGTTTTTGAAGCTTGAGGAAGAAGAGAAAGAGGAGCGGAATGAAGAGAGGAACCTGATGATGTCAAAATCGCAAGCAACGGTCGATATCGATTTATGGATTTGAGGAGTTTCCAAAGGGGGATATCTTCTAGATCTCTATCTATCTATCTCTGATGTTGTTCATGAGTTTCCTTTTGGTTTAAGCATATTTGGATATTCGTCTTGTTTTTCTTTGAATGAGAAACATCGTGTGTGTGACCGTTTGTGTATACGGTCGTGGTTGATCACCTACGTGCGATTGTGTGTGTCGTTGTGCTGCGATTATTGCAGTGTGTGTGTGTTTGTGTTGTGATCCGGTCGTCGGATCGTGTATGTGTGTGTGTGTGTGTGTGTGTGTGTGTGTTTGATCCGTTGTCAGATCGTGTTGGAGACCGAGTCTCCGTGTGTGTGTGTGTGTGTGCAGGCTTCGTCCCGTGTGTGTTTGGAGCGTCGTCTCCATTTTGGAGATTTATCCCCGAGTGAAGCCTCACTAGGTTTGGTGAGGGGTGGACGTAGGGAGCCCGTCGTGGTCCCGAACCACCTTAAAAATCTTCGTGCATTGTGGTTTGCATTGTTGTTTATGTTGTGGTTTTTTGCCTTATTGTTCAAATCCGTTTGGGTGATCGTGTGTGAACGGAGAGATTGAGAGAATTTAGTTAACTTGTTTAGTTACATTCTTCAATCTCATTAATTGTGTTAATTCCGCTGCGTAGCATTTTAATTTGCCATCTAGTGTCGGGGATAATTCAACCCCCCTTCTTGTCTGCTCGCCTACCCCTAGTACAACAAGTGGTATCAGAGCGAGGCTCTGTTATTTTAAGATCTAACGATCTTCAGAGTGATCTTTGTAGGCGTGTTTGATTTGATTAGCATCATGACTGAAAGTGTGTTGTCTTCCCTTCCGTGTTTTAATGGTTCAAATTTCAGTGAATGGCTTAGGCATATAAATCGTCATGTTAAATCCATTGATCCAAAGCTCTGGGATTTAGTTGAGCATGATTCATATGGGATGCCTAGTGATGAGTCTAAGTGGACTATAGAACATGTGAAGAGATATAAAGCTAATGCTAAGCTTTTGCATATTTTTAGAAGTTCAATTGATTTTCACAAATTTTCACTCGTTTCATCATGCAGGACGGCCAGGGAGATATTGAAATGCTTGGTCAAGGACTATGAAGCGACAAAGGATGGAAAGTGCTTCATGGCTGACAAGCACGATACAACAAGCAAAGAAAGCTCCGAGCTAGACTCGGAAGGTGAGGTTGTTTCTTTTGAAGAGCTTATGGGCTTGTATGATGAATTGGTTGAAAAATACAAGCAGGTTAAATCTGAAAACAAAAAACTTAAAAAGAAACCTGAACATCCCCTTCATGATAATGCTCCTTGTGATAAGTGTTTTGAAGTTGAAGAACTCAAAAAGGGAAATAGTGCTTTGATGATTCAAAACTCTTTGATTGAAGGAAGTTTAAAGAATCTTGAAAAACTTCAACTTGAAAATTCTTCATATGATAAATGCTCAGAACTCAAAACTGAATATGAATCTCTTTTGATTCAGATCAAAAAGTATGAAGACATCATTTCTTGTATGAGAGAAGAAAATGAAAAGTTGAAACATTTGAATACAACATTGTCTGAAAAATTGCTTGCATTTTAAAAAGGAAAAAGTTTGGTTGTTGATGAATGTGAAAAATTGCATGTACTTGAACAAAAACTTGAAAGCTATAAAACTACAAATAAAGTGTTGAATGAATGTAATGTTTACAGTGAACAAGAAATAGCTAGTTATGAATTACATGTTGCATCACTTGAAAAAGAAATTCTTGATTTGAATGCTTCATTGTATAAATTTGTGAGCGGGAAAGAAAATCTGAACAAAATTTTGGGGACCAAGGTAAATTTTCAACGGGAAGGTCTAGGTTATGAACCTAGCAAAAAGAAAGCTTTTGGTCTAAAAACTCAAATATCTTTTGTGCATGCTTCTTGCTCCTCTGGTACTTCAAATGCTCAACATGTTCAGCATGCTAAAAGTAAAATCAAGAAATGTGATGTTAACTAGAAATTGAACAAAAACTCAAATCTGAAAATCAATTCTACTTGCACGAATGTTCATGCTAGGAAGCACAATCATGCTACATACATACATGAATCCATAAAGAAAATTTCATATTTTTATTGTGGTAAAATTGGTCATATGATGCATGATTATTTTGTTATGAAAACTGATGAATTGAGAGCATGCGAGAAAATGAACGGGTTCAAAAAGTCAAGAAAATTTTCGAACTCAAACAAAACTTTTGAAAGGTCTCATGCTTATGCTAGAAACCATGTTGGCAACAAAAGCAAAGTTCATTGCTTCAATTGTGGAAAGTTCGGACATGAGATGAAAAATTATTTTAGCATGAAAAATAAAAATTCTAAAGTTCATGCAAGAAGACCATTTGAAGGACTTGCTCCATTGCATTGCTATCACTGTGGAAAATATGGTCACTTGATGAAATCTTACTTTCAAAAGAAAAATGACAACCATCATGCTATGAAAAAAAAAATTTCCATGTTGAAAATAAAAACACTTTTGTTAAATCACAGAACTTCAATGCTTATTCATATAAGAAAACTGTGAAATTCTTTGGTTGTTGTCATTATTGTGGTGAGTTTGGGCATACCATGCATGATTGTGAATTGATGCATTTTGATAATATGCATGCCCAAAGAATGTGGAAGGCACCCACTAGAGGTGCATCTAACCATCCGGGACCCAAGAAGACTTGGGTACCCAAAGTTGTCAAATGAGAACCTTTTTGTAGGGAAGCCTTGAGGCCAAGTGAAGACTTGGAAAATAATGGTTGCTCAAGGCACAGATTTGAAAATAAATTTGTGAATTATCTTTGGAAATCTGAAAATTATTTTATTTGAACTTCCATTCATGAAATTAAAGAAAAATCTGTTTCTTATAAATTTGCATTGCATCTTTCATGAATCATCATTGCATGATTGCATTTCATGAATTTGAGCATTGCATTATTTGCATGACTTCATGGTATATAAAATGGTGACTTGAGGAAGGACAGGTCATTCTAGTTTGAAATCTATCACCATGTGTGAGAATATGCCTCCGTCTTGTACCATGAGTCACATTGTTCATTTAGGTCATAGGTTGCATGATTTTTCAGAAAATGTCAAATGTGAAATGCTCTGCATTCCTATTGCTACATTTGAACTGATCATGAGATTGTGATGTGATTTTGTGGGACCAACAATGAACTGTTAGCCTCCTTTAAGGTTATTGCTAAGCTAGCATGCTTGAAGGCATATGGTGATGCCTGCTGAAATCAGGTATTGACACTAAAGCTTGATTTGTCATTTCCCTAACATGTTGTTATGAATTTGATATTGGTTAAATGAATTTGAAAATCTTGAGAATTTTGTTGATCATTGAATATCTTTCAATCTGAACTGTATGTTTGATAGCACATTTGAACTTAAATGCATATCTGGTATAACAAATGGTGTTTGTGGAAGATTAGATTATGTCTAGTCGGAAACTCTCACTATGTGTGAGTAGGGTCTTTGGACCTTCACCTCTACCTCATACCAGAAAGTGAATATCATTGAATGGCTTGTGAATGGTTTTTGAAACTTCTGAAATGCTCTTGAAAATCTATTTTTGAACAATTTTTGAAAATTGGGTTGCATTGCTTGATTTTGATCATACTTGCACCCTTATTCATAAAGGCCACATCATGAAAAATGCTTGTTGTTCACCATTTGAATGTGAATGCTTTCATGTGCAAATCGGTCATGAATTTCTGAAAATCAAACTCTTGGTCTTGCATTGCATTGCATTTGAATTCATGCATTATGTGCATTTAGTTAATTCAACTGAAAAACTAAAAATTCATATTTTGCACCCATGTTAAATTTTGCAATACATTTATAACTTTTAAATAAAATTTGAAATCTTGCATCACATTGCATATTTGCATGGCATAATTGCATATCATGTCTATAGTGCATATTTTGGAATGCATCCGTTTGAACATTGTTCATGTTGCATAAATGCTAAAGTGAATTCTTCCAACAATGGTATCATGTCTTCGGAACCAACAAGTGGTATCACATTGATATCATATCTCTGAAACCAACAAGATTTGCATATCCTTTCATTTTGCATTGCATATTGCATCTATTCCCATTGTGTGCTTGCATACTACTATATGCTATTCACCCCCGTCCTTGGAATTTCTATGACCACATACTTCTTGCTAAATAATGTTACATTTGAGTCATCATTGGTGTGTTTCATGTCACACACTTTAGGTGGAGTTAATACGTGATAAGTGCATCTATTTAGGGGGAGTTACACTATTATGCATTCATGATATTTTTGATATATATGTTGAATCAAATTCATACACTTCATGTACTAAATGTGAAAATGAGTGTTAAACATAAGGATATAGGAATTTCCTTTCAACACTCTAGAGATATTAAACTTGTTGCATGTATGTTGAAGAGGCAGTTGAGGAAAAAGCTGCCTACCTATTTTTTTTAAAAAATTTGAAATGAAAATGAAAGGCAGAGCAATAGTTGGTCTCACTGAGTAAACTGGATACACGTCACTTGAGACGTGATGTGGTTCATTTCTGAAAAGTGTTGATTAAAGTACCTCTGTTCAGAATGAAATGAAATGGTTCAGTATTCTGAGTAACCGGAGATTCTGGCATGAGCTCCATGTGTCTCCTTGCGTAAAAAGGAATTATTTGAACTTGATCATTCTTTGTAAAATTCTGGTTATCAATGAAAAATTCTGTTGTGAAAAATTATTAAGGTAGAGCATAGCTCCAATACGCTGTTCTCATAAATTGAAATGCAGTCTGTGTAATCTCTCATTGTGTTGATTTGAAAATCTGAATATCCATATGGCTATAGTCGATTTTCATGTTATTCACTTACACATTTAGAAATTTGATTTAAAATATATTCAGAAAATTGATTGACTGCATTGACTATTGCATGGCTTTTAGATGTGATTGCACAACCTCTTAGGTGCTATACATGATCATTCCGGTTGTCATGACTCTTATGCACTTTTCTTACACCTATTCTCTTCTTAAATAAGTAAGGGGGAGATATGTTGCATGTATATAAACATATCTGCTTGATTGCATTTTGTGCATCTCATATGTCATCATTTGCATGCATTGACTTTCATACATTTCAAAAGAAAATTTAAAAATCTGAAAATCTGGCAAACATCTTGCCTTTGCTTTGCTATTGCATCATCAGAAATTTTGGAGTGGACTTTTATTGATTCATGAATTGGCTTTGTTCATCTCGCTTAAATTTGAACCTCATTGCTTTCCTCCCACTTTTTGATTATGTCAAAGGGGGAGAAAATCTAAGTAGAATCATAAAGTTTGTCATCATCAAAAAGGGGGAGATTGTTGTGTGCCTTGCATATGGTTTTGATGACAACTAAACTTTGTGTATGTTATGTATGCTTGCATATTGTCCTTTCTTGCATATGTCCTTGTGAAAGTGAATAGTCTTGATCCTTGCTATGCTATGCTTGCATGAGTGACCTTGAGCCATTGTGTTTTAATGGTCTCATGTGGTGGAGCATATACATGTTGCATGGATAGATTGTAAAGTGCTTGCGATCTAGATCATGCCTTGATTGAACCTTGAGAAAGTTAATCAAAATGTTCATGTGATTAACATACTTTTCTGTCAAGCAGTTTGATGGTCTCATACATGGTATGATGCTAGCATATTGCATATAAACTTGGCATAAATGAGTGAGTGATACTCTCATGATCTATGATTCTTGGCTTCTTCAATGCTCATATTAGTCTTGGTGGAATTTGGCTTCATGATGCTCTCATATGGTCTAAAGGGCATGGTTGATTGTTCTTGATGCTTAAAGTTGAATTCCGACTTCTACATGTTCATATTCACTCTAGAAATGCTAGTTTCAAGAGAGAAGTTAATTTGATTTTCAAATCCATACTAATTTGATTTTTGTATGGTTTTGCAGGTTTGAACCATCCAAATTAATCATCCGGAATCAAGGGACATTGGTTGCATTAATGCCATTGGGTTTGCATAGGTTTTAGAGCCTAAAAAATGGGCTTTTCTTGAAAGTGCATAACCACCGGTCGACCGCCCCCCATAGTTAGGTCGACCGACCAAAACCAGACAGAAATGTGTTCTGTCCGGTCGACCAGCCCTCTATAACCGGTCGACCGGTGTCTGTCCGGTCAACCGACCCAGTGATACCGATCGACCGGTATTTCTCTGCTACCCAAAACAGAACATGCGTTTAGCCCGGTCGACCGCCCCATTGAATCCGGTCGATCGGACTTTCTCTGCTACGCGAACGGGCTTCACGAAATGCATCCGAAAACCCATTAAACCCATTCCATGTGTGCTCAAACTTGACCGTAATACCCCTAGGGTTAATATACATATGTTTAGGGGGTTTTCTATGGGTTTGTTGAAGGGTTTATGTGTCTTTTGGGCTCTCTACATTTGCTATAAAGATGAGTTACGAATTTGAGAAGCTAGAACCCTAATGCTTGTGTTTTCTATCTTGTAGGGGAAGAAAGAAGAAAAAGGAAGAAGGAGCTTTTCAAGAGAAGATCTAATCTACTCCAAGGTGTTTTTGCAGCTTGAGGAAGAAGAGAAAGAGGAGCGGAATGAAGAGAGGAACCCGATGATGTCAAAATTACAAGCAACGGTCGACATCGATTTAAGGATTTGAGGAGTTTCCAAAGGGGGATATCTTCTAGATCTTTATCTATCTATCTCTGATGTTGTTCATGAGTTTCCTTTTGGTTTAAGCATATTGTATATTCTTCTTATTTTTCTTTGAACGAGAAACATCGTGTGTATGACCGTTTGTGTATACGGTCGTGGTTGATCGCCTGCGTGCGATTGTGTCTGTCGTTGTGCTACAGTTGTTGCAGCGTGTGTGTGTATGTGTGTTGTGATCCAGTCGTCGGATCATGTGTGTGTGTGTGTGTGTGTTTGATCCGTTGCCAGATCGTGTTGGAGACCGAGTCTCCGTGTGTGTGTGTGCAGGTGTCATCCCATGTGTGTTTGGAGCGTCGTCTCTATTTTGGGGATTTATCCCCGAGTGAAGCCTCACCGGGTTTGGTGAGGGGTGGACGTAGGGAGCCCGTCGTGGTCTCGAACCACCTTAAAAATCTCCGTGCATTGTGGTTTGCATTCTTGTTTATGTTGTGGTTGTTTGCCTTATTGTTCAAATCCGTTTGGGTGATCGTGTGTAAACGGAGAGATTGAGAGAATTTAGTTAACTTGTTTAGTTACATTCTTCAATCTCATTAATTGTGTTAATTCTGCTGCGTAGCATTTTAATTTGCCATCTAGTGTCGGGGACAATTCAACCCCCCTTCTTGTCCGCTCGCCTACCCCGGGTCCAACAACTGCCAAGGCAGTGACTGGAGGAACCAATCCTCCCTTCTTCTGTAATCACGGAAGGAGATGTGAGACAGCACCCAGCTACTCACAAGCCTAGAGGATTCAATCCTCTCTTCCTCTAAAATCTCAGAGGGAACAAGAACACTGAAACACAGCTTCCCCGAATCCCACAACAGGGTATCGGAATTATATTGTGAAAATAATGAAAACAACCAAAAAACAAAAGGAATGAAGCTCCACAGGAGCAAGTTAGCTCTGGATTTGATCCACGAGCTAATGAACTCAATAGATCTTCAAGTATGGCTCCGGATGCACACTATCACTTCTCTCATGAACTGGCCTTTAGATCTTGACTCTCTCGAGCTCTCTCTTTCTCTTCTTCTTTTCACAAGCTTCTCTCTCAGATCTTCTCTATGATTCTTCTCATAGGCTCTCTCACAAGTTTTCTTCGAAGGCAGCTCTGTCTATTGCAACACCCTTCTTCGTAGCCCCCTCTCCGGAGGTAGAAGACTCTGTTATATATGGCAGAAGATAACCCATTTCTAAAAAATTCCTATCCAGAAATAAATCTTCCATTGGTCCATGTGTCAATAAGAATATTCTCTCTCTGGAATCATCTATAAACGTGCCAGCCATCCTAAGATCACGTGCCAATGATTCACGTGAATCCCTTGAGTTTTCCATACGCTTAACCATTTTTCACCCTTGGCAACATAGTTTACACCCTTAATGGCTATTTGTCAGCCATATCACCTATTTTTCACCCTTATCTCTGAGAGCCGTCGCCTTTGCTCTTTTTCTGCCTTGTGGGTCCACTAGTCACGGCTGGTATCTATTTGTCATCGTTAGCAGACATTTTTCAGCCTTACTCACCTATTTGTCACCGCTATCGCCCATTTGTCTGCCTTAGCATCCATTTGTCTGCCTTGCTCAACACTTAGTCTCCATTGTGAGCCATTCTTCACCGGTATCACACATTTGTCATCTCTGTGAGCTATTTGTCACCCTTGTCCATCATTTGTCATCCTTGTAGGCTATTTTTCACCGTTGAAGGACATTCTTCACTACTACTGGACATATGTTACCCTTGAGAATAGTTCTTCCTCTTTGCTCAATATTCTTCAGCCTTGGAGTCTGTTCATTGTCGTTGTGACCCATTTGTCAGCCTTGTGATCAATTTATCACCTATAATCTTCATTTGACACTTGATTTCTTCATTTGTCAGCTTGTTTGATGTTGGTCATTGGACTGCGTCGACTCCATTTGAGCACTGCGTCGACTCCGCTTCTTCACGTCCAAACTTTTAGCCTTGTCGCCCATTTTTCACCCTTACGGAGCTATTTGTTACCTCTATTGCCTATTTGTCACCCCTACCTACCTATTTGTCACCACTATTTGACATAGTCGGCGGATGACTCTAGCGTCGACTCCAAAGGTATTTAGAGTCGACTCTTCTTCATCAAATTTTTTCTTCTTCTTTTGAATTTGAGCTCTTCTATGCCTACAACTGCTTGACCCTTAACTGTTGGCTTATGCTGTTGAATCTGCTTGCATGTTGCTGTTGAATCTAACGTTCTTGAGCTTAAGCTCCGTCACTACCTGTCTACCCAGGTCGACTTGTGGAGTGCTAAAGGCAACTTCACTTTGTAAAAGATGTTGTGATGTTGTCCAACCTATTCTTTTCAGCATTCAAACACATACTTATACACATGATAAGATCATGACGAGATCAAAATCATCAGGGTCATAACATCATCAAGATATAAAATCCATGCACCAAAACCACCAAAGCACTGACTCATAGATGAGTCATAGTGGTTGACATCATCAAAACCACAGGGACACAACACGCTCCTATGCATTAGATGGAGATGAAAGATGTGCTCTGAGGGGCATTTCAAGCCCCTGGATTATGGCAGAAAGCTGAAAGAAATGGAAAATACAGAAGGCACCCTGTTCTGGGGGGCAGATATTGAAGCAAAAGAAGATGAAAGATCCGAAGATAAAGAAATTACCACTGTGACATGTTGTCAGCATTTGCTAAAGTTGACAAAAATCCAGAAAGCTAGAGTTGGCCAACGTCAAAGCCGACAACCGAATGATGAAGTTAAAATCTCCTTGATAGATGCTCCCCAGAAGATGCCTTGTAAAGAGGTGAACCAAAGCTATTCATATCCTCTCGTCCTCCACAACCCCTCACAGGTCATTCTATGTGAGAGGGGGGCAATTAAATAATCAACCATCGGACGTGATCAATTTATTCACATGGGGCAATACTGACCCGAAACGATGATAACAAACATGATATGGGTTCCCTACCGTCAATGCCAAGATAGACGAGATCCGAAAGGGAGGATTCTTCCAATTGCGAAGAAGCCCATTCAAGAACGGATGATCATAGATAGCACATATGGGCCAGATGGCCAAAGAAGATGCTAAACCATTGGCATTCGAGCTGACAAGTATTCCAAAAAAATTTTGTACAAAGATACCCTGGCATATCCAATCGTTGGCATCTAGAGCAACAAATATTCGAAGAAGTCCAAAGATGTTCAACCGTTGGTGTACAGCCTGACAAATATTCAAATATATTCAAGAAGCCCAATTGTCGGCCTCTGACCTGACAAATATTCAAAGATCAAGAAGCTCAATCATCGGCAACCAGGCCGACAAATATTCAAAAAATATTCAAGAAGCCCAATCATCGGCGTCACGACCGTTTCTCTAAGCCGATGAACACCTTACTTTCGGCCTTAGCGGCCACCCGAATATAGTCGGCATCATGACCTTTCGTCTAAGCCGACGAATACCCTCATTTTCAGCCAAAGCGGCCACCCAGATATAGTCGGTATCACGACCTTTCGTCTAAGCCGACGAATCCCTTGCTTTTGGCCCTAGCGGCCACCCAAATATAGTCGGCGTCATGACCTTTCATCTGAGCTGACGAAAACCTTACTTTTGGCCCTAGCGGACACCCGAATATAGTTGGCGTCACGACCTTTTGTCTAAGCCGATGAATACCCTCATTTTCGGCCAAAGCGGCCATCCAAATGTGTTCGACGACATGACTTTTGTCTAAGGTGACGTTTATTTTTCCCTTGGCATCATGACATATCGTCTAGGCCAAGTCCTTCGGCGTCATGACATTTTGTTTAAGCCGACAGATATTATATCTTGGCATCATGACATACCCTCTAGGCCAAGTCTTTCGGCATCATGACATTTTGTCTAAGCCAACATATATTATATCTTGGCATCATGACCTTCCGTCTTGGCCAAGTTGTTCAGTGTCAAGACCTTCCATCTAAGCCGATAAATGTCCTCCCTTGGATCCAGACCTTCCGTCTGAACCAGGTTCATTGGTTTCGACACCTTGTTGAGTCAACATATGTCTACACTAACTTGGCGCCCATGTCTTTTGGGTTCTTAGCCGAGCGGTACGACCTAGACCTTCCATCTAGGCTGGAGAAGCCCGATTTCCTTATGTCGGTGCGATCCCAGTACCGACGATATCATTAGCTCGACATCGCGACCTTTCGTCCAAGCCAACAAACCCACGAATAAACTACTTATGGGTGCTTATGTCCATCCCCTAAGCGAATAATCAAATAAAAAGAAGTGATGATATACATATACAGTATATGTATATAATGATGTTAAAAAAATCACAAAAAACAAACAAAAAAGAGAAAAAAAGCTCTCTTGCATGAGTTCAATTTTTATATGTGCTTGCCTTGCTTGCATGAATCCCTATAATCTATTTTGTACATTCCTTTGCTAAATAGTGTTGTCCCAATTCTAGATATGTGTGTGTCAGGGCATACACTAAGGGAGGAAAACCAATTTCTGGCGAGTGCATACGTCGAGGGGAAAGAGTTATAACTATGTTGTTAGCGTAACTCACAAAATATACCCGAGACAAAACTCCCACACTTTGCACACAATGTGATCAATGGTCTCCAACCATAAGGATAGCAGAATTTCTTCCTAGCACTCTATGGATGCTTGAAATCCTGCACTCACACGAAAGGAAATCGTGAGGAAAAAGCTACATGCCCCTTGGCATACAAAAAAAATGATGAATATATGGAATGTAAATCTTAGTAGCCGGGAATCCCCACAGAAATAAACGAGACTCGCGCGAAATGGTGAAGCAGATTCCGCAATAAAATTGCAATAAGGATGAATCCTAGTAGCCAGGAATCTCCACTGAAATTAATGAGGAAACTCGCGTCGAATGGTGAAGTCTAGAATTCAAAATAAGCAAGGTGTTTGTGTGAAGCTACTGAAAGCCAATAACCTAAAATGTATGTGCAGGCGATAGAGTAATCCTTTAGTTTTACTTAGAACGTCTGTATATCCCTATGTTTAGGGTTCACTGTTTACATGTCAACACTTTCACACTAAGGAGAAGTTGTCTTGGATATAGATTATGATTTAACCTATGCGCATAGGTTGTATGGTAACCTCCTTACGCACGCACATCCCCATTGAAGTCCCGCGATCAATGACACCCAAGAGGGGGGTGAATTGGGTGTTTACAAATTTTAAGAAAACTATTGCCCTTTTTGAAATATGTGATAGAATGCTAGTTAAGAGATTCAAAACTATTCAATCACAAGTTGTATTTATCAAAATCTAATTAATAATGAGATAGATTATGCAAGATGAACAAGAATAAAACCTGAACAACAAAGCACACTAACACTCACGTAGAATGGAGGTAGAATAAAATGACCAAACCACACAATTCAAACCATAGTGCACAGCGGTTTTTAAGGTGGTTCGGATGCAACGACGGTAATCCTACGTCCACCCCTCACCAAACCCGGTGAGGCTACACTCGGGGATAAATTCCCAAACGGAGACGACGCTCCAACGACACACGCAGGACGACGCCTGCACACACACACGGGGACGCACCCCAATACACACACACACACACACACACACACACACACACACACACACACACACACACACACACACACACACACACACACACACACACACACACACACACACACACACACACGGAGATGAAGTCTCCAACATGATCCAACAACCGGATCACTAACACAAACACCCGATGCCACAAGTGCAGCAAACCATACACAAGAGACAGAACGGATCTAATTAGACCCACACATATACAAACGCATATCTAGGAAGATCCACGCACACACACGAATCAAATACGACACACACATAAACACGACCATGGATCCAACAACGATCCACACACACACACACAAGTTCTTGCAGTTTATGATGAACACAATTGCAACACCCAAAACATAAAGACGATGAGGCTTAGTTTAGAAAACTCTTGTTTTGGGTTCCTTTTGAATGCATGCTGCGGAGCTTGAACGTATCTTCGATCTTCACTTGACCGGAGCTTCAAACCGTGCTTGCTTCTTTTCCTTGGAGGATGTTGGCTTCAGATCTACCTTGAATGGCTTGAAGTTGGATGAAGATGTTGCTGCACGAGGTACTGTTCATGGCTACAGTACTCCTCCTTCTTCTTCACTTGGACAGCCTCCTCTTGATCTCCCTTGAAGCCCTCTTGGTTCCTTGGGGTTTATGACTCCAAATGATATGTTTTATAGCCCTTGAATGGTCCATAGACAAGTCTCAGACCAGATCCATAAATCATGGCGTAATTGGAGTCATTAGGATTAAACAAATGGGAAGAAAGACCTCTCCTCGAGCTTGAAACAAAAGTCAACAAAAGGGGGCCTCAGGACTGGCAGTCGATCGGAAGCATTGGGTCAGTCGACCGGAATTTTACAATCGAACCAATTTTGGGCTCTGGCAAAACCGGTCGATCGGCCCTATAGTGGCGGTCGACTGAAACCTGTAGAAATTGGATTTTTTAGGTTCTGGCAATTCTGGTCGACCGGCCAAGGTGTGTTGGTCGACCGGAAAGACCTATACCTGCAAACATGAAGTGTTAGCCCAAAGAAACATATCCATAAGTCAAGAGGTTCATGTACATATCAAATCCATGCATTTTGGGATTGGATTCAACTTGGTTTATGCATTGGGAAGGTTTAAAGCAAATGAGCACTTGTCATTACATGAGTTTATCTTAAACAAGTTCAATGCTCACTCTTCCCTATAATCAAAATTTTGTTCCGGGGGCTCCGCCTCCAGAAACCCCCGCAAGGGGCGCTGCCCCCTTGAACCCCGCGACCTGACCGGGAAAGTCGATCCCCGCGACCTAACCGCATAGGTCGATCCGCGTGCGAGGGCACACAATGGCAAGTTGCAAGGGCTTGAAACCTCTGGTAGAACCAACGTTTCAACCAAAGGTCAAAACCATATTTCAATGCATCTAATCAACAATTTAGAGCCTCA
Source organism: Amorphophallus konjac (assembly GCA_022559845.1). Lineage (NCBI taxonomy): Eukaryota > Viridiplantae > Streptophyta > Magnoliopsida > Alismatales > Araceae > Amorphophallus > Amorphophallus konjac. The sequence goes on from CM040129.1 coordinate 128,146,572, forward strand.
AGATCCATTCCCAACTCACTCATATAATTAAGGATTGGAATGAGAAACTATGCATTCACATAAAACCAAGCCATGCAACCATCGTGCACCTTAAGTGTCATGGGATCAGGTGTGTCAAGGAGTGTATAACAGGATAAAACCTTACCAATGGTTCTTGACAGTACATGACATATACCACCTGTTTTGGATTGTAGAAAAGTAAGGTGCTTATCCACACGTTAGGTTCAACCAGGCGACTGCCATGAGATTAAGAGTTTGATCCTGCAAGCAAGATAGTCAAGGTTAATACCATACTTGTTCACATTAAAGAGATTATGAAACCTTTTGCCTCTTGTTAAACCAACATATGCAAACCAAGGATCAAGACCATGTAACCGTTGCCATTTGCCATCTCAATCATAATTAAACAACACATGAATGTACACATTCATCAAGAACATGTGTAATCAACCATAAGTTTAGTTATCATCACTTAATCACACATTGAGTTTAGTTATCATCAAAACCATAACTCAATAATCACAACAATCATCAAAACCATAACTCAACAATCTCCCCCTTTTTGATGATGACAAACTTTGTGATGATGACAAACTTAATGATGATACAACATAATAATGATGATACAACAGAATGGCACATATATTCTTCTCCCCCTGTCACACACAATCATCAATTTTTCTCCCCCTTTAACATAATCAAAAAGTGGGATAGTGCAACTCTATCTCCCACAACAACATTATCAAACAAGCTGGAAGAAGCCAACAAAGCAAGAGCAAATCTTGGACTACCAAATCAATATGAGTCCAATCAAAGGAGACCAATTAGTGATTATTCTCACACATCAATATGATACCATCTAAAGCAAATTCAGTCAAGCATGTATTGATACCAATTGAAGGTAATGATACCACAAGATGAGGTGTGCAGCAGGATAGCATTCAAAATCTTGATCCCATGTCAGATTTTCACAACAGGCAAGAGCAGGAGGGCATACCAAAATGATTTTCTTTGATTTTCAAATTTTTTGATTTTTAAATTTTGGTTTGAAATGCATAAGATGCAACACATGCAAGTGATGCCATATGAGATGTACAATCAAACAAATACGTATATGTACATGCAGCTCAACTCCCCCGTACTTATATAAGAAAGGAATGGGTATAAGAAAGATGCAAGAGAGTCATGACAACCGGAATGTATATATGTAGCACATGGGAGATTGTGCAATCATATAGGAGATTCATGCAATTGCTAAAGCAGTCAATCAATTTTCTAAATACATATTAAATCAAATTTTCAGATGTGTAAGTGAGTAACATGAAAAAATGATAGTTGCAATATGGATATTCAGATTTTCAGATTAACACAATGAGACATTTTACAGACTGCACTTCAATTCTTGAGAACAGCGTACTGGAGGCTACGCTGTACCACAATGAGTTTTCACCATCATTTTTCAACTCAACCAATATCACATGGTAGTCAGAATTTTTCAAGAGTGATTAGATTCAAATAATTCCTTTTTACGCGAGTAAACGCATGGAGCTCATGCTAGAATCTCCGGTTACTCAGAATACTGAACCATTTCACCTCATTTTGAACAGAGGTACTTTAGTCAACACTTTTCAGAAATGAAACACATCACGTCTCAGGTGACATGTGTCCAATTTACTCAATGAGACTTAGCATTGCTCTGCCTTTCATTTTTATTCTAGATTTTTCAAAAAGGATAGGTAGGTAGCTTTTTCCTCAATTGTCTCTTCAACATACATACAGCAAGTTTAACATCTCGAGATTGTTGAAAAGAAATTCATATATCCTTATCTTTAACACTCATTTTCATATTTTGTGCATGAAGTGTGCGAATTTGATTCAGCATGTATCCCGAAAATATCATGAATACATAACAGTGCAACTCCCCCTAAATAGATGTATTTATGAAATATAAACTCCCCTAGAGTGTATGACATGAAACACTCCAATAATGATTGAAATGCATCATTATTTATCAAGAAGACATAAAGCCATAGAAATGCCAAGGCATGGGGTGAATAGCATATAATATCAAGCAAGCACACAGAGGGAATGTATGCAATATGCAATGCAAATATGCAACTGATACCAAACAAATGGATACCAAGTGAATGAAGTGAATGCAGCTAATGCATGAGTTCTAATGCAATGCAACTTTTGATCATATAGTAATGAAATGCAACATGCCAAGATAGAATGCAATGTGGTGCAAAACTTCTGATACCAAATGAATGAACTAACTTTAGCTAATGCATGAATTGTAATGCATGCAACCTATGTCTAGATGAGCATGTGATGCATGATGCAAATGCAGCATAGGAGGGCTTGATCTTCAAATCATGAGCTAAATTCCGCATTGGAGCATTCACATTATATTAATGTGTCAACAACATTTTCATGGTATGGCCTTTATGAATATGGGTGCATAAATAATCAAAACTAAGCAATGCAACCTAATTTTCAGAATTGTTCAAAATCAGATTTTCAAGAGCATTTCACAAGTTTTAAAATTAGAACTCATCCAGAAGTCAAATGTTTGAATCATTTAATCAGAAACATATTTTCAATTTAACTAGCTCAGCTCAAGGATTCATTCACAAATCGACCATTCGCAAGCCAGTCACAATCATCAAGATCTAGTACGAGGCGGAGATTTTAGTCCAAAGACCCAGCTCAACGCATAGGGAATGCTTCCAAGTGGACATAATCCACACTTCCACAGACGCCATTTGATATACCAGATATGCAATTCAATTCAAGTGTGATCATGCAGTTCAAATTGAGAATATTCAATATGCAACCACTTCATACACATCTTTCAAAATTTTTAATTTGATTCAATCAATTAGGCACATTCATCACAACATGCTAGTAAATGACAATTCAAATTTTTAGAATCAATACCTGTCACTTGAGAGTGTCACCAAGTGACAAAGACGGTCATTGCATGAATTGATAAGGTTGAATTACCTTAGTTCAGGAGACAAGATTGGAGGCCTTCAATCACTAAAATCACCAACCTCATGAAGGTTAATTTTTTCAGCTTCTGCTTTCTTACCTTTACCTTGAGAATTCATTTTCTTCCAAGCCTTTCACCTGCAATCTATTGAACCCATTCTGAGTCAAAAGAGATGTGCGCCTTTCATACCATGTCTTGGATACTTGCTTCAGCACGTTCAAGACTTTCACCAGCCTGAACTTGAGTCGATCTTGGAGGTTATTCTATGCAAAGTATCCCATCTTCTTGTAGCAACTTGAGAGGGTTCTCATCATTTTCATCCTTGTAAGGTATTCCTTTCATTGACTCAAGCTTGCCCATGACTAGCCATCATCATTTAGATTCTGGGAGTATAATCTGCATCAAAGGACAAGAAGACTTGAGTTGTCCATTTCGATTCAAATTTATTGACAATGACATGATAAATTATTTTAACAACCAACATCCCCTAGACAGCTCTAGATGCAATGCATGACTTGTGTGTGAACCTAAACATTAAGCCCATATGATGAATGTGGTTGCTCCCCCTTAGTGTGTGCGTGAATGCACGATGTTCATTAACATCCTAATGTCATGTGCAGCCTGTGACTGATTGACTCATAGTACCGGGGGGAGAACTTAGATCCGAAGATCACCTCATGCGTAGTGATAACTTCCAGACATGCGTAACCTACCCTTCCACATGTCACCATTTGATATACTATGTAGTCGAGGATGATGAAGGTAGGAGGATTGCTATGCATTCACAATGTTCAACTTATGCATGACAGTACGTGAAAGTATATGTAATCTTAGTGTATGTAGTGAAATCATGCTTTGATGAATCTTCAAGCTCTTCTTTACAGGAAGATGCTATATGACAATTGATATGCGTACAAATATGTAAACAACTATGAATGAAATGCATGTGCAGACATATGCAAGATTACATGACTATATGACACAAAGTAAGTTAAAACATGACACAGTCACTACAAAAAGTAGGAGGGATATCACTAGACCTTCAAATTCAGTTTTTAATTTTTCTTCCAACCTGACTTATGTCACTTGACCCGTGTGCCTTACCTTCTTGATGAAAATAGATTTCATACTTTAGATTCTCAAGGCACACCTACAAAATAGATTTCTCATTTGTCATTCTTAGGTACCCAAATCCTTTTGGGTCCTTGTGGGTTAGCAGCAACATTTGCACATGGTTTCCACTTTTTAACAATATTCAAATTATCATTTTTCATGAGAGGACAACCATGCATCAACTCACAATCATACTTAGTATGCTCAGATTTACCATAATAGAAACAACGCACAGAAGCCATTTTCCCATGTGGTCTTTTAGCATGAACATAAAAATTCTCAAATCCATTTCTCCCAATTGAAACATTTTTTGTATTTTTGAAATCATTTGATTTCTTACATGTTCTCAAATCATCATTCTTCATAATGAAACAATCATGCATGGCATGTCCAGATTTATCACAGTAAAAATATGAGAGTTTCTTTCTAGGTGGTTATGTGTGTGTGGCAGAAGTATGTTTAACATGCATGGGTGTGCTAGTAACATTTTTGGATTTTTGATGCAAATTGATTTTCTTTGTGGATGCATGTGTGTGTGCAGCATAATTTTTCTTTTTCAGATTTTCATTTGATCTTTTTATTTTCTGTGAAGAAGATTGATTTGGGGACTCATTTGATGTGCTGGCTATGTTTGAGCTGTGCACAAAAGATGTATAAACTTTATTTTCAAACTTCTTTTTATTCACAGGATTAACATCCAGCCCTTCCCTTTGAAAATTTACTTTCGTCCCCAATAATTTGTCCAAGTTTTCTTGACCATTCATAAATCTAGACAATGAAGCATTCAAATCAAGGATTTCAGATTCAAGAGATGCAAGTGCAATTCATATGGAACCATCTTATTTTCACACGAATTGACTTGTTCATGTAAAGTAGCATTGATGGTTTTATGACTTTCAATTTCTTGCAACAAAGCATACACTTTTTCATATTCATCAATATTCACAGATTTTCCTTTTTCAAAAATAAGCAATCTTTCAGAAATGGCATTGTTCAACTGTTTCAATTCTTCATTTTCTTTTCTCATGCTTGAATTGACTTCTTTGTGGGTTTTGATGTCAGTTAGAAGAGATTCATTTACAGTTTTGAATTCCAAGCATTTATTACATGAAGAATTTTGTTTTTGAAGTTTTCCAAGGTTTTTCACATTGCCTTCAAGTATGGAGTTCTGAATTAACAAAGCACTAATCTCCTTTTCAAGTTCCGAGCATTTATCACAAGAAGCATTCTCAAGAGAAGCACGTTCAGATTTCTTTTTCAATTTTATGTTTTCAGACTTAACTTTCTTGCACTTATCAACCAATTCTTCATAGGCTTTCAACAACTCTTCATAGTCAAATTTATCTTCATTATCAGAGTCAGAGTTTACCTTTGAGCTTGATCCACTTGGCTGATCACTCCTTTGTTCACTCGTGCCTGCCACAAGACATCTATTTGTAAGCTCTTCCTTGAAATCTGCTAATCCATCTAATATTTCCTTCACGGACCTGCAATGGGAGACAAAAGGGAAATAATTAGAATCAACTGCAGCAGTAAGTAACTTTAAAACCAAGCAATTTTGATCATGTTTAAACTTTTGATTTTTAGTCCAGACATTTTTGTCCTTAGGCAACTCATAAGGACCATATGAAACAAGCTTCCATAGCTTAGGGTCATATGAGTTGACAAGACTGCACATTCTACCTAACCACAAATCGAAGTTGCAACCATCAAACACGGGTGGGGAATTCAAGGTGTACATATTGGTAGTCATTGATCTGGATCACTCTAGATCGTTAGATCTATGAAATTAGAGCCTTTGCTCTGATACCAATTGAAGTCCCGAGATCAATGACTCCCAAGAGGGGGGTGAATTGGGTGTTTACAAATTTTAAGAAAACTATTGCCCTTTTTGAAATATGTGATAGAATGCTAGTTAAGAGATTCAAAACTATTCAATCACAAGTTGGATTTATCAAAATCTAATTAGTAATGAGATAGATTATGCAAGATGAACAAGAATAAAACTTGAACAACAAAGCACACTAACACTCACGTAGAATGGAGGTAGAAGAAAAGGACCAAACCACACAATTCAAACCATAGTGCACAGCGGTTTTTAAGGTGGTTCGGATGCAACGACGATAATCCTACGTCCACTCCTCACCAAACCCGGTGAGGCTACACTCGGGGATAAATCCCCAAACGGAGAATGTGCTCCAACCACACACGCAGGACAACGCCTGCACACACACACGGGGACGCACCCCAATACACACACACACAGAGACGAAGTCTCCAACACGATCCAACAACCGGATCACTAACACAAACACCCGCTGCCACAAGTGCAGCAAACCATACACACGAGATAGAATGATTCTAATTAGACCCACACACATACAAACGCAGATCTAGGAAGATCCACGCACATACACAAATCAAATACGACACACACACAAACACTACCACGGATCCAACAACGATCCACACACACACAAGTTCTTGCAGTTTATGATGAACACAATTACAACACCCAAAACATAAAGACGATGAGGCTTAGTTTAGAAAACTCTTGTTTTGGGTTCCCTTTGAATGCATGCTGCGGAGCTTGAACGTATCTTCGATCTTCACTTGACCGGAGCTTCAATCCATGCTTGCTTCTTTTCCTTGGAGGATGTTGGCTTCAGATCTACCTTGAATGGCTTGAAGTTGGGTGAAGATGTTGCTACATGAGGTACTGTTCACGGCTACAGTACTCCTCCTTCTTCTTCACTTGGATAGCCTCCTCTTGATCTCCCTTGAAGCCCTCTTGGTTCCTTGGGGTTTATGACTCCAAATGATATGTTTTATAGCCCTTGAATGGTCCATAGACAAGCCCCAGACCAGATCCACAAATCATGGTGTAATTGGGGTCATTGGGATTAAACAAATGGTAAGAAAGACCTCTCCTCGAGCTTGAAACAAAAGTCAACAAAAGGGGGCCTCGGGACTGGCGGTCGATCGGAAGCATTGGGTCGATCGACCGGAATTTTACAGTCGAACCAATTTTTGGCTCTGGCAAAACCGGTCGACCGGCCCTATAGTGGCGGTCGACCAAAACCTGCAGAAATTGGATTTTTTAGGTTCTGGCAATTCTTGTCTACCGGCCAAGGTGTGTTGGTCGACCGAAAAGATCTATACCTGCAAAAATGAAGTGTTAACCCAAAGAAACATGTCCATAAGTCAAGAGGTTTATGTCCACATCAAATCCATGCATTTTGAGATTGGATTCAACTTGGTTTATGCATTCGGAAGGTTTAAAGCAAATGAGCACTTGTCATTACATGAGTTTGTCTTAAACAAGTTCAATGCTCACTCTTCCCTATAATCAGAATTTTGTTCCGGGGGCTCCGCCCCCAGAAACCCCCACAAGGGGCACTGCCCCCTTGAACCCCGCGACCTGACTGGGCAGGTCAATCCCCGCGACCTGACCGCGTAGGTCGATCCGCGTGCGAGGGCACACAATGGCAAGTTGTAAGGGCTTGAAACCTCTGGTAGAACCAACGTTTCAACTAAAGGTCAAAACCATATTTCAATGCATCTTATCAACATGTTAGAGCCTCAAGATTCATTCCCAACTCACTCATATAATTAAGGATTGGAATGAGAAACTATGCATTCACATAAAACCAAGCCATGCAACCATCGTGCACCTTAAGTGTCATGGGATCAGGTGTGTCAAGGAGTGTATAACAGGATAAGAACCTTACCAATGGTTCTTGACAGTACATGACATATACCACCTATTTTGGATTGTAGAAAAGCAAGGTGCTTATCCACACCTTAGGTTCAACCAGGCGACCGCCATGAGATTAAGAGTTTGATCATGCAAGCAAGATAGTCAAGGTTAATACCATGCTTGTTCACATTAAAGAGATTATGAAACCTCTTGCCTCTTGTTAAACCAACATATGCAAACCAAGGATCAAGACCATGTAACCGTTGCCATTTGCCATCTCAATCATAATTAAACAACACATGAATGTACACAGTCATCAAGAACATGTGCAATCAACCATAAGTTTAGTTATCATCACTTAATCACACATTGAGTTTAGTTATCATCAAAACCATAACTCAACAATCACAACAATCATCAAAACCATAAATCAACACCCATTAGTCATGCTGCGTAGGACTACCCTATCTATGAATTATGGGCACTGCCCTTCTCCTATTCCCGATAGAGGGGATATTATATGTATCTATTTTATTCCCGCTGTCAATGAATGCTTGCATGCTTGGGTGAATAAATGATAAAATGACGATGATAAAAAAATAATTGAATGATAAAAAAAATAAAAATAAAAATGATGATGATAAAAGAAAAGAAAAGGATGATGATAAAAAAAAGTAAGGAAAAATGATGATAAAAGGAAACAAAAAAGATGATGATAAAAAAAGAGAAAATGATGATGATAAAAGAAAAGAAAATGATAAAAAGGGAAGAAAATGATAATGCAAAAATGAAATGATGAAAAATGATGATGATAAAAAAGAAGGATATAAAAAAGGGAAAGAAAAAAGAAGAAGAAAGAAAGAAAAGAAAATGGTGATAAAAGAAAAGAAAATGTTGAAAAAAGAAAAGAAAATGATGATGAAAGAAAAGAAAATGATAAAAAAATGAATGATGATGAAAATGATAATGAATACATTACGCTCTCGAGCAGGCCACACCCACAGATTCTGCTCCCTCATCCTTCACTCGGCACCCATGTCCTTTCGGGGTCTTAGCCGAGGGATGCGACCTAGACCTTCCGTCTAAGTCGGAGAAACCTGACCTCCTTACGTCGGTACAATCCCAGTGCCGATGATAGGTCGGCGTCATGACCTTGTGTCTAAGCCGAGAATTTTTTCGCCTTGGCGTCATGACCCTTCGTCTAAGCCAAGTCATTCGGCGTCATGACCTTGTGTCTAAGCCGAGAATTGTTTCACTTTGGCGTCATGACCCTCTGTCTAAGCCAAGTCGTTCGGCGTCATGACCTTGTGTCTATGCCGAGAATTGTTTCGCCTTGGCATCATGACCCTCCGTCTAGGCCAAGTTATCTGGCGTCATTACATTTCATCTAAGCCGAGAATCACTCTACTTCGGCGTCATGACCTTGCATATAAGCTGAGTTATCCGGCGTCATGACATTTCGTCTAAGCCGAGAATTATCCCGCTTCGGCGTCACGACCTTGTGTCTAAGCCAAGTTGGCCAGCATCACGACATTCTGTCTAAGCCGAGAATTATCCTGCTTCGACGTCATGACCTTACGTCTAAGTCAAGAATCACTCCGCTTCAGCGTCATGACCTTGCGTCTAAGCTGAGTCGTTCGGCGTCATGACCTTTCATCTAAGCCAAGAATCACTCTATCTTAGCATCATGACTCTCCATCTAGGCCAAGTTGCTCAACCCGAACTCCTTGCGTAAGTGCAATCCCAGCATCGATGAACACACTCAACTCGGCGCCTAAGGCCTTCCAGGGTCTCAGTCGAGGGGTACGACCTAGACCTTCCGTCTAAGTCAGAGAAACCTGAAATTCCTTGCATCGGTGCAATCCCAGTACCGATGAACCACTCAACTCGGCGCCTAAGGCCTTCCAGGGTCTCAGCCAAGGGATACGACCTAGACCTTCCATCTAAGTTGGAGAAACCCAAAATTCCTTGCATTTGTCCAATCCCAGTACCGATGAACCACTCAACTCGGCGCCTAAGGCCTTCCAGTGTCTTAGCCGAGGGGTACGACCTAGACCTTCCGTCTAAGTCGGAGAAACCCAAAATTTATTGCGTCAGTGCAATCCCAGTACCGATGAATCACTTAACTCGACGCCTAAGGCCTTTCTGGGTTTCAACCAAGGGGTACGACCTAGACCTTTCGTTTGACTCGGAGAAGCCCGAATTCCTTGCGTCGGCGCGATCACGGTACCGATGAACCACTTAACTCGGCACCCACGGCCTTCCACGGTCTTAGCCGAGAGGCATGGCCTAGACCTTCCGCCAAAGCCGGATAAACCCAATTACTTTACGTTGACACAAACCCAATGTCGATGATACTATTATACCTTTATAACCTAGTCCCACCGTGATCTTCAAAAAAAAAGAAAAAAAGAAAGAAAGAAAGAAAGAAGAAAAAAAAGAAGAAACGTAGAAGAGAAAAGTAGAAGGAAACGATCCCTTAATGTTTTCAACTCGACGGCCAAGGCTGTAGCAACCCAAATAAATGAATAATTGAAATAAATTAAAACATATATATTACAGAAGTAATATATATAAAAGGAATAGGGTTAATTGGACGAAATAAAACAAATTAAAAATAACGCCTCTTATTAAGGCGTTAATTTATAAATAAACGCCTCTATCAAAGGCGTGACTAAAGAAAGGACGCCCACACGTGCGGTCGTCAACTCTCACGACCAAATAGGCAAGTAAAAGAAACGCCCATATATGGGGCGTGTTTCAAAAACAAGGAACGCCCTTATCCAAGACGTTTCTTAAGAAACGACCTGAACTAGGTCGTTAATTAAAGAATCGACGCCTTTACCTAAGGCGTTAATTCCATTCGGACCCGTTCGACCCAGAGCTTATCAGGGGAAGGATCAACCTGATCCAGTAAGTGTCTACTAGGGTAAGGACTCTATTAGGGAAGCATTACTTCCACACAATCACTAACCCTAATAGGATTTCCAAAATCTTATAAATAAGCCTTGATCGAACAACCCTAAACCTATTTGATACCTCCGACTGCAGAGGTACGTGAAGAACAAACCGTTCTTCTTAATTTCCCTTTTTGTTCTCTGCTTCAGTTGCATGAAGAATTAACAATTCTTCATCTTCTTCTCTATACAGGTTAAGGGAGCTCGGTGGCAGTACGTTGAGAGCTGGTAAAGATCTTTTCTTCACTTTTGACGTGATGATCAGATTTCAAAGAAACTGATACAGTTTCTTCTCTCATAGGAAAGCTGTTGTAGAAGCCTCTTCATCAAAGCCATCATCTTCTGCTAGCCAAAAACCCCTCACGGTCATCTCCAAATCAACTCTTAAAGGTAGGTTTTCTCAAGTTATTGTAGCCCAAATGAAATTAATGCAAGATATATATATATAAGCATGTCATGCATACAGTTATTATAGTTTCCATGCGTTTTCTGCAATATTTTGAAAGAGACGCCCCTGTCAAGGGCGCTAATTCACATGAAACGCCTTTTCCCAGGTCGTTAATTTCATGTTTAACGCCCCGTACTCAGGCGTTAATTTCTTTAAACCGTTAATCACCCATCTTAAGAATTGATTATCTATGAAATCATGATTATAAAATAATGCATGATCCTCTGTCTTCAACCTGCTAACTTTACTGTCACGATATTACATTCCTTCCTCTGTTATACTGAAATTGTTACTGTCCTTAAAGTTTCTGAAGGAACTTGAATTAACGACTTGGACAAAGTCGTTTTCCACATATTAACGCCCCCTCATAGGGCGTGAATCTGAAAGGTAACGCCCCTTCCTAGGGCGTGTATCGGTTAAAATCCTGAAATTTAAATATTCTGGAAAATAGAATTAAATAGTAACGCCCTTGCCCAGGGCGCGTTTTAGATAATTCCTGTAAATTAATTGTATTCTGTCAAATATGTAAACAATAAGACGCCTTCTGGTGTAGTCGTCAGATCTTGAAGAAACGACCCTGACCAAGGCGTGTTTTAGACAATTCATGAAATTATTGATATTCTGTCAAATATATATATAAGGAGACGCCTGCTACTGTAGTCGTCAACTCTTGAAGAAACGCCCCTTCCCAAGGCGCGTTTTAGATAAATTATTGAATTATTGAAAATTCTGCAAAACGGACCATATGTAAACGCCCTTCTGTTAGGCGTTAATTACTTGAGAAACGACTTGACCTAAGTCGTTATTTTACTATAAACTGATTTTCATCTGATTTGCTAACCGATGGTTTTATATATTATAATATATATATATATCGGCACTATTCTCCACTCCGTGAGTATAGTCCCATGTTTTCATGTTGATTTACCGATCACACTCAACTCTCATTGACATACAAGCTCTCCATTGGACATTCCGTTCCTTTGGACTAGCGAGTTAGTCATAGAGACCTCCGTAAGACTCCTCGTAGCCTTGGATTCCCTCAAGGCCGACTGAGCTGGTTGTACCCTAAAAACCCATTACACGATCCTTGCCATGTCAATCTAAAGAAACATGGTATACCGGCCCTTATGATTATACAAAGAGTATATCATAAGAAATTCTTGATGGGATGATGATATCATGCCATATCGTGTCATTCTTGTAAACCCCAATTCTATGATAAGAATGAGGGTATCTTGCTTGATCTAATGTTCATGTGGACCTCAATTCTATATAAAGAATGTCCATATTGATTTGTCATGGTACCTAAGTTAAGGGAACCATATTCTACCTAGTTTTATCGACATCGTGATTATACCGTTATTATCGCCATTCTATGTCCTTTGTCATATTTTGGACTCTATTCTATCAAAGTTGTCATACGTGTCTACAAGCTTGATTATTGAAATTCTATATTGGCTATATAAACAAGAGTGGATGTCAAAACACATGATAAATGCCTGCGCATATAGGGCCCGATCTGGTCCTGGGAGGAGCACCCGAAAGTACTTGTGCCCATGGGAGTTAAAATGATAAGGTATCTGGCATTATACCGAGTACTTGACTTGCTTGATTGGACATTCCACACACATCTTGTACTTGAATCGTACTTGACTTTACATGAAATGCGTGGCCCGAAAAAGGGTAATTTACTTGCTTGCTTGATACATGATAGCCAAAGTTCTTGACATGACTTGTTAAATGTACTTGCTTGAATACCTTGAATATACTTGTCATCTTGTTGGAAGTTCATGATTAAGTTCATCTTATTTCTTGATATTACATTCTCTCTATCTTGTCGTTTTATGCGAGCATGCATAGCTTTATTGCATTCATGAAAGATGTAATTACTTAAACCCCTTGCTAGTACTTGAGATATAATTTCCTACTGAGCGTTCGCTCATTCCGTTTGTCCATTTCTACTTTTCAGGTAAGTCCGACGACGATGGAAGTCAATCGGATGGGAATGGTCAAGAGTGAAAGTGATAGAGCTTCTACAAGTGTCGTCTAGTCTTCTCTATAGTTTCTTGAGTCAAATATGTATTCTTTTCCTTTTTATTAAACAGAGTATTGGATTTGTAATAGTCTATCCATTATGAAATAAAGGATTGGGTTATCTTGCTATTTTGCGCATCTCTGTCTTCGTGTCGAATACACGACCACTCTGATTGACATGATTGATATAGACACGTCGCGCATCTCCGGGTATCTTCCGCGCTCGGGGCGTGACAGTCTTTGTGGTATCAGAGCCTAAGGTATTCAATTCCTAGGAAACCCAAGTCCAAGGATAGGTTTCAAAACCTTTAACCAAGTGAGAGTGGGTAGAACCAAGGGTTAAATGATCAATGAGTCCTTTATAAGATCATAGTGATATAATACTAACATAGCTATTGTAATTGTAGGATAATGGCTGCCGAACGTGCTCAATGGCGCAACATGCAGCGTACCCTTCAAGGGATGACCCAAGTGCTACAACAGGTAGCACAAGGTGGTGCTCCACGAGCTGGAAGCTTACACCAAGCATTCAAGAATATGAATCCCCCGAAGTTCATGGGATCGACCGATCCAGACGATGCCGAGCATTGGGTTCGGGAGATTGAACGTATATTCCGTGTTATGCAATGCACGGATCAGGACAAAGTCTTATTAGCTACTTTCCAGTTAGAAAAGGATGCTAGATGCTGGTGGGAGTCGATTGAAGCTACTATTGACCCAACTCAAGTTACATGGGGAGAATTCGTTGAATATTTCAACGCCAAATATTTCTCTGATAGGGTCCAGGAAAAGAAGGCCGCCGAATTTGCCGCATTAAAGCAAAGATCTTTATCGGTGGCTGATTATGAAGCACAGTTCTCTAGACTGTCTAGATATGCTAAGCATTTAATTAGCACGGAAAAGATGAAAGCCCGTAGATTTCTTAATGGGCTTAGGCCCCACTACATTACTCAACTGGCGCCTATGGATATTCAAGTTTATACTGAAATAGTGCGCCGAGCTCAGTTGCTTGAAGATGCCACGGAACTATCTGATAGGATCCGTGGGAAAGACAAAAAGGAGCAAGTCACAAGTTCGGGTTCTTTTAAACCCAACTTTAAGAAGAGGCCCAATAATGGAGGTTCTTCCTCTCAAGATCAGAAGTTCAAGAAATCCAAGCCTTTCTCTATCACCACTACACCTTCAAACGTAGTATGCAAGCATTGTGACAAGGCTGGTCACAAAACAGAAGAATGCTGGAGGAAATTAGGAGCATGTCTCCGTTGTGGGAGTCGTGAACATCGGATTCCCGATTGTCCATTAATGAATGACCAAGACGGTGAGGGTAAACGCCCAGTGACAAGGAACGCGCGTCTTCATGCAATCCAAGAGACCGAACCAGAAGAAGAAGGCGGATTGGTGGAAGGTACATTAAAAATTTGTTCCAAATATGCACATGTCTTATTTGATACGGGTGCATCGCATTCCATTATTTCCAAGAAGTTTGCTGACCCATTACCTCTAGAACCAGAATGGATGAAGTTAATATTGTCTACTCCTCTCGGAAACGAGACGGATATCACACATCATTACCAAAACTGTGAGGTATTGGTTCGAGGAAAGAATTTTCCTATTGATCTTATCTGCTTAGATCTAAAAGAGTATGATGTTATACTAGGAGCAGATTGGTTATCCAAATACCAGGCAACGGTTGATTGCCGTGATAGCAAGATTGTTTTCAAGGAATTTTCGGAACTGACTTATACTAGTCCTAAGAGTCGAAGCAAATCCCCTCTTATTTCGGCTCTTCGAGCAAGCAAGCTCGTCAAGAAAGGATGTGTATCCTTCCTTGCTTTTGTCACTATTAAAGAAGCTAAAGAAACCAAGATAGAGGACATTCAGGTAGTGCGAGAATTTCCAGACGTATTTCCGGAAGAATTGCCGGGATTACCCCCTCAAAGAGATGTGGCCTTCACCATTGACTTAGTCCCTGGTGCTGGTCCTGTTTCAAAGGCACCCTATAGAATGTCCCCTGCAGAACTAAAAGAATTGAAGAAGCAATTGATGGAATTGATTCAAAAAGGGTTTATTAGACCAAGTACTTCCCCGTGGGGAGCACCAGTCTTATTTGTAAAGAAGAAGGATGGATCCATGAGATTGTGTATCGACTATCGACAGTTGAATCATCTTACTATCAAGAACAAGTATCCACTGCCGAGAATCGATGAGTTATTTGATCAGATTTCAGGATCCAAATATTTCTCCAAGATTGATCTCAGGTCGGGATATCATCAATTAAGAATCAAGGATGATGACATTCACAAGACCGCATTCAGAAGCAGGTATGGCCATTACGAATTTGTTGTTATGCCTTTTGGACTAACAAATGCCCCTGCTGCCTTTATGCAGTTAATGAATAGCATATTCAGGCCTTACTTGGATCAATTCATAGTAGTCTTCATTGATGATATATTGATATATTCTAAGACTAAGGAAGAACATGAAGAGCATTTGAGGATTGCATTGCAAGTCTTGAGGACAAATCAATTATATGCTAAACTCAGCAAATGCGAGTTCTGGCTTGAAGAAGTGGCTTTTCTCGGACATGTCATATCCAAGGACGGTTTATCTGTAGATCCGTCAAAGGTTGAAGCTGTAAGAAACTGGGAAAGACCCACTAATGCAAGCGAGATCAGAAGTTTCTTAGGTCTTGCAGGCTATTATCGGCGATTCATCAAAGATTTCTCTAAGATCGCCGTGCCCCTTACAAGGTTAACTCGCAAGGAGATCCGATACGAATGGAGTGAGGAATGTGAAAGAAGTTTCAAACTCTCAAGGATCATCTCACCACAGCTCCGGTCTTAGCTCTACCGATAGAAGGAGAGAAATTCGAGGTCTACACTGATGCTTCTGGCATTGGCCTCGGATGTGTCCTAATGCAACAAGGAAAGGTCATAGCATACTCTTCACGTCAGCTGAAGAAGCATGAGGAGAATTACCCCGTCCATGACTTAGAACTGGCCGCGGTAGTATTTGCCCTAAAGATATGGAGACACTACTTATATGGAGCACAGTTTACTGTATACTCCGATCACAAAAGTCTCAAATATCTATTTTCACAAAAGGAGCTGAACATGAGACAAAGACGCTGGCTAGAATATCTCAAGGACTTCGACTTCAATATACAATACCATCCCGGAAAGGGTAATTATGTTGCTGACGCCCTTAGTCGAAAGCCGAGAGCAATGATAGCAAATTGTATGATGCAAGAATGGAGGTTACTTGAACAATTCTCCGAGCTCAATATAAGCTTGGACACGGAATCCAAATTTGTCACACTATCTCATGTAAGCATACAGTCAGATTTGTTATCTGAGATACAAACACTTCAGGATGATGATCCTATATTAGTAGAATCAAAGGCAGATTAGAAGGACAATCTGATTTTCAACTAACTTCTGATGGAAGATTATCGTTCAAAGATAGAACTTGTATACCCGATTGTCCGGAATTAAAGAAGAAGATCTTAGATGAAGCTCACCGATCAAGGTACACTATTCATCCAGGATCAACCAAAATGTACCAAGATGTAAAGAGGAACTTTTGGTGGCCTAATATGAAAAGAGAAATAGCGGACTATGTATCACGCTGTCTCACATGCCAACAGGTCAAGGCGGAACACCAAAAGCCTGCGGGAAAACTACATCCTCTAGATATTCCTAAGTGGAAATGGGAGGATATTGGTATGGACTTCATCATGGGTTTGTCTAAATCTAAAGGAGGACATGATGGAATCTGGGTTATCATTGACCGATTGACTAAATCGGCACATTTCTTGCCAATCAAAAGCCGATGGTCAATTGATGTGCTAGCTGCACTATACATCAAAGAAATAGTCAGGATACATGGAATTCCTGTCTCAATCGTGTCTGATAGAGATCCCCGTTTTACTTCTCATTTTTGGAAGGGATTACAACATTCGTTGGGAACAAGGCTCAACTTTAGTACTGCTTTTCACCCACAAACGGATGGTCAGACCGAGCGAACTAATCAAGTTGTTGAAGATATGCTGAGAGCATGCATTATTGACTTTGGAGGAAGCTGGCATGACCACTTACCTTTAGTTGAATTTGCATATAATAATAGCTACCAAGCTAGTATCCAAATGGCACCTTTCGAAGCCTTATACGGAAGGAGTTGCCGATCTCCCATATGTTGGAACGAAGTTGGAGAGAGACAACTATTAGGTCCAGACATGGTAAGGGATACAACTGAGAAGATACAGGTAATCAGAGAAAGATTACAAGTTGCTCAGACAAGGCAAAAGGCTTATGCTGATACCAGGAGAAGAGATCTTGAATTCCAGGTTGGAGATCATGTATTTCTTAAAATATCCCCTGGACGTGGCATACGAAGATTTGGTGTTAAGGGCAAGCTTACGCCAAGATTCATCGGACCATTTGAGGTACTCGAAAGAGTTGGCGAGGTTGCTTATCGCATCGCGTTGCCTCCTCAGTTGTCCGAGGTACACAATGTATTTCACATATCTATGTTGAAGAAGTATGTGCACGATCCGTCTCATATTATTGAACATGGAGATCTGGTGATCCAGAAAGATCTCACATATGAACAGAAGCCTATGAAGATCTTGGATCGAGAAATACGAGCTCTAAGGAATAAGGTTATTCCCATGCTCAAGGTGCAATGGAATAAGAATCCCGAACGCGAAGCGACATGGGAGACCGAAGAATCTATGAAGAAACGATTTCCCGAGTTATTCTAAGAGGTATATGTTCTACGCTCTCCACATGTATAATTATATATATATTGAATTTGGGGACCAAATTCTTTTTAAGTGGGGGAGGGTGTAGCAACCCTAATAAATGAATAATTGAAATAAATTAAAACATATATATTACAGAAGTAATATATAAAAGGAATAGGGTTAATTGGACGAAATAAAACAAATTAAAAATAACGCCTCTTATTAAGGCGTTAATTTATAAATAAACGCCTCTATCAAAGGCGTGACTAAAGAAAGGACGCCCACACGTGCGGTCGTCAACTCTCACGACCAAATAGGCAAGTAAAAGAAACGCCCATATATGGGGCGTGTTTCAAAAACAAGGAACGCCCTTATCCAAGACGTTTCTTAAGAAACGACCTGAACTAGGTCGTTAATTAAAGAATCGACGCCTTTACCTAAGGCGTTAATTCCATTCGGACCCGTTCGACCCAGAGCTTATCAGGGGAAGGATCAACCTGATCCAGTAAGTGTCTACTAGGGTAAGGACTCTATTAGGGAAGCATTACTTCCACACAATCACTAACCCTAATAGGATTTCCAAAATCTTATAAATAAGCCTTGATCGAACAACCCTAAACCTATTTGATACCTCCGACTGCAGAGGTACGTGAAGAACAAACCGTTCTTCTTAATTTCCCTTTTTGTTCTCTGCTTCAGTTGCATGAAGAATTAACAATTCTTCATCTTCTTCTCTATACAGGTTAAGGGAGCTCGGTGGCAGTACGTTGAGAGCTGGTAAAGATCTTTTCTTCACTTTTGACGTGATGATCAGATTTCAAAGAAACTGATACAGTTTCTTCTCTCATAGGAAAGCTGTTGTAGAAGCCTCTTCATCAAAGCCATCATCTTCTGCTAGCCAAAAACCCCTCACGGTCATCTCCAAATCAACTCTTAAAGGTAGGTTTTCTCAAGTTATTGTAGCCCAAATGAAATTAATGCAAGATATATATATATAAGCATGTCATGCATACAGTTATTATAGTTTCCATGCGTTTTCTGCAATATTTTGAAAGAGACGCCCCTGTCAAGGGCGCTAATTCACATGAAACGCCTTTTCCCAGGTCGTTAATTTCATGTTTAACGCCCCGTACTCAGGCGTTAATTTCTTTAAACCGTTAATCACCCATCTTAAGAATTGATTATCTATGAAATCATGATTATAAAATAATGCATGATCCTCTGTCTTCAACCTGCTAACTTTACTGTCACGATATTACATTCCTTCCTCTGTTATACTGAAATTGTTACTGTCCTTAAAGTTTCTGAAGGAACTTGAATTAACGACTTGGACAAAGTCGTTTTCCACATATTAACGCCCCCTCATAGGGCGTGAATCTGAAAGGTAACGCCCCTTCCTAGGGCGTGTATCGGTTAAAATCCTGAAATTTAAATATTCTGAAAATAGAATTAAATAGTAACGCCCTTGCCCAGGGCGCGTTTTAGATAATTCCTGTAAATTAATTGTATTCTGTCAAATATGTAAACAATAAGACGCCTTCTGGTGTAGTCGTCAGATCTTGAAGAAACGACCCTGACCAAGGCGTGTTTTAGACAATTCATGAAATTATTGATATTCTGTCAAATATATATATATAAGGAGACGCCTGCTACTGTAGTCGTCAACTCTTGAAGAAACGCCCCTTCCCAAGGCGCGTTTTAGATAAATTATTGAATTATTGAAAATTCTGCAAAACGGACCATATGTAAACGCCCTTCTGTTAGGCGTTAATTACTTGAGAAACGACTTGACCTAAGTCGTTATTTTACTATAAACTGATTTTCATCTGATTTGCTAACCGATGGTTTTATATATTATAATATATATGTATATCGGCACTATTCTCCACTCCGTGAGTATAGTCCCATGTTTTCATGTTGATTTACCGATCACACTCAACTCTCATTGACATACAAGCTCTCCATTGGACATTCCGTTCCTTTGGACTAGCGAGTTAGTCATAGAGACCTCCGTAAGACTCCTCGTAGCCTTGGATTCCCTCAAGGCCGACTGAGCTGGTTGTACCCTAAAAACCCATTACACGATCCTTGCCATGTCAATCTAAAGAAACATGGTATACCGGCCCTTATGATTATACAAAGAGTATATCATAAGAAATTCTTGATGGGATGATGATATCATGCCATATCGTGTCATTCTTGTAAACCCCAATTCTATGATAAGAATGAGGGTATCTTGCTTGATCTAATGTTCATGTGGACCTCAATTCTATATAAAGAATGTCCATATTGATTTGTCATGGTACCTAAGTTAAGGGAACCATATTCTACCTAGTTTTATCGACATCGTGATTATACCGTTATTATCGCCATTCTATGTCCTTTGTCATATTTTGGACTCTATTCTATCAAAGTTGTCATACGTGTCTACAAGCTTGATTATTGAAATTCTATATTGGCTATATAAACAAGAGTGGATGTCAAAACACATGATAAATGCCTGCGCATATAGGGCCCGATCTGGTCCTGGGAGGAGCACCCGAAAGTACTTGTGCCCATGGGAGTTAAAATGATAAGGTATCTGGCATTATACCGAGTACTTGACTTGCTTGATTGGACATTCCACACACATCTTGTACTTGAATCGTACTTGACTTTACATGAAATGCGTGGCCCGAAAAAGGGTAATTTACTTCTTGCTTGATACATGATAGCCAAAGTTCTTGACATGACTTGTTAAATGTACTTGCTTGAATACCTTGAATATACTTGTCATCTTGTTGGAAGTTCATGATTAAGTTCATCTTATTTCTTTGATATTACATTCTCTCTATCTTGTCGTTTTATGCGAGCATGCATAGCTTTATTGCATTCATGAAAGATGTAATTACTTAAACCCCTTGCTAGTACTTGAGATATAATTTCCTACTGAGCGTTCGCTCATTCCGTTTGTCCCTTTCTACTTTTCAGGTAAGTCCGACGACGATGGAAGTCAATCGGATGGGAATGGTCAAGAGTGAAAGTGATAGAGCTTCTACAAGTGTCGTCTAGTCTTCTCTATAGTTTCTTGAGTCAAATATGTATTCTTTTCCTTTTTATTAAACAGAGTATTGGATTTGTAATAGTCTATCCATTATGAAATAAAGGATTGGGTTATCTTGCTATTTTGCGCATCTCTGTCTTCGTGTCGAATACACGACCACTCTGATTGACATGATTGATATAGACACGTCGCGCATCTCCGGGTATCTTCCGCGCTCGGGGCGTGACAAAGGCCTTCCGAGGTCTTAGCCGAGGGGTATGACCTAGACTTTCCGTCTAAGTCAAAAAAACCCGATCTCCTTGTGTCGGTGCAATCCCAGCATCGACGAACCATTTAACTCGGTGTCTATGGCAGTTCGAGGTCTTAGCCGAAGATCCTGGCCTAAACCTTTCGTCTAAGCCAAGTGAACCTAAATGTTTGCACCAGCATAAACTCAATGTTGGCGATACCACTCGGGTTGGCACTTGTCTCCCAAATATGACCAATTCATCCGTCCCACCGCGATGAAAAACACAACCCAATGGCATAGACCCTCTGTTTAAGACCAGATAAACCAGATGTCCTTGCGTCGGTATAGACCCAATATCAACGATATCATCATGATCGGCGCCTGACTTTCTATCGGGACCAGTCGATACAGTCCATGGCCAAGTTTGTTCGCGTGAAGTCGAAGATATTCCGCCCCGATATCAACCGCCTACCGAGCAGGAAGCTGCACCCGCAGGCCCCGATCTCTCGTCACTCGTTCGCGGCACTCGCGGGTGGGGGGCATTTGTTGAAGTAGACAAAAGGAGGAAAAGGAAAAAGATACAAATGGGCCAACATGAGTGGACCCAAGAAAAAAAATAAGAAGAGGAATGGGTGAGAAAGGCCCAATCAAATGGGCTACTTTCAATTGGGCTTAGCTCAATACCAAGGAGAAAGGGGGCGCAAGGGGCACATGCACAAATAGAAGAAGGCATGGGGGCAAAGAAAAAAAAGGGATTTCCCCAAAAAAAGGAAAATAGAAGGAAATTCGCAGGCACTATTCATGGAACAGTAGCCCGTGTCACACCCTCACCTCGCGATTCTTTCTCTGGTGCGGACACCAGAGCACACGAGCGGCACGGGTCGGCGAGCCACCGGTACCGTACGCGGAGCACAACTCGAGCCTCCTCAGCATCCATCTGGCTCGGAGACAGCCTGGAGACTCCCCCTTGAGTCTCGACATTTATCATATTTATCTAGACTTTATTTGTGTGTAATGTGTGTTTGTTTCATTTTATTCGGTTTGTAATTTTGATTGTAAGAGGGGTTTATTTGAAATATGGGACCCCTGGGTCCCATGGGTCCCCCATCCCTCCTCCCATTGATCCACCTCACTCCTAGGACCCATGTGGGGTCAGTCAACCATTCAAATGGAGGCTTCTAGAAGGGTGGGCCAAGTGGGGGACAAGTGTGCTTAAGAGTCATGGTTGGCCACCAACCATGACACCCTAGTCAAGGGGGCGCCCCCCTCTCACCATCACCCCATTTAATTTTTATAAAAATTTGTGTAGAACTAATTAGTTCTACTCATTATTATATTCCCCAAAATCCTAGGTCCAAGGGTATTTTGAGTCTTTTGCCACTTCATATAAGTACCATGTATTAAGCATTTTAGTAGAATTAATGCATTTGAAATCTAAAAAATTGCTTGGAGCAGCCTTGGGCGCCCCCCTCCTCTCTCCTCCATCTCCCCCTTGCAGCTGAGATGATTGCCATTCAGAGGTGTGATGCCTCCCTTATCGTTCCGGTGATCGCCGCCGCCGCCATCGTGCCGCCCTCGCACCGCCACGGCTCTCGTCGGTATTCTGTCCGCGCAGTGCAGCAACCGCTTGTCCAACTTTTGCAGCTCTCCCTCGTGATTTTATGGGCACCAAATTTGGAGGGGATGTTCTAGGGATGTCAACCACACAACAGAAAATTTGGTTGGCCATCTAGTTCACGTTTTCCAATTTTCCATTTTCGTTCAACTTTCAATTTCAGTTCTGCCAGTTTTCAGATCTGATTTCCACCTTTCCTGAGTTTCCCGTCTTCGACCCCTTTTGTGATTTTTTCCAGAGCTCCCACTTTTATTAGGTGTTCTACCCATCAACCCCTCCACCCACGATTTTTCTTGATTTTTGATCAGCCCTCCATCCATTTTTTTAAAAATCATTTTCAGAGTCATCTATAGTGATGTCTATCAGTTTCCAGATCCGACCACCTGTCTGTGTAAAATCTCTAACAATTCGTAGCCTCCACCAATCCTTCCACAAAAGTTATTGCCATATTCCTTGTTCAAATCCCTACAACTTTGGTGAAGAGCTCAGAAGCTGAATCGGACGTCTTCCCGGCGGTCAACGGCAGTTCTCAGATAACTCACCTACAGATCTGAGAGTTCGGGTACTGTACAACAGGAGCTTCAAAATTCAAAAAGGTCTAGATCCGTGCAGATCCAGGTCCTCTCTCTGGGCCTACATTGAAGGATTTCAAGAGAGCTTTCCAACGATAGCTCCTGTGCCCTGATCCAACATCGGGATTGGTCGCAGCGGCCGATCTCGCCGGAGCGCGCGCCGGAAAACAGAAACATAAATCCGTGGGCAGCCAATCCACAACTTGGAGATCGGAGCTAAACGGCCACCGACCGGTGTTTCCGGCTGACCGCCGTCCAGGGAGGCGCGCCACCAGGGGTCCCCATCACAGCGGGCCCCACCCCAGCAGGTCGAGAGGACAGCGCCATCCGTGGGCCCCGCGGACCCGTAGATCGTGCCGTCCAGACAGCACTTTAGACGCGTGTTCGGCACCACCGGGTGACATCAAGATGCTGCCCGTCAACCCGATTCGCGTGATTCCCGGGCCCCGCATGTGACCTTTTACCTCCCTGCGTGGAGTGGGTCAAATATTTGTACCGCTGTAACATTGTTTAACTGGGAGTCCGTAAATAAGTCGGGGTTGTCTTCGCCACGCCGGGTGTGTGGAGGTAACGGTCTAAACTTCTCGGCGTTACTTTGCTTAGCTAGTATACGGTCTTATGCCGCTGCGAGAGTGTAGGTTCCTAGCCCGTGTGTTCATGTCACCGCTGTGAGTGTGAGAGTGACCCGTCCCGCGACTCGATCCGAGTCCGGAAGTTGAGTCAGACTACCTTGAACTCTGTCGGTTCCTTAACCGCGCACGATCCACGCCTTCCCTCGCCTGGGACGATGAGTGAGTTTGCACTTCTGTTAGCGACGTGTAGCCCATAGGAGCTCTTAGTGTCAAGCCGAGGTCGCTCTAGTAGTTGTGTCGTTGCTGGTCGAGTCGTGTCCGTCTCATATAGCGTCGTCTCCTCAGTCCGTCCCGCATCAGTTTGGTATCAGAGCGAGTCGAGTCTAGGGTAGTCTTGCATAAGTCTTGCATGCATCATGGTCTAAGTCGAGTCTAGGATCATCATTAGTTTTCAAAACAAAAAAAAAGGTGTTTTAAAATTATATTTCATCTCGATAATTCGGTATCTTAAAAGGTGTTGTCTGAACGCTAGGCTACGCCTATCGGGAAGGCCGCACACTTGCGGGAGTGATCTTCTGATCGATTAACTCCGCCACGTACCGAATATTGGGTTAAGTCTAAGTGCATCATTGTTGCATTAGTGAGTGTTTTGCATTAGTCGGTGTCTTCTAGTTCGTGTTTAGTCCTATAAGAGGCAGTCGGTCTTGTCCAAGTGTCGGCATGTCCAACATGTAGTTCCTCCCCAATTTCCCATGGATTCCCAATCACCTGGTCAATATGGCCGTTGGTCTACCCATGGGCTTGGCAACCATCCTCTCCCCTTCCGTAGGCCCAAAGCCTCGAATTTTTATGGCTCTAATGATCCAGGCGACTACCTCAATTGGGAGGCCGCCATAGACAAATATTTTGAATGTTACACCATGTCCGATGCCATGCAAGTTAGTTTTGCCCGAGAGAGGCTTGTCCACAAAGCCGCCTGGAAATGGGAGAGCATTGAGCGCATGAGGGAGGTTAGGAGGCAAAGGACCATTGAGTCGTGGCATGAGATGAAGGATGAACTTAGGAAGGTCTACCTACCCGGCCCGGTCACCTCCAACCGACCCCACCCAATCACCTCCACCCAAGTGCGCCATAATCGGAGGCAACGCGTTGCGCATGTAGAAGAGCCTAGGTCCACGACTAAGCCGAGTTCATATGGGAGAGTCCACCACATTACTCCTACTCCAAACCCCACCATTGCCGAACTCTTCCAAATCATTTTGGATAGAGTGGATAGGAAGTGTGCTTATATCGAGTCCCTGCTTCCCCCTTGCCTACCTCCTAGTCGGGATGGAACCAAGCACGAGCCTAAGGAGGTAGCAGCCTATAGTCCCAATCCGGTGCCATCTATGGTTCCATCCCAAGGTCCTCTCCCCATCATAGTGGATCCTCTTTCCCCACCCACGAGAGCCCCAATGCCCACACCCCCTGTCCGTCAGGAGGATATGGGTAAGGACACACTTATCAAGTAGCGTAGTGGATCACGATAGCAGTGTTATCGCTGCCAGGGGATTGGCCACTTTGCCGGGCAGTGTCCCACTCAGACCTCTCTAGCCCTAGGGGACAAAAGGGTTGGAGAAGCCTCACTCTCCGATCTTTATTCGGAGCCACCTCAGCCACAGCTACCCGTGTTTCTAACGGGAAAGCTACTTATAGCCGAGCCACTCCTTAGCTGGCTTAAGAGTGGCCTGGCCCCATCTCCCCTCCCATCTATGGACCCTATCCTACCTCTGGTGCCAATCAATTCGTTTCACACCACTTTCCAGTCTAATCACTATGTGGATACATTGGATGACCTTCTTAAAGGGTTAGACCGGCAATTGACATATACGCACTTGTTGGCTCCAGGCTTCGACCGACCCACAGGTCGTAGTTTCACTCATCCCGCTTTAGGGTCCATCACCTCCGTGTACACCGTGGGTCATGTTACCACGGAGGTTCTTCTACTCCTCCCTATGCCGGCCGAGCCCGACTTCATTCCCATTTGCCCAAGGGAGGAATCTTACTTTCTACCTATGACTGTCGTCCCACCTCTAACAATGAATGAAGGTGATCATTTACACCTCCAAGATTTTCAAATGTCGGACAGTGATTTGTGGAAGCCTAGTCTGAGGGGTCATACCTTCTTTGATCCCTTCGACCCATTCTCTTGTGGACCCCGTGACCCACCATATTTACTCCACCTTTTTGAGAGGGTCCACCATCATACCCCCACCGTCTCATCTCCCTTCATGAATGAAGGAGATCAACAATATCTTCTAGACTTCCACACATGGGATCTTGAGATGAGGGAATCCATATCGAGGGGTCACATATTCTTTGATCCCTTCGATCCCTTTCTTCGTGGGCCCCTTGGCCCACAACCTCCATTCCACCTCTTTAAGGAAGTCCACTATCACACTCCTCCTACTCGGGCCTGGCAACCTTCACATGGCAATAGGTTCGAACCGTCATTTGGGGGTAATGAAGACTTTGGTTCCCCCGGTCCACCTAAACCACCCAAACCTCCCGGACTTCCCACATCCAAACCCAATGTCCATGATTGGTGCATCGTAGGATGTCTAGGAGTCCACCATGACATTAACCTCCGGTTATGTCAAATGCATGCATGGCACACATTCGGATGTCCTGGACCACCTTGCATATGATTGGGTTTGACTAACATTAGGTTTGTGTAGGGTCGTGTGTGCATCTGTGTGTTTTTCTTTTTGTTAGGCATGTTAGGAGTCTGCATGACGACGTCCGTCGTCACATTGAGGTCAGCAATGCACGTTACAAAGAGCTAGCCGATGCTCACAGACACCACCGAGAGTTCCAAGAGGGTGAATATGTCATGATCAGGGTAAGACCTGAACGGTTTCCCTCTGGAACCGTTAAGAAGTTGCAAGCTCGCGGAGCCGGTCCATTTAGAGTGTTGAAACGCGTTGGATCCAATGCGTATGTTGTGGACTTGCCCGAGGAATATGGTATAAGCTCTACTTTCAATGTATCGGATCTAGTTGCATATAGGGACCCAGCGGTGATCCCTCGTGAGCCTTTCGAGCCATCTCCTCCAATTGAGAGTGATCCTACACCTGAGTGTCCACCTCCAGCCCCTTTGTCACGGCAGCGTGAGCATATAGATCATATACTGGATGAGCAGGTGACAGTTACCAGGAGTGGATCCTACCCGCGCTACCTAGTGCGCTGGAGAGGGCGACCCGCCACCGAGGACACGTCGATCACCCATGGAGAGTTGCAGCGGATCGATCCGGACCTACTGGAGCGGTACCAGAGTGACGCGGACCCTTACTCGATAGGGTCAAGTTTCTCCCACCCGGGGAGAATTGGTGCGGACACCAGAGCACACGAGCGGCACGGGTCGGCGAGCCACCGGTACCGTACGCGGAGCACCACTTGAGCCTCCTCTGCGTCCATCTAGCTCGGAGATAGCCTGGAGACTCCCCCTTGAGTCTCAACATTTATCATATTTGTCTAGACTTTATTTGTGTGTAATGTGTGTTTGTTTCATTTTATTCGGTTTGTAATTTTGATTGTAAGAGAGGTTTATTTGTAATATGGGACCCCTGGGTCCCACGGGCCCCCCATCCCTCCTCCCATTGATCCACCTCACTCCTAGGGCCCATGTGGGGTCAGTCAACCATTCAAATGGAGGCTTCTAGAAAGGTGGGCCAAGTGGGGGACAAGTGTGCTTAAGAGTCATGGTTGGCCACCAACCATGACACCCTAGTCAAGGGGGCACCCCCCTCTCACCATCACCCCATTTAATTTTTGTAAAAATTTGTGTAGAACTAATTAGTTCTACTCATTATTATATTCCCCAAAATCCTAGGTCCAAGGGTATTTTGAGTCTTTTGCCATTTCATATAAGTACCATGTATTAAGCATTTTAGTAGAATTAATGCATTTGAAATCTGAAAAATTGCTTGGAGCAGCCTTGGGCGCCCCCCTCCTCTCTCCTCCCTCTCCCCCTTGCAGCAGAGACGGTTGTCATTCTGAGGTGTGATGCCTCCCTTATCGTTCCGGTGATCGCTACCGCCGCCATCGTGCCGCCCTCGCACCGCCACGGCTCTCGTCGGTATTCTGTCCGTGCAGTGCGGCAGCAGCTTGTCCGAATTTTGTAGCTCTCCCTCGTGATCTTCTGGGCACCACATTTGGAGGGGATGTTCTAGGGATGTCAACCACATCACAGAAAATTCGGTTGGCCATCTAGTTCATGTTTTCCAATTTTCCATTTTCGTCCCACTTTCAATTTCAGTTCTGCCAGTTTTCAGATCTGATTTCCACCTTTCCTGAGTTTCCCATCTTCGACCCCTTTTGTGATTTTTCCCAGAGCTCCCAATTTTACTAGGTGTTCTAGACATCAATCCCTTCACCCACGATTTTTCTTGATTTTTGATCAGCCCTCCATCCATTTTTCAAAAATCGTTTTCAGAGTCATCTACAGTGCTGTCTATCAGTTTCCATATCCGACCACCTGTCTGTGTACAATCCCTAACAATTCGTAGCCTCCACCAATCCTTCCACAAAAGTTATTACCATATTCCTTGTTCAAATCCCTACAACTTTGGTGAAGAGCTCAGAAGCTGAATCGGACGTCTTCCTTGCGGTCAACGGCAGTTCTCAGACAACTCACCTGCAGATCTGAGAGTTCGGGTACTGTACAATAGGAGCTTCAAAATTCAAAAAGGTCTAGATCCGTGTAGATCCAGGTCCTCTCTCTTGGCCTAGATTGAAGGATTTCAAGAGAGCTTTCCAACGATAGCTCATGTGCCCTGATCCAATATCGGGATTGGTCGCAGCAGCCGATCTCGCCGGAGCGCGCGCCGAAAAATAGAAACACAAATCCGTGGGCAGCCAATCCACATCTTGGAGATCGGAGCTAAACGGCCACCGACCGGAATTTTCGACCGACCGCCGTCCAGGGAGGCGCGCCACCAGGGGTCCCCATCACAGCGGGCCCCACCCCAGCAGGCCGAGAGGACAGCGCCATCCGTGGGCCCCGTGGACCCGTAGATCGCGCCATCCGGACAGCACTTTAGACGCGTGTTCGGCACCGCCGGGCGACATCAAGATGCTGCCCGTCAACCCGATTCGCGTGATTACCGGGCCCCGCATGTGACCTTTTACCTCCTTGCGTGGAGTGGGTCAAATACTTGTACCGTTGTAACATTGTTTAACCGGGAGTCCGTAAATCGGCCGGGGTTATCTTCGCCACGTCGGGTGCGTGGAGGTAACGGTCTAAACTTCTCGGCGTTACTTTGCTTAGCTAGTATACGGTCTTATGCCGCTGCGAGAGTGTAGGTTCCTAGCCCGTGTGTTCATGTCGCCGCTGTGAGTGTGAGTGTGACCCGTCTCGCGACTCGATCCGAGTCCGGAAGTTGAGTCAGACTACCTTGAACTCTGCCGGTTCCTTAACCCCGCACAATCCACGCCTTCCCTCGCCTGGGACGACGAGTGAGTTTGCACTTCTAATAGCGACGTGTAGCCCATAGGAGCTCTTAGTGTCGAGCCGAGGTCGCTCTAGTAGTCGTGTCGTTGCTGGTCGAGTCGTGTCCGTCTCATATAGCATCGTCTCCTCAGTCCGTCCCGCATCATTCTCCCTCCCCCCGTCCATGCTCGAAGCCATGCCATGCACGCCTGCGACCTTGAGCAGCCTCCCCTCCTTGCGTGACCAACGGACGCGAGCGCCAGCTCACCTAGACGGTGAGGCCGCCTCATCCGCCAGTGGCTCCTCCCTCTTGCTCTGTTGCGCCCAGTAGCAGTAGCTACGACAGCTACAACAGCAGCAGCCACCGCACTTCGTCAACGCAGTAGCAGCAACCGTATGGCAGCAACAGTAGCAACCGGTGATCAAAAAAAAAGAAGAAGCGGTATGGAGAGCTGGCCCTCCGAATAGGGGGCTCTAATCCCCTATAAAAGCCCACCTCCGGTGGGAATTTGTCCCCCTGCTGAAAACTACCCGTGAAAAAGCCTTGAAAGAACCCCCCCATGGCCAGCTGAAGTTCCCTTGGTTGAAGAGAGAAGCCCTTGGCGATTTGCAGAGAGAAAGAGTGAGTGGAAGAGCCATCATGGAAAGAGGGCACTTCCCTTTGTATCTTTTTCCCTTTTTTTTCCTCTTTGTGATTTGTGAGGCTTCATATAGCCGGGATGTAGATACTTATGTTTAGAAATGAAAGAGATATGGGGTTTTTGCCTTGATGTTTATATTTTCTTTGAGCTTCGATCTCCTCCTCTGATGTTGTGATGTAGTATTTCTGCTTGTTCTCTACTTCCCTTCTAGGAGATAGGGTGATTTTTTCCTTACTTTCAAGTATGATATCTACATAACGATGTTTACATTGATTCGGTGGCCACCGGCCTGGGGTTTATCTGATTCCATGGATATGACTCCGGGATGCCAACCACCAGAGATTTACTAAACTTCATCTTCGCTTCGCCATGATCTTATTTTCTTCTCAAAACCCCACTTTGGGATTTGGACCAGTCTAATGGCCATGATGCCAAAGGAGTGAGGCATAGGGGATTTAATCCCAAATCAATCATTTTCTTTTACAAATTCCGTTTCTGGGTTTTAATCACTCATGGATCCTCGGGGGCTCACTTCTTTATAGTGTGGACCCCGGGTGTTTCCCCGAAAGAGCGAATATTGAAGGCCGTATAAATCGGTGATAGCTCAAGTCCACGTCTCGGAAACGTGATCGTGACAACCCGTGGTTGTCGGGGTCCTTCGTAGAATAGTCCTCGGGATTTCCGTGCCTAAATCGGGTCGTACGGTGTTGCTGCTTCCTTGCGCACCCCGGGAGTTGCCGCTTCCGTGTGCACCCTTTTATTTTGGGGCCATCTCGGAGTTAAACCCCCCAGGACTCCGGGTCTAGGGGAGGTGCTGCTGGATTTTTGCCGGGCAATTTGAAGCATGATGGACTGAATTAAAGAACAATGATCAATGGTCCAAAAAAATCAAACGGACACCTGACAGAACTGAAAAAGGTACCATATATTGATATTCAGAAAATGCAATGGCCAACTATAATTGTGAAAACTGCTGAGAACAAAATAAACAAAACAAGAAAAATGAAGGATGAGCATGGAACTTCCTGATTCAAGAACTGAAATCCAGTTTGGATTGATATACACGGAGAAGAAGATGATGATCAACACAATTTTTTGAAATTGTCGAAATCAGAACAAACAGAACAGAAAGTTCGGTCAAGATGGATTCATGCATATCGAACTCCAAGAGAAGAAGAAGGTAACAATCAACATAATTTCTGAACTTCTAAAATCAAGGTGAACAAAGAAATGATGGTAAGCATGAAATTCAAGCCCCCTGGTTTTAAAAAATTGAAATCTCTGCATAAGAGCATTTTCTTGCATTGGCATGAGATCTGCCACATGAGAATCCATCTCATGATTTTACAACCATGATCGAAGCCCTCATTGCATTTTGCATGCATAAATCAAAAGATACCCCATTTTGCATTTGCATAGTTCAGAAAATGCATTCCTGCACTTTCCATTTGCACTTTACATGCATGAATCAAAAGAAACCTCATTTGCATCTTGCATGCATGAATCCAAAGAAATCTCATTCGCATATTTGCATGATTCAGAAGATGTATGCATGCATTTCCTATTTTTGCATTCGCATAATTCAGGAAATGCATCCTTGCACTCCCCATTTTCAATGGCATACCTTTTGCCCTTTGAGCATTTGGTGCTTGTTTTGATGGGATTTATTGATTTTATTTTCTTTTTATTAAAAATTATATTTTTATTATTTTTGGGCTTATTTGGTTTATTTGCACGTCGATCAACCAATTAACTAACCGGTAATTAACTGACTGATTGACTGCGCTCATTCTGACCCACGTCGGGTGAGAGTGAGGTTCGGTCGGGACCAGCAGTCTACCACACCATAAAGGCTATGGCGTTAATTACATCCCCCACGAGGAGGGAAAAACTTTTGATTAATTGTCGAGATAGCGGGCCGTCCGAGGCCGAAATAAGATGCAAGGGATGAATGTGACGAGGTCACATGGAATGTTTTTTTATCTATCATGCAAGAGAGGCATGGTTCATTAAGTTTGAGACCCTCGATACGAGGCGGAGGACATAGGTCCGAAGATCACCATCGCGCATGGCAAAGACTTCCGATTGGGAGTAACCCGGACATTCGTCAGTGCCATTTGATATACCGGAGGGGGTCCATGCAAACATGCATGAATGATGCTCATGATTACGCTAAGCATGGTAACAAGATTATGAAGCTGAACGATGATCAATCAAGTTTATTAGCCTCCGCCGAGGGAGATGAAAGTGGTATCATAGCCATGATAGCGAAAGCATGGTGATGACAGACATGATAGTAAAAGCATGATAATAGCAGACATGATAGTAAAAGTATGATAATAGCAGACATGATAGTAAAAGCATGACAATAAGATGGTTCGGACTTGGGCAGCCCTCCCCTTATTTGGTTTATTACTGATTGCGGTTTATTAATCTCGACTGCGGGAGGCGAAGGTCGCTCCGAAGATGAGTGAATGACTAGAATAGCATAAAACCGGCGCGATCACGCGTAGGGATAGGGTTTAATCCGGCGCGGTCAAGCGTAGGCATAGGGTTTAATCCGACACGGCCATGGCATGTATTAATCCGGCGCGGGGGGGCCTTAGGGGGCGCCGATTTAGGGCGCTCCGGGAACGAGCCAATTGAAATCAAAAAGCTATGAGTCTAACATTAATCTGGCGCGGTGGGGTACCGTGCCGTATTAGGGCACGCTGGATAAGGGACCATGCCGTTTTAGGTGATTTTTTGAGGGATTTTGAAAACCTTTTGATTTATTAAGATGATGTTGCAGGTTTTGAGATTAATTAGGTTGATTGCCTGTTAAATTAGGGCCCAGGGCTCTCTGAGAGCAAGGTTATGAGCCAGTGCGAGGTTCATACTCGAGCACGGCAGTTCATCGCTTGAGAACTTATGTTTTGTTAAGGTCAATTCACGGAGATGGCTTTGTTAATTAACAAACCTGACAAAATTTTGGCAGCATCTCCCCCATCCCTGAAAGGTTGCAAGGGAGAAACGGGGTCATACTCAAGTGTGGAGTAAGCCTCTAAACAGCCGGTCGACACAATGGTCGCCAGCAAATCCCAATCGGATAGGAAACCCCGAGGACTGGCCTTCAAGGGGTACCATGGCTCTGTGGGTTGAAACAGGCAGATAAGGCAACTAATGAAGGAAGCGACAACCCCGAGGGCTGGCCTACGAAGGGTGAGCAACCTATAGTCTGCACTGTATCTGAGAGAGGGATGACTGTTAGGGAGGGAGGCCCCGAGGACTAGCCTACGAGGGGCACGCATCCCTTAGTCACCACGGAGTCCCTAAGGACTGTGGGTTTTCAATCTATCATGGTTAACCTTATTGCTGTTCACCTGGTGGCCTGTGGGGACACTCATCACTGATAGATGAGCTCCTATCGACCAAGTGGTGTTTGTAATGCGACATCGGGGAATGTTTCCCCTCCCCGGTTTACTGGAGCAGAGCTATCAAGCAAGCTCACAGACCCTGAATGCAGACGGGATGAAAACAGGAACGTGCAACACCATACGACAGCCGGTGAGTTGATAGGTTACCGAGCATGGGTTGGTGCATTGACATTCGAGCGTTAAAGGAATTAACACTCACGAAGGGAGAGGTGATTAGCAATCACAGAGAGGGGTAGCAAGTATATAGATAGGATGATTTAGCTACATACATATATGCTCGAGTAACTGGCATGCAACAGTCACAGGACGGGCCTTGGTGTTCTGGAGGTGACCCCCACCTTCTCTGGGCAATGGAACAATGCAAAGAGAAAAGAAAATGGAGATCGGACCCTGAAATAGAGCGGGAAGAGATACGTGCACAGGCACGCCTCTATCCACAAAATATGCAACAACCATCGAGTAGGACACGGCCACTGCATCGACGTGAAGGACCCGGGGATGGGTCATCTCTGTAGCCCGTGGTATTCCAAGGCATATTCGGAGTCGGAGAAATCGGATTCGGAAAACCACGCGCAAGTGGGAAAACAGACAGATGCACTGACTGAGATAGAAATGGAAGGAGAAGTCATAGCGTCGAGCGTTCAATCAACCAGCACATACATATAATATCATCACCCCGTGAACAGGGGGGCTAACACATGTATTACAAATCCGGCGCCGGCATCGCCGCCCTGTCACCGTTCACTAGTTGAAGAGAGATTTACAGAGGAATAACAAACTAAATAGATGACGAGGAGGGGGAGGAGATTGGCTCATATCATCGCCATCCCCCCTTCTCTCTTACATTAGATCAGAGGGGAAGAGTCGGAGAGATAACTGGGAGAAAACCACGGGACCCACCTGTTCCTCGAACAGAATATCGGACCCTCACTCTTCTTCTCCGGCTCTGGAGGACTTCAGTTAGGGCAAAGGAAGACGGCGGCGAGGGGACGCTCGGTGAGAACCATGCTTCTCTCACAAGGAAACCCTTTCTCCCTCCAAGGTGATTGGCTCCCCGACTCTCTCTCTTTTCTTCTAATTCTTCTTCTTTCGAGAGCCTCCTCTTTTTTCATTCGGTTTCGAATGGCCTTTTATGCAGAAACATTCGGGGGTTAATCCGGCGTGGAGAATGGCGCACCGGGGAGAGGGGCCTATGAAGCTTTTACGCACCGGAATAAGAGGGCGCCGGATATAGCGGGTGCGCCGGTTTAGGGCATGCCATATTAGCGTCCCCGCTCGTCACGGGCTAGCCGGTGAGTCCGGAGATGATTCCGGGAATCGCCGTGAACATTCATCTTGTCACAGTTCTTTGAAACCTCAACGGGATGCCTCGTCGAGGCTCTCAGGATGACGTATGGCCCTTCTCGGAGCCTCAAACGTCTTTTGCTTGAACACGCGGGTTTTCCGCTGACACGGCCCTCGGCACTATGATTCGTGCTGTTGGTTCGGCCTGTTTTGTGCTCGAAGCTTATTGGAGGGTGGGGTGACACCCGGGATAGTTTCACCCAGGCCAGGCGATCATTCGGCCACTAATGGACCCAACTTGGCGAGAAGCCATACCCGTGTTGGGTAGCCGGGATCTTCCGCCGATAGAGCCCTCGGTCCTCTGTTCTGAAGAGCCAAGGGAGTTCTTCCATCTCAGGAGAGTCTTTCATGAGGTGGGAGGCCACCGGGTAGGCCGTCGTCCTTGGTCGGACCATGGGTGTAGTGTATGTGGCACGACGGAGTCGATGCCGGTTCATTAGGCAGGCTTGGTCACACTTCCGGTTGGTTGTGGATTCATCTCGATTTTTCCTGAGGCGAAGTCCCTGGCGTTCATCCCGGGTGACTCGAGGCTCTGGCAGCTTGAGAAGTCTTCAATATGTTGATATTTATCGGCTTCTGTGCTTCAGTGGGCCATGTCATTCGTCTTTGAGGCTTGATTGCCGCGAGCGATATTTTGAGTGCCAACAAATGCCCCCTAGCCGTGGGTGTTGCAAGCAAGGCACGAGTGTAGCAAGGCCGACGGATGAGCTTCGCCTAGAATGATCTCCTCTTCAATTGACGGAGGCTCGGAATGGCCCTTAATCTGGCACGGACGCCAATCCGACGTCGTTTGAATGTTAATACGGTGCGGGGTTAATCCGGCACGCCCCTGGGCTTTTAGATGCTAATCCGTCTTGGCCTGATGCTTGGAGGAGGTTAATCCGGCGCGCCTTAAATCAGCGCGCCTTTTGGTTTGAGGAAGCGTTAATTCGGCGCCCTAAATAGCGCGCTGGATTAACATCTGAAACCCCCCCCCTATATAAGGCTTTCGCCTCTCATTCTTCCTTCACCACTGTTCATTTGCAAGATTTCTTTCTCTCTCCTCCCTTTCTTCTCTTCCTGCGGCGTCGAGTGAGCTGAGGGCATGGGCGAGTTTCACAGGGGTGAGTGGAGTGTTGTTCATTTGGGTTTTAAACCCATTCTTTGGGCCCCAGGAGGCTTCTAGTAGGGCTTGCCCTCGGAGCTATTTCCCCGGGCGTCCCTTTTGGCCTCGGTGTAATGCCGATGGCTGCTTTTAGGGGCCATTCCCTTAGTGGACGTGTTCCCGCTTCTCTTTGGCAATCTCCCATGCTGGGGAGACTCTGCCGAAATTTTGTCAGAAATTTGTCTTGATCAACTATTTTTTGACTTTATTTATTGTTTGATGCACTTTCTCACAGATAGAAATGGCATCTGGCTCTTCCTCTTCTGCTTCTCGTGCCGTGGTGACGTGAGAGAATGTCAATTTCCTTGATCGGGGACACGATCAGCTTGCTGTAGTCGCAGAATCCTCAGATTCGGAGACCGATACTGTGGACACTAGCCGTCTCCTCATCCTTGGAGGTGATTCTTTTCATTATGACCGGGAACGCGCTGTCAGGCGGGATCACCCTAAGGACAAACATCTGATGTCCTTCCTCCGGTGCTTCAACCTTTAGGGAAAGAGAGACCTGTTCCTCATCTGCAAAGTCGAGCAAGCCTTGCTAGTGGAGAGGGATAGTCTAACAGACTGTGTAGTGCGGGGAAGGCCTATTTATCTTCCCGGAGAAGTCAGTAAATGGAGCGTCGTGCTCGGGCTGCAAGATCTGGCTCCAGAAGATGGGCTGCTGACCAGGGTTCCTGAATTTGTACCCGCTTGGTGGAATGATTCCGCAGGCAGGGTGGACCGGGAGAAGCCAATCTTTGGCTTGTTTCTTGCCCCGTTGAAATGGGGGTATAAGGAAGAATCTTTTCTGCTGGACTGCCTGGCGGTCCATTTTAATCATCAAATATCTGTGGGGTAGTTTGCCGAGCTGAGGGCCACCGATGCTCACGCATTCAGACCTGGAGCAGTGGAGTTCACAGATTATGTGCTGCATCATTACGCTCCCATCCTGACCAGGGCTGGCGTCTATCACAGCGTATATGCCTCAAGATACCGCTACCCCATCTCCCGAGGCTTATGCTGCGGCATGATCGAAGTATTCTACCCCGAGTACAACACTTTCTATACCTCGGAAGGAGAGACTTCTCTGGATTTATGGAGCCTCTCATAGCTTAGCGGTCTACCTGTTGACGGGGAACCATACGAGGAGGTCTGCTGGCCCAACTGGTTGAAAGATCAGACCGACGGTGAGGGTCGGTATCTGGCGGCTCACGCTTACCGCTATCTGATGAAGGCGTACCGCACCCTCTATCACTCGTTGCACGACACGAGGGAAGCTAGGAAGCCAGGCGAGAAGCAGAGGGTGCGGATGGGCACCTGGCTCCAATATTTCTTTGGCGGGAAGAATAAGTACGAGGACTTCCCCCCAATAGCGTCGATGGCTCCGAAGAGGAAGAAGAGAGTCCGACGGCAGGCCGCAGCATCATCTTCAAGAAGAGGGGAGAGGGAGGACCCAAACCCCACTGGCGTCGATGCAGTCACACACTGTGCCACATACCTGGTCTATTGGATCTATTCCTTCGCTCTCCTGCAAGGCGACGAGAGCGTGATTAGAGCAGGGGCTATCTATCCCGCCTGTCTCATGGCTTGGGGTACTAAGCTGTCCCTCTGCCCAGTGGCTTTGTGCCTCACTTACAAAATGCTGGGAGACCTGCACAAGATGCTTCTTCCCAAGAATCTGCGAATGGTTGGTCCATTACACTTCTTCAATGCTTGGGTTTGTACCCTTTTTCCGGAGGCTGCCCCTCGGGCATTACAGTCAGCTCATCTTATCCCGCGAATGATAGAGTTCGCGAGTGTCGAGCTGTACTCACTAGCGGAGCAACTCTTTGCCATTCGGGGCAAGTTGGCTCGGATTCCCACAGATTCACCTGGGGTCTTTCACTTCTGGAGCTTAGCTGCCCACTCCAGCCCGCTGGTGAACAGGACGAGGCAGTGCAAGCTCTTCGAGACAGAGGAGTATATCCATCCAATCTCTGGGGCCAAGTGTACAAGGCCCATCCTTGAGCAGGAGTTGGTTGACTGGGCACTGGCTATCAGACCAAGCATCCTTGTATTCCGAAAGAGTGGCATTTTGTGGTTGGAGCCGTATTATCTGTTTCGCTTCAGCCGAAACTTTGGCTATGACCAGCACATTCCTCATTCCTTTTCACAATTTGCGTTGCGCAATAGGCACAGATCCGGGCAAGTTTCAAATGATGATGCCCGGATATGGTGGGACTTCTTCCATCATCGAGAAAATGTTTCTTTCAGGATGCCAACCCCTGCCCGCTTCCCCCACGTTACTCCTGAGTATATCAAGTGGTGGAACGCGCGGACGGGGTTCTACAGGGGCTCCCGCCGAGAGTGTTGGGCCGTAGAGGAGCATAGATTTCTGGACTTCCAGTCGGAGCCACTTTGGAGGCAGCTTCGAGAGACAAAGTGCCCTTGTTGTATTATTGGCCTCTCTTCCCCTTCTACACGGGGCCAGCAAGTATGTTCTATCTCTTTATTCAAGCCCGTCGGCCAACTTCTTTTCTTCATTATTAGGTATTATTCTCACCTTCGTGCATATGCAGTCCGACCCACTTTGGAGGAGACTCGGCACTTTAGGCAGCTAATAATAAAAGCTCAGAAGCCAGCATACTTCGAGGCTCCCGAGCTGGCTCCGACCATGACACCACTACCTTCTGGCTATTGTGCATCCCTTGGTTTTGATGATGACAATAGGATATGTTTGATTAATCAAGTTCTATCTTGTTTCATAACAAATACAAGTGGTTTGATTGTTCCTTCAAAGTAATGGACTCATGACTATTTGATGATGACAAACAATGTTTTTGATTAACTCAATATAAATCTGATAGTTCAAGTTACTTCTGATATGTTAAGTAATTTCAGGTCCACTGAAATCCAAGTGGAATCAACAAATCAGAAGAAGTGTCAAAGGCCGCTTGTCGACCAGGGAAGTGGTTATGGTCGACCAACGAACCCAGCCAGAAACACTTCAAGTCATCCGTCTTCTGCATGTGCCTTGGCTGTCGACCAAAGCCCCACTTCTGGTCGACCACAGAACAGACAGAGCATCAGACAGAACTGACGGCCATCTGGAATTTGCCCCTTGTCGACCAGCGACAAGGCTGTGGTCGACCACGGGACGCGAGTGTCAGCCAGAATGAAACCGCCATCAGGACACTGCTCGTTGTCGACCAGGGACAGTGTCATGGTCGACCACGGGTGTTATAGCGTCCAGAACCGAACTCTAACCGAATTCTGTTTTGGTTCCTTAAAACCTGCAGATTGTTGTTGCAGGTTGTTGGGTAGTTCAAATGATGAGATTCCGCACGGGAATCAAGGAGAGAATCTTGCTTAGAAGCGGTCAAACTTATTGTAGTGATCGGATTTAACCTTCTCCCTGCTTTCTAGCAGATTGACGCTCGATCTGGAATTTGAGCGGGAAGAGCTTCAGGCTTGAAAAAGTATCTGCATAAAAAGTAGAAGGCAACTGATCGCGGAGGCAAGCACACAGAGAGAGCATAGAACAGAAGCTAAGAAACACACCTACATCACAGGACGAAGTGGCTCTCCATCAACCAGAAATCTGCAGAAGACTAAAGGCATTCTCATTGCTGCAGAAGGAAGACTGGGCTTGAAGCTGTGCGACCTCCAGCAGCAAAGCAGCTGAAGGCATCCGATTGGAAGTTCTACAGGGAGTCTACTCTTGTTATTTATGTGATTAAGTCCCAGGCTGAATTCTTTACTTTGTTACAAAAGTCTATATTCAGTCCTGTTGCATCATCCCACCTTCTCATCATTTCTATTCATCCTTACACCAAGTGTCAAGCTGTGAGGCAGCGGATTCAAGCTGTGTGTCAGCTGGTACAAGCTGTGTGTCAGCAGGAACAAGCTGTGTGACAGCGGTGTCTTGTGTTTTGGATTGAGATCAGAGGTTCTCATAAGTGAAGCCTTGCTTGAGTTAAGCAAGGGGTGGATGTAAGTCTCGGGAAGAGACTGAACCACCTTAAAAATCCTATCTTGTGGTTTGCTTATGTGTGTGCGTGCTTCTCTATGTGTTTGTTTTCTTCATTGATATCAACATTAGTTCTGTAATTCGTCAATCACCTGCAACTCATTTAGTCAATAGATATTAAATCGAAAAAGGGGGAAAGATCTATTCACCCCCCCTCTAGATCTATTCAGTCCGTACTCAACACGTGGTATCAGAGCCAGACTCTCCAAAAATGTGGTCTAACAACCAGGAGAGGCCTGCCGGACTGAACTCTAGAAGTCTAATGGCTGAGGGACACTCAGTAACTAGACCACCATATTTCGATGGAAATGATTTCTCATACTGGAAAAATCGTATGCAGGTGTTCTTGAGAGCACAAGATCATGAGATGTGGAGAGTAGTAAGCCGAGGACCCTACGAGCTGCCCGAAGATGAGGATACCTGGACCAGAGAACAGGTCAGAAAATCAACCATCAACTGGGGAGCCATGAACGTAATGCAATGCGCACTACACCCCACGGAGTTCTCACGAGTTTCACAATGTGCAACGGCCAAGGAAATGTGGGATCGACTAGTAGTAATCTATGAAGGTACTTCAGAGGTAAGGGAGTCAAAAGCAAATATGCTAGTTTCAGAATATGAAATGTTTAGAATGAAAACTGACGAAAATATTTCTGAAATGTATGCTAGACTAGTGCAATTAACGAATAGTTTAAAGAGTCTAGGGAAAACCTACAAGGAACAGGAATTAGTGAGGAAGATCCTAAGATCCCTCACTCCTATGTGGCATACCAAGGCCACAGTAATTGAGGACTCAAAGAACCTCACCACTATGACTGTGGATGAACTAGTGGGATCCCTAATGGCCTATGAGGTCAATCTGAAAAGAAAAGAAGATGAGGGCAAGAAAAAGAACCAGCTCGCCCTAAAAACTAAAATAGGCACCTCTGAACTATCTGACACTGATAACTCATCTAGCACAGGTGAGGAAACTGGTGAGCTAGCCATGTTAACAAGAAAATTCAAAAGGTTTCTGCGGAAGGAAGGTAAGGGATTCAGGAATCCTAAGGGCATGGTAAGAAAGTCATCTCAGTTTAAGTTTGATAAAAATAAAACTTCATCTAACAAACTTGTCTGCTACAACTGCAGGAAACTAGGACACATAAAGGCTGAATGTCCAGAGACTCCTAAGAAATCAAGCTTCAAGTGGAAAGGCAAGCAACTAAAAGCAATGATAAGCACATGGAGCGAGGAGGAGGAAAGCAGTAAGGAGGAAACAACTTCCGAGGAAGAAGAAGGAAACATCTGTTTGATGGCCAAAGGAGATAGCGATGATCTTGAGGTAATCCCTCCGTTTCAAGATTTTTCTAGCTCAGATTGGGAAGAAGTCTACTCAGACTTACTTGATGCATATGAAAGAATTAGAAAGGAAAATAAGAGTTTGAAGAAAAAGCTTAATCAGGTCAATAATGACAGCAACCCATTTGCCAACAGAACTGAACTAGAATTAGAAATCACCACCTTGAAAAATAAGCTGAAACAATACGAGACAGATGAAGAAAATGTCAAATGGCTGTTAGAAGAAAATGAGTCACTGAAAAACACAATTGATGAGGTAAAATTAAAGACTCAAGAAAGTGAACAGCAAACTAAGGTAACTCAAGAAAGAAACAACTCACTCAAGGAGGAAAACTGTCAACTTCTGGAAGAAATAGAAAGAATCCAGAGTGAACTGAAAAACAAACAGGAAACCTTGGAAAAAATGACTAAAGGTCAAGAAAACTTAAATGCTGTCTTGGGAATAAAAGTAAACTTTCAAAAAGAAGGGTTAGGATACAATCCTACGGCTAAAAAGGAATTCCAAATAAAAACCGTAACTGGGATTGCTGACTCAAAAGGAAAAGGGCCCCTAATCAATCTATATCAAGACAAACAAGAGGATGTAGCTGAATGCTCCTCCAAAAGGAATAATGTCACCAAGGAAGAGAGAAACATTAAAGAGAAAACAGTCAATCAACATAAGCTTAAAAATAATAGACAAGAAACTCAAATTCACAGAAATAACCAAACAAACCAAGTACTAAATCAAGTTAAAGGACATAAATCTGGAAAACAAGGTGTCTGGAGACAGGCTGGTCGACAACCGACCCCTCCTCTGTCGACCAGAGGATCTGCCAGAACAGGCGCTGGCGTCTGGAGAAGCAGTGGTCGACCACAGACATACCAGATGTCGACCAGAGGAACTGCCAGAACAAGCGCTGGCTTCTGGAAAAGCAATGGTCGACCACAGACACACCAGATGTCGACCATGACCAGACACGCAAACAGAAACCACAGATTTTCTCAGGTGAAACAAAATGAAAATTGGAAATCAAAAAGGTGGATTCAGATTAAAGAAACATTAGAACAAAAGCCACCCAATCTGAACAAGTTCAGAGACGAAAAATTAAACTGCTCTAAGAAAATCTGGGTTCCCAAAGGATTGTTACAGCAATTTCACAATTTTACAAGTTATCTTGGACCCGGGTACCATTGGGGTCCAAAAATTTCTGTGTAATTCATGATGCAGGAATGTCTGGCAGCCATGCACAATAAGTGGTACTTAGATAGTGGTTGCTCAAGACACATGACGGGAGACAAGACCAAGTTCTCCCAACTAAGCTCAAAAGATGGAGGTTATGTGACCTTTGGAGGAAATAACAAAGGTAAGATCATCGGGACAGGTAAAATAGGTAAGAACTCCTCAAACAGTA
This sequence comes from Amorphophallus konjac, assembly GCA_022559845.1. NCBI lineage: Eukaryota > Viridiplantae > Streptophyta > Magnoliopsida > Alismatales > Araceae > Amorphophallus > Amorphophallus konjac. The sequence continues at coordinate 128,189,332 of CM040129.1, forward strand.
TTGAAAATGTACTGCTGGTAGATGGACTGGAATATAACTTGCTGAGCATCAGTCAGCTTTGCGACAAAGGCCATAAAGTAATATTTGACTCCAAGATCTGCAAGATTATTGAACCAAATTCAGATACAGTCAAGTTTATGGGCCAGAGAGTAAACAATGTCTACATAATAGACTTGGATGATCCAGCCCACTCCAACCTGTGCCTAACCGCCAAGAAAGAGGACCTGACCTGGCTGTGGCACCGAAGGCTAGGGCATGTTAGCTATAGGGTGTTGCATAAACTTGTGAAGAATAAAATGGTTCTTGGTATGCCTGAAATTTCGTTTGCTCAAAATGTCAAAGTATGTGAATCATGTACCCAAGGTAAGCAAACAAGAAAATCATTCAAAGGTAGAACTGAAAGTCAATCTTCTAGACCACTAGAACTTGTGCACATGGACCTTTTTGGCCCAACAAGAACTGCTAGTCTTAGTGGTAAGAGATACGGTTATGTACTAGTTGATGATTTCTCTAGATTCACATGGGTAATATTTCTATCTCATAAAAGTGATGCTTTTTCTGAGTTTCAGGAATTCTACAAAAGAATGAAGCAGGATGGCAAGTCCAAAGTGTGTACAATCATATCTGACCATGGGGGGGAGTTTGAAAATTCTGACTTTGACTTATTCTGCAGAAACAAGGGCATAACCCACAGATTTTCCTCACCAAGGACTCCAGAACAAAATGGAGTTGTGGAGAGAAGGAACCGCACTCTTGTCGAGATGGCTAGAACCATGCTGGTTGAAGCTAAACTTCCAAGGAGATTTTGGGCAGAGGCAGTCAACACAGCATGCTACATTGTAAACCGAGCAATGGTAAGACCGGCTAGTGAAAATACACCATATGAAATGTTCAAAGGTAAGAAACCATCCCTAGCTCATTTTAGAATTTTCGGGTCAAAATGCTTTATTCATAACAATGATAAAAGGGTCTTGGACAAATTTGAACCGAAGAGTGATCCAGGAATATTCTTGGGCTATTCCGACCGATCAAGAGCCTATAGAGTTTTAACACCAAAGATCAAATTGTTGAAGAATCCCCTCATATTACATTTGATGAAATTAATGATCTTGGCAAAAATGAGCAGGTCAGCAAGGAAGAAGAAGATAGGGAATTTCTAGAAGACAACGAAGAACCAAATGAAGAAGAACAATCTCAGGAAAGAGATCAAGGTATTACTAATGCTCCACCCGAAGGAGAAGGCATCTCAGGTAACAATCTTGAGAACTTAAGACTTCTTAGAGATCATCCCATAGAAAACATCATTGGTGGAATTCATGATCCTAGGAAGACTAGATCTCAGTTAAAAGAAATCAATGAACTAGATCAGCTTGCACTTGTGTCCCAAATAGAGCCCAAATCAGTAGAGGAAGCATTAAAAGATGACTCATGGATAAATGCTATGCATGAAGAACTAAATCAATTTGAAAGAAATCAGGTGTGGAGTCTTGTCCCTAGACCTTCATCTCACCCCGTTATTGGAACCAAGTGGGTCTATAAAAACAAGCTAAGTGAAGAAGGGGTTGTAATGAGAAACAAGGCTCGGCTGGTGGCTAAAGGGTACAACCAGGAATTTGGGGTTGATTTTGAAGAATCATATGCTCCAGTTGCTAGATTAGAAGCCATCAGGATATTGTTAGCCTTTGCAGCATCTCATGGAATCAAACTACAACAAATGGATGTAAAAAGTGCATTTCTAAATGGAATAATAAAAGAAGAAGTCTATGTGGAACAACCCCCTGGATTTGAAAATGATGAACTTGCTAATCATGTTTTCAAATTGCATAAAGCTTTGTATGGATTAAAGCAGGCTCCTCGGGCCTGGTATGAAAGGTTGAGCTCCTTCCTCACCAAGAAGGGATACATAAGAGGTAAAATTGATCAAACATTGTTTTCCAAGACCCAAGGTAAGCATATACTAGTTGTACAAATCTATGTGGATGATATTGTGTTTGGGTCTACCGAAGCTTCTTTATGTACTGAATTTGCAAACTTAATGACCAATGAGTTTGAAATGAGTTTAATGGGTGATTTACAGTTTTTTCTTGGATTGCAGATCGTACAATGTAGAGAAGGATACTTCATAAATCAATCCAAGTACATAAAGGAGATGTTGAAGAAGTTTGGCATGGAAAGCTGCAAACCAATCGAGTCACCCATGGGTACAAATGCAACATTGGAAGCTGATGTAAAAGGTAACATGGTAGATGCCAAGAAATACAGAGGTATGATCGGGTCCCTGCTATATTTAACTGCTTCAAGGCCAGATATTCAGTTTAGTGTATGCATGTGTGCTAGATATCAGTCTAGCCCTAGAGAATCACATTTAGGGGCTGTCAAGCGTATCCTTCGATACCTTGCCGGCACCCAAGAATTGGGTTTATGGTATCCTACATACTGCAAACTAGATTTGATTTCATATTCAGATGCTGATTATGCTGGTTGCAAAATTGATAGGAAGAGTACTAGTGGTTATTGTCAAATATTAGGTGGATGTTTAATATCATGGGCTTCTAAAAAGCAGCATTCTGTGGCACTCTCCACTGCTGAGGCTGAGTATGTCGCAGTAGGGAGCTGTGGTACACAGGTTATGTGGATAAAACATCAACTCCAAGACTACAATGTAGATCTTGGATGTGCACCTATTTTCTGTGACAACACTAGTGCTATTAATTTGTCTAAAAACCCCATTCAACACTCTAGGACAAAACACATTGAGATCCGTCATCACTTTCTAAGAGATGAGGTCTCCAAAGGAAATTTCATGCTTCATTTTGTAGAAACTGAAAAACAACTGGCAGACATTTTCACAAAACCCCTTAACAATGACAGATTTTCAACTCTAAGAAGGGAGTTAGGAATTTGTAGAATTTCTCCTGAAAATTCTTGAAATAATCATATTCATGTGTTCACTGTATAGATTCTGTCATTTCTGTACTAAGTTATGTCAACTAGGTCTCTAGTACTGGTCAAGTTTTGAGTTTGGAGGTCTAGTGTCGGTTGCTACTTCAGCAAGTTCTGCAGAATCCTGGTTCTACTACGGATTATCTCTTGTGGTCGACCACAGACAAGGCGCTGGTCGACCAAGGCATCAGGACAGGAAATAGTTGGTTCTGTGACTTCGCAGCTGTCGACCACAGGCGGTCCCATGGTCGACAACAGAATTGTCAGAAAGCAGACCACAGGTGACTACTCATCAGGCAGCTTCTGTGACAGCACAGAGGTCGACCAAAGGCAACTCTATGGTCGACAGAGGATCTGAACAAGGGAAAATGGATCTAAAAAGGCTGCTGGCTCTGCTAGGAAATCCTCTGAACTAAGTGAACTTTTGTGCTCAGATTCTTCACTCATTCATCCTTATCCATACTTCCCATCCCTTGTGTCTCTATATCTCTTCATGGCCAACATTTTTTTATCTTCAGCAAGGACTCACAAATTGAGGGGGAGAAAAAGTGTAAACTCATTCCTTGATAAAACATTGAAAAACCTAACCATATCTTTCAATAAAATCACCAAGGTAATCATTAAGAGTAGAGGTTGAGTGTAGTAATGAGAATTTGAACTGTACTACTGCAATAAATTCAAACCATAACTATGACTCTGTCACAAGATTTTGAGGACTTATGATTTTTAGTAATGAGACTGTTTCTCTACCTGTGTCTGTGTTGGACAGTAAAAATAAACTCAAATATAACATGTATGTACATGGAATACGCCATAATTCTGCCTTCTTGGTAGAGCAATGGATTGAGTTCTGAGAAACTACTGTTCTCCATCTCAAAGCAAAAAAATTGGCTGAACAATAGATGGGAGACAAGTGTGTCATGAAGATCCAATCTAACTCTGCTGCTTTCAAAAATATTGATTGGGCATACTGAGTAACTGGGGATATTGGCGTCTGATAAACGTATATCCTCACGGATAAAAGGTGTGTCCCAGTCATTAGTGGAATGGTTAGGCATGCTAAGTAGCCGGGGTTTCTGGCGTGTAAAAAGCGTGTCTCCTCGTGTAGAAAAGCATGTGATAAACCTGACCACAGCTCTCAAATGATTCAAAAAGTTATCACAAAGGCAGAGAAAATGGTTGACCTAAAGCATAGCATGCAAATAAAAGTACAAAACACTGTTCAGCTAGCATAGTTAGTCAAATTATCTCTTGAAATATATTATAAGTTCAAGGAGCCATGTGAAAGAAATTGGATATGGGGAGTCAATTTATTGGTGCAATACTTTCAAATTCATTGAACCACAATACCCACTCTATTTGGTCACAAGGTGGTCTTTGCATAAGGGTGGAAAGGTTCCATAAGTGTTCTATTAAAGAAAGGGAGTACACTTTAATATCTTCCAAAAATTTGAGTTATGCTGATTAAATCCTGACCGCTCGTTTTCTGCATCGTGATGGTTCACTATCCTAGTTTTTTAAGACCCAGCCCTACTGCCCTACCCTATAAATTGCCACGGCTGGGTCCCTAATTTTCTCTCATCCGCCGACTTGTACCTCTTTCGAATTCTTCCTCTCCAGTTCTCTCTCGCCTCTCTCTCGCATCCCTCCACCATGTCTCCAAAGCACGCTCCGCGGTCTACCAAGAGAACAAGAGAGAAGGCCCCTGCCGAATCCTCGAAGCCGTCCAAGCGTTCCAAGCCGAGGGCCGCGCAGGGTCCGCCATCGGCCCCTCAAAAGTCGACCACGGCTGAGGCGGCTGACTCAGGCAGGAAGGTACCAGCTTCAGAAGAACCCATCGTCCATCCAGTTTCAGGAGTTCTCAAGCCACGGACCGTTCTGCCACCAAGGATTGTTGATTTCTCTGATGAGAAGCTGATGGAGATGTTCCCAGAACTACTGCCAATTTTTGAAGCCCAAGAGTGGACAGCGTTTGTCTCGGCACATACTCAGTATTCGCCTCAGCTTGTGCAAGAATTCTACCACAACTTGCAAATAGTGGATGGTCAGGTCTACACCGTAGTTCAAGGCATCGTCGTCCGCCTCGACGTCAAACTGCTCCACAAAGCGTTGAAGATTCCCAGACATGGCGCCGTCTTCAATCCTGAGGATTTTGACTTCCGAGCTGCATACACCGTCGTCACTGGCCAGCCAGCTCCTGAGGTTCTCCCTAAGTATCTGAATGCCAACACCTTCCCTCCTCTTCATAGATTGCTTCATCACATTCTTACCACCATTATCCAACCAAGAGGAGGCGCCAGAGATCAAGTAAGTCGCCTCCATCTATTTTTGCTCCATGGCCTCATCACTTGTCAACCCATTCGCCTCATAACGCTCATCCTAAACACCTTCCAAAACATCCTACATTATCCCCAGAATTCTCTTCCATTTGCTGCCCACATATCTGCCATTCTGGAAGCAGCAAAAATACCATTTCCTCACGCTCCGCGCATTGTAATTCCCAAATGGCACGTCTACAACTTTCACTTCGTGACCACATTTTTGGGGTTTAAGAAGGTAGGAGACCAAATTCAGCGCACTCTACCATCCAAGGGCAAATCCAAGGCTCCATTGCCACCCTCTTCTCCACCACATACACCTATACAGGTTAGCCCTACTGTCACACCTCCACCTGTGGTGCCTCAAGCTACCCCTACTACCACCACTACTGCCCATCCTCCATCTTCCCTTTCTATAGTGCCCTGGCATCCAGGCACTGCTGCCACTCATGCTCAATCCACTTCTGTTCCACCTACCCAAGCTCCATCTCATTCTGTTCCACCTACCCAAGTTCCACCTACCTCCACTCCATCTACTTCTGCTCCACCACCATCCTTCACCTCCAACACTGAGTCTCACGGAGTGCTTCTCCAGATAGCATCTCAGTTGTCCTCTCTCACCACCCAATTCCATTCCTTTCAAGAGAATATGAATGCTGCCACCGGGCGCCTGGAGCAGAAAGTCCAAAGGCTGGAACAACAGATGGAGGCCAGGTTCATCAAGCAAAAGGAACACACTGACCATGCTAGTTCTCGGTTCAACAGACTAGTTGGCACCTTAGGTCAAGTGTCAGAAGAAATGGGAAACCGCATAGAGTTCACAACCAAGCAGAATGAACAGTATCACAATGCTACTATCTCCGAGATCCAGAAGCTCAGGCTCTCTTATGCCCACATTGTTGACAAGCTGGATCGCATGGAAGAGAACGTGAAGCCAGAGACTTCCTCATCCTCCTCAGAGGGATTGTTTAAATGATCTTCTTTTTGCTGTTGACAAAGGGGGAGATAGGACTTTATGTGTCATTGTGTGTCTAGTTGTGTGTCTAGATGTGTGTCTAGATGTCAAGTTTACTTTGTCTACGTGTCCTTAGTGTCTTTATCCTTTTTGAGTCACTCATGTAATTAGTGCTATAGTTTTTGAAAGGCACATCAAACGAATTGTCTGAATGAAATCTGTGCTATGATAGCCTTGAATGCAATATCAAATGAATTTTATAATCTGTTGTTTGTCACAATGACTCATGGTTGTCATCATCAAAAAGGGGGAGAATGTTGTGCATCCCTTGGTTTTGATGATGACAATAGGATATGTTTGATTAATCAAGTTCTATCTTGTTTCATAACAAATACAAGTGGTTTGATTGTTCCTTCAAAGTAATGGACTCATGACTATTTGATGATGACAAACAATGTTTTTGATTAACTCAATATAAATCTGATAGTTCAAGTTACTTCTGATATGTTAAGTAATTTCAGGTCCACTGAAATCCAAGTGGAATCAACAAATCAGAAGAAGTGTCAAAGGCCGCTTGTCGACCAGGGAAGTGGTTATGGTCGACCAACGAACCCAGCCAGAAACACTTCAAGTCATCCGTCTTCTGCATGTGCCTTGGCTGTCGACCAAAGCCCCACTTCTGGTCGACCACAGAACAGACAGAGCATCAGACAGAACTGACGGCCATCTGGAATTTGCCCCTTGTCGACCAGCGACAAGGCTGTGGTCGACCACGGGACGCGAGTGTCAGCCAGAATGAAACCGCCATCAGGACACTGCTCGTTGTCGACCAGGGACAGTGTCATGGTCGACCACGGGTGTTATAGCGTCCAGAACCGAACTCTAACCGAATTCTGTTTTGGTTCCTTAAAACCTGCAGATTGTTGTTGCAGGTTGTTGGGTAGTTCAAATGATGAGATTCCGCACGGGAATCAAGGAGAGAATCTTGCTTAGAAGCGGTCAAACTTATTGTAGTGATCGGATTTAACCTTCTCCCTGCTTTCTAGCAGATTGACGCTCGATCTGGAATTTGAGCGGGAAGAGCTTCAGGCTTGAAAAAGTATCTGCATAAAAAGTAGAAGGCAACTGATCGCGGAGGCAAGCACACAGAGAGAGCATAGAACAGAAGCTAAGAAACACACCTACATCACAGGACGAAGTGGCTCTCCATCAACCAGAAATCTGCAGAAGACTAAAGGCATTCTCATTGCTGCAGAAGGAAGACTGGGCTTGAAGCTGTGCGACCTCCAGCAGCAAAGCAGCTGAAGGCATCCGATTGGAAGTTCTACAGGGAGTCTACTCTTGTTATTTATGTGATTAAGTCCCAGGCTGAATTCTTTACTTTGTTACAAAAGTCTATATTCAGTCCTGTTGCATCATCCCACCTTCTCATCATTTCTATTCATCCTTACACCAAGTGTCAAGCTGTGAGGCAGCGGATTCAAGCTGTGTGTCAGCTGGTACAAGCTGTGTGTCAGCAGGAACAAGCTGTGTGACAGCGGTGTCTTGTGTTTTGGATTGAGATCAGAGGTTCTCATAAGTGAAGCCTTGCTTGAGTTAAGCAAGGGGTGGATGTAAGTCTCGGGAAGAGACTGAACCACCTTAAAAATCCTATCTTGTGGTTTGCTTATGTGTGTGCATGCTTCTCTATGTGTTTGTTTTCTTCATTGATATCAACATTAGTTCTGTAATTCATCAATCACCTGCAACTCATTTAGTCAATAGATCTTAAATCGAAAAAGGGGGAAAGATCTATTCACCCCCCCTCTAGATCTATTCAGTCCGTACTCAACACTGGCGATTCGAGAAAGCGGACCTGATCCCAGTTGAGGGAGGCTGTTGGGAAGGCCAAGGCAGCAGTGACCCGAGTGACACGGGCACGCGGAAGGAAGGTCGCAGAAAAGGAACCAGCAACCGTTCTTACTCCTATTGTATCCTTCGAAGAGTTCGAGGCTTCCCGCGTGCAAGGGCCAGAAGCTGAAGGTAGGCTCTTCATCTCTCTAGAATTCATTGGCTCACTTTGGCTGCCTTCGGCTATCCATGCTGACAGTTGCCGACACAGTCGCTGCGGTCGTCGGGCTGGAGGCGACGGTAGGCGCCGTGGCTAGGGAAGGGGCAGAGGAAATCCTTGCTGCTCCCGTAGATAGAGATCTGCCTTCTCCAACGCCTAGACAAAAATGGAAGGTAATTTATAGTTTAATCGCGATGCCACCGCGAGTCTTCATGCCTTCAGTCGGCTTGACTATTTCTTGCCGTAAATTTCAGTTGATATGCAACCGTCATTACTCCCGGGCGCAGAGGGTGCAGAGGAAGCAATTGCTCGGGGGCAGGGCGAGCTTGCCCCTGAGATCCCATCAACTTCTGCTCCTAGTGCGAAGTGCATGGAGGAAGTCCCTACTGAGGGTGATGCTCCTCCTGGTGAGGTTCCTACTCCGATGGTGGAGCATCTAGAAAGAGCAGAGGAGTCTTTTTCCTCTGAGCAGGTCGATTACGGTGGCGGCTCTAGTGACGAAGAGTTCCCATCGGTCGACATAGAGACTGAGGATGCCGGGGCATTTTCGGCTTATGAAAGTGATCATCTAACTTTCAGCCCGCCCCAGTTGTCATGGAGCGATCCTAGGCCGTCAGGATCACTTGTAAGTGAAGGGGCTGGGGCTGCAGAGGTCGCCCTTGGAGATTTGAGCCTAGTGTCGGCTGTGGTGAGGAACCCCCCGTGATCGGCACTTGTTTCCCTTCCTTTCTTTTTCTTTTCAGCTCTATGATATATATATATATATCTGGTGTAGACTGAGGTGGTACTGCCAACCATAACGGTGCAGATACCCCTCCCGGCTCTAGGTGCGGGTCCTACAACCTTCCCGCCAATCTTGCGGCCTATCGCACTGCGATATCCCAAGGACTATGCAGCGGCAGCGGGTCCAGCAGGACCTGGAGTACTTATGCGGGCTGACGAGTCGATGGCAGTCAAAGACTCCTGGCCATTGGAAGTCGCACGACAGTCGGCTTCAAAGAAAGGCGCCCCCCCCCCCCCCCCCCCCCCGAGGTAGAGGCGGGAGAGATCGTGGAAGAGGAAGCCGGGATGACGGGGGCCCTGGCTCTTATTGCTGAAACTGGCCACATGGGGGTCAGTCAAGTTGGAGGCAAGGAGTAAATGTCCTTGGCTTTTGACGTTCCTGTTGCAGCTTCATCCCAAGGGGCTGGCGGGGAAGTCGTCGCCATCGAGACTCCAGCTACCATATCACTTACTGCAGTTGTTCCCCATGCAAGTGCGCTGCAGATCATGCCGTCGTCGTCTTCTGGGACGAGCAACGATATCTGGGCCACCGTGGACAACAGAGTGGAGTTCGAACTACCCGAGACGTCACCGCTCGGTCTCTAGTCGTCGAGTGACCTCGTGTGGCAGTTCTTAGGGACCCTTCAGTAGACCATAGCGGCCAGCAGAGATTTGACTTATGTTCAGCTGAGGGGCTTGATAGAGCACTTGTCCCGCTCGCTGTTGGCTTTCGGCTGCCCCATGGACGACTGGACTCCACAGGTAATTCGACTGCTGAAATATGTGAACAGAAGGGAGTTCTTAGGCCGAGAGGTAACTGACCAGCTGACGGCCATAACATTGGAGCGAGCTGAATACCGAGCGACTCTCGTCTCTCTGAAAGGGATTGCGGCGTAGATGAGGGATGATGCCAGTGCCTCTTTGCAGTGCCGAAGCTTCCTTACGGCCCGGATAGCAGAGCTGCAAGCCGAACTTTCAAGGGCAGAGGCTGAGTTTCAAGAAATAGAGCGTCTGGAAGTCCAGAAGATAGAGGAAGCAGAAATGGCTGAGGGACAAGTTGCTTCCCTTGAGGAGAAACTGTCCTAGCTGGAGGTCGCCGAGTCTCAGCTACAAGAACTGACCCGCCACCCTTCTTTGGGTATTCCGGAGCTGAAGGACATCTTCTGACGCCCGCTGCCATAGTCTCCTCTATTCCCCTCCCTGTTTAATGGACTTTATGTATTCCGGGGTATGCCCCGCGTAACATGTATCTTTTTATTTCATAGGAATGAAAAATCTTCATTTGCTGTTAAATGATGACTCCGTTCTTTCATTATTCATTTCCTTCCTCTTCCCACTCGCCAGTCAACTTTAGCCCGAGTATGTGAGTCACTAGGGCAGGAGAGCGCTCACGCCTTCAGCAAAGGGGTGAGGTGTTCGCTCCACCGCGCCGTGACCATTCTCAGGACCAAGCAATGGCTAACATAGGCCAAAAGTTCGAAGGACCAAAAAGTGTAGAGGCCCCTTAGGGCTGGGAAATAAGGTCAGATGGCTTGTCAGCCGGACTCATTGACACTGACATAAATTGAGGGTAGGGTTTATTCATCGATAGAGGTTATATGTCGAAGCAAAAGAAGTTAATTGCTTAACGAGGACGAAGGGTCCAGGTTAGGGGGCTGTGGACCGGTCCTGTCGATGATGACAGGGGCCGAAAAGATGGCCGGTCTTGCCGATGGTGACAAGGGCCGAGAAGGGTAGATGGTCTTACCAATGGTGACAAGGACCGAAAGGGGTAGCGACCGATCCTGCCGATGGTGACAAGGGTCGAAAAGGATAGCGACCGATCTTGCCGATGGTGACAAGGGTCGAAAAGGATAGCCGATCTTGCCGATGGTGACAAGGGCCGAAAAGGTAGCGACCAATATTACCGATGGTGACAAGGGTCAAAAAGAGTAGACGGTCTTGTCGATGGTGACAAGGACCGAAAGGGGTAGCGATCGATCTTGCCGATGGTGACAAGGACCGAAAGGGGTAGCGACCGATCTTGCCGATAGTGACAAGGGTCGAAAAGGATAGCCGGTCTTGCCGATGGTGACAAGGGCCGAAAAGGTAGCCGGTCTTGCCAATGGTGACAAGAACTGGAAGGGGCAGCGACCGATCTTACCGATGGTGACAAGGGTCGAAAAGATGGCCGGTCTTGCCGATGGTGACAAGGGCCGAGAAGGGTAGCGACCGATCTTGCCGATGGTGACAAGGGCCGAGAAGGTAGATAGAAGTGGAATGATGAACGAGGGTAGCCTCGTTACTACATCATCATCATTATTTTTATTTCATTTTTTTATCACATTACTGACTCAAGCGCCCTTTCGGGTTTTCACTGAAATCAGCCCCCTCTTACTTTTGCTCACGCGCCCTTTCGGGTTTTCACGTGGTGGGGTACCCGATTTTGCCTGCAACGCCCTTTTGGGTTTTCGTCACAACCGGGCTATAGCCATTTTTGCCCTTGTCCCGAATACAGGAACAAGTCCGGCGGGGTATCTCTATTTTTAACCCCATTTATTTCTTTCTTTTCTCTTTTTTTTTATTCCACGGAGAATCCGGAACATGGGAGAACTTGTCTGCTAAAATGCCGATCGGCCTTATCGATGACCACAAGGGTCGGGCCCTAATTTAGTTCGTCGACATTGGTTAAATGCCGAAGAAAAGACTGTATAGTTCTTAACAGGGACGAAAGGTCCAAGCTAAGGGATAGAGGTCGACCAATCTCGCCGATGATGACGAGGGTCGAACGCGGGTTTGTTCATCGACGTGGTTTACATATCGAAGAAAGGAGTATGTTCATTAACCGGGACGAAAGGTCCGAGTTAAAGGTGGTGATGCGGGACGGACCACGGCCACGACTCGAATGAGGAATGCAGTCCTCGGACTCTAGGTGAGCTCGTGATTGTCCCTTAACGAGGGAAGCGTCGGACGTGCACGGTTGAGAAACCGGCAAGAGCAAGGGTGGTCAATTCTCTTTTGTGCCCGGATCGGGTCACAGGACGGTCACGCTCTCTCTCTCTCAGCAGCGGTGAAATAAATATTACGAGCTAACGGCCCTACACATGCTCTCTAGCAGCGGCATATAAAGCATATAAGGAAATAAGCGAAATGCCAAGTGTAAGAGCGAATACGATACCTCCACGCTCTCAGCGTGGGGAAGACGGACCCGGCCGAACTTGTACTCCCGGGACGGTTAACACACAAATGTTACAGCAATGAATCACTGCCCACTCCACGGAGGGAGGTAAAGGGCTACACAAATGGGCCCGAGTGGACCGATTCCGAGTTGACGGGCGGCTTCACGCGTAGCTTCGGCCGCACCCATACTCGCAACCGTGGGGCCCACGTGCTGTCCGGAGGGGCCGTGTGGGACCCGGTGGCACCGCTGTAGTGGGGACACTTGGGGAAGCGCTCCCCGGGATGGCGGCACGCTGATTCGCCGGCCGGAGGCCCGGCGGCTCCGTTCGGCACCGGTCGGAATAACCGACCACGGATCTGCTGGTTCTATTTTCAGGCGGGCGCTCCGGCGAGAATGGACGCTGCGATCAGCCCCGATGTCGGATCAACACGAAACAGACGCCGTTGGAAAGCTGCTTCAAAGGGCTTCAACCCTATGGGATTACAGAAAAATAACCAGCTCTGTACTTCTTGTTGCCGAATTTTGAAAGCTTCTGTTGTACAGTGCCTGAACTCTCAGATCTGGAGGTGAGTTGTCTGAGAACTGCCATTGACCGCCAGGATGAAGTTCGATTCAGCTCTTGAGATCTTCACCAAAGTTGTAGGGATTTGAACAAGGAAGACGGAAATAATTCTTGTGAACGGATTGGAGGTGGCTAGGACTTTTTAGGAATTTAACACTAGAGGGTGGTCGGATCTGGAAACTGGTAGACAGCACTGTAGATGGCTCTGGAAATTTGTATAAAATAGGTGGAGGGCGGATCAAAAATCAAGAAAAATCATGGGTGGAGGGGTTGATGGACACAACTCCCAGTAAAATTAGGAGCCCTAGTAAAAATTACAAAAGGGGCCGAAGATAGGAAACTCAGGCAGACAGTTACAGTGGACAGACAGCTGACATATCTGGGAAAGATTGAAGACTGAAAATGTAAAAATATCAAAAGAAGGATTTTGGACGTGAAATGTTTTGTGGAGATGGGGATACAAGATAGGAACAAATTCTGAAAATTTCAGATCAAGAGGATGTCGGAGTTGATAGCAGGAATTCCGAGAAGAAGCTTCTGCCCAGGATGGACAGAACACCGAAGTCGACTTCGCGGCGGCTCGAAGGCGGCACGAACGGCGGCGGCGGCACCGGAGATGAACTCAGAGATTGAGGGGGAGGAGATAGAAGATATCCACTCTAGAATTGGGGGTTGGAGGAGATGAAACCAGGGGGAGAGAGGGCTGGGGCGCAAGAGGCTCTTGGCATTCAACATTTTTTTCTAACTTTCATTAATTTCCAAATGAAAATACAACCTTTTATATGATTCACATCAAATCAAATGTAGACCCTTGGATCTAGGGATGGGGAATGGAGGGCTGGGATGAAGTGTGAATAACACACAAAAAAATACAATTAAATAAAAAGGGGGGGGCGAAAAATTGACTATATGAAAGGGTTGAATGAAAGGGTGGAATGGTAGGTAGCCTACCATGGAAAATGTTAACCACTTGTCTACCATGTGGTCAATTGGCATTCCAACCTTCTAGATGGCCACCTAGGTTGGTTGACCAGCCCCACATGGATGACATGGATCAATGGGAAAGGGCTGAGGGCCCCCTTGCTGGTCCTACTGACAAATTACGTAGAAACCCACACAATCCGTGGGAATAACGCATTGGCTTATAAAGCCGTACAATTACGCATATACTTTCCCATGGATATACAAATAAACTAAAGGACATAAATACAAAATAAAATGTACATGCTCGGCGTCGATTCCCATCAACTCTCCCCGGGTGGGAGGAACTCGACCCCGTCGAGTAGGGGTATGGGTGCTCGGGTACTCCGGCGGATACATCACCATGCCAAGTAGCGCGGGTATGCTCCACTCCAAGTGATCGTCACCTGCTCATTCCATATATACTCGATATGCACGAACTGCTATGGGCTAAAGGTGGACACTCCGGATGGGGCACTCTCAAAAGGGGAGGTGGCAGCTCGAAGACTCACTAGAAATCACCGCTGAGTCCCTGTAGGTGACTAGATCCGGGTGTAGATATAGAACCGATCTCATACTCATCGAGCGAGTTCACTCGCCTCTTACTCATAAGAGATCGACAACGAGCTTACACAAGACACATGCAGACTCACCATGCAAACCACACAAATAAGAAACAGACTCATGCATGACTATAGACAAATCTATGGTTAGTCTGACCCTTACATGGGTGACGGCGGACCAGGACACCCGAATGTGTGCCATGCATGCATTTGACGTAACCGGAGGTTGACGTCATGGGGAACTCCTAGACACCCTACGATGCACCAATCATGGACATTGGGCTTGGGTGTGGGAAGTCCGGGAGGTGCGGGTGGTCTAGATGGATCGGGGAAACCAAAGTTTTCATTACCCCCAAATGAAGGTTCGGACCTATGGCTATGTGGAGTTTGCTTGGCCCGAGTGGAAAAGGTGGGATAGTGAACTCCGCGGAAGAAGTGGAGTGAGTATGAAAGCTCGGGAGGTTCACTAGTGAAGGGGTCAAAAGGTTCGAAGAAGGTATGACCCCATGAAGTGGGTTCTCCCATGACTCGGTCCCAATTTAAGAATTCATAATCACCGTCATACATTGTGAGCGGTGGGACGATGGACATGTATAGAAAATAAGATTCCTCGCTTGGGCAAAAGGGAATGAAGTCGGACTCGGCCGGCATCGGGAGGAGTAAAAGAATCTCCGTGGTGACACACCCCACGGTGCACACGGAGGTAATGGACCCTAAGGCCGGATGGGTGAAGCTAAGACTAGCGGGTTGGTCAAAGCCTCGGGCCAGTAGGTGCGTCAACTTCCATTGTGAATCTAATCTCATGACAAGATCATCCAACGTGTCAACATGGTGACTAGATCGAAATGTGGTATGGAAGGAATTGACCGGCACTAAAGGGAGGATGGGGTCCATAGGTGAGAAGGGAGGTGGGACCAAGCCTTCTTTGAGCCATCTAAGAAGTGGCTCGGCTATGTATAGCGTACCCGTTAGAAACACGGGAGGCTCGGGATTTGGTGGCCCCAAGTTTGACGGCTCCGGATGAAGATCGGAAGTAGATAGCAATGGAGCATCCACGGGTGGTGAAGGAGCGCGTGTCATTTCCAACCAATCCGAAATCAGTTCATCGAGTTCCTCGAAGGAGGCGCGGGTTGGAGTAGGGGGTGGCAATGGAGCCCTCATAGGTAAGGAAGAGATGTCCACCTCGTGGCGAAGGGGCCCGTGGGGTGACTCCAAGGACATCCGATCTACCCCGGTAGAAAATCGATCTAGGCTAGTACTAAACCGATCTAGGCTTGTATTCAACCCTTGCACTTGTCCCATCAAGGCTTGGAACATTGCGACCACTTCATCGGCACTATGGAATTGGGGTGTGGCCATGGTGGCTAAGATGGGGTTGGGTCCCCTAGGAATGGATATGCAAGGCCATTTTTTTTATTTTAAGAGCAAAATGTGATGCTAACTAATGCACCTAGACATAACCAAAACTCGGTACGTGGCGGAGATAACCGATCCGAAGTTCACTCGCGCAAGTGTGCGGCCTTCCCGATAGGCGTAGCCTAACGTTCGGACAACACCTTTTGATATATCGACTAATGGTATGCAAATGCAACTCCTAAGACCGACTTAGACACTTAGACTTAAATGACACTCTTTTTTTTTTTTGGACACCCTAGACTCAAACTCGCTTTGATACCA
Source organism: Amorphophallus konjac (assembly GCA_022559845.1). Lineage (NCBI taxonomy): Eukaryota > Viridiplantae > Streptophyta > Magnoliopsida > Alismatales > Araceae > Amorphophallus > Amorphophallus konjac. Next base: position 128,205,282 of record CM040129.1, read on the forward strand.
AATTGATGCGGGACGGACCACGGACATGACTCGAATGAGGAATGCAGTCCTCGGACTCTAGGTGAGCTCGTGATTGTCCCTTAACGAGGGAAGCGTAGGACGTGCACGGTTGAGAAACCGGCAAGAGCTAGGGTGGTCAATTCTCTTTTGTGCCCGGATCGGGTCATGGGACGGTCACGCTCTCTCTCTCTCAGCAGCGGTGAAATAAATATTACGAGCTAACGGCCCTACACATGCTCTCTAGCAGCGGCATATAAAGCATATAAGGAAATAAGCGAAGTGCCGAGTGTAAGAGCGAATATGATACCTCCACGCTCTCGGCGTGGGGAAGAAGGACCCGGCCGAACTTGTACTCCCGGGACGGTTAACACACAAATGTTACAGCAATGAATCACTGCCCACTCCACGCAGGGAGGTAAAGGGCTACACAAATGGGCCCGGGAGGACCGATTCCGGGTTGATGGGGGGCTTCACGCGTAGCTTCGGCAGCACCCGTACTCTCAACCGTGGGGCCCACGTGCTGTTCGGAGGGGCCGTGTGGGACCCGGTGGCACCGCTGTAGTGGGGACACTTGGGGAAGCGCTCCCCGGGATGGCAGCACGCTGATTCGCCGGCCGGAGGCCGGGCGGCTCCGTTCGGCACCGGTCGGAATAACCGACCACGGATCAGCCGGTTCTATTTTCAGGCGAGCGCTCCGGCGAGAACGGACGCTGCGATCAGCCCTGATGTCGGATCGACACGAAACTGGCGCCGTTGGAAAGCTGCTTCGAAGGGCTTCAACCCTATGGGATTATAGAAAAATAACCAGCTCTGTACTTCTTGTTGGCGAATTTTGAAAGCTTCTGTTGTACAGTGCCTGAACTCTCAGATCTGGAGGTGAGTTGTCTGAGAACTGCCATTGACCGCCAGAAAGATGTTCGATTCAGCTCTTGAGATCTTCACCAAAGTTGTAGGCATTTGAACAAGGAAGACGGCAATAATTCTTGTGAACGGATTGGAGGAGGCTATGAGTTGTTAGGAATTTAACACTGGAGGGTGGTCGGATCTGAAAACTGGTAGATAGCACTGTAGATGGCTCTGGAAACGATTTTTATAAAATAGGTGGAGGGGGGATCAAAAATCAAGAAACATCTTGGATGGAGGGGTTGATGGACAGAACTCCCAGTAAAATTGGGAGCTCTAGGAAAAATCACAAAAGGGGCCGAAGATAGGAAACTCAGGCGAACTATTACAGTGGACAGACAGCTGGCAGATCTGGGAAAGATTGAAGACCGAAAATGTAAAAATATCAAAAGAAGGATTTTGGACGTGAAATGTTTTGTGGAGATGGGGATACAAGATAGGAACAACTTCTGAAAATTTCAGATCAAGAGGATGTCGGAATTGATAGCAGGAATTCAGAGAAGAAGCTTCTGCCCAGGATGGACAGAACACCGAAGTCGACTTCGCGGCGGCTGGAAGGTGGTACGAACGGCGGCGGCGGCACCGGAGATGAACTCAGAGATTGAGGGGGAGCAGATAGAAAATATCCACTCTAGAATTGGGGGTTGGAGGAGATGAAACCAGGGGCAGAGAGGGCTGGGGCACATGAGGCTCTTGGCATTCAACAATTTTTTCTAACTTTCATTAATTTCCAAATGAAAATACAACCTTTTATATGATTCACATCAAATCAAATGTAGACCCTTGGATCTAGGGATGGGGAATGGAGGGCTGGGATGAAGCGTGAACAACACACAAAAAATACAATTAAATAAAAAGGGGGGGCGGCCTATTGACTATATGAAAGGGTTGAATGAAAGGGTGGAATGGTAGGTAGCCTACCATGGAAAATGTTAACCACTTGTCTACCATGTGGTCAATTGGCATTCCAACCTTCTAGATGGCCACCTAGGATGGTTGACCAGCCCCACATGGATGACATGGACCAATGGGAAAGGGCTGAGGGCCCCCTTGCTGGTCCTACTGACAAATTACGTAGAAACCCACACAATCTGTGGGAATAACGCATTGGCTTATAAAGCCGTACAATTGCGCATATACTTTCCCATGGATATACAAATAAACTAAAGGACATAAATGCAAAATAAAATGTACATGCTCGGCGTCGATTCCCATCAGGTGGAGGCCGACCGATCTCGTCGATGATGACGAGGGTCGAACACGGGTTTGTTCATCGACATGGGTTACACGTCGAAGCAAGGAGTATATTCATTAACCGGGACAAAAGGTCTGAGTTAAAGGTAGAGGTTGACCGATCTCGCCGATGATGACGAGGGTCAAACACGGGTTTGTTCATCGACATGGGTTACACGTCGAAGCAAGGAGTATATTCATTAACCGGGACGAAAGGTCCGAGTTAAAGGTAGAGGTTGACCGATCTCACAGATGATGACGAGGGTCGAACACGGGTTTGTTCATAGACATGGGTTACACGTCGAAGCAAATAGTATATTCATTAACTGGGACGAAAGGTCCGGGTTAAAGGTAGAGGTCGACCGATCTCACCGATGATGACGAGGGTCGAACACGGGTTTGTTCATCGACATGGGTTACATGTTGAAGTAAGGAGTATATTCATTAACCGGGATGAAAGGTCCGAGTTAAAGGTAGAGGTCGACCGATCTCGCCGATGATGACGAGGGTCGAACGCGGGTTTGTTCATCGACATGGGTTACATGTCGAAGCAAGGAGTATATTCATTAACCGGGATGAAAGGTCTGAGTTAAAGGTAGAGGTCGACCGATCTCGTCAATGATGATGAGGGTCGAACACGGGTTTGTTCTTCGACATGGGTTACACGTCGAAGCAAGGAGTATATTCATTAACCGGGATGAAAGGTCCGAGTTAAAGGTAGAGGTCGACCGATCTTACCGATGATGACGAGGGTCGAACACGGGTTTGTTCATCGACATGGGTTACACGTCGAAGCAAGGAGTATATTCATTAACCGGGATGAAAGGTCCGAGTTAAAGGTTGAGGTCGACCGATCTCGTCGATGATGACGAGGGTCGAACACGGGTTTATTCATCGACATGGGTTACATGTCGAAGCAAGGAGTATATTTATTAACCGGGACGAAAGGTCTGAGTTAAAGGTAGAGGTCGACCGATCTCGCCGATGATGACAAGGGTCGAACGCGGGTTTGTTCATCGACATGGGTTACATGTCGAAGTAAGGAGTATATTAATTAACCGGGACGAAAGGTCCGAGTTAAAGGTAGAGGTCGACCGATCTTGCCGATGATGACGAGGGTCGAACGCGGGTTTGTAGGGGATCTCCGACGGGACTTTTGATGGTTGTCCTTTTGGAGTCTCATTAGGAGGAGAATAAAGAGGAACTTTTTAGATTATCACTTTACTGACCTAAGCGCCCTTTCGGGTTTTCACCAAGGCTAGCCCCCTCTTGCTTTTGCCCACGCGCCCTTCTGGGTTTTCACGTGGCGGGGTACTCGATTTTGCCTGCGACGCCCTTTCGGATTTTTGCCACAGCCAGGTTATAGCCATTTTTGCCCTTGTTCCGAATACAGGAACAAGTCTGGCGGGGTATCTCTATTTTTAACCCCTATTTTGTGCTCTTTTTTTATATATAACAGGAGGATGCTGAGAGAGTTGGCTAGGACACGAGGTCCTGCGCCAGAAAAGGGCTTATTCATCAACAAGAAGGTAATGCTAATGCAAAGGATTGATTTGAGCCGGTTTGAGCATAAGGCCCGCATTGGCAATGTTGTATGAGGGTCGGCTAGGACACGAAGTCTTGCGCCGAGAAAAAGGGCTTATTCGTCAGCAAGGAAACAATGCTGACGTAAAGGATAGATCTGAGCCAATTCAGGCGTAAGGCCTGCGTTGGCAATGTTGTTGATATTATGCGAGCTCGGTTATGGCAGAGTGCCACTAGACCGGGGTAAGGATAGTTCGATCAGGACGGAGTGCCACTAGACTAGGGTGAGCTAGCTCGGTCAGGGCGGAGTGCCACTAGACCAAGGTGACGGTAGCTCGGTCAGGGCAGAGTGTCACTAGACCAAGGTAAAGGTAGCTCGGTCAGGGTGGAGTGGCACTAGACCAAGGTGAAGGTAGCTCGGTCAGGGCAGAGTGCCACTAGACCATGGTAAGGTAGCTCGGTCAGGGCGGAGTGCCACTAGACCAAGGTAAGGTAGCTCGGTCAGGGCGGAGTGCCACTAGACCAAGGTGAAGCTAGCTCGGTCAGGGCGGAGTGCCACTAGACCAAGGTAAGGTAGCTCGGTCAGGGCAGAGTGCCACTAGACCAAGGTGAAGGTAGCTCGGTCAGGGTGGAGTGCCACTAGACCAAGGTAAGGTAGCACGGTCAGGGCGGAATGCCACTTGACCAAGGTAAAGTAGCTCGGTCAGAGCGGAGTCCCACTAGACCAAGATAAAGGTAGTTTGGTCAGGGCGGAGTGCCACCAGACCAAGGTAAGGTAGCTCGGTCAGGGCGGAGTGCCACTAGACCAATGTAAGGTAGCTCGGTCAGGGCGAAGTGCCACTAGACCAAGGTAAAGGTAGCTCGGTCAGGGCGAAGTGCCACTAGACCAAGGTGAAGGTAGTTTGGTCAGGGCGGAGCGCCACTAGACCAAGGTGAGTATTCCGATCACTGAGGGAATGTCAGTTGTGCCGTGTGGTACAGCTTTATATGCTTTCCATTGAGGGGAGAGAACTGGACGACTCCTTTGTGATCTGCCAGGATGTAGGCACCCCCTTCATGTACTCGGTGGACGATATATGGCCCGACCTAGTTTTTGACCAACTTCCCTTTGGGGTTGGAGGCCATTACTTCTCTTCTTTTGACCATTACCAGGTCTTCTTTCTTGAATTCTCGACCTTGGACCAGCTTATCGAAAGCACGGGCCATGCGAGCTTGGTAGAGTTGAATGTTCTGTTGCACACAGAGATGCTTTCCTTCGAGCTCGGTGAGCTCTTCCAATCTTTTTCTGCATTAGTTTGTTCACCGCTGACTAGTCCATGTTGGATGGCAACTCACAGCGAGGGGACTTCTAATTCAATCGACAGCACAGCCTCGGACCCATACACGAGAGAGAATGGCGAACAGTCGGTTGGGGTTTTATAGACGGTATGATAGGCCCAGAGCTCCTCGTACATCTTTTCTTCCCAGTCCTTTTTATTGGACCTTGTTAGCGCAGCAAGAGTGATATAGAAGGGGGGATGAATAGATCACTCCCGTTTTCTGAAACTTCAGCGGAAAATCACTACTTCAAAAATCACCCTACCGAATATAGCTAAACAAACTAGCTAATGCAGTGAGAAACTAAGACAGAGTAATAAGGTGCGATTGGAAGAGGCCGTCCACACACAAGCACATTGCCAAGCAGATAGAGAGCATCAACGATTGCAGCAAACCACAGAGGAGACAAGAGATTTTAAGGTGGTTCGATTATAGTCCACAATCTACATCCACCTCTTACTCCAACTAGAGTAAGGATTCCACTAGCCAATGCTAGAAACCTGCAGACTCAGTCTGCGAACAATGTGCTGCCACACAGCTTGAATAACCAAGGGAAACAAATCCCTCAACCAAACTCTGCTACCCACAGAGCTTGAAACCTGTTCCAGCTACCAGCTAGAACAGAACCGGAGATAGCTCTCCCTTCCTCCAACCCGGAGGGAACCTGCTAATGACAACCCGTCACTAGCAAAACTAGAGATCTACGATCTCTCTTCCTCTGCAGCCCAGAGGGAAACCGGAGTAACACTCCCTTCCTCCAAACACCGGAGGGAAACAGTTCGGAATCAGAAGTATGAGCAAATACAAAGAAAAACAGAAGAGAAACAAAGACCAACGAAGAACAACAGTCGTTTCTGAAAAACCAACACAAATGTAGCTTCCGAGGAAGCAATTCTTCAAACCACAGACACTGCTCTCTCTCTCTCAAACATATTCCTCTCAGATCTGGATAAAATGGGACTCTCTGCTCTTTCTCTTTTCTGGATCGTGTAACCTCACACAAATGCCTTCTGCTCTTTCTTTTCACGATCATCTTCTACTGAAGGACGATGCTCCATATATATAGCAGACGATTGGCGTGTGGCTTTCAGGTTCCCGCCCATGAACTTTTTGCCAGATCATTTGAATTTCGACCACATGGCAGCATCCTGACTGGGTTGCCATCCACGTGTCATGTTCCTGGTTTCTTGGATCACGTGCCAGGTGCCAACCTCGGATCACGTGCCCAATCATCAGCCTGAATCACCTACAGACAGAGACAAAAGGAATGTATATACTTAGTTAGTTCAGGCTTTTAACACGAGTGTATATACTTCAGAAGCAGCAACTGAATAAGTGTGTACACTGAGAGAGTGTATAGACTTGTAAGACTTTATGCAATCTCAGTGGATATACTTGCTGAAGAATGCATTATCATTACAGGAGGGAGTGTGTATACTTCTGTGAAGTGTATGAAGCCACCGAGTGTATAGACCTGTTGAGGGAAGGGCTGTACAGACTTTAGGACCTATGAAGACGATTGAATAGACTTTGCCTTAGAAACGAGTGTTTAGACTTTGAAGCAAACGCCAGGTAAACGATGTGTAGACTTGGCCAGAAAACGTAGGGAAAGGTATGAGTGTATAGACTTGGCCAAACGTAGGGAAAGGTGAGGAGTGTATAGACTATGCTTCACTTCGAGCAGCCACAGTGATGTATAGACTTAGCCTTTGAGACGCTTAGTGAGACGGTGAGCAGTGTGTAGACTTTGATGCCCAACAGCGATGTATAGACTTGCAAGTGAGACGCTTAGTGAGACGGTGAGCAGTGTATACACTTAGCCTTTGAGGAACGATGTATAGACTCTGAATCGTGAAAGCAGACTGTATAGACTTGGAGTGTTCGAAGGACCATTGTACAGAGTTGGAATGTTTGAGCCAATGTATAGACTTCTGCAGGGCTGCCAGTGTATGGACTTGTACAGTGCAGCGAGTGTACAGACTTTGAGGCCGAAGACAGTGTGTAGACTTGAGAAGCTCGAGGCCACTGTATAGACATGGGGTTCAGCTGAGAATGTATGGACTTTGACGGAGTGAGACAATGTTCAGACTTTGAAGTTACACTGTGGATGTATAGACTTGAATGAGCATGGAGTGTATAGACTTGAAAGTCTGAAGGGCGATGTACAGACTTGGAGAGTTGAAGCCAATGTACAGACTTGCAGATGCGAAGCCAATGTACAGACATTATCATATGAAGCCAATGTACAGACTTGCAGATGCGAAGCTGATGTACAGACTCGTAATGCGAAGCCAATGTACAGACTTTAAAGGCTATGAACAACAAGGCATGCTGTACAGACTTACTCAATCAAACCGATGTATAGACTTTGAATGAATTCAACGGGAGAATGTATAGACATGGCCCCTTTCCGGATGTATAGACTTTCAGATAAACAGGCTACAGTCCTGTTGTATGGACTTGAATAGAAAGGCCAGTGAATGGACTGACTAAGATGATTAATGTACTGAGGGGTCGACTCATCAGCAAGGAGGGGTCGACCCACCACTGTCCAGACTATGCAGACAAAGTGTAGACAGAATCAAGTAGAGCATATTATCTGACAACCATATGAATTGTACTCATTTACATGATGAAACATGAATTAATCTAGAGATAGAAGATTGATTTATAGTGTGAGACATCATCAAAACCGTAGGGATGCAACAATCTCCCCCTTTTTGATGATGGCAACACTATGAATCAAGCAATATCATGGCATATCAAGCAATTAACTGCAGCTCCAGCAAACAAAGCAAATTCAAAGCAAGTGCAAGCACAGACAAATTAAACACTACTGCAGAAGCACTTCTTTCTCAAAAACCACTCCCCCACAACTCATGATCAACTTATGATCTGATCTACTGATATTGCTAAACTTCTCTCCCCCTTTGACATCAGCAAAAGAAAATGCAGAATATATGAAATTGCTGGAGACATGAGGACAAAGTGCAGTAACTGCTTAGTGCAGAAAGTCATGAGTAGGTCTTAAGAGAATAAGTGAGGTTCTAAACTCAAGTGAAGATTCTGTAAACTCCAGTACACAATAGAGACATAGAATGATAGAAAGGTTTATCAGCATACAAAGTGTATGATTTAGAGCAGGAGTTAACAAGTATGGCCTGATATAGCTGAGCATTCAACTATCCTACAAGACAGCAAGAGACAAATTCAGAGAGGTGTTCTCAAGGTATTGAGGACAAGCAATCCATTAGTTGCACAACAACAAGGAATTTTTGAGATGATTTTCAAGAAGATCAATGAGTAAGTTGGTGATTCACTCTTTTGACATTAGAGAGACACCTTGATTAGAGGCCTGAATCCCCAGTTACTCAGAGTGAGTACCTCATTACTTCCTTTTTTTTTATTAAGGAACAGAGTTAGTAACTGTGGCTTTTGACATGAGAAAACACCTTGATTAGAGGCCAGAGTCCCCAGTTACTCACCAGCAAGCCACCATTGCTCTGTCATGTCTTTTCATTCATTTTTAAGCATTTGACACCTCATGACATAGGAGAAATATTCATTTCATTGATGAAACTCCCAGTTTCTCAGTGCCCAAAATAAGACATGTTTATTCAGTTAAGCCCTTGTGTTAAAGAGATAGAATGATTGAAAACAATACCAGAAGGACTATTTATTGAAGTGAGTCTTGAAGTCTAGATTTCAAGCTGATTGGGTCAGATATCAAGACATACAAGTTTTGGCCTGAACCAGAATTATTAACAATGTAGGAAGATATACCTTTTACAATTAATCCAGATCTCTGAAAGAATACTAAAGGAAAGATTCTGACTGGATTTTAGAATCACTGACTTATAGACTTAAGAATTAAGTGACATTCTACTGTCTGAGAGAACCACACTAGATCTGTCATGAAAACCAGCAAAGACACATATCTGGTCAAACTTTTTGAATCTGTCAAAGAACTCTTCCTCTCACAGCTCAATCAGCTCCCCCTCACTCAAAGCAGTCCTGAAAGCTAACCAACAGATAGACAGAACTCCCCCTCACAAAAAGAACAGACTTCACATTTAAGACAGTTTGTATAAGCCTAATTCTCTTCTCAGTGTTGTGAATTTTTCATTATCCAAAGGTTTAGTGAAGATGTCAGCAATCTGATTATCTGTGCCTACATGAATCAGTTCAAAATTACTTTTAGAAACCTCATCTCTTATGAAATGATGCCTTATCTCTATGTGTTTGGTGCGTGAATGCAAAACAGGATTTTTGGCAAGATTAATGGCACTTGTGTTATCACAATAGATAGGTGTGCACCCCAGGTCTACTTGGTAGTCCTGAAGCTGGTGTTTAATCCATATGACTTGTGTTCCACAACTCCCTGCAGCTACATATTCAGCTTCTGCAGTGGAGAGGGCCACAGAATGTTGTTTCTTGGAGCCCCAAGACACTAAACACCCACCCAAAAATTCACAATGACCACTAGTGCTTTTCCTGTCTAGTTTACAGCCTGCATAATCAGCATCTGTGTATGCAACTAAGTTAAATGTGTGTGATGCAGGAAACCATAAACCAAGAGAATGAGTAGCTGACAAATATCTGAAAATTCTTTTCACTGCAGCTAAATGTAATTCAGTAGGTCTAGACTGATACCTTGCACACATTCCTACACTGAATTGTATATCAGGTCTAGAAGCTGTCAAGTAAAGAAGAGATCCAATCATACCTCGATAAAGTTTGGCATTTACTTCTTTACCTGTCTCATCTGCATCCAGTGAGGTATTGGTACCCATGGGTGTTGTAATGTGCTTTAGGTTTTCCATACCAAACCTCTTGAACAGTTCCAATGTGTATTTGGTCTGGTTGATGAAGCACCCATCCTCTAGCTGCTGTACCTGCAAGCCAAGAAAGTATTTTAGTTCACCAACCAAACTCATTTCAAATTCAGCAGACATCATTTTAGAAAATTCATCACATAGTTCATGCTTAGTTGATCCAAATACTATGTCATCTACATATACCTGAACTATGATGAGATCTCTATTTGTACCCTTGGTAAATAGAGTTTGATCAACCTTACCTCTTTTGTAGCCCTTGCTGATCAGAAATTCAGTCAATCTTTCATACCATGCTCTTGGAGCCTGCTTTAGACCATACAAGGCTTTGTTTAACCTGAAAACTTGGTTAGGTTGAGGAGAGAATTGAAATCCGGGGGGTTGTTCAACAAAAACCTCTTCTTTAATGACTCCATTTAAAAAGGCACTTTTAACATCCATTTGTTGGAGTTTTATATTCTTTGAACATGCAAAGGCAAGCAACATTCTTATAGCTTCCATCCTAGCAACAGGTGCATAGGATTCATCGAAGTCTACACCAAATTCCTGACAGTAGCCCTTGGCTACTAATCTGGCCTTATTCCTTGAGATGACTCCATCTTCATTCATTTTATTTTTGAACACCCACTTAGTTCCTATGATATTAACATTATCTGGTCTTGGAACAAGTTCCCAGACATTGTTTCTTTCGAACTGGCCTAATTCCTCACTCATGGCATTGACCCAAGCTTGATCAGCCAAGGCCTCTTCTATTGATTTGGGTTCAATTTGTGAGACTAAAGCAATTAAGTCTTCATTATTCACATTCCTAAAATGGGACCTAGTCCGAAGAGGATCTTCAGGATTGCCTATGACATTATCTATCGGATGGTCTTTAAGAAATCTAACATTGGTTGAAGACTCACCTGTTTCTCTTGGCCCTTCCTGATTGAGGGGATTTGTTGTTCCACTCGGCTGAGTCTTCTCTTCTTCTTGGTCTTCTAGGAATTCCCCATCATGATTGGAGTCCCTGTCAAAATTTTCAATGTTAGACACACCTTTCTTTTCACTGAAAATAATGTGTGGAGACTCTTCCACTTTCTGATCTGATATGTTAAATACCCTATATGCCCTTGACACTTCAGAGTAACCTAAAAATATTCCAGGGGAGCTTTTAGCTTCAAACTTGTCTAAATCTTTCTTGTCATTGTTATGAATAAAACATTTTGTTCCAAAAATTCTGAAATGAAACAAGTTTGGTTTCTTACCTTTTAGAAGCTCATAGGGTGTTTTCTTGTGAATGGGTCTTACCATGGCCCTGTTGATTATGTAAGTTGCTGTATTGGCCGCTTCTGCCCAAAACCTTCTTGGTAACTTACTTTCAATCAGCATGGTTCGGGCCATCTCCACCACAGTTCTATTTCTTCTCTCCACAATCCCATTCTGTTCAGGTGTCCTGGGAGAAGAAAACCTGTGAGTTAGTCCCTCTCTTTCACAAAGATCAGAAAACATGGAGTTTTCAAACTCACCTCCATGATCAGATTGAATAGTACAGATCTTGTGTTTTCCTTCTTGTTTGACCTTATTGAAAAACAGATTAAACTTTTGAAATGCATCACTTTTATTTGCTAAGAAGAATATCCATGAATATCTAGAGAAGTCATCTATGATGACATAGCCAAACCTGTTTCCATTAAGACTCTGAGTTCTAGTGGGACCGAAAAGGTCCATATGGAGAAGTTCCATTGGTCTAGAGGACAATGGCTCAGATCTTAATTTAAAAGAGTTTCTGGTCTGTTTGCCTAGAGCACAGGCATCACATGATTTTGATATAGAATTGAATTTAATTCTAGGCATGCCTCTAACTAAATCATGCTTGACCAATTTATTTAAAGTAGTAAAGCTAGCATGACCTAGACGTCTATGCCATTCAAAAACATCATTTTAGAATTGGCAGATAAACAAATATTAGATTCAGATTCCTCATCTAAGTCTACTATGTAGACATTATTAATCCTGTTGGCTACAAATTTAACCACATCAGAATTTATTTCAAAGATTTTGCATGAATTATCATCAAATACAACCCTGTGACCCTTGTCACATAACTGACTAATGCTAATCAGGTTGTGTTGCAGACCTTCCACAAGTAGAACTTTTTCAATGGAGTTTGTGGAAGTCTTACCTACTGTGCCAACTCCAATTATCTTACCTTTGTTCTTTCCTCCAAACTTGACCAGACCCCCTACCTTCATCTCTATCTTGCTGAACTTGGATCGGTCTCCTGTCATGTGCCTGGAGCAGCCACTGTCGAGGTACCACTTGTTGTCTTCAGCTGCCAGGCCGACCTACACAACAAAGTCAAGCAAAGTGATTTGGAACCCAAGATGAGTTGGGTCCAAAGACATTGTTCAATTCTCTGATCAAATGTTTAGGAATCCAGATTTGCTTCAACATTGTTTTCTCTGGCACCTTTACTTCTGTTTTATTGAAATTATAGCCGGCTGGTCTGGAAAAGTAAGTTTTATTCCATTCATTAGGCTTGCCATTTCTAGAATATCTCCTGTAAGTTTGTTGATCAGCAGATTTTTGAAGATGATGATCATTTCTCCAGTAGGTCCTCTTTGGACCCATTTGATTGTAGTACTTCCATCTTTTCTTCTGATCCCCTTGCTTGGTCCATTTATCATTTATGTTCTGATTTGTAGGCTTAGTGAAATTTTTCATAAAATTCATTCCCATTTTAAAATGTTGACCAGCACTGTTTTTAGAACTTTCCTTCTGACCTTGAGTTCCCTTACTGCTGTTTGAGCTGGATGGTGTGTCCAGCTTTTCTTTTCCCTTCTCTGGGCAGAAGGTAATGGTTTTGAATTGTAAGGGTCTTTTGTTAGATGGGTCATAGCCTAGACCCTCCTTATTGAAATTAACCCTAGCCCCCAGTATTGCATCCAGACTGGATTTTCCTTGGACAAACTTTTCCAAGACTTTCTGTTTGTCTTCCAGCTCCTTTTGAAGGGACTCAGAATTTTTTAGAAGTTCACCATTGACTTTCTTAACAGCTTCGTATTTTTCTGAGTTCACTCTACTTTCATTTAAGCTTTCTTCAATTCGTATTTTGAGTTCATTCAGCTGATTTTGACTGTCCTGGTTTTCTCCCTTGAGCTTATCATTTTCTTTTCTTAGTGAGGTCATTTCTTCTAGTTGCTCTTTTAGTTTCTGATTTTCCTCACAGACCTGGGTTTGTTCTTCAACAGTGGTATTAAGTTTTCTTTTCAGAACTCTATGCTCTTTACTAAGAGAATTAAACTTATCTAACAATTCACCATAAGCATCCTCCCAGTCATCAATCGAGAAATTTTCAAAGACAGTTATTACCTCTTCCTCGCTGTTTGCCATTAGGCAAATTCCTTCTTCATATTCCTCTGAGGAAGTGTCTTCGGGATCTTCTTCTTCCTCGCTCCATGTGCAGACCATCGCCTGAGGTTTTTTCTTCTTCTGCACCTTTGTGTTCTTCCTCTGAAAGTAGGGACCCTTCTTCTGAAGATCTGGACACTCGCCTTTCATGTGTCCCTGTCTGTTACAATGAAAACAAGTAAGTCTCTTAGAATTTCTGTCCTTATGATTGCTAGATTCAGCATTCTTGCCAAAGGAATATGGCTTCTTCCTCCTAAAGGTCTTCCCCTTTTTCTTCAAAAATTTTCTGAACTGTCGAGTGAGCATTGCCTGCTCCTCCTGGTCGAGATCAGAAAAACCATCAAGCTCGACTCGGACTCGGGGCTACTGCTGCTGTTCCCGCTGTTGCTACCCTTGTTGCGGGATGCCCTTAGAGCTACATTCTTAGCCTTCCTATCACTTCCTTCACCGCCTCCTTTGAAATTCATCTCATAGGTCATGAGGGATCCTATGAGTTCATTCACAGTCAAGGTAGTCAGATCTTTTGACTCTTCAATCACAATGGCCTTAGTGTGCCATGCCGGGGATAGAGATCTCAGAATTTTCCTGACAATGTCTGCCTCAGCTAGCTCTTTCCCTAGCCCCTTAAGAGTATTCGTGATCAAAGATAACCTAGCATACATTTCAGTAATATTCTCCTCTGGTTTCATTTTAAACAGTTCATACTCAGAGGTGTAGACATTTACCTTTGAGGCTCTCACTTGAGCTGTACCTTCGTAGATTAGCTGCAGCTCGTCCCACATTCGTTTGGCAGTCTTGTAGGCAGATATGCGAGCATATTCCTCTGGGTGAACAGCACACTGGATGATGTTCAGCGCCGTCCAGTTGAGTGAAGATAGCTTGACATGGTCATCTGTCCACGCGTCCTCGTTCGGTGGCAGATCATACGGCCCAACAGTAATTACTCTCCACAGCTTATGGCTCTGAGCCCTGATAAACACTTCCATCCTGTTCTTCCAAAACAGATATTTATTACCATCAAAAAATGGAGGGCGACTAATGGATTGACCTTCAGCCATGAAGCTTCTAGGACCATTAGCATTTCCCTGACCGTTCGTCCACATGATGCAAACCTGCTCTGATACCAAATGTTAGCGCAGCAAGAGTGATATAGAAGGGGGGGATGAATAGATCACTCCCGATTTCTGAAACTTCAGCGGAAAATCACTACTTCGAAAATCACCCTACCGAATATAGCTAAACAAACTAGCTAATGCAGTGAGAAACTAAGACAGAGTAATAAGGTGCGATTGGAAGAGGCCGTCCACACACAAGCACATTGCCAAGCAGATAGAGAGCATCAACGATTGCAGCAAACCACAGAGGAGACAAGAGATTTTAAGGTGGTTCGATTGTAGTCCACAATCTACATCCACCCCTCACTCCAACTAGAGTAAGGATTCCACTAGCCAATGCTAGAAACCTGCAGACTCAGTCTGCGAACAATGTGCTGCCACACAGCTTGAATAACCAAGGGAAACAAATCCCTCAACCAAACTCTGCTACCCACAGAGGTTGAAACCTGTTCCAGCTACCAGCTAGAACAGAACCGGAGATAGCTCTCCCTTCCTCCAACCCGGAGGGAACCTGCTAATGACAACCCGTCACTAGCAAAACTAGAGATCTACGATCTCTCTTCCTCTGCAGCCCAGAGGGAAACCGGAGTAACACTCCCTTCCTCCAAACACCGGAGGGAAACAGTTCGGAATCAGAAGTATGAGCAAATACAAAGAAAAACAGAAGAGAAACAAAGACCAACGAAGAACAACAGTCGTTTCTGAAAAACCAACACAAATGTAGCTTCCGAGGAAGCAATTCTTCAAACCACAGACACTGCTCTCTCTCTCTCAAACATATTCCTCTCAGATCTGGATAAAATTGGACTCTCTGCTCTTTCTCTTTTCTGGATCGTGTAACCTCACACAAATGCCTTCTGCTCTTTCTTTTCACGATCATCTTCTACTGAAGGATGATGCTCCATATATATAGCAGACGATTGGCGTGTGACTTTCAGGTTCCCGCCCATGAACTTTTTGCCAGATCATTTGAATTTCGACCACATGGCAGCATCCTGACTGGGTTGCCATCCACGTGTCATGTTCTTGATTTCTTGGATCACGTGCCAGGTACCAACCTCAGATCACGTGCCCAATCATCAGCCTGAATCACCTGCAGATAGAGACAAAAGGAATGTATATACTTAGTTAGTTCAGGCTTTTAACACGAGTGTATATACTTCAGAAGCAGCAACTGAATAAGTGTGTACACTGAGAGAGTGTATAGACTTGTAAGACTTTATGCAATCTCAGTGGATATACTTGCTGAAGAATGTATTATCATTACAGGAGGGAGTGTGTATACTTCTGTGAAGTGTATGAAGCCACCGAGTGTATAGACCTGTTGAGGGAAGGGCTGTACAGACTTTAGGACCTATGAAGACGATTGAATAGACTTTGCCTTAGAAACGAGTGTTTAGACTTTGAAGCAAACGCCAGGTAAACGATGTGTAGACTTGGCCAGAAAACGTAGGGAAAGGTATGAGTGTATAGACTTGGCCAAACGTAGGGAAAGGTAGGAGTGTATAGACTATGCTTCACTTCGAGCAGCCACAGTGATGTATAGACTTAGCCTTTGAGACGCTTAGTGAGACGGTGAGCAGTGTGTAGACTTTGATGCCCAACAGCGATGTATAGACTTGCAAGTGAGATGCTTAGTGAGACGGTGAGCAGTGTATACACTTAGCCTTTGAGGAATGATGTATAGACTCTGAATCGTGAAAGAAGACTGTATAGACTTGGAGTGTTCGAAGGACCATTGTACAGAGTTGGAATGTTTGAGCCAATGTATAGACTTCTGCAGGGCTGCCAGTGTATGGACTTGTACAGTGCAGCGAGTGTACAGACTTTGAGGCCGAAGACAGTGTGTAGACTTGAGAAGCTCGAGGCCACTGTATAGACATGGGATTCAGCTGAGAATGTATGGACTTTGACAGAGTGAGACAATGTTTAGACTTTGAAGTTACACTATGGATTCATAGACTTGAATGAGCATGGAGTGTATAGACTTGAATGAGCATGGAGTGTATAGACTTGAAAGACTAAAGGCGATGTATAGACTTGGAGAGTTGAAGCCGATGTACAGACTTGCAGATGCGAAGCCAATGTACAGACTTTATGATATGAAGCCAATGTACAGACTTGCAGATGCGAAGCCAATGTACAGACTTTAAAGGCTATGAACAACAAGGCATGCTGTACAGACTTACTCAATCAAACCGATGTATAGACTTTGAATGAATTCAACGGGAGAATGTATAGACATGGCCCCTTTCCGGATGTATAGACTTTCAGATAAACAGGCTATAGTCCTGTTGTATGGACTTGAATAGAAAGGCCAGTGAATGGACTGACTAAGATGATTAATGTACTGAGGGGTCGACTCATCAGCAAGGAGGGGTCGACCCACCACTGTCCAGGCTATGCAGACAGAGTGTAGACAGAATCAAGTAGAGCATATTATCTGACAACCATATGAACTGCACTCATTTACATGATGAAACATGAATTAATCTAGAGATAGAAGATTGATTTATAGTGTGAGACATCATCAAAACCGTAGGGATGCAACAGACCTGATAGTCTTTGCCAGCAATGTGCATAGTGTCTTGTTGAAGGCTTCTGCCAGTCCATTGGCTTGAGGGTTGTAGGGGGACGACGTCCTCCAGTCAATCTTATATTTGTCAGCTAGCCGATAAACCTTCTGGTTTCTGAAATGGCTGCCGTTGTCAGAGATAATTCGGCTGGGAATTTCGAACCGGAATATGATGTTCTGTCGGAAGAATCATGCAACCAGTTCTCCCGTCACATCTCTTAGTGCAACTGCTTCCGCCCATCTGGAGAAGTAGTCTGTAGCTGCCAAGATGTATTTGCACCCTGATGAAGATGCTGCCAGTGGCCCTACCACGTCCGTGCCCCACTGAGCAAAAGGCCAGCTGGGTAAGGTAGGATGTAGTGGCACTGGAGGTCTTCTTGACACATTGGCGTGCTCTTGACATTTCTGACAAGCTTTAGCGAACTTGCAACAGTCATCGAATATGGTGGGCCAATAGTAACCCAATTTCTTTATCTCGATTTTCATTTTTGGGCCGGCCTGATGTGCTCCAGCTGAACCCGCGTGGACTTCTTGCATCACCTGCCTAGCTTCTGCTACTGACAAGCAACGAAGTAGAATTTTCCTTCGAGCATTCGCCATTATCCGGAACAGGGTTCCGTTTCTCATCTCGTAAGAGTCTTTGACCCTCAGGAGCTTCATTCTTTGTTCTTTCTCTTTTGGGAGCTACTGGTGCTGAAACCACCGCAGGAGATGTTCTCGCCAGTCGGGCTATTGAACCTCTTCGACGGCTGCCACCTCAATCGCTTGTTCGTCGGCTAAGACCTCCGTCACACTGGGGACCTGCCGGCGGTTGATCACCATTATGTTCAGGCTTGTGTCTGGCGGGACTGCCAAAGAACTAGCCAATTTAGCGAGGGCGTCTGCCTGAGCATTCTGTCCTCGGTTGACATGCTTGACGCTGATGAAGTAAAATTTTGACATTAGACGGATTGCCAGCTGATGGTAGGGGAGGAGCTCTTACTTTCGCATCTCGAATTATCCTTCCAGCTGCTTTATAACTAGCATGGAGTCTCCAAATGCTTCCAGCATCTGAATCCCCATGGACAGTGCGATCTGCGACCCAATTATTAGGGCTTCATATTCTGCTTCATTGTTCGTGCACGGCTTGTTTATCGAGCAAGACGTGTGCACAACTTCTCCTTCTGGAGATTTCAGGACTATGCCCGCTCCTGCTCTGACCCTGGCTGACCCAGTGGCCAAGGTGTCAATTCTGGAAGCGCCATCGAAATCTAGCTGCCACAAGGAGGGCTGCACCTGAGCGGCTTCCAGAGTTTCATCTTCAGAAAGCTCCGGTTCCAGCGGACTGTCTTCTGGCACCGGGTGCTCGGCGAAGAAGTCTGCAATAGCTTGGCCTTTGACAGCCTTTCGCGGTACATAGAAGATATCAAACTCCATAAGGATGACCGCCCATTTGCCTAAGCGACCTTTGAGTGCTGGCTGGGACTTAATATATTTCAGCGGGTCCTCCTTGGATACCAGGCTGATTTCATGCGACAGCATATAGTGTCGAAGCTTCTTGACTGCGAAGACCAGTGCCAGATAGGTCTTCTCAATATAAGTATATTTCTCCTCAGTCCTGACCAGTCTCCAACTAAGGTAGTAGAGGGCTTGTTCTTTTCCTTCTTGATTATCCTGGGCCAGCATTGCCCCCAGAGAGTTGTGTGTGGCGGCTATATATAATATCAGCGGCCGTCCTTTCACCAATGCGCCTAGCACTGGAGGAGTCTTCAGATAGTCTTTCAGCTTGTCAAAGGCTGTCTGGCAATCTTCATCCCAGTAGAAGGGAACATCCTTCATCATCAATTTGTGGAAAGGCTGGCATCACCCTGCCAAATTGGAAATGAAACGCCGGATATAAGCCAAGCAGCCCTACAGTGATCTCAGCTCAGAGAGGTTCCTTGGCGCAGGCAACTCCTGAATTGCTCTGATCTTTGCAGGGTCTATCTCAATTCCCAGGTATCTGACGATGAAACCCAAGAACTTCCCGCTCGACACTCCGAATGCGCATTTCAAAGGGTTCATCTTCAATTCATGTTGCCTCAGCCTCTGAAAAATAATTCGGAGGTCCTGCAGATGGTCTTATCTTCTTCTGGTCTTGACCACCAGATCATCTATGTAGCACTCGACCTTGTGGTAGAGCAACTCATCAAATATTCTGGTCATTGCGCGCTGATAAGTTGCGCCAGCATTCTTTAGTCCGAATGGCATCCTCTTATAGTGATAAATGCCTTTAGGGGTTCGGAAGGCAGTGTAGACCCGGTCATGCTCCGCGATCCATATCTGATTGTAGCCGGACGACCCGTCCATAAATGACAAGGCCTCATGGCCGGTTGTAGCATCAATCATGACTTCTGTTATTAACACCGGAAAGTCATCCTTGGGGCAGGCTTTATTCAGATCTCAGAATTCAACGCATATCCGGATCTGTCCATTCTTCTTTTTCACGGGGACAATATTCGTCAGCCATGTGGTGTACTAATTTTCTTCGACAAATCCCACGTCAATAAGCTTGTCGACTTCAGCACAGATTTGAGTGATGAGCTCCGGCCTCATGCGCCGCAGCGGTTGCTTCACCGGCTCGGCTTCAGGGTTAATTGCCAGCTCATGTTGCGAAACTGCAGGGCTCAGACCTGGCATTTCTTTGTACGTCCAGGTGAAGCAATCTCGGTACTCTTGCAGCAGCTGGATGTACAGCTCCCGTTCTTCTGGCGACAATTGGGCACTTAGAAAGGTAGGCCTAGGGTCTTCCTCACTTCCCAAGTTGACTTCTATCAGCTCGTCGACTGTAGCTTGGCCTCCGTCTTCTATCTCCGGAGGTGCCGGTTGGAGGTCGATGAAATCTTGAATACCATCTTCAGGGTCGAGGACCTCGACTTCCTCATTTGACATCATCAGAGCTTCTCGGAAGTCCTCTGCTTCATTTAATAGCGGCCGTGCATATTGCTCTTTCAGCAAACCCACTGCCGTTGCAGTCTCCAAGGGCAAGAGAGCAGCTTCAGTCTTTGTAGATGGGGTTGCAGTCGTGATCGACTGGTGGCTGCTTGTCGTTGGGCTGGGACAGCATCCCAGCCTTGTAGCAGAGGGTAGGGAGATCTCGCCTTCTGAGGCAGTTGTATCTTCAATAGAAGTAGCACTCCCTTCCTTGGTAGCATATACCTCTTGGTCGGAGTCAGCTGAGGCTTCTCCGATTGGCATGAGATGTGTCTAAGTCAATATTAGTAGGACTCTGCTGGAGGGAGAGGTCCCGGTTTCTTCAACATCTTCGACTTCGCTGTTGCTAGCCGTATCAAATTCAGCCTAAGGGGCCGTCTCTCCTAAACAGACCTGTTCCCAGCATCGGCATGGAATCACGGTCTCCGCTTCTTGATTTCCGGGCTGAGCCGGGTTAGCATATTCAGCTCCCACTGGGTATTCATCAAAAGTTGCCCCTGGTGGGCCATCTTCAGCAGGGTAGAAGGCGGAGATAGTGTCTACCTTGTATCACCCACTGTAGTAATATTCTTCCAGAGTGAAGCCCAACCCTGGGTGCTGAGAGATGCGTCTCATTTCCTTTCCAGACTTGCGGGATACCACATTCTCTAGAAAGCTTCCTTGCGCTTTTGAGACTGATCGGAGGAGACGTACTGC
This sequence comes from Amorphophallus konjac, assembly GCA_022559845.1. Lineage (NCBI taxonomy): Eukaryota > Viridiplantae > Streptophyta > Magnoliopsida > Alismatales > Araceae > Amorphophallus > Amorphophallus konjac. The sequence continues at coordinate 128,225,825 of CM040129.1, forward strand.
TTCTGAAACATCCTGGCCATCTGACTGGTTGTAGATGCCAGACCCTTGACGGGGATTGATAGATTGTCTATATCTTCGGGGAGGCAGCAATCTGTGTCTTCCCGAGTAGGATGCTTCTCAGCCGTATAGAACAAGCTGTTGGGTCCATCTTCCTGTGTCACCTCCCAAGTTTTGAAAGGCTCGACAGTGGGGTTATCAAGGCCGGGAATCAGCTTGGTGAGGCTGTCCGGGACTCCAATGTAATTGTGCTGCCGATCGACCTGCACTTCATTAGCTTCGGCGTATAATGTTGGAGGTGCTATTCTACCCACGTCCCCGGATGCAGTGATATGGGAGACCACCTTGGGCTTGACATATCCACGCGGCGGTGGTGGATACCAATCATCGCCGGATGCGCCTCTTGATGCCCCCGCAGGGGTCTTAGCTTCAGAGGTCTTCTGAGAAGGCCCCGCATATAGGTTGGCGTCCGCCAAGTGACATTCAAATACCTCGAACGGGTGGAGGTCAGCAAATATTCTCTCCTCCTTCCCCTGGAGACTGTATTTGATACATTGGTGGAGCGTGGAGGGCACCACCATATTCTCATGCAGCCATGGGCGGCCGAGCAGTGCTTTGTACGAGGTGCGGGAGTCGATGACATGGAACTGCACCGTCATAGTGAAATCCACCAAGGTGAGTGTGAACTCTGCCACCCCCATCGACACTTCACATTTACGATTGAAGCTGGCGATTCGCATATCCCCAACTTTCTCGAGATGCACGTTGAAGTGGTGCCTCTCGTATATTCTATAGGACAGGATGTTGACCACTGCACTGGGATCAACCAGAATCTTGTTCAGCTCCGTTCCATTCAGGTGCCCCTTCATATACAACGGCTTGTTGTGGCTGATGGTAGGTAGCAGCATATTCTCTGGAGTGAAGGTCATGCTAGCTTCCGGCATTACTTCAGCCAAGCGTGTCTCAAAATGAGCAGGCGTTTGTAGAGAAGTGATGATCACCTGTCGAGTTTCTTCACTCAAAGAGAGGATCTCCCAGATTGTAAATCGAGCAGGGAGCTTCTTGAGTAGCTTCATTATTCGGCTCCCAGCTCGGACATTGGGAAGCTTCATCTCTTCAGCCCACCTCGGCTTGAGAGAGTCCTGAGTTGCGGCCCCTGACGGACCTGCTTCATCTGCTTCGGACTCGGCGCCTTTCTCGCTGGTACCGGATCCTCGGCGCTCTTCATTAGCTACTGCAGGGCAAGCTCCATCTGTATTTGGATCTTCGGCAGATTGTGTTGGCTGCGGGTGAACATCCCCGGGCGCAGGGTTAGCCTCCTGGCATGGCTGCTTCGCCTTAGACATCTTCATAAATTCAAGGAATGAAGGGACTGTCTTGCCCCCACTCTTGTTATATAATCCTGGCGGAGGAGGGATCTGGACCCCTTTGACCTCCGGGGGAGGTGTCTTGTAGGGCTGCTTTCCCCTGAATATGATGTTGTGGTTGGGCGGCGGCTGGCGCCCCCATTTTCAGCCTGACCAGGTGGCATGTGCAGCGGTTGCGGCCTCGGCCTTGCCTCCCCCAGCATGGGGTGTGAAGCAAATTTCCTCTTCTTCCTCCTCTCTGGGCAGGTTGAAGAGTGCTGATAGAGTATTACAGAAAGACAACTTGCACTTTATCGGCCTTAGCGGCCTTTCCTTTCTTCTTCTTTTGTTTCTTCTTCTTCTTTGCTTCAGCAGGCGCCTGCCCCCAGAACAGACTGCCCTCCTTATCGGGTGCTGCTTCAACTTCCTCCTTTTGCTCGAGTGAGAGCTGCTCCAGTTCTTGCCATGGGACATGGTCCCGCACCAGCAAAGGCTTCAATTCGGGTTGCACGTACTCGTCTAGCCCTTCAATAAGGTTTTGTAGTCGGCGGACCCCAGGATTGGTTTCCTTGACCACCGGCAGTGGAGTTTGTCTCCTCCGATTGTGTGTAGGTATCATGATGGCTGCAGGTGGAGTGGTCCACGTAGGTGCTGCCACCGGCGGAGCGGGTTGTGGTGTAACACCACAGATATGTGCCCCCACTCTCGGGCGGGGTGCTTTCTTCCTTTTGTGCTTCGCAGGAACCTTATGCCATCCCCGATGTTCTCTCACGGGCTCTAAGAAATGAGTTTCATAAGTGCTCCGCGTACTTGCTTCAGAGATCTCCTCGGGCAATGCATGATATAAAGGAGATCATGTTGACTCCTGCTCTTCTAAGAGGGGCTTCATGTGGCTGAGGAGGGTCCACTTTGTACTCTCCCAGTTCTATTTCATTTTTCTTCACCATCCCTTTGATGATGTCCTTGAAAACATAGCAGTTTTCGATTGGATGCCCCAGCATCTGGTGGTAGGGGCAGAATCTTGGACTGTCCTTCCTCTTCAGGTCCTCCGGCCTCTTTGGCTCTGGCAGGGTGACCATGCCATACTCCGTTACCCAGTCGAACAAAATCTTGGTTTTGTCCTTCGGAAAGGAGTAGGCTTTCTTCATCTTGTCCCGTAGCGAGGTACCTTCTTTGCCGTCTGGGGTTTTTGCAGGCTGTGGGGCGACCGCCTTCTTTCCCTTATCTTTCTGTTGTTCGAACGCCTTGATGTCAAGGGCGTTCACTTCTTTAGGCACCGGGCGCCGCTCCATTGCCTTGCCCTTCTGGGTTGTGCCGACAGTTGATGCAAGAGTAGGTCTGGCCAGAAGGGCTTCCACCTCGGCCACGATATTGTTTAGTCATTCAAACGACCGTATTTCCATTCCGATCATCTTTTCTAGAACCTCCCTCCTTAGGTTCTATTTGTATATTTGCATAGCGTCCTCCTAATGCGGGGGCCGCTTGCACCTCATTCCGAGGTTCCTCCACCTCTTAATATAGTCAAGAGCTGTCTCATCTGCCCTTTGCTTTGTCGAGTAGATTTCGGCCACTGTAACCTCCCTCTCCGTAACATGGAATCTTTCCCTGAACTTTCTCTGCATATCCAACCAGTCGCTGATCGACCCCGTCGGGAGGCTGGAGTACCATTCAAATGCGAGCCCCATCAGTGAGGACCCGAAAAACTTTAGCAAGTATGATTCATCGGTGGCCAGATCACCCATGACAGTCATATAATATGCGACGTGTTCCTTCGGGGATCCCTTCCCGTTGAACTTGTCGAACTTGGGTGGCATATTGATTCCTGGGGGAAGCCGCTTGGCAGCATGGTGTTGCGGGTATGGCACCCGATAGGCATCAAATGCGACGTAGTCGCCTTCACTTCTTTCTGCGAGCTTCAGCTCGATCATCCTCTCCACCATCATCTGGTTCATGACCGTGGGGTCGACTGGGTCCGGATAGAAGTGTGCCGGCTGCAGGTACGGGGTGACCAGAGTGGTCGCCTATGGAGGACGCAGCAGTGGGGGTGCCTGGGACACTTGAGGGAGCACCGACGGCATCAACGGCTGTGACTGTGGTGGCCACTACTGAGTTGTCGCCATGCTTGGCTCTGACGACTGAGCCAAGGTGTAGAGTGGCGGAGGGTCGACATGACGAACCGCTCCCCGGGATTATTCACCCTGGACTTCAGGCGGCTTGGAAGCTGATGACTGTTCAGTCTTCTCCATCAGCTGTTTCTTTTCAGCAAGTCTATCTCTTGCCGATATCTTTGAAGTAGCATCAGGACCGATGGGTCCATAGTTGCCGTGCTGGGAATGGCTTCTGTTGCTTCCCCGGATAGACCCTCAGGCAGGATGTCGAGGAGGACGTCATCTTCTTCTTCCACCGTCACCACATTGGCGGTTAGAATAGCAGCTTCCACATCCCACTGGTGGGAGACCAGGGGTTGTTTTCCTCTAGCTGTCGCCAGGAGCTGCCTTGCGGCTTCTGTTCTTCGAGTATTCAGCCCCGGCCTTGCGGCCAATTGAGCCAACTCGCGGGGGTCTTCAAGAAGTCCCCTATATCGGCCGAGTATGCCGGTCATGTTGCAGGTGAAGACCTGCATCCTTCTTCTCTGTCGATGGACCCTTCTCTTAGCCCGATCCGGGAAGGTCAGCCTCTCGAACACAGAAGTCCTTCTTGTATCCTCCCGTCTAGGGGTGGCTTTATCGGCTTCGATCTCAAAGCCGTCATCATAGTCATTGTCGTTGACTGACGACATCATCATCTTTTCTCTTTCATCTTCTTCAACTGCCATTGGTAGGCAGAAGTCTTCACTGGCTGCGGCTGCTTGCATCAGCCGCTGCTGACCAAGCGAGGGGTTGCCTAGCCCTCGGAAATAGTTATTGACCAAATTGGTCATCTCTTCTTGACCTCGTTCTTCATGCAGCACGGGGGACAGTTGTCGACCTCCCGTAGGAGGGATATAAGCTAGCCGAACTCTGTCGACAGGTTGCTGGAATCTTCGTCCCACAGCAGGGACGTTGGCTTGGCGGGCGCAGGCCCGAAAACTTTCACGGCGCGGAGGGTCCGCGACCGCTTCTTCTTCTCTCGGGGCCAAGCCCCTTTCCTCCCTTCCTTTCGCTCCATCGCGAGCAGGGCGGCGGTGGACAGGTGCAGCTTGGTGGATAGGTTGGACCCTCTTGGGGACCCACACCTGTTTAAACTTCCTTGGCCTGGGGGCCAACTTCTCTCAGCCATAGCAGCCGGCTTCTTCTCTTTCCGCCCTCCTTCCAACGAGGGCTTGGTATGAGTTGTAGATGGGGACGGCGGGGATGACCCGGTCCGGGACTATCCGTGCGTCGCGCCCATCGAGGAAGACGCGTACGCCACCTACCATCATGGATTTACCAGATTGTGACAGAGATCCGGTAACCATGGCAGTACCTCTCCGGAGTTGTTAGCGCTGACGTCCTCCAGAGTTCTTGCTAACAGCATCGGGGTGGACCCCGCGGACGGCATGGTGCACCAGGCCGCTGGCGACCAGAGTCGGACTCTTGGGTGAGTCGTTGCAGCATAGAGCCTTCAGAGGCTCCACATTCTTTGCAGCTCCCTCGACGGGCTCCGAGGGTTCTACCTCCAGCATGTCTACGAAGGCCAGCCCCAAGAAGTTGGGGAAGCCGACAGCGGCAGGGAAGCTGCCGAACACCGTGGGCACCGCCAGGTACCCTTACGCATGACCAGTAATAATCGACGGGCCGAAACCGACGCCAGTCAGTCCAGTTATTGTCGTCATTGTTTGCCTGAAAAGACCAACGAACCGATGATCAGTAGCCTTTGGGAGGGCCTCGAAGCCCGAATATCTCGACAAAGAGATGAAAGGTGACACTGGTCCCACCGGACATGCCAGACTATTTCGATGGGATTTATTGATTTTATTTTATTTTTATTAAAAATTATATTTTTATTATTTTGGGGCTTATTTGATTTATTTACGCGTCGATCAACCAATTAACTAACCGGTAATTAACTGACTGATTGACTGCGTGGGCGTGCCAGTCACGTACATGACGAGTTTATTATGCGCTCATTCTGACCCACGTCGGGCGAGAGTGAGGTTCAGTCGGGACTAGCAGTCCGCCACACCATAAAGGCTATAGCGTTAATTACATCCCCCATGAGGAGGGAAAACCTTTTGATTAATTGCCGAGATAGCGGGCCGTCCGAGGCCGAAATAAGATGCAAGGGATGAATGTGACGAGGTCACATGGAATGTTTTTTTATCTATCATGCAAGAGAGGCATGGTTCATTAAGTTGGAGACCCTCGATACGCGGTAGAGGACATAGGTTCGAAGACCACCATCGCGCATGGCAAAGACTTCCGATAGGGAGTAACCCGAACATTCGTCAGTGCCATTTGATATACCGGAGGGGGTCCATACAAACATGCATGCATGATGCTCATGATTACGCTAAGCATGGTAACAAGATTATGAAGCTGAACGATGATCAATCAAGTTTATTAGTCTCCTCCGAGGGAGATGAAAGTGGTATCATAGCCATGATAGCGAAAGCATGGTGATGACAAACATGATAGTAAAAGCATGATAATAGCAGACATGATAGTAAAAGCATGATAATAGCAGACATGATAGTAAAAGCATGACAATAAGATGGTTCGGACTTGGGCAGCCCTCCCCTTATTTGGTTTATTACTGATTGCGATTTATTAATCTCGACTGCGGGAGGCGAAGGTCGCTCCGAAGATGAGTGAATGACTAGAATAGCATAAAATCGGCACGATCACGCGTAAGGATAGGGTTTAATCCGGCGCGGTCAAGCGTAGGCATAGGGTTTAATCCGGCACGGCCATGGCATGTATTAATCCGGTGCGGGGGGCCTTGGGGTGCGCCGGTTTAGGGCGCGCCGGGAACGAGCCAATTGAAATCAAAAAACTATGAGTCTAACGTTAATCCGGCGCGGTGGGGTACCATGCCGTATTAGGGCGCGCCGGACAAGGGACCACGCCATTTTAGTTGATTTTTTGAGGAATTTTGAAAACCTTTTGATTTATTAAGATGCTGTTGTAGGTTTTGAGATTAATTAGGTTGATTGCCTGTTAAATTAGGGCCCATGGCTCTCTAAGAGCAAGGTTATGAGCCAGTGCGAGGTTCATACTCGAGCACGGCAGTTCATCGCTTGAGAACTTATGTTTTGTTAAGGTCAATTCACGGAGATGGCTTTGTTAATTAACAAACCTGACAAAATTTTGGCAACATCTCCCCCGTCCCTAAAAGGTTGCAAGGGAGAAACGGTGTCATACTCACGTGTGGAGTAAGCCCCTAAACAGCCGGTCGACACAATGGTCACCAGCAAATCCCAATCGGACAGGAAACCCCGAGGACTGGCCTTCAAGGGGTACCATGGCTTCGTGGGTTGAAACAGGCCGATAAGGCAGCTAATGAAGGAAGCGACAACCCCGAGAGCTGGCCTACGAAGGGTGAGCAACTTGTAGTCTGCACCGTATCTGAGAGAGGGATGACTATTAGGGAGGGAGGCCCCGAGGACTAGCCTGCGAGGGGCACGCATCCCTTAGTCACCACGGAGTCCCTAAGGACTGTGGGTTTTCAATCTATCGGGGTTAACCCTATTGATGTTCACCTAGTGGCCTGTGGGGACACTCATCACTGACAGATGAGCTCCTATCGACCAAGTGGTGTTTGTAATGCGACATCGGGGAATGTTTCTCCTCCCCGGTTTACTGGAGCAAAGCTATCAAGCAAGCTCACAGACCCTGAATGCAGACGGGATGAAAACAGGAACGTGCAACACCATACGACAGCCGGTGAGTTGATAGGTTACCGAGCATGGGTTGGTGCATTGACATTCGAGGGTTAAAGGAATTAACACTCACGGAGGGAGAGGTGATTAGCAATCACAGAGAGGGGTAGCTAGTATATAGATAGGATGATTTAGCTACATACACATATGCTCGAGTAACTGGCATGCAACAGTCATAGGACGGGCCTTGGTGTTCTGGAGGTGACCCCCACCTTCTCTGAGCAATGGAACAATGCAAAGAGAAAAGAAAATGGAGATCGGACCCTGAAACAGAGCGGGAAGAGATACGTGCACAGGCACGCCTCTATCCACAAAATATGGAAGAACCATCGAGTAGGACACGACCACTACGTCGACGTGAAGGACCCGGGGAGGGGTCATCTCTGTAGCCCGTGGTATTCCAGGGCATATTCGGAGTCGGAGAAATAGGATTCAAAAAACCACGCGCAAGTGGGAAAACAGACAGATGCACCAACTGAGATAGAAATGGAAGGAGAAGACACAGCGTCGAGCGTTCAATCAACCAGCACATACATATAATATCATCACCCCATGAACAGGGGGGCTAACACATGTATTACAAATCCGACGCCGGCATCGCCGCCCTGTCACCGTTCACTAGTTGCAGAGAGATTTATAGAGGAAGAACAAACTAAATAGATGACGAGGAGGGGGAGGAGATTGGCTCATATCATCGCCATCCCCCCCTTCTCGCTTACATTAGATCAGAGGGGAGGAGTCGGAGAGATAACTGGGAGAAAACCACGCGACCCACCTATTCCTCGAACAGAATATCGGACCCTCACTCTTCTTCTCCGGCTCCGGAGGACTTCAGTTAAGGCAAAGGAAGACGGCGGCGAGGGGACGCTCGGTGAGAACCCTGCTTCTCTCGCAAGGAAACCCTTTCTCCCTCCAAGGTGATTGGCTCCCCGACTCTCTCTCTTTTCTTCTAATTCTTCTTCTTTCGAGAGCCTCCTCTTTTTTCATTCTGTTTCGAATGTCCTTTTATGTAGGAACATTCGGGGGTTAATTTGGCGTGGAGAATGGCGCGCCGGGGAGAGGGGCCTATGAAGCTTTTGCGCGCCGGAATAAGAGGGCGCCGGATAAAGGGGGCGCGTCGGTTTAGGGCGCACCGTATTAGCGTCCCCGCTCGTCACTGGCTGGCCGGTGAGTCCGGAGATGATTCTGGGAATCGCAGTGAACATTCATCTTACCACAGTTCTTTGAAACCTCAACGGGATGCCTCGTCGAGGCTCTCAGGATGACGTATGGCCCTTCTCGGAGCCTCAAACGTCTTTTGCTTGAACACGCGGGTTTTCCGCTGACACGGCCCTCGGCACTATGATTCGTGCTGTTGGTTCGGCCTGTTTTGTGCTCGAAGCTTATTGGAGGGTGGGGTGACACCCGGGATAGTTTCACCCAGGCCAGGCGATCATTCGGCCACTAATGGACCCAACTTGGCGAGAAGCCATACCCGTGTTGGGTAGCCAGGATCTTCCGCCGATAGAGCCCTCGGTCCTCTGTTCTGAAGAGCCAAGGGAGTTCTTCCATCTCAGGAGAGTCTTTCATGAGGTGGGAGGCCACCGGGTAGGCCGTCGTCCTTGGTCGGACCACGGGTGTAGTGTATGCGACACGACGGAGTCGATGTCGGTTCATTGGGCAGGCTTGGTCGCACTGCCAGTTGGTTGTGGATTCATCTCGACTTTTCTTGAGGCGAAGTCCCTGGCGTTCATCCCGGGTGACTCGAGGCTCTGGCAGCTTGAGAAGTCTTTAATATGTTGATATTTATCGGCTTCTATGCTTCAGTGGGCCGTGTCATTCATCTTTGAGGCTTGATTGCCGCGAGTGATATTTTGAGTGCCAACAGTGCTCTAAGGTGATCGCAAAAATTTCAAAACGCAAGGAGGTTTCTGCTTGGGCCAACCCCTGTGTAGCAATCTACACTGGGGTCAACCCCCCTTTGAAGCCTACCAATTCTTCCACACGGCATTCACATCCTTGCATATGATTCGGTGTATATACATGTATTGCCCAGCACACTCATGACATATGCAGAAAAGAACCCCATACATACTTCATTTCTTGAATACTTGTTTATCATGATCTCTCATATATCCAATGGTGAGCGTCGAAAACTCGGGTTATGTCCGAGCAGAAACCCTCACTATGCGCGAGTCAAGAACTCCGCCATGTACCGAGGGTCACTCTTCACGAAAACCCAAATCATCTTTGCGTGCCACGTGCATTTAGTCCACTGTTATACCCAGACATTTTCCCACCTTTAAGGCATTCTTCACCCAGCCCTTTTTACGACACACCGGGCCCAATCAAGGGTCCTAACCAGTTTACCGTGGCCAACGGCATCATCAACAGTTGATTGGTGCCACCCCTGATCACCCAGCTTGCGGGTTTACCCACCTTCAACCAACCCACCCGGGCCAACCTAGGGGCGTCCTGACCATAAGCCACGACACGTGGCATCCAGCAACAAGGCCGAGATCTACTCCCAAGACGGCACACCCTAGCCCTCTAAAGTCAAGGGAAGACTTATCTCAGTTAACCACGAGCTTCAGAGACCCATAGCACGCTCATGCGGCCTGTGCACGTGTGCAGCGAATTTCCTCGAACACTTCACGGGCGCGCATATCCGAGCCATTCTACAACAAGTCGGGGGTCGACCCGTGGCCCCAACACACCAGCCGTATTCTACAGCAACCCTCCAGCAAGTCGGGCCCACCCCCGACCCTCGGACATGCAACGACAAGCCATATACTTTCAGCTCCCGGGCCAACCCAGGGCTGCCCTGTCAACCCGCCTTACAACACGACATACGTCACGAGGCCGGGCCCACACACTCAAAACGCCTTCTCTCGACTTCTGCGAGCTCTCACCCTCAGCATGGGGCCAAATCTAAGGTCCACCAGTCAGCTACCCAAGCTGTTCGGCAACCCGAGGTGTGTCGGGAATTTTCCCGAACACCTTGCAAGCGGCAGTAATAACCCAAAACAATTGACCCCCACGGGTCAATCCCAGCACTTCCTCGGCCTGAGTCCTTCAAAGGACACCGTCAAATGGCCACAGGAGGTCACCCTGGCCAATGCTGCGCGACGGCCACCCCGTCCGGGGGGAGTTCACCCCGGGTGCGGCTGCGCCCCAGGGAGGGCGAACTCCCTTTGGAGGTCACGCCCTCCTCCCAGCTCCGTCCCAACTCCGTGGGTCCCGTTGCTATCTCGTCCCAGCTCTGTGCAAAGGTCAGATCTACCAGCGTGGAGAAACTAGCGAAGATGCAGCCTCCAATCCAACCCGCATAAACCCCCCACGACCCTTCAACTTCCCCTATAAAACCCCTTAGAAGCTCAAGGGGCAAACACATGCTAACGGATCCACACTCTGACATCCGCAGGCACTCAGCTCGAGGACTCAAGCCCCCAGGCTTCCGATATGGACGCAAGGAGATAAGCACGCGTTGGGTGGCTTGTTGATCGGCTCGTATACGCCGAGGGTATGTCACACGTACTCCCGTCACATGGCATATAGCCGTCTCACTCAAGTCCATCCCCACCGCGTACGAGGCATTATGATAACGGCGAACACACCCGCACCTCGGGTCCGCCCACGTATGACACGTTATGATAACAACGCGTATGCCATGATGTCGCATTTGCCTTTGTCATGGGACCACGTGCCCGTCGCTCACTCCGAGCCGGCCACCGACCGTCCCGATCGCTAACTCGAGTTAGCAGGACCCTGTCCCGGAAGTAATATTACCGGGACCAGCCCTGACTCCCCAGCATGAAGACACTCACCTTTTGGGACCCGTACACGACTGCTCATCTCGAGCCGCGTCCGGCCTCCTTTAGGCGGCAGCCAGCGTCCGCCCCCTACCATCCAGTCTAGCCCTCCCTCGGCGATTCGGGCACGTCCCTAGTTCCCCGAGGAGAGCCCCTATAAAACACGCAGATAATCTGCTTTATCCTGCAACGACCCGGGGACCGACCCATCAGTCAAAATTGTCTCGCAGCTTGCACCAATTGTATTTCGGCCCTTTTGGCTCCTTTGTAAAGCCCCCGTGGCACCCATAGAGCATGTAACTAGTTGAATATGCATACCCATACCCCAGATTCCAGTTTCCCACCCGCACTAACCAGTGTGCAACCCATTTTCTCGGGTCCCAGTTTACCATTCCCCCAGCTGTGGGCTATACCAGTCCCCTATCCTTGGCTTCAGAAATATCCAGGGTTTTCTTCAGCACCGAACAAAGGTGTTCGGATTCAATCCGATGTAAATAAACTCCGGTTGCTTGCGACCGGTGGGGAAAGACGTCTTGTACAAGAATCCCCACAATCGTCTGCGCACTCTCACCCATGGTGCCTCCCTTTTCTCCACGTGTCGTTCGATACCCCGAGCCCACGTGCTGCATCCTGGTGACGCTTCCCCAACCAAAATTTGATTCCATAGGTGATTGTCAAGAAATCGATTGGCACGCCTGTACCCTGTTCGATCACCCAGTTCTCCCAGAAACCTCTTGTGCAAGTTGACCCTTCTCGACTTTCCGTAAAAGGTGAGTGTACGGTACTGCCTTAAGAGGCATATAGCCACAAAGGAGAATATCCCTGAGATAACATCAACTCCCTTATTTTCCTTCATCGCTTTATTCCCCCTCTCACCGCGGTCACCGACTCACCCTTTCACCCGCCGCGCCGAAACGGCGGTGAAACAAAAGTTGGCACGCCCAGTGGGACATCTCCTGCCTTTCTTCTTTCTACTGAAGAGAAGCATGTGCCAGCCTTGAAGCCATGGTGCCCTTTTCCTATCCTTCCAGGAGAGGTAGAGGAGGGACACACATCCCTACAGCTTCCAGCTCGCGTTCCGACAGCCGGACCGCGCCCGGCGACCATCTTCGACCGTCGCTCCCTTCCAGCAACCAGCAGTCCAGCAACTATGGTGGTCATGACCTACGGCCCCATCATCATCGCCACCCATGAACCGGTGGGCTACTTGGCGATGCCGGTCGCTTTCGGCGATTTCGCCCCGACCATCGGATCACCCTACTTCTTAGGTGTGGTCCCTGTGGCTATTCCGAAGCCAATTCCAGTTCTAATTCTTGCTCGTGCGATCGACGTGCCATGCTCTTCTCCAGTACCGGTGGCCCACCCAAGTGTCAGACTTAGGGCCTCCACTATCGGCCCCCGCAGGGGTCCCAGATTGTCTCTTGCCCAGACAAGCGTCAGCTCCCAGGCCCAGCACCGACCGATCTCCAATGCGGGCTCTACGCCCCGGGCTTTGGCTTCTACTGTAGCACCTTACTCAGGTCTTTAGCCCCAAGTCCCAGCCAAGCCGGTACCCGACACTGTCTTCTCGCCCTGGGTCCCCGGCTCCTCAGCATTTCACTTGGGTTTCTAACCCCGAGTTCTTGTCAAGCCTGCTCCCCACATGGGTTCCTTACCCTGGGTCCAAGGCTCCCCAGCACTTTAGTCGGGCTGACTCTCAACACGGGTTCCCAACCCAGAGATTGTGGCTCTCTGACCTCCAGTCTAGGCTCACAACCTCGGACACCAGCCAAGTCGGTCCCCAATGTAGGCTTCTTGTCTCGGACTTCCGACTTCCTAGTGCCGCAATGAGGTCAATACCCCCATGATCCGGCAACGCGGATTCCCCACACAGGCTTCCCGCCGTGGGATATGGCAACCTCAACACCCAGTATGGGCCCTCGGCCCCCGATTCCAACAGCGCCGACACTCAACACAGGTTCACAACCTCGAGTTTTTGGCACCCCAACATTTCCCACAACATCGGTTATCGGTGCGAGAGTGTCAGCTTAGGCATTGGCGACACTTGTATCGACCTGGGCAAAAGCCTATGCTCGGGTTAGTCAACCGTCGATTCTCGGTATGGGCTTCATGCCCCGAATGTCGATGCCAGCCCTTTTTGTCGATAGCTCCATGCTGCCAGCAATGGTAAATCAGGTCTTCTCTATCTACCACCTCGGAGCAAGGTCTTCCTCGGCTCCCCAGAAGAAGCACCATAGCGACCTAGAGGCAGGCGACCCGCTGCTGCAACTAGTAATTCCGGAAAGACCCTCCTGGTTGGCGACCTAAGGATCCATCTTAATGGAGGCGCACCAATCCTACCTCAGGATCGGGCCGTGCCTACAGTCCCCACTACCAACTACTTTAGCCTCCTGCAACGAACGCGAGAGGATAAACCGGAGCTGAGAAAAACATGTGCCTCGGTAGCAACCCGGGAGCACCTACACCAGTCCGGCCCCTAGACACCCAAGTCTCACCAAAAGAATTGTGACATGGGAGGTTAGCAACCCAGCCTGAGAAGAATCTGGGTTACCCTAGAGGAGTCTCAAGCTGTTCGGAGGAGACGTACTAAGAACCCCCTTCGAATGCCCGAGCGCAGCGTCGAGCGAGACGTAGCCGAGTCTATAGCGGCACAGTCTGACGCCACCCAGCCACTCAGTGCCTCTCGCCTAAATAGGCAAAAACAAAGAAGGGCTCATGCTAGGCCCCACCGGCACACAGCCTCAAGTTCTCCTCGGGTTGACCCCACAACGGAGGCGTCACTTCAACGGACCTCATTCTTCGACAGACTGGGGGTACCAGTCCACTCTGAGAAGCATTCCCTGAAGAAGCGGATGGTTTGGCTCATCAATGATGCAGTTCGAGTGTTCACGTGCTATGCCACCGAACACCAGCCCGACACTCAGTCCGATGATCTGAACCAGCCCTTGGCCCAGCTCAGGAGGCCTCGTCCTCAGACTCAACCCCCATCACCGTCGGGTCACATCGACACCTCCGCCGTACCTCAGGCGTCGAAACGCGCCGAAGTGCAGGGTCCCATGTGGTAGCGGCCATGTGGCCGACCGCTAGATGATGCTTGTGGTCAGGCCAAGGACCGCCATTTGGGAGTTGCGGTCTTGGGGGTGACTGCCCTTGTCCAGGTGTAGCACCCCCGATAAAGACCTTTGCGTAAATTCAAAACTTCTTCTTAAAAGAAATCATACATGAAGGTCTTACATAAAGAACCCAACCCCCCAAGGACTATAATACAAACATACAAGTCAACCCTACTTTATAACATAAAGAATCCTGAGGGTTCTATGTAAAGAACCAAACGTTAGGGGGCTAGTATATAAAATTACAAATCATCACTTTATGTATACGTAATCTACTATTCTTAATAGAATTCTAGGTTTTGTTTAAAGAACTAAACTATAGGAGGACTAGCATACAAATGTGCAATCCAACTTTATGCACATGGGTAAAGAATCTTACATGGGAGGTCTTGTACAAAGAAATAAAACCATGGGAGGGTTATTCTATAAAGGTACAAGACAAACTTTAACACATGGGCCATGGGTTGTACGTAAGTGCTTTCCAACTTTTCCACTTATCAAATTGAAGACCCTTCACATAGTCTTCAATTTCCAAATTGAAGACATGCATGAAGGCACCATTTTCAATAGCACCCCATCCTATTTAAATATTAATATATATATGAACATCCTGAATGCTAACACGTGAATGGGGTCTCATGAATAGTGTCACCTAAACTAATGACGTCCTCATGCAAGGTGTCATTTATGTAAATAGTGCCACCTAGATTAAATGAACGACCCCTTACAAAGACGTCATTTAACCCTATGTTTGTAGAAGATTGAGACACAAGCAACCCATTTTAGTTGGCAAAGACAATGCCCACTCAGCAAGACCCACAAGACATTAAACCAATGTCTTACGATCCCTATATCTAATCCCCTCCGTAGCACTGACATAGGCTAAGGCCGCGTCAGTGCTGAAGGAGCGTCTTCTTCCCGAGTCTACATCCTGTTGTGATCCTGTTGCAGCTTTTGAACTTCGTATCACGCGTCAAAAGGTAGGTGTTCTCAAATCCTTGCCTAACCAGTAGCTAAATAAGTTAAATGATGCATGCTTAGAGTTCGTTTAACTCGTCAACCATGCTATAACCGTGTATATACCATGTTATACATATTGTTACCATGATCTTTATGAGTTGAACATAGTTTGTTAAGCATCATTTCATGAGTTTTCATGAGTTTTTGAGCATATTAGTTTTACACTATTAATAACCATATTTTAAACCCTTAATATATAGCCTATGTTACACTAATACGTTCATGTTTAAGAACCTGGAGGGCCCAGCCCTTTTGTAAATGGCGCCCTTGACAAGGGCGCCAATTTCAAAATTGAAGGCTGCGCAAGCAGTCGTCATTTAAATGAAGACACCCCCAGTGTCGTCATTTTAATTTCTAAAATTTTTGGGAACTGATAAATCCAACACAGTCAAAAATCAATAACTATCGAACTAAAGCACTAAAATTTTACATGAATATGTTTCTGGAATCCTGATATTTTTCTCAACATATTCGTACCATTACTTCCTGAATTCAGAACCTTTTTACACTGATGAATAGTGGATGAATAGTGTATCAGTCTCTGTAAGTGGCGCCCCTGACCAGGGCGCCAATTACAGAATTGAAGACTACCCACGAGGCCGTCAATTAATTGAAGACATGAGCCATGTCGTCAATTCAGTTTTCTGGAATTTCCAGAAATCAGTAAATCAAAGTCTTCAAAAATCTATAACTAATAAACTGGACCTTGAAAATTTTGACAGAATATACTTCTGTGACTCTGAGATTTTTCTCCATCTGACCCTGTCTTCGGATTCTGATTTGGAGAAACTTTGGAGAAACGAACAGTAACTTGTGTCACAGAACTTACAGTTCTGATGCGAAGCACAACTCAATTGGAAAACAACTCAATTGGTGTGTCGTCAATTTGAGTTGAACCTATACTTAAATTAAAGACACCCTGGAAGTCTTCAATTAAATGAAGACTGCCCACAGAGTCTTCAATTTGTTAAATGAAGACTACCCACAGAGTCTTCAATTTATTAATTGAAGACGGCCCTCAAGTCTTCAATTACTGAATTGAAGACAGCCCTCAAGTCTTCAATTAATTGAAGACTGCTCACAGGGGCGTCAATTTTGTTTCTTGAGGAATTAAAGTTATAACATTAGAAATTTCATATTTGAGAAACCAAAACTCAGTAATTATATCTGAACATGTTTCTGGACTCCCGAGGATTTATACTACACATTCATGTCCTTACTTTTGGATTTCGAGAAACTTTTTCGAAATGAACAGTACTTTGAGTCACAAAACTTACCTGCTGGGTGAAAATCACCCACGGTAAATGGCACCCCAAGCCAGGGCGCCAATTACTTAATTGAAGACTGCTTGAGGGGGCGCCAATTTTAAAATTGAAGACCCCCGAGGAGTCGATAATTAAATGAAGACTTGTGCAATGACGTCAAATCCATTCTTTAGAATTTCCAATAATCAGTAAATCAACACATTCGAAAATCTATAACTATTAAACTAAACCATGAAAATTTTGAATGAATATAGTTCTGTGATCGTGAGATTTTTCTCTACCTGTCCATGTCCTCAATTCCTGATTTACTGAAAGAATTAAAAATGAATAATGTTTAAATAGTAAAGTGTGACTCATAATGCCGAGCCACCATGTTCAGACAATTATAACTTTTTTAACCTAATCACGAAACTCCTGCATGAACATGGTTCTGGAACCCTCATATTTTTCTCTATTTAACCATGTACTTAATTCCTGATTTACTGAAAGTATTAAAAATGAATAGTGTTTGAATAGTGTTTTGAGTCACGGAATGTACCTTCCCGGCGTAAATCACCCCAATTTATTGAATAGTAAAACCCAACAATTTCGCATGAGCATGATTCTGAACTCCCGAGAATTTCCTCTATCTGTTCATATCCTTACTTTCTATTTTTGAGAAATTTTTACAATATGAATAGTGTATAAAAAGGCACTATTTAAACGAATAGTATCACTTTTCCAAATAAATTTTTTTTTTTGATATAGACACGTAGATAGGTAGAGAAAAATATAAAGAATCTAACGGTATGCTCATGGATTAGATTAGGTATCATGATTCACATCTATTAAATTTTTAACATGGATGATTAATATACTAAATGATTAATATACTAACTAATTTATATACAAACTTAGAAGTAACGACTGTTTAAGCAGTCCTGATTCACGTAAATGATGACCTAGTGAAGGGCGTTATTTGGGGCGAATAGTATTTTCCAACAGTAAATGAATAGTAAGTGAATAGTAATGAATAATAATCTGAATAGTAATTGAATATTATTCTTAAATAGTAAACTGGCATATTTGTATAATGGCCCTTATGGGATGTTCTAACTTTTGTTTAACCTTACTATAGAATTATCTAGAGTTTTTGTTTAGGAAAAAGTATATATATTAATACTTTTTTTTCTCATTTTTATCGTGGTTTGTACCGACGCAACCCTAAGTCATTTTCTTGCATATTATGAGTCTTTGAATTCCATTCCATAAAAATCTACATTGTATATCCTACTAAGGCAACCCTTGAAACTCTATATTGGCTATAAAATGAGAGTGGATGTCAAAAGTAATACATGAAATACTATGCATATAGGGTCCGGTCTGATCCTAGGAGGAGCACCCGAAGGTATTTGTTCCCATGGGAGTTTATTGGCCACGGTGTTTGGCATTGCACCGGAGTACTTGCTTGACTTGAGACACTCCACCTCTACTCTCTCTTTACTCACTTGACTTGACTTGCGTGGCTCGGAACGGGTAATACTTGACTTGTGGCCCGAGAAAGGGCAAAATACTTGCTTGATTGAAATAGCCAATTCTACCGATACATTTACTTGCTTGAATCAAATTTTTACTTGCTCGTACCTAAGATATACGTGTACATGAGCTCATTCTAACACCCGTGTTCATAATCGTATACGAATCCCTGCTCGCCCCGAAGTGGCATTTACATCTGTAATTTTTGAAATATTGCTTGTCAAATTCTTGAAATTTCATTTACTCTCTGTATACAGCTCTTGATCTCTTATTGTTCATCATGTATAGATATACCTGTATACTCGATTCTTTTATACGTACGTCATGCATAGCCATACTGATAATACATGCAAATTGTAATTCACGTAAAGATTACTTGAATTTGAGATGTAATTCCTACTGAGCGATTCGCTCATCCAGTTGCTTCTTAACATTTTCAGGTGAATCGGATAGTGACAAGAATGGGGTTGAGGCCGAGTGAAGAGTGCTAGAATGCCAACCATCTAGTCGTGTCTTTGAATTTATTTGAGTCTACCTTGTTTTCCCAGTTATGTCAGTTAGTGGTATAAACTTTGTGTTAAGTCATGTAGCCTAATATTTGGCTTGCTAAATCTGAAAATTTTCATGGACTATCTTTAATTCCTTTGATTAATCAAATAAATCATCACTTGGACTATTGGAATTTAGTAGATTTATTAGTCATTTATGCACTCCGTAATTATGTATGTTAAAATTCTTATCGCTCTAATGACACGATCTATATAGACGCGTCACGCATCTGAGTAATCTTCCGCGCTCGGGACGTGACACCAGGTGTTCCCGGAGGGTTACAGTCCAAAGTGGGCCGCTATTTGGGGCTTGCGGTCGAGAGTGGACCGCTACTAGATTTGACGGTCCAAGGAGGACCGCCACTTGAGTTTTTATACGGGTCATGTTCCGTTCGCATTGTTTTGGGCCCCGGTCAGTCCGGTTGATACCCAATGACTGACCTTTGGCCTAGGGACACCCCGTGGGTTCCGTGACCGTGCTTTTTGGGTGTCCGGAGGTACCGTGTTACCTCGGCTAGCATGCCCGTGGTTTGAGGGTTTGGGTGACCCTTTGTGTTCTAGGCTTTCATGTTCTCGCTAGATCGAGTCACCATGTATTGGTATGAGTGCGGTGGGGTTTCCCTGCACGATGTGGGTTTCTCAAAAAAGTGATTTCCGTGCGGGCCGCGCGTATGGCCTTGGAC
Organism: Amorphophallus konjac; assembly: GCA_022559845.1. Classification (NCBI taxonomy): domain Eukaryota; kingdom Viridiplantae; phylum Streptophyta; class Magnoliopsida; order Alismatales; family Araceae; genus Amorphophallus; species Amorphophallus konjac. The sequence continues at coordinate 128,244,942 of CM040129.1, forward strand.
TGTGAGTCCAGTTGCCCAGCCTGGGGCTGGAGGCTTTCCAGCTTTTCCCTTGGATAGGGAATCGATTCGACGGCTTGTGAGCTACCTTGGGAATCGTGCTACTGTGGTTTCAGACCTAGGGATTAGGCTAGATCGACGGCGCTGTGTCGTCTCGTGCAATGGTCTTGACCTGAGTCTTGTGACTCAAGGAACGTTGGGTTTAGTAGGTCTAGTGGACCATCCAAAGTCTGGTTGCCCCCCGCCACCTGTTACTCTGCGTTACTCACGATGGGTACGTGCGTGACTTTTCGTGTTCACGTTAGTGACTCCCCACTGGTCGTAGCCTTCTTACAGCACACGTGTGCTGACCCACCAAGAAGTGGTGGAGCCGCTTACCCGAGAGAGACGATTTTTAGGCTGGTTACCGTAGGGCCCTTCGCGCAGCCTGAGTCTGGGCTTTGGGGAAGAACCAGCTAGAGGATCTGACCTAGGGCACATGGTCTGTGTGTGCACATGTGGTTGGGAGCATCGGACCCGCGCTGACGAGCGTGACCCCAGCTAGTCCTTGTTATGTCTTCTTGGTTACTGTACGGTGTCTCAGTCTCCGCATGGGGCATCGTAGGGAGACACCTGAGGCTGTTGACTAAGTCGTCAGTGGACGTATCTGGCCTTGCTTCTGGTGGGCAGGTACACCCATCACGTGACGTGAGATACTCATGGTTCAAGTTTATGTTTCTCGTCTGCGGGACATGGTTTTATGTGTAGGTTCCATGTGTTTCCCGAGGTAGAGGTCTGGGATTTCCGGTGAGCGTTATCGAGGGTCCTATCCCTAGACAGTGTAGGAGTCACGACGGCGAGGTCGTGATCGTGTCTACCCAGACCGCGTGGTCTTGGGTTGGGCCTTTGTCTGTGAGATGGGCCTCCACAACAGGGTTGTCGTGGTGTGTTTTCTGGCGACGTAGCCAGAGGTCTTTCCATTAGACTGGTGTTTCCCTGAACGCGAGATCGGTGTGTTTGTCTCCATTCTAGTAGGAGTAGCTGTAGTGCTGATGTTTTACGGGCCACCGAGTTTTCTGTTCCTGCTGTAGTTGCTGCTTTCCGCTACCGCCGTTGTTTACGGTTGGGGTTCTGCGGGACCCCTACTAAGCCAGTGATAGGAGGCTCACCCCTACTTTTCAGGTGTGGCAGTTCTTCCTCGAGGTTCGAGGGTGCTACGCGGAGGTTATTAGTTGCCAGCTTGTCGGGCCGAGTGTTCACTCGGAGTTGGGTACGCTTCTCTGCCTTAGACTGTACTTCTGTTGGATTAGACACTATTATAGTTGTTTATTTATTTCTGTTAATTGTTGAATTGTCCTACTTTCTTTCTTATTTCTTTGTACCTCCACACTCCTTTTAGCCCTTCCGAGTCCTCCAGCTTGTGGGTGGCGGGCCAGGATTCGAATGGTATCGGGTCATTCCCGGTATCCAGATCTTGGGTTGTTACCGTTGGTATCAGAGCGTGGTTGTGGACGCACATGGGAATTTGAGATATCACAATGATCAGAGTCCGTAAGGTCCAGTACAGTCGACAACTGGCATAGGGTTTTGTGTTCATTCTCCGCTTTGTTTCTCGCATGAGAGCTTGAGTGCACTGCGTTGGCACTGTGAAGGAAGTTGTCACTTTGTTGGAATGCCGGTATGGGGCCCAAGGGATGTGATAGAGAGATTTCTTCCCGATGGGTGGTGGCCCCAGTTGTGCTACGTTGGGTAGAGTTGTCGGCAGGCGTGCATTCACGGTGTTGCATTCGAGGAATTTACAGCGAGGTCAGGTGGCTGGCGAGGATTATTCATGGTTAAGTGGCCGTGGGCATGCTCTGAGAGAGTTGTTATGCAGTTTGGCCACTCCAGCTCGAGGTTTATCCAGCCCTTGAGGCATCAAGGTCGTGCTTTGAAGTGGCCGAGCGAGATCTCTGATCGAGATGTGTGCTCAGGTGAGCGAAGGATCTTTTGTTGAGCTGTTGATTATCGAGCCTGGTTTTTCTTGTCGTGCTCTGTGGTATCAGAGATGATGTGTCGGTCCTGATTATTTTATGGATTTTGAGGCAGGATTGGGCGAAGATGTCCCAGTAAGTTCTTGCTCCTGCGCTTTTGCGTGTAAACGGGTTGTGTTTGCCCTGGATTTGGCTTAAGATGTGAAGGTTCCACGGTGAGTTCGGGACTCGAGGACGAGCGTTGGCGGTTGCCGATTATGGATCGTGCTGTGGCTCTTGGCGTGGCGTGTTGCAGTTCAAGGAATTGTAATGGTGTGCAGGGAGATGTTGTGAATGTGATCCGACGGAACACTTGGCGAGTGTGTCGGAGGAGCTGACCTGTCGGAAGTGATGGTTTTTCTTGGTGCTGGAAGGTGCGGTTCCCAGCATGCGCGAGATTCGAGGTTAGGTCAAGTGTGGAGTTTTCTTCCCGACTGGTCAGAGGTATGTTGGTTTCTCCTTTGGTCAGAGAGAATCGTGTTTGGCTAAGGTTCGCCATCTTGCATCATGTGTTCGGATTGGTTGGCCTTTTATGTGCCATGAAGTCCGTGCGAGATGACTCTTGTGTTTTGGCAAGGTGGTTGCCTGTGAGAAGTCGTGCATGTTTCCCTTATTGTGTAAGGGTGTTGGCACTGTTCCGAAAGGACGGGTGCCGGTTGGGCGGTGTTCGTGAGAACTTATGGCTGGTGTTGTGATTCCCGATGCGTTGCAGATCGGAGCCTGCGGAGTTGCAGAGGATTGTCGAGATGGTGGATCCCGAGTCGTTGTGGTTGGCTGTGCGCGTGAATCAGAGTGCGCAGCGGGAGCCTGGTGGGCCCATAACCCACATGTTCAAGATCATAGCATTGGTTGCTACGGGCAGATTCCTGAGGATGTGTTGAACATAGGAGGATTGGTTCCTTGATGTGAAATGTGTTGTTGTCGTGCCATTGCTGGAGGAATTGTTGTTCATGGCAATGGCAGGATGGAGAGTTATGGAATGTGTTGGCAATTGTGCTGCATGAGTACCATGTTCGTGCATTGGAAGTTGTGTCCTTGGTTGGGATCGTGTTCTAGAGAAGTGATCTCTAAGAGATTATGGGTCCCAGTTGGCAGCTGTGAGCGGCTGGTAATGCTAGCCATGTGATCGGCTATGGTAGGATCTATATCATCAAGAGGCCAGATGAGTCCGGAGGTTTCAGAATGATGTAGAAGAGGACTCAATGGTGGTAAGGATCTGTGAGGTTTGCAGACCCATGTGCATTGGGCGTGGCGTTGTCGACCAGGTTACTGTGATAGCAAGTGGCACTTAGTTGCCTTGTGTTGCGTCCCTTATGGTTCTGGAGTTTTGATGATGACAAATATTATGTCTCATTATGTTTATAAATATATCCTTGATGATATAATCATGATGTATTATGAGAAACTGTCAGAACAGGTTTAAGAATGACTCACAGGTCATGAAAAGGAAGTCAACCCAAGTCAAAGTCAACTCATTGACTGGTAAGGTCAATGCACTGTCAGATCAGGTAATGTTCTGCCTAATCTCAGATCTGTGCATATGTTAATTCTTGTGCAGATAGGTTGGTGCATGTGTTCAGTTCATCATACTTAGGTCGATGTTAGTTTTGGTTGTCATGAAATCAAGGTCAACCTTAGTGTTCAGTTTGGTCATGGTTAAGGTCGGTGCATATCAGTTTTGGTCTTCAATAAGGTCGGTGCTAGTAGGATCTGCACGCATTTCACATAAGGTCAGTTCATGCACGTTTATTGTGTTAAAGCATACAAGATATGTACAAGTCACTATTAAAGTCGATGCTAGTTCCTGTAGCACCTAATGAAGTCGATGCAGGTTTGCTAAGGCATATACTAACGTCGGTGCATGTTACTATTTGATAGCATATATAGTCGGTGCATGCTTTGCATCGCATTGCATATAAGGTCGGTGCAATATACTGTAGCATACTCAATCTTCCATATCAGGGTCGGTGCTAGTTGCACCTGCGCATGATTGAGGTCGATGCAGGTTTTCATATGGCTAAGCAACGTCGGTGCATAGTTTGCCTTGCGCATGCAAGGATAGGTGCGGATGTTGAGTCGGTGCAAGTTTCGCCTTATGCACATAGTCGGTGGTAATTAGGTGTCATACGCATAAGTCTGTGCAGGTTCTGTTGTATGCATAAGGTCGGTACAAATTTGCTGTGAGCATATAGCGTCTGTGCAAGCTTTGTTGTGAGATATAAAGTCTGAGTATGCTTGCATCTTTAAGTGTGTAAGGTTTGTGCATGTTTGCTTTTGGCAAACTAGGTCGGTGCACATTTCAGTTCAAAACGCATAAGGTCGGTGCATATTTTCATGAAATGCATTAAAGCAAGTCGGTGCATATTTTCATGAAATGCATTAGAACAAGTCGGTGCATGTTTTACTATTATACACTATGGGCCTGTGCGTGTGTTTCTCCTGCAACGCATGGCAAGTCTGTGCATGTTTTGCACTTAGCAATACAGAGTCTATACATGTTTTATAAATGCATTATAAGGTCCATGCACATTTTATACACGACAATGCACATAATGGGTTCTCATCAAGTCTGTGCATAATTCATGTATGAACTAAGTCTATGCACATTACTTATCCACTCATGCTTACAAGCTGCTTGAGAAAATGCCTCTTGACTGATTGTGTTAATAGGAACTTAATAACAGCGCTAGCACGTGGGCTCTAAGTGAGGCAGGTGCTTGGCACATGATCCAAGGCAGAGAGCGCTCTCAAGAAGTCTGACACATGGACCCTCTATTCACTGTCCTGACACGTGGCATCTCCAGACGTGCCCGAACGAGCCCTCCACACACCCGAAGTGTGAGCTCATGCGAACCAAGATTGGATCTATAAAAGGTCGTCTCCTACAATAGAATTGTGTTACAAGAAAGAGAAGAAAAAGCTGAAGAAAGAAAGTAAGAAGGGGAAGAGAAGGGTAGCGGCGGTAGAGAAAGAGCCAGCAAAGTAGAAGAAGAGAGAGCTTAGAGGAAGAGATCGTGAGAAGAAGAAGAAGAGAGTGTGCAGTCATTCATCCTGAAGATCTGTTTAGTCTATTCGTGGATCAAATCTAGAACGACTATGCTCATTGGAGCTTCATGTTTTTGCCTTTCTTTTTTATTTTTCGGTTGCCCTTTTTGCATTTCCTTCGTGTTATTCCGATACTCTGTTATGGGTTCGGGTTCCTCCTGAGGATTCAGAGAAGGGAGATTCATCTCCAGTTGCCCTCTATGGATTCAGAGGAAGAGAGGACTTGTCCTCTAGGTGGTGAGCAACGGGGTGTTGCTCACTGGGTTTCTTTCTGCTGCTGCAAGAGAAGGGAGAGTTGGTCTCTCCGGTCACTGGTGGTGGTGTGCCACTAGTGGGTTCCCTCTGGTTTAGAGGAAGGGAGACTGGTGTCTCCGGTTGCTAGTGACTGGGTGTCACTTGTGGTTTTCCTCCGGTTTGGAGGAAGAGAGACTTGGGTCTCTGGCTGCTAGTGATTGGGAGACACTGGTGGTTCCCCTCCGGGTTGGAGGAAGAGAGGAGTGTGTTCCTCTAGGTCAAGCTGTTAGGCAGCGTCTGTTGTCGACTGAGTCTACTGTTCTTGCGTTTGCAAGGGAAGCCTCACTCCGGTTTAGGGTGAGGGGTGACATAGGCTGACTGTGGGTCTGGCCGAACCACCTAAAAATATATTGTCCATCGTGGTTTGCCTTCTGTACTTTTCCATAACTTCTATCCCCCTTCTCAGGTTATTTGATCATTCATTATTAGAAGTCTTCTTGTATGCTCTCTGTTTGAAGCTGATAATGAGCTTAACTGTTTGTCTGAGTGCCTAATAGAATCAGGTGCTGCTTAGTGTTTATCGTGTGAGAGTCTATTTAGATAGAACTATCTGATCTCATTTCAGCACGAGTCCATCTGAGATTGTTTTGAATCGAGGCAAAAGTTTTATTCCGCAATAGTTTTTGAACGAGGATTCATTCACCCCCCTCTCTATCCGTGCCTTGCACCCAACAATTGGTATCAGAGCGGGTCTCTGATTCATCAGATCCAACGATCTGTAGAGGATCCTGTTATTCTATTTTAGGTGCATTTCTATTTGTGCTCAGTCTATCGCGAGAATTACTCTTGAACTGATCACCATGGCTCATCCATCGGTTTTCAATGGGTCTAATTTTAATTCATGGCTTAGTAGTCTGCATAATTATGTAAAACTGATTAATCTTGATCTGTGGAAATTAATTTCACATGGTCCTCACAGATTACCAAAGAAGGAGTCCAAATGGACTAATAGTCACAGATCAAAGCTCGGAGAAAATCAGAAAGTTTTCAATCTAATGAAAGCAGCTATTGACAAGGCCCTACACTCTTGCTTTCATGAATGCAGGTCCGCTAAGGACATTCTGTATAAGCTAAAGCTAGCTCACATGAGAAATGAGGACAACTGCATGATGGCTAACGGAAGTAATCATAGTAGCAGCCAAAATGAAGAGGAGGAGGATGAAGAGGTAAACCCATTTCAGAATTATTCTCTAGATGACTGGGAAGATGCATATACTGATTTGTTAGAATCTCATGAACAATTAAGAAAACAATACAAAAACTTGAAAAAGAAAATTGATTGGGGTAGTTCAAGTTCTCCATGTGAAAATTGTTCAAATCTGAAGCAATCTCATGATGCCTGTTTGTCTGATATCTATATGTATAAAAAGTAGATTGGGTTGCTGAAAAATGAAAATCAAGGATTTGTAGATCAGATTTCTGAACTAGAAGGAAAACTCAACTCAACCAATGATGATCAGCTCCTTAGCAATAATTCAGTTCAGAATGAAAAACTGTTGGAGGAACTTGAATGTGTTAATTCAGAACTAAATAAGCTGAAATCTGAAAATGATTCCCTTAGAAAATATGTTAAAGAAAATGCTAAAAAATTTGGGAAACTTGAGCAAGAGAAGAATTTGTTTGCTGAAAAATTTGATGCCATCAAATTTGTAAACATGGAGTTGCAGAAAATTTTTGAAAAATAGCAAAGAGAATTGCAGGAATTTGAAAATGGAAGAAAGCATGAGGTGAATTCAAAAGATCGGCTTTTAATAAATGAATTAGTTCAAAATGATAAGCTTAAAGAAGAAATTGAAAAATTGAAACTGTTAAACAATGCTATATCTGAAAGGCTTCTCACATTGAAAAAGGGAAAACCATCTGTACAAACGAATCTGAAAAAGTTGATGAACTTAGAAAGGAGATGGAAGAATACAAAATTGCTAACAAAGTATTGAATGAAGCTGTTAATTGCAGTGATCAAGAGATTGCAAGTTTTGAAATACACATTGCATCTCTTGAAAATAAAATTCAGGATTTGAACAGTGCTTTATCTAAATTTGTTGATGGGCAAGAAAATCTAGACAAGTTGCTAGGAGTGAAGGTCAATCTCAGAAAAGAAGGGCTAGGCTACAAAACTGCTAATAAGAAAGCCTTTGAAAATAAACTGATGACTTCATTTGTAAAAGTTTCAAATGTAGCCACCACATCTCAAGTTGAACAACCCACAGCTCAGGGAAATTAAAAACAAAAAAAAAATCAGAATCAAGCTGAAAAAGTAAAAAAGAATGTTCAAGTGCAGAATAGGGAAAGAAACATTCATGCTGGTGCTGTGCATAACCCCAACACACACATTCATGTATACAAAAAGAAAATGTCATGTCATTATTGTCACAAATTTGGTCATTTGATGCATGAGTGTAGATTGATGGAACAAGATGATCTAAATGCAAAGCATGCTAGAAAATCACATGATAGAAATCATGTACTTAAGCAGAAGAGAAATCATTATTTTCACTATGGCAAGATAGGTCACATTGCATCTTGTTGTTGGCACAAACAGGGGAGAGATGTTCATTTCAAATCTGCTAAATCCCCTGCAAACCATAATGCTGTTGGTAGGAATAAATTTATTGTAAATGGAAAATATTCTGCATGTTTCAATTGTAGAAAGATAGGCCACAGGGCCATTGAATGCTGGCATGTTCAGGGTATAGAATTTAATTCTAAAATTGTCAATCTCCCTGCAGATAGAAATGATTTTGGTAGGAATAAATTTACATTTAAAAGAAAGATTCTTGCATGTTTTGAATATGGAAAATAGTATGTTCATGCAATTAACAGAAATTTTTATGTAAATGCACTTAGATTCCATGCTTATGATAATATGCATAAAAAGAGCTCAAGTTCTGTTATTTCATGTCATTACTGTGGAGTCTTTGAGCATTCTATGTGTGATTGTAATTTAATGCTTTCTGATGATGAGAAAGCTCAAAGATTGTGGAAAGCACCTATCAGAAGTGTTACTAACCATGTAGGACCAAAGAATACTTGGATACCTAAATCTGCAAAATAAGATCTTTGCTTTGCAGGAATGCCTTGAAGGAAAGAAATAAAGAAAAATAATAAAATGGGGTCAAATAAACCAAGGCGTCCAAAGTTTGGTAAAACTCCACCTCTGCTGGTAGACATTTGAGCTTTTGATAATCTTGTTTAGATAGTTGCATATCATGATTGATTTGTTGATCAAAATTTCATGCATATAGTTTCTCATTTGCATCTATACTTGGGATTAAAATCTCTCATTGAATATGATGTGTTATTTGTGCAACAATTTAACTGAAGTTGATGCTTGAATACTGAAATCTGAACTGACTGAAAATGAAGTACACATCATAAAATTGAAAATCTAAATTGAATGAAATTGTTGCTTGCATGATGTCTCATGGTTAAAATGTTCACCTGCACACTTGACATGCACATGTATTCACAATTGCATATAAGTACCATATTGTCAGCTTAAGATGCATACTGGACTGCATCTGCATTGCATTGACATGCATAACCCTTAAATTTCATATAAGAGCAGTTTAGACATTCATGAGCATAAGTCATAAAAAATTACATACATGAATTTCATTGCATCCACTGTTCTTCGATTTCAGTCATATAGTGCATGGTGTCAGGGGGAGTTGCATACCAAGGAAACATTGTGATCATTGCATATATTTTATGCAGTCAGCTCACTGCACTTGTATTTACTGGTTAGAAGTGTCGACACCTTGAGTAGACATTAATTGGCAAATGTTCTGTATTTTGCTGATAAAACTTCTCAACCAGAACAGTCTAGTACATTCATGTGACTTTGTTTACATACCTTGATTGCTAGCTCATGCACACATTTAGGGGGAGCATTACTCATATTCTTGAAATTGCATCTGACCCATGCATCACATAACTGTCTATCTAGCTCACTTCTGTCGACTGAAATTCTCATCTTCAGTTTGAACTGCTATCTTGCTTAAAACCCTATGATGAATGTGAAATGCAACACATCTTAGCTTCCTGGTTCAACTGTTATCAGTCATTATCACTCATCCTATCCATTGGTATCTATTGAATTGGCTGCTCCTTAAAATGTTTCGGCCTTCCCTGAAAATTCAGAAAGATTTTTCTGTGCATATCCTGATCATAAATTTGAAAACAACTTAAAGAGGAATATTCTATTATATAGGAATATGAATGTCTGAAGTTTTTCAGCCGGTTGAAGTTTCATGTATTTCTTGTGTTTGCATATGAACTTTTCTTGAAAATATCCGAGTTAGCCATAAGAAACTTTAACCAATTTCTTCTTCATGTTGTGTCTTTTAGACTCTTCTGAAATCTAAAAACTTTGTTCTCATAACTCTTCTTGGCTGAGATGCTCGAAGTATGTACTGCTTGTAAACATATGAGAATCTGAAAATGTCTAAGGGTAAATCTAGTCAGAGCAATATTTTTGGTCACTGAGAAACACATCTCACTCATCAAAGAAATGAGTTGAGGTATGTCACGAAGTGTCATAGATAACTCTGCTTAAAAGTTGATTGAAAAATCTAGCAGAGCAATGGCATGCACACTGAGAAACACATCTCACTCATCAAAGAAATGAGTTGCAGTGTGTCATGAAGTGTAAATGATATCTCTGTTCTTATGAAGCATGACAGTTAGTCCCTCGAAGTGCTTAGGGATACTGGCGTCTAATCAACGTGTATCCTCTAGTTACAAGGATGTAATAAACTTAATTGCTCCTAAACTCTGAATTGATTGCAAAAGAAATTCTATAAAACCCTGACAGAAACAAATGTTTCTCTTATGTGTTTAACCTCGATACTATTGATTGCATCTCTTAAGGGAGTCTTTGAAATTAAGTAAGTAAGATAGAAGAAGGTTAAACAAGACTTTCAATGTGAAAGAATGGTTCACTTTTATTAAAAACTGATCTCAGATATGAGTACAGAAAACAAATAGACAAACCTTGCATACATCATATTCTAACCCGGCTGGTTAATAAAGATTCATTCATAAGTCTCTATGATTGAAGAGTCTGAAATACCTGTTTAATCAGATTTATGAAATTTATATCCCATTGAAAACCTTTCTCATTCATTCTGAATGCTTGCTCTCTCAAATTGGACTCCATTATTTCAAACCTCACCATCCTTTGACATCTTTATGTCACTACCTTATCTGTCTATAATTACCCCTATGTTTTATTCCAATCACACTGTCCGAAGGGGAGAGTTTTTGCATGTCCCAGTGATTCAATGATCATTAATTTCTTTCCACCCCTCCTGCTCTGTCAAACAAGAGAGTATCTTGTCGGGGGGAGTTTTAGATGACAGTAACTCAGTTTGCATAATAGCTCCAATATCCTCTCCTTCAACCGTCAATGATCATTCCACTTTCTTTTTGATGTTGTCAAAGGGGGAGAACTTTCGTGAGTCATTTTTCATTCGTGGTCATTCATCATTGAGTCATTTGTCACTCTTAGTCTTGGTCATTCATCATTTGCATCATCAATTGTAATTCTTGTTCTTTGTCAGATGTTGCACACATTCTTTTCAGATGTTGCACACATGGTGCTTTACATGCTCATTTCTGACAGAGCTATTCCATGGTGAATGTTCATGCACATTCATATTTCGTACTAATATTTCATAATCATCATGATGAATTTATTGCAATGACTCATAATATTGCCATCATCAAAAACGGGGAGATTGTTGCGTCTCTTGTGGTTCTGGAGTTTTGATGATGACAAATATTATGTCTCATTACGTTTATAAATATATGCTTGATGATATAATACTGATGTATTATGAGAAACTGTTAGAACATGTTTAAGAATGACTCACAGGTCATTAAAAGGAAGTCAACCCAAGTCAAAGTCAACTCATTGACTAGTAAGGTCAATGCACAGTCAGATCATGTAATGTTCTGCCTAATCTTAGATCTGTGCATATGTTAATTCTTGTGCAGATAGGTTGGTGCATGTGTTCAGTTCATCATACTTAGGTTGGCTGTCATAAAATCAAGGTCAACCTTAGTGTTCAATCTGGTCATGGTTAAGGTTGGTGCATATCAGTTTTGGTCTTCAATAAGGTCGGTGCTAATAGCATCGGCACGTGTTTCACATAAGGTCAGTTCATGCACGTTTATTGTGTTAAAGCATACAAGGTATGTACAAATCACTGTTAAAGTCGATGCTAGTTCCTGTAGCACCTCATGAAGTCGATGCAGGTTTGTCTAAGGCATATACTAATGTCGGTGCATGTTACTGTTTGCTAGCATATATAGTCGGTGCATGCTTTGCATCGCATTGCATATAAGGTCGATGCAATATACTGTAGCATACTCAATCTTCCATATCAGGGTCGGTGCTAGTTGCACCTGCGCATGATTGAGGTCGATGCAGGTTTTCATATGGCTAAGCAACGTCGGTGCATAGTTTGCCTTGCGCATGCAAGGATAGGTGCAGATGTTGATTCGGTGCAAGTTTCGCCTTATGCACATAGTCGGTGGTAATTCAGGTGTCATACGCATAAGTCTGTGCAGGTTCTGTTGTATGCATAAGGTCGGTGCAAATTTGCTGTGAGCATATAGGGTCCGTGCAAGTTTTATTGTGAGGATATAAAGTCTGAGTATGCTTGCATCTTTAAGTGTGTAAGGTCTGTGCATGTTTGCTTTTGGCAAACTAGGTCGGTGCACATTTCAGTTCAACATGCATAAGGGCGGTGCATATTTTCATGAAATGCATTAGAACAAGTCGGTGCATGTTTTCATGAAATGCATTAGAATAAGTCGGTGCATGTTTTGCTACTATACACTATGGGCATGTGCGTGTGTTTCTCCTGCAACGCATGGCAAGTCTGTGCATGTTTTGCACTTAGCAATACAGAGTCTGTACATATTTTATAAATGCATTATAAGGTCCATGCACATTTTATACACGATAATGCACATAATGGGTTCTCATCAAGTTTGTGCATAATTCATGTATGAACTAAGTCTATGCACATTACTTATTCACTCATGCTTACAAGCTGCTTGACAAAATGCCTCTTGACTGATTGTGTTAACAGGAACTTAATAACAGCGCTAGCACGTGGGCTCTAAGTGAGGCAGGTGCTTGGCACATGATCCAAGGCATAGGATGCTCTCAAGAAGTCTGACACATGGACCCTCTATTCACTGTCCTGACACGTGGCATCTCCAGACGCGCCAGAACGAGCCCTCGACACACCCAAAGTGTGAGCTCGTGCGAACCAAGATTGGATCTATAAAAGGGCGTCTCCTGCGATAGAATTGTGTAATAAGGAAGAGAAGAAAAAGTTGAAGAAAGAAAGTAAGAAGGAGAAGAGAAGGGTAGCGGTGGCAGAGAAAGAGCCATCAAAGTAGAAGAAGAGAGAGCTTAGAGGAAGAGATCATGAGAAGAAGAAGAGAGTGTGCAGTCATTCATCCTAAAGATCTGTTTAGTTTATTCGTGAATCAAATCTGGAATGACTATGATCATTGGAGCTTCCTATTTTTACTTTTCTTTTTGATTTTTCGGTTGCCCTTTTTGCATTTCCTTCGTGTTATTCCGATACTCCGTTATGGGTCCGGGTTCCCCTTGAGGATTCAGGAGAAGGGAGATTCATCTCCAGTTGCCCTCTGTGGATTCAGAGGAAGAGAGGTGATGTGACACCACCTTGGGGTGGTAGTCACGAGGTCAATGCACCTTGGACCTATGACTCGCAAGTAAACAACTTTGAAGATGAAATTACTCGGGCGTGCTCACTCGCGTAGCGGACACTAGGCGATGGTGGGAGGGTCCAAAGTGGGACCTTGACGTTCCAAGGCTTGGCTTCGCTATGGCTGACCCCCTAAGGGGCTGGGATACCCAATTTTGTGGGCGGCCAGCACGCCAAAGGCATGGGTTGTAGGGTCGATCTCACCTCACTCCGCGGTGGCCACTCAATTAGAGGGAAAATTTGGATCGGGCGCTCACTTACCGTCCGACGGAGCTAAAGACAATACTAACTAAGCAAAAGTAAGCCAGCGAGGGATGTGTCCCGGAGCTCACCTGATCGGTGTGAGAACACCAATCCCGGCCGAAGACGAGGGCGAGCGGGGAGGTGTGGGCATGCACCCGCACGCCGCGTCGGTGTAGCTTCGGATGGCGACCTGCTAATACATGCACTACGCCCCTTGCAAATGGGTTTGACTAGGGGTGGGGAATTGGATTACAACCAAAATATACCTCCACGTAGGGAGGGATGCTCAGCCGGCCCGGCGGGGAGGGGAAAAGCTGAACTAGAAACTAAACGGACGGCAGATGTCGGTTCTACCCGCTCGCTGGAACAGGGGACAGACAGGTGGTGTTGCTGTCGCTGCGGCCACTCCCGAGCTCTGTTGTCGACGAGACCAGTGGAAAAAGTTCCTAGGTTGGCCCAGGAGGATGTCTAAATTTTTGTAGGAATTCTGGTGGCCGGCGTTGGTCGAGGCGGGGCCGTAAGCAGAGACTCTGTTCTCTGGTTCTAACTGTCTCAGCGTTAATGCAGCAGGAAGAAGTGGTCACCATGGGTGCTCTCGAACTCCGAATCAAGCGTAGCTGGAGTCGTTGGAATCGATGTCAAGTCCTCTTCGAAACGAGACCCACGGGGATTCCAGAGGATGTCGGAGCAGATTGGGAGAGCCCGAACAGTGGACAGGGGTCGGTTCAATCCCAGAGGGGACAGAACTGCGCACCTGGGAAGAAAAATGAGAAAACACAGCTCCGGATGCCGAACGGGGAGCCGCTTCTTGTTACTGGAAGGTGACTCGTTGTAGAAGATCTCAGCTAAGCCCCGCTGCCAGATCTTAAATAGGTTGGCCGTGGGAGACTCTGCAACTGGCTTCTAGGTGACTGCCTGGGAGTAACTGCGCAGTCTGGGGAGATCGGCTCCTCTGGACAGTTCCGAAGTCGGATGTCAGCGAGACCACCACGCCTGGAAAGATGCTTCGAAGAGATTTCCAGCAATGTAAGGATTGCCACTAGGAGATGCACGATGGAGATGTGGCCGGCTCTACAACTGGGCGCTCCTCTGTTACTTGCTGACTGAGAACTCCAGGTTGAAGAAGATAGGGTGAAAATGGTGTAGATGAGAGGGGGAAATGGAGAGGATGGGTGTGGGGGCGACCCCTGACTGTTAGGGGGGTCAATGGGGGGGTCTATACAGGCTAGGAGAGGGGGGAAATGGGGCTGGGTGATGGAGTTTGCAGTGGGTGAGAGAGTAGTTGCGAATTTGGGATTGGTGGGAGAGAGGTAAGGAGAGATCTCTCTCCTAGGTTTGAAAATGGACTAATGGGGTGTTAATGGGGGCTTTGGGGATGGGAAGGGTTGTGTTGGGGAAGGAAAGGGTGCTTGGGGAGTGGGGAATTCTCCCTTGGGGGATGAGAGGGGTGTTTGGAGAAGGGGAAGGGGTGGTTGGTGGTTGGGAGGTGGGGTGAGGATTGGTGGAGAATCTCTTGGGGTTGGAGTGGAGTAATGGAGGGGTGTGTGGACTTGGGAGAGAGTTATTAGGGGAGGGGAAGTGAGAGAAAGTTGTTGGGAGGGGGAGGAGAGAGAGAATGGGGCGAACCCCTTAGAGATAGAGATAATGAGAGAGAGGGTGAAGAGAAATTTTGGTGGAGGAAAGAAAGACAAGAGATTTTCTTCTATTCAAATGATTCATCAAAAGTTGTTACATACGAGGGGAGTGGGGGCCTATTTATAGGCTTACATAATTCCATATGACCAAACTAACCTTGACCAAATGCACTAATGACAAGACAAGTCCAAAGGAGGGGCGCCCCTGGGCCTAGCCCACTAGTTGGGCCCAATTGACTATCAAACTGACTCATTAACCTATTAACTGACTCAAACAAAGAAAGATTACACATCTATGACTCAAATAAAATGAAAATTACATGCTACTGTTCAAAATTAAGTGATGGAGATGATGATGCGCCGATGGCGAGCAACCAGAGTCTCAAAAAGATGGAGTGGCTGGGATGTCCCCATCATACTCCCGGGGTGGGGAGAACTCGACCCCGTCGAGTGTGGGTCCACCGGGGTAGCAGTACACCAAAGCGGATCCGGGCGAAGAATGTCTTCCCAACTCAACCTTGCGTCAGTAGCCGAGGGATGGCTCTTCCACTTCTCAGGATAGCGCAGGCACACCCTCTTCCTGGCGATGGTACCTTGCTTATCTAGTATCGCCTCCATGTGCTCACGTCGGGCTCTCGGGCTGATATGTGGAGGCTCTCTGTTGGGGTCACTCACAAAAGTAAGTGTAGGCTGAAGATGCTTACTAGGTTCCACCGCGGGGCCCTCATAGGGTGCTAGATCCGCCACACGAAAATTCGGGTGTATCCCAGAATCCTTTGGTAAGTTCAGACCAAAAGCATGTTTGCCAATACCACTCAGAACTCGGGAAGATCCAAGTCTTTGTGCCCTCGGTTTGAAGATAGCTCACTACAAAAAAATGGGTCTATAGCGACCAAATCATTGGCGACCAATTAGAATTGGTCACAGAAAAACTATATCGGCGACCATGCTTTTGGTCGCTAAAGATTCCACGTATAGCCACCAACACAACATTGGTCGCTAACGAGTTGTAATAGCGACCACTTTATGATTGGTCGCTATGTGTGGTCGCTAATGTATATCACGAGCCACCATGCATGTCAACAGCGACGGAAAATTGGTCGTTATAAAATTTTCATTAGTGACAATATGCTAATAAATCGCTAAACCTTAAGAAAATCCTGCGACCAAAGCACTATTGGTCGCTAATGGTGTCAACACAAATAGCGACCAACAATAGTCGCTGAATATTTATTTTAGTGACAAATATTTTACGTTGGTCACTATTTATTTGCAACTTAATAGCGATCGATATTTTTGTTGGTTGCTAATTCTATATTTTAGATTACAATGCAATTTTTATCTAAAAAATATAATTAAATAAATAATTAATATGAAAGTATGCATGAGATGCAATCACTTAATGGTTAAAAAATAATGTATTCATTCATAGTTCGTACAATTTAATAAGAGTAGTTTGAACGACCATAACGGTTCAAATCGGTTGTGGCCAGGGATAGTTAATTTGGCACGTACGGCCGATATGTTGTTATGTCATAATTGTTCACAATGGGCACGGCAACAATAGACTATGGTAATATTTAAATACATATGATATATAAAAATAAATAAAAATAAAAATTATTATATGAATTGTGTATGAGATTTGTGTCAAGTTGTGATTAATTGGTTGGGTATATATATTGTATAAATCTTTGAAAATATAAATAAATAAGCTTAATTAATTTTTTTCTTGTGCTCATCACTGTTATCAAATAAGAAGATTTTAACAAAAATATTACAAATATGTTTAAAATATAATCTCTCTCTCTCTCTCTCTCTCTCTTCATATCATGGTTGCACGGAAAGGTTATCCGATGTCGGCATTGGATGATCATATATATATATATATATATATATATATATATATATATATATATATATATATATATATATATATATATATATATATATATATAAGAAAATCCCCTACAAAATCATGATCTACTCCAACCGGAGGAGTGAGTTTTATTAAGCTTATATCTATATATATAGTTTTTATTATGATTTTTATGAAGTTTTATTTTTTTTTAATTTCACGGCGATCAAATCTTATTATTATATTCAAATATTATTAACAATTATTAGTCAAAAATTAAATATTAGAGACATATGTCAATAAAACTAATTTTAATAATTTTTATTAAACCGGGAGTAAAAGTTAGTAAGCTACTTGTAGTTGGCGGGCAAAGGAGGGAAAACAAAAACAAAAACTAAGTTCACCCCGCCGGCCGACCTTTCCCCTCCCGACCTTGCCGCTCCTGTCTTTCCCCTCCCCGCCACGGTAGTGTGCGTGCGACGTTGGTTTTCCCCTCCCCGTGCCGGTGGTGGGCTTGGATTCGTCCTCCGCCTTCTTGCCGCTGGTGCGACGTTGGTTTTCCCCTCCCCAAGAACCGGCTTCTATCAGAGGGAGAGTGGCGTGCCATCGGTGTGCAGCAGAGCAGGGGGTGGGTTCACTACGCGATCCACCGGCTGGAGCCGCACATCATGTTGTTCCGGAGGCCTCTCAACTACCAGCAGTAGCAGGAGAACCTGGCCGCCCAACAGATGGTGGGCAAGTGATCGATCCGTACTCCCAGGTCTCTCCTTTGCAGCAGATGGTGGGCAAGTGATCGATCCATGCTCCCAGGTCTCTTCTTTAACTATGCCTCTGCATACGACTCTTCTTTCTCCTTCTTGCAATCTATCCCCGTTTAGTCTTCATCTATTAGTCGTCGATGTTCATATAATAGGGTCTGGAAATCTATGAAAGTGATGGTGCTCTGTGATAGACTGTGAAATGATCTTTTGTATCGCTTAATGGGATGGCTGTTACGTCCAAAATCTCTCCTTTGTTTGTTATACTGGTCTTAATTTGGGAGAACAATGGGTGCTGTAATGGAACATGCTCAAATCTTTTTGGCACCGCACCGATTGATGCGATAATATATATATATATATATATATATATATATTTATATTTATATGGGGGCTTTCCGGTGGTGCCAGCACCAGGTGGTGCCGGCCCCACCCCCCTCTCACAGCGCGCCCCCCCACCATACATTTATGGGGGGGGGGGGGCGCTGTGCAAAAAACCTGGTGGGCGCCCCCCTATATATATATATAATGATCCGGTGGTGTAAATCATTTTGGCACCACCTTTATGCCTTGAGAGACAAGAACTGCAACAGAGAGTGAAAATGTTTTGTGCAAATCGTGTCTCTCCTGACTATTGGATGAACTCTGGAATATACAAGCGAGTTGACTTACAGAAAGCTCTTGGGAACCATCTCTCTTGGAAGGATCGGTGAGTCTTCTTCAAAATCTGGTCTGGTAGCATTAAGATGGGAACTCTGAAATTGATAAAGCAATCTATATGAAGTGTTTGATCCTATGTTTTAGTCATTTATGTGAGGGTGTAGATTTCCATTTCGATATGACAATTGTTGCCTGGCAGTAAACTTAAATTTATCATCGTACTTTATCTTACTATATAACTCTTCTCAAGAAAAGTTGTTAACTGTGTGTCAAGCTCATCATTTTAAAATCTACCATGAAATTAATTAAAGCAAAATTCTTGTCAGTGCCTCATGCTTGTTTTTTCAGCAAAGACAAGGGAAGATGGCCTTGGAAGTGTAGTTATTATGAGTTAATGGAACTTTGTTTTATCCTTGATGATACATTACTCGAAGTACTCTGGTAGAGGGACTTGGTTGATGGTGAATCTTCTCTGATGCACGGCCATTCTCACAGGCTCATTAAACTTGAGGGCTTATCATTTCCTATTGATTTGATTTCTGCAAATTATGAGTTGTCATCTGTTACTTCTGTGTATAACTTTAATTGTTGGGTGGCAGACTGATAATACAAGTTTTTCGTCTGGTGGTATTAACTTTGAAGGTATCCTACATTCTTTGATGACATAGCTGCACGTCTGCTACCTGTTATTCCATTAATTGTGTACCGACTTATTGAAAATGATGCGTTTGATGCTGCTGACAGAGTACTTGCAGTATATTCACAATTTCTAGCTTATCACCCACTTAGATTCACATTTGTCCGTGATATTTTTGCTTATTTCTACGGTCATCTTCCAAGCAAGCTCATTGTCCATATATTGAATGTTCTTGACATCCCCAAGGTATGTCACTCACTTCAGAACAAAACATGCTTCTCTTTGTGTTAGAGAAGACCTTATTGGACTAAGTGGATTCTGGGCTGTAGTAGCTGAAAAATGACCAACAACATGGAATGATTATGTCTTGCAACCCCCTCTCTCAAAAGAAAGGGAAAAAAAGAAAAAATTATGCCTTATCTTGCTTATCCTTCTTTCTATTTTTGTTTTAATTCCAGTTCTTTTCAGATTCCTTTTTCAGATTCTTTCCCTCAACAAATTGGTCCGTCGAGTTCTGCATTTTGCCCATCACAAGAATACTTTTCTACCCTTCTATTGGGTCTTGTCAATAATGTTATACCACCTCTAAATGGCAAGTTTAAGATAGGGATCATTGGATAAAATACAAGCCTGCGTCCTGCACCAAACAAGACTCAAACATCTTCTCAGTCTGGACCAACCCCTGCATCTGATGTTCACAGAGCCTTCTATCAGAATCAGGATCCTGGCACATGTACTCAGCTTTTCTTGGAAACAGCAGTCATTGAGATACTTTCACTTCAGCAACAGTTTCTCAGATAGTATCTTTACTTGTTCAAATAGTTGTGCATATTCAGCCAACATTGATTCAGTCCACTAATGAACTGCAAGGGGTATCTAGTGGCACCGGTCAAAGTTCTGTGCTACCTACATCTCCATCTGGTGGGAGCACTGACTCCTTGAGCACAAGTCGATCAAATCCCTCATCATCAGCAATAAATGCTTCGAACTTCATTTCGAAAAGTGGATATTCATGCTACAATTATCTTGTTTGTGTATCCAAGCATGTGGTTTGCTTTTAGCCCAGCTTCCACTCGAATTTCAAATGCAAGTATGCAACTCTACTCCGAAGCATCACGGATAATAAAAGATTGTTGGTGGCTGACTGATGGAAAACGATCACATAAAGAACTAGAGTCTGCCGTTGGCTATGCCTTGCTGGATCCATCATGGGCTGCTCAAGATAGTACCTCAACAGCCATAGGTGCTGTTCACTGTTCACTCATATCTCTTTCTTTTAACATTCATCTTGAAGGGCGTAGATTTGCCTTTCAGAATATATAATTTTCCTGTGTGGATTTATGCACATGACATTGGTTTCTATTTCTGCAACCACTTAGGTGAATATTGATGGGAATGCTTATATTTTTCAATTCACTTACCATATACTGATCACGACAGCATGCTGACTTCTGTGTTATCGATTGTGACCAAATATTTAGTTGTGACTAAAATTAATAGTTGTTAAAATAATAATAATATTGATTAAATATTTAGTTATGATAAAAATCAGTAGTCACGAAAATTATAATAAAAAAATACTCGATCAGTGACCAAAAAGTGTGCTTGTTAACATAAATAAAAATTAAATATTAAATTGCAAATAAAAGTGATAGCCACTAATATTATAGAAATAATGATAAAAAAATTCATTGGGACCAAATGTAATAATTATTGATATTCTCGTGATAAGGACTAATGTGATGATCGCTAATATGGTAGAAACAACGACTAATTATTACCTGTCACACTCAACTATGTCGTTATTTAGAATTTTTTTAGCTACCAATGAGAATTAACGACCAATATTTATTTATAATTACGACCAATATTTTCATCGTTATAGCATTAATCTATAGCGATCAAAATCATTTGGGTCGTTAGTGGTTAAGGGTTTAGCGACCACTGTGATAGTTGCTAATATGGTAGAAACAACGACTAAATATTACCTGCGACTAAACGCAACTATGTCGCTATTTAGAATTTTTTAGCGACCAACAAGAATTAACGACCAATATTTATTCACAAATACGACCAATATTTTTGTCGCTATAGTATCAATCTATAGTGACCATAATCATTTGGGTCGCTAGTGGTTAAGGGTTTAGCACCAAACTTAAAGATTGGTCGCTATGAGTATTAGCGACAATGATACAGCGACTAAGGGTTAGCGACCAATGTGTAGTCGCAAATTCTTTTAGCGACCAATTGATATTATATTGTAACCATAGGTGGGCCCAATTGACTATCAAACTAATCCATTAACCTATTAACTGAGTCAAACAAAGAAAGATTATACATCTATGACTCAAATAAAATGAAAATTACATGCTACTGCTCAAAATTAAGTGATGGAGATGATGATGCGCCGATGGCGAGCAATCGGAGTCTCAAAAAGATGGAGTGGCTGGGGATGTCTCCATCATACCCCCGGGCTGGGGAGAACTCGACCCCGTTGAGTGTGGGTCCACCGAGGTAGCAGTACACCAAAGCGGATCAGGGCGAAGAACGTCTTCCCAACTCAACCCCACGTCCGTAGCCGAGGGATGGCTCTTCCACTTCTCAGGATAGCGCGGGCACACCCTCTTCCTGGCGATGGTACCTTGCTTATCTAATATCGCCTCCATGTGCTCACGTCGGGCTCTCGGGCTGATATGTGGAGGCTCTCCGGTGGGGTCACTCACAAAGGTAAGTGTAGGCTCAAGATGCTTACTAGGTTCCACCGCGGGGCCCTCATAGGGTGCTACATCCGCCACACGAAAAGTCGGGTGTATCCCAGAATCCTTTGGTAAGTTCAGACCAAAAACATGTTTGCCAATGCCATTCAGAACTCGGGAAGGTCAAAGTCCTTGTGCCCTCGATTTGGAGATAGCCCTAGGGTAGAGCCACTCCAATGTCACCATTACCAAGTTGCCTACTTGGAATCCCAAGTGGCGCTTACGAGATGTTGTCCGCTCTTTGTGATCCTCACCGCTCGTTGCTAGATGCTTGCGTGAATGCGTATGCCATGCACTACGATGCGGTGTTGGTGTGAAAAGTATGGTGTGCAAAGGTGGACCGGGGCAGCCAAATGTAGACCGATCATACTTTGATGCCATGAAGACTGTGACAGACTTAGGAGGGCCGGGACATCCATAGATGAACCTATCATGCATGGGTGTGACAAATGTCGGGGGACCCGGACATCCATGTATGCTCCTTTCATACTTAAGACTCATGATGAATGAAGGTGGCCCATTACATCAGAATATGGTCCACTTATGCTTCCTACTTGACATGTGGGTGATGTGAATGAATGTACCCGACTTATGAATCATGCCAAGTGGTGTGGTAAGTCTAGACACATGCATACTTATCCCAAAGGTGACTTCCATGTGTATAGATGTGAGACGACCTTTGAACTTTCATGTGAAAGGGTCGAAGGGATGTAGGAAGGTGGATATGAGGTGGGGCATTTCCTTGATCTCAAGGTGGGTGTTGCTTAAGGTCATGGCTCCTTTGGTGTTACATGGGTTATGGATGAGGTGAGCTTGACCTAACATGGTAGGTAAAGGTAGGAAAGGGGTGGTGGGTAAGGTGGTTGGGTCACATGGGTTCCACGGTTCCCATTGGAAGGGATCAAAGGGATCATGAAAAGGGTTACCAAGGGGGAGGGGCCTTATGTCCTCAAGATCCTCAAATGGTGGTGGGTCATCCTCCTCTAATGAAACAATTGGGCCGAAGTTCTTGGTGGGTGGGTCGGCCATGAGGGGAGGGTTTGGCTTTCTACCCGATATAAGAAGCTCCAAATTGAGGAGAAGGTTGGGCTCATCGGGTGTGGGGAGGAATAGAAGGAGGTCATTAGTGTAGCAACCAATGGTGTATACCGAGGTGATGGACCCGACACATAGGTGTAGGAGGTCAAGACTCCTTGGTTGGTTGTCCATTGTGGTCAATATGCCGGTCAACTCCATTTGTCAAGCTAAGCCCATGAGAAGTTCCCCTAGGTTCTCTACTTGGTGAGAGGATTGGATGGTGGTGTGATGGGAGAAGATGGGCACTATGGGGAGGTGTCGCTCCAAGGAAGGGTGGGCCATGATCGGGTGAGCTGGGCTCTCTTTTAACCATCTAGCCAAGGATCCACTTATGATGAGTTCAGTCCCAACTAGAGGAGAGGGCATAGAGTGAAGATCGCAATGCGAGGCTTTGTCCTCATCTTAGGCATGTATTTTTTTCAAAGTGGGGATTGGACTCGGGGTGTTCACCACTATGGGGTCGGGTGTCGGGATTAAGGGTTCCTCTACCAAGGAGGTGAGAAGGTCCTTTGTGGGTGGGGTGATGATAATCGACGCATGGTGTATCCGGGGTGGTGAACGAGGTCGGACTTGGGTTGGGTTTGGGAGTGGAAGCAGTGGTGGCCTAGGTTGGGGTAGGATTGGGGTTGGAAGTGGAAGGTGGGTTGGGTGAGGGGGTTTGGGTTGATTGTGTTTGGGGGGGGTGTTCTTTTGAGGGGACAATGGAGGGGTAGTGGTGGGGACCATGGGGGCTTGTGGGATACGGGTTTGGTGGGGGATTTTGGGTTGGGGGGTGGTGGTCGTCATGGGGGAAACTGGGTTGGTTAGGGGTCTCTTGTCCCTGGGATCGGCCGGTTATGGTGGGGTGGAAGTGGGGGTCATAGGGACTTGAATAAGGTGGGTTGTGGAATTGGGTTTGGTTGCATTGTGGGGAATTGGGGAATTGAAGTCTTGGGTTGGCCGGGTGGGGATGGTGGAGTTGAAGTGCTCCTTGAGCTTTGGTGATCTGAGTAGACGGGAGAAGGTCGGGGAGTGTAGACTTTCCTAAGTTCAGATTTCATGTTTTCCCATGTGTTAATAGGCTCTTGCCTCATAACCTTCCTTAAGCGTTCAATGAGCTGCCACCTATCCTTGGCATGGCGCACAAGCCGACTCTTGGCAAGGTAGATTCTCATGGGTTCAGTCATTGGATTCCTCTTAAAGCATTTTTTCATATTTTCCTCCCACTCTAAATATGCACTAGGGTGGTACCCGTCAAAGATAAGGTCCTCAAATAGGACTATGTCCAAAGAGGTGTCAATCGGACCTTTGTGGAGGGCCGAGTGGGACAGATGTGACCAATATGAAGTAGCCATGCTAGTGGGTAAGGTTGATGCACCAGGTGATGAATGCAAATGCGCCCTAGGACCAACTTGTGGAGAGACAAGTTGTGAACTTGCTCTGATACCACTTGATGTGACACCACCTTGGGGTGATAGTCACGAGGTCAATGCACCTTGGACTTATGACTCGCAAGCAAACAACTTTGACGATGAAATTACTCGGGCGAGCTCACTCGCGTAGCGGACACTATTGCCCATGGGCAAATTGGCGATGGTGGGAGGGTCCAAAGTGGGACCTTGACGTTCCATGGCTTGGCTTCACTATGGCTGACCCCCTAAGGGGCTGGGATACCCAATTTTGTGGGCGGCCAGCACGCCAAAGGCGTGGGTTGTAGCGTCGATCTCACCTCACTCCGCGGTGGCCACTCAATTAGAGGGAAAATTTGGATCAGGCGCTCACTTACCGTCCGACGGAGCTAAAGACAATACTAACTAAGCAAAAGTAAACCAGCGAGGGATGTGTCCCGGAGCTCACTTGATCGGTGTGAGAACACCAATCCCGGCCGAAGACGAGGGCGAGCGGGGAGGCGTGGGCATGCACCTGCACGCCGCGTCGGTGTAGCTTCGGATGGCGACCTGCTAATACATGCACTATGCCCCTTGCAAGGGGGTTGGACTAGGGGTGGGGAATTGGATTACAACCAAAATATACCTCCACGTAGGGAGGGGCGCTCAGCCGGCCAGGCGGGGAGGGGAAAAGCCGAACTAGAAACTAAACGGACGGCGGATGTCGGTTCTGCCCGCTCGCTGGAATAGGGGACAGACAGGTGGTGTTGCTGTCGCTGCGGCCGCTCCCGAGCTCCGTTGTCGACGAGACTAGTGGCAAAAGTTCCTGGGTTGGCCCAGGAGGATGTCTGAATTTTGGTAGGAATTCTGGTGGCCGGCGTTGGTCGACGCGGGGCCGTGAGCAGAGACTCTGTTCTCTGGTTCTGACTATCTCAGCGCCAATGCAGCAGGAAGAAGTGGTCACCACAGGTGCTCCCGAACTCCGATTCAAGCGTGGATGGAGTCGTTGGAATCATTGTCGAGTCCTCTTCGAAAAGAGGCCCGCGGGGACGCCATAGGATGTCGGAGCAGATTGGGAGAGTCCGAACAGTGGACAGGGGTCGGTTCAGTCCCAGAGGAGACAGAACTGCGCACCTGGGGAAGAAAAATGAGAAAACACAGTTCCGGATGCCGAACGGGGAGCCGCTTCTTGTTAGTGGAAGACCACTCGTTGTAGAAGATCTCAGCCAAGCCCCGCTGCCAGATCTTCAGGAGGTTGGCCGTGGGAGACTCTGCAACTGGCTTCTGGCTGACTACATGGGGAGTAACTACGCAGTCTGGGGAGATCGGCTCCTCTGGACAGTCCCGAAGTTGGATGTCGGCGAGACCACCACGCCTGGAAAGATGCTTCGAAGAGCTTACCAGCAATGTAAGGCTTGCCACTAGGAGATGCGCGATGGAGATGTGGCCGGCTCTGCAACTGGGCGCTCCTCTGCTACTTGCTGATTGAGAACTGCAGGTTGAAGAAGATAGGGTGGAAATGGTGTAGATGAGAGGGGGAAATGAAGAGGATGGGTGTAGGGGCGACCCCTGACTGTTAGGGGGGTCAATGGGGGGTCTATCCAGGCTAGGAGAAGGGGAAAATGGGGCTGGGTGATGGAGTTTGCAGTGGGTGAGAGAGGAGTTGCGAATTTGGGATGGGTGGGAGAGAGGGAAGGAGAGATCTCTCTCCTAGGTTTGAAAATGGACTAATGGGTTGTTAATGGGGGCTTTGGGGATGGGAAGGGTTGTGTTGGGGAAGGAAAGGGTGCTTGGGGAGTGGGGAATTCTCCCTTGGGGGATGAGAGGGGTGCTTGGGTAAAGGGAATGGGTGGTTGGTGGTTGGGAGGTGGGGTGAGGATTGGTGGAGAATCTCTTGGGGTTGGGGTGGAGTAATGGAGGGGTGTGGGGACTTGGGAGAGAGTTATTAGGGGAGGGGAAGTGAGAGAAAGTTGTTGGGAGGGGGGAGGAGAGAGAGAATGGGGCAAACCCCTTAGAGAGAGAGATAATGAGAGAGAGGGTGAGAGAAATTTTGGTGGAGGAGAGAAAGACTTGGGATTTTATTATATTCAAATGATTCATCAAAAGTTGTTACATATGAGGGGAGTGGGGGCCTATTTATAGGCTTACATAATTCCATATGACCAAACTAACCTTGACCAAATGCACTAATGACAAGACAAGTCCAAGGGAGGGGCGCCCTTGGGCCTAGCCCACTAGTTGGGCTCAATTGACTATCAAACTGACCCATTAACCTATTAACTGACTCAAACAAAGAAAGATTACACATCTATGACTCAAATAAAATGAAAATTACATGCTACTGTTCAAAATTAAGTGATGGAGATGATGATGCGCCGATGACGAGCAACCGGAGTTTTAAAAAGATGGAGTGGCTGGAGATGTCTCCATCATACCCTCGGGGTGGGGAGAACTCGACCCCATCAAGAGGACTTGTCCTATGGGTGGTGATCAACAGGTGTTGCTCACTGGGTTTCCTTCTGCTGTTGCAGGAGAAGGGAGAGTTGGTCTCTCCGGTCACTGGTGGTGGTGTGCCACTAGTGGGTTCCCTCTGGTTTAGAGGAAGGGAGACTGGTGTCTCCGGTTGCTAGTGACTGTGTGTCACTTGTGGTTTCCCTCCGGTTTGGATGAAGAGAGACTTGGGTCTCTGGCTGCTAGTGACTGGGAGTCGTTGGTGGTTCCCCTCCGGGTTGGAGGAAGAGAGGAGTGTGTTCCTCTGGGTCAAGCTGTTAGGCATCGTCTGTTGCAGACTGAGTCTGCTGTTCTTGCGTTTGCAAGGGAAGCCTCACTCCGGTTTAGGGTGAGGGGTGGACGTAGGCTGACTGTAGGTCTAGCCGAACCACCTAAAAATATCTTATCCATCGTGGTTTGCCTTCCGTACTTTTCCATATCTTCTATCCCCCTTCTCAGGTTATTTGATCATTCATTATTAGAAGTCTTCTTGTGTGCTCTCTGTTTGAAGCTGATAATGAGCTTAACTGTTTGTCTGAGTGCCTAATAGAATCAGGTGCTGCTTAGTGTTTATCGTGTGAGAGTCTATTTAGATAGAACTATTTGATCTCATTTCAGCATGAGTCCATCTGAGATTGTTTTGAATCAAGGCAAAAGTTTTATTCCGCAATAGTTTTTGAACGGGGATTCATTCACCCCCCCTCTGAGTCATTGCCTTGCACCCCAACACCTTGGAGTCGTGTACCGTGAATTGCTCGGGTTGTGTGTCCCGTGGCTCTGTCGTAAGAGCAGAATCGGGGTCAGCAGGCGTCCACTCGGAGTAATTGAGATGAGTTGTGATTGGGTAGCAATCGAACGATGCTTGTTCTAGGTATTTGAAGAGACGTTGGCGTTGGATGGTGGTCTTTGGTCTGGTGACCAGTATGGGAGTATTTCCTTGTATGTCTGAGTCGAGTGAGGTGAGGACCGAAGATTCGATCTTGTCAATTGGCTCCGTCGTGATCCCCTAAGAGGGTAGAGTTGGCGTGAAGCTTGAGATCGGATGTGGTATTGGTCTGTGCGAGAGTCAACGGATGGCTTGTCGAGATTTGGAATGTGCCCTTCAGACCTGGTGAAGGATCAGGAAAGAAGGAGGAAGCTGAGTGAGTCAAGGGTTTCCCGTTGGCGAGTGTCTGGTGACTAGTGCTTGGTCTTTCACAGACAGAAGATGCTGGTTGTAGCGAGTCGGGAATGGTGAGAGCCGTTTGCAAGCGAGGCCTTTGGTGGCCGTTTCTGTGATGTGGTTTTTCCAGATGGGATCTGATGGGGACATCACCTCCCGTGCCCACACTCACGGCTCGTCTCCTCGCCCCGGAAGCAACCGACATGGTCTAGTCATTTATTTTGAGTCATACGTTGTATTTTCATATTTTATTTGAGTCATATCATTGTAATTTTCCTTTTATTTGAGTCCAGTACCTAGGTTAATGAGTCATCTACCTAAGTTAAGTGTCATAGGGTTGATTAGATTAGTTAATGGGCCCAATTCATTGGGCTACGCCCAGGGGCGCCCCCTACCCCCTTGGTTATTTGTCATTGTAGCAAGAGTCAGGAACTTTTTGTAAAATGTGGGTTGTCTATATATAGGACCCCATTCTCCCCCATTTGAAGTCAATGAAATTGCCATATATTGAGTTCCAAAATTCAAGTTTTTTGTGGAGAGAATCCATTAGTGGGGTGTGAAGCCCTAGGGTGAGAAGCCCTTCCCTTCTCTCTCTCTCTCTCTAAGGGGGCCGCCCCCCTCTCTCTCTCTCCACCCCCTCCCCAAATTTTGAATTTCCCCTCTCTCTCCTCTCTCCTCCACCTAGGCTCCACCTCATCCACACACCACTAGCCACCCCAACCACCTCATCACTTCCCTAGGTGCATTCATTACCCCTCCACCAACTCCAACCAAATCTCCTCCCTCCCTAGGAGAATCTTAGCCTTCCCAACACAATCCACCCTAGTCCCCACACAATCTTGCAGCTCCCTAGGGGAATTTGAATTGTTTCCCTCCACTCTCTCCACCCCTTCCACTTCCCTTCACCATTAGTCACCTCCCTCCCCTATCTCTTGTGCCATTGAAGCTAATCCTCACCAGCCAGTTCGCAGCTCAGAATCAGCAGGGGAGCAGCAGCTTGCAGAGGCGACCCCGACTTCATCCTGAAGTCCCTGGAGGCCCAAGTGGTACCGTCAGAAGCGTCTCCCTGTCTTCTTCGCAACGGCGGTGGTCTCGTCCCAACCTGAGCTCCTAGCTACCCGGGGGAGCCGATCTCCCCACACTGCATGTCTTCCTCTAGACTGTCAACCTGAAGCCGCTTACAGAGCCTCCCACGGCCAACCCCTTGAAGATCTGGAGGCGGCACTTGACTGAGAGCTTCGTCTACATGTCTTCTTCCAGTACCAAGAAGCGGCATCCCGTTCGGTATCCGGAGCTAAGAGTTCTCAATTTCCTCCCTCAGGTGCGCTGTTCTGTCCACTCTGGCACTGAACAGACACCCGATCACTGTTTGGGCTGTCTCTGTCTACTCCGACCTCCTCAGGCATCCCCGTGGGTCTCTGTTTGAAGAGGACTCGACAAAGAATCTAGAGACTCCAGCCTCGCCTGAATCAGAGATCAGGAGCACCCGTGGTGACCTCGTCTTCCTGCTGCAGTGGTACCATAGCTGTCAGAACCAGAAAGCAGAGGCATTGTTCACGACCCTGCCCCGACCATCGCCGTCATTCTGAAATTCCCCAAAAATTGGACGTCTTCCTGAGTCAACTACGAAGATTTTGCCACTGGTTTCGTTGCCAATGGAGCTCGGGGGAGTTCGTAGCAGTGCCGACACCGACTGTCTATCCTATGTTTCAGAGAGTGGACAGAACAATCATCATCCTTTCATTTAGTTCCTAGATTGATTCTCCCCATCCCGCCTGGCCGGCTTACAGCCCCTCCCTGTGGGAGGTAGTGTTTGACTGTAATTTTGGCGTCCCTTTCCCAAGTTCAACCCCCTTGCATGGGGCGTAGTGATGTAAAACCTTGAACAGGTCGAAGCTACACCGGCGCGGCGTGTGGGGAACCCACGCTTCCCCGCTCGCCCACGTCTCCGAGCGGGACCGGTTTCTTCAAGCCGGTCGAGTAAGTGCTCTATCACTTGCTCATATTTGGTGCCTTGTTCTTTCAATATTAGCTCATAGCTCCGCTGGCCCGTGAGAGTGAGTGCCCGGTCTGCAAGCTCCATTGCTTCGAGTGGCCGCCGTGGAAGAGAGTGTGACCCGTGCCCTCGGCACCCGGGTCAGCCCCATTGAGTTGGACCTCTAAACGCTTGGGAAAAAAAACCTTGGCCCTCTACCAGCAAGGGCCCAACCCTCACAACCTTCACTCGGCATCGCCGAGTTACCACGAGATTTGGGTGAGTGTCGGGTGAGTGGCCGCCAATTTCGGTCCGTTTCTATTGTGAATTGTGCTTGCTTGTTCAAGTCCAAGGTGCTTCGGTCTTGTGACTATCCCCCAAGGTGGTGTCACATCAATTGGTATCAGAGCAAGTCATTGACTTGTCTCTACAAGTCAAGTCCTAGGGCACGCTTGCATTGGAGTCATCATCGGTCCGACCCTTGCATTGTCCACCCACCATTGTCATCGTTGAGTCTAGAGTCAAATGGCCCCTCTCTCAATCATATACCATGCATACCTACCTAATGGAGAGCCCACGGAAATTGATTTCATTGATTTAGAGTCCGATAGTTGGGTATCCCCCGATATCGTTGCCTCTCTTTCTAGGATCGGACAAATTATGCACAATGGAGACCAAGTCTTTGTTGAATTCCATAGATGTGTTGAATATGTGTGCAACATGATTAATTTTATGGTTTTGATGATGTCTGCCTCTGTAGTCATTAATGAACTATACCTGCATTTGATAGTGTTAATATTCAAACATTTCAGGTCATTATACTTCAAGCGCAAAAGATCAAGAATGACACACAAATCTAGGCAATTGGATACATAGATATTAAGGCATATGACAATATTGGATGCACGAAAATCTAGCATGTTTCAAGCACAGAAATCAAGCTGAATAGCATCACACATAAGGTCATTGCATATTCTTCATATGGTCAGTGCATGTCTTGCCTTATGGATGGTTCAAGGTCAGTGCAACTTCTTGATAGCATGCTACAAGATAATCCAAGGAATGGAGTGGAGTTGGTAAAAGTGAAAGCTCAATGACAGTTAAGGTCGATGCACAAAGAAGCATAACCAAGAGAATCCAAAGTCAAAGACTCATTTGACACCTTCTAGACAGTCAAGGTTGATGCTACAGACATGAATGGGCTGCTAAAGGACTTAAGCGACTGAGCTAAGAAGGTTAACGGACCGACCCGAGAAAACCCGGGGTCTGCCCAGCTGGCGGTCGACCGCCAGCACAGGGGCGGTCGACCGCCCCAGTCAGCAACCCCCAGTTTGCATCTCTCTCAGTGGCGGTCGACCGCCAGCCCAGTAGCGGTCGACCGGAAATCCCAGGGAACATCCGTCTATAGCATTTCTCAGTAGCGGTCGATCGCCATAAGCCACAGGTCGACTGCCATCCTCGAGCCAACCAATGTTGACTTTATTTTCCACTTCGAGAAAAGCCATTCCCCATGGATTTCTTTAATCCAAAAGTCACCTAATCACCCAAAAAATGTGGATCTGGTCTGGGATGTGTTTATTGACCATCCAAAGAGATATAAAACCAACACAAGAGGGTTAGAAACCCTAGTTGATCATTTGGAGCAAAGAGAGATGAAGAGAGGCTAGAGGAGCTCCAAGGAAGAAGAGGTACTGTAGCCGTGAACAGTACTCCGTGCAGAAGTTCTACATCCAATATTCTTCTTCATCAACTCAAGGAGATTCAAAGGAAAGATCAAAGCTACATCCAAACCTCTTCATCAACTCAAGGGAAGATCAAAGCTACATCCAACATTCTTCTTCATCAACTCAAGGAGATTCAAAGGAAAGATCAAGCTACATCCTATATCTTCTCCATCAACACAAAAGGATCAAAGGAAGATCAAAGCAACGGATTCAAGATCCAACAATCTCAAACAAGACCTACTTCATTCTAGCATATCTCCATATCTTGTTTGAGCTTTTTCATCTTGTTCTATTTTCATTTCATTCAATCTATTGAAACTGAAGATCGGCCCTACCGGTGGTTAGTAGGAAGGTAATTGGGAGTTCTCCGATTTGCGGTATAGCCGTCCCTGCCGGTTTTGTGTGTAGGAAGACAGAAAGAGGGTTTCATCTGTTATGTGATTTGGGGCATGTCCCCGGTCAAGCTGTGAGTCAGCAGGGAAGCCTCACCGGGTTTTGGTGAGGGGTGGACGTAGGTTGCGGGGTTACAACCGAACCACCTTAAAAATCCCTGTGTTGTGGGTTGTTCTTCATGTGCGATTGCTCTATATCTTCTACCCCCATTCACAGGTTCGTGTGCTTCCATACTTGATTATCTTATTTACGCACTCAAGCACTCAGATTTGCACTTTCTGTTTTATCTGTGGTTTAATTGAGCTTAGCACTTTGACTGCATCCCTTGGGCGGCCTGCTGCACCCTTGCACACAGGCGCCAAGGTGAAAGTATTGCTAAGTGTTTCCCTTGCTTAGACTCGCATGCACTTTGAGTGATCAACATAGCACACACACACGCACAGTTGTTGCAAGCTATTTCATGCTCTAGTGTTATGCTTTATGATCCCTGCACTACAAGGCTTGTATCTCTCAAAGATCACAAATGTGCTTAAAGAAGAGTTGACGCTTCATCGCTTGTAATCCAAGTCTTTTCATTTGAGCCACTCTACTTAATTCCGCTGTGCATTGTGCCTAAGTGATTCATTCACTTTATAAGAGTGGTTCATGCTTTTGATAGCTAAGAGTTTTTAAATAGGCCAAAGCTTTTGAGAGGATCTATTCAACCCCCACTTCTAGATCCGTTTGCACCTCGCGGGACCCAACAAGTGGTATCAGAGCTTGGTTCTGCCATTTCCAGATCCTACGATTTGCAGGGAAAGATCCCGGTGCAATTTATTTATATGGCTTCATATGCTACACATGCTTCGATGGTTTCTCCGCCCATTTATGATGGTTCAGATTTTTCTACATGGGTTGGGAGATTGTTTATCTATGTTAGCTCCATAGATCCATAATTGTGGACTCTTATATACAATGGTCCTCATAAACTGCCATCAAATTCAATTGATTGGTCAGCCGAACATGAGACCAAACACAATGATAATCTTCTTGCATATAACTTAATTACAGCTGCAGTTGATCTAAGACTAACTCATCTTGTGTCCTCTTGCAGGACAGCCAAGTAAGTACTGGACAAGTTGGTGAAAATCTAAGAAGGGAAGGAACAAGAACAAGAATGCTTCATGGCCGACCGTGCAGAACAGTCCAGCAATACATCCTCATCACAGGTAAACTCTGATTCCGAAGAATTCACTTTTGAAGAGCTTATGGAAGCCTATGATGAGTTGATTACACAATACAAAAAGTTAAAAACCGAAAACAAAAATTTGAAAAAGGATCTCAAAAAAATCAACCAAAATGAAAGCTCGTTTTGTAAAAAGTGTTCTATTTTTGAAGAGCTTAACGACACTCTCTCTTTTGATCTAGATACGCATAAACAAAGCATTGCATGTCTAAGAGATGAAAATGAAAATCTTCATGATGAAGTCACTAGGTTAGAAGAAACTGTAATAAAACTTCAAAACCAACCTAAGTCAATCTCTAATGATCAAACTATGGCCGATGAGCTAATCTATGTTGAGAGGTTGATTGAAGAAAATAAAAATTTTGTTTCATGCTCTGCTAATTTTGCATGTGAAAAATGTTCATTCTTGAGAAACATAAATGTTGGTCTCCATGATGATATTGAATGACAACAAAATCTGATTGATTCTATGAAAGAAGAGAATAGAGAGTTGTTGGAAAAGAAAATTGAACTGAAGAAGAATTGCATGAAAAACTGGCTGCACATGAAACAGGCAAATCTGTCATTGATGATCACTCTGAAACATTGCATGCTTTAGAGCAACAAAATCAAAATCTTAAAGCAGTAAATGCCATGCTCAATGAGCAATTGGCAGCATGCGAAGATGGCCTTGTTGAATCTAAACAGTACATTTCCTCACTTGAAAATGAAATTCAAGGTTTGAATGATTTCCTGTCAATGTTTGCCGAAATCCAAGATTCTGGCTCACCGGAAGCCACGACTTCCTGTGGTCACCAAAAGGGGCATACTGCTCGAAAGAAAAGTAAAACTCAGCATGCTCATCCAAACATGCACCATAACATGTCCAATGCTAAATATCATGCTTTCCACAAAACGAATGTCCATTGTTATTATTGTGGTAAACATGGTCACACTGTGCATGATTGTTTTATCTTGAGAAATGATGAGCTTAGAGCAGGACAGCAAGTGAAAGAGCAAGGAAAGAAACATGTCAACACTGACAAAGGACCTACTCAGTAGATATCTGCGCAGAACTGCATGGGGAGTCAGAAGAGCCGACACTCCCATACAAGCAGGTCGACACTCTCCATGGCCTTAAACAAAAATCTTCCTCCTTGCTGCTCTCATTGTGGTAAGTCTGGCCATACTGTCCAAGAGTGTTGGCACTTGAAGGGAAAGCATCACCTTCATGCCATGAAAGGTAAATCCCATGCTCATCCACAAAAATATAATACACATGCACACGCACATGAACATAAAAAGAATGCTCAATCTCTTGTGCGCTGTTTTTACTGTGGGAAAAATGGTCATGACATGTATGAGTGTCATACAATGAAGAAGGATGATCTGATTTCCCTGAAACAGATGAGCCACATTAGTGAATATGACAAAGCTGCTAACCCACAAGGACCCAAGCAATCTTGGGTACCTAAAAATTCCAAATGAGAATTTTGGGTGCAGGATGCCTTGGAGCTGAACAAAGGATCATAAGGTAAATAAAAGCTCAAGGCACAGGTATGTACATAAACCTTTTTAAATTCAGTCATCTTGCATGTTTAGTCTTGACATGTAGATAGTGCATCATAAGTCTGCCCACTGTCATTAAATTCTGCAAACTGAATTGCTCCTTGAAATGCCTTCCCCCCCATGATGTGAGATGAACTTTTGAGCTAGATAACTTGCTCACACCATACTTGATTTCAGCTATTTAATTCATGAAAAACTTGTTATGCTGATGAAGTTGATGTGATGATGAGTTGCTTAAGTCTTGCTATCAGCCACATGAAATGCTTGGATTTTGGTTTTGATGATGTATACCATGGCTACATTTTCAACTCGTTATTCATGTTAGCATTGTTCAAAGGGGGTGTCTATTGGCATCATCATCAAGTTACATTCATGTGTGTTTGCATCATCTTGTGATCACACATATCTTAATGCACATCATGTTTAGAAGACACAAAAATGCACAATCATTTTGCAGCATCTTCATTGTATTGTGTATTCACATAAGTCTTAGGCTGCATAATTCATTGCCAACCCATGCATGTACTCAGGGGGAGTCAACATTAATCTAGCTTAAATCATTTCACATCATTTCACTCTTGCACGGCCATGGTATATCAAATGTTGATGTATAGAAAGGCAGGTTATGCTTGCCTACAAACACTCAATATGCGTGAGGTTTCACCTCCGCCACGTACCATGCGTCAATGTCGCATATAGGTCATAGAGTAAGGGGGAGTTGTTTCTTTGCAGCATTCATGCATTTGTTTCATCTTCATACTATTAACATCATGGCACATAATGCTTCTTCTCAGGGGGAGTTTGCCCATCATGAAAATCCAGTCAAAACTCTGCCTTACAGTTCAAAAGGTTGACCTCACTCCTTTGACAGGTCGACCCCACAGTTCTATCTACCTGAAAATTACTTCTGTCTGAGCTCCGGGTGTCGACATCACACAATGTCAGAGTCAACACCTCCTTGCACGTGATAACTTTATCTCTTCCATTCCAGTCTGAGCTCAGTGCATAACCTCAGGGGGAGTGTTCACCATTGATTCTCAAACTTCCACTCATATGTAACACTCTCTTTTTATATCAAACCACTGTATCATATTGCTAACATCCTTTTGTGGTTCAACTTGGATACAAAGTGCCTTGAACTTCTTGGATGATTCCCTATCTATTATTAAGGTTGTTTATCAGAGTAAATCTTCAAAAAGAATTTTCTTTTATGGAGTCTTGTGATTGCCTTGAACATGAATGATTTTGGTTTAACATTAATGATTTCTTGAGTCTTGAAGTTTGATGGTCTTGAAAATATTTGTGGTCGGGCTTAATAGACTTAAACTAGTTTCTCATGTTTTGACTTGTTATGCCGTCTTGAATCTGAAAGATTATTTTGAGTACAAAGGCATCCTTGATCGAGAAACTTCAGCTAAGTATTGTTTTTAAACATTTGTTGAATCTGTTTATTTCAAAAAGTGACTACACTTAAAGTAAGCTCAAGGCAGAGCAATGGTACTGTTGCTGAGAAATATATCTCCTCATCAAAGAAAATGAGGTTCGATTTGTCATGAGGTGACTATGTTATCTCTATTCTAAGTGAGGCAAAATCGTGAGCTACACTGAGTAACTCGGGGTGCTTGCGTCTGGTAAACGTGCACACTCACGTCAAAAGGTGGTTGCTACACTTGACTGCTCGTAAAATGATAACAGTCATCTTTCAAATGATTTCAAAAGAAAAATCTGAATGTGTAGCACTCATGAATCAAATCTAAGTCATCTAAGTGTTTAGACTCAACACTTATTATAGTCACTCTCAAGGGAACCAATGAAACTGAATGAGTAAGATAAGAGAAGGTTAATCTTATTTTGACATGAATTTCTAGTTCACTGCTATTAAATTTGCATGCAAATGTCTTCATGTGATTCTACTGAGTAGGCC
This sequence comes from Amorphophallus konjac, assembly GCA_022559845.1. Classification (NCBI taxonomy): domain Eukaryota; kingdom Viridiplantae; phylum Streptophyta; class Magnoliopsida; order Alismatales; family Araceae; genus Amorphophallus; species Amorphophallus konjac. The sequence continues at coordinate 128,281,454 of CM040129.1, forward strand.
AGAACTCATTAGCATTAAACCAATCTGAATGTGAGAGTTGTCTCATTTGGATTCTATAATTGAAAATTCTGAAAAATCTATAACTTTGATTTATGAACTTGGTTTTAGATTAAAGAACCTCCATTCTCTCTTGAGAAGTCATATCTTGATGCTCCTTGTTGTTTGCCTTCATCTGCCACATCTACATAAATCATTCAGGCTGCCATGATTACATCACCTTGGTATCATCCAACAAGTGGTATCATCTTGATGCTCCTTTCAAGTCGTATCCAAAATCATTGGTGTCCTCTGTCAAGTGATATAACATTGCTTTCTTATTCATTGACATGTGGCATAAGTCCTAGCATCATTGGCATCATGCTTTCATGCAATAGGGTGGCATGCACGTCTTAACTTCATACAATTGTAGCTTGCATTTATCATTTCCATGCATTGCATAGAAAATCTAAAAAATCTGAAAATTAGAAAACCACTAAAAATCTTGCAAAATTTGAAATAAAAAAAATGCTCCTTGGCTGCTCTATCTATCTCCACTATTTGAGGAATTGAATCATGCTGATGTGGCTGCACCTCTCACTCTTACATTGTCTTTGCCAAGCCACGGGACACCACCATGTTCGATACATCCACATCATTCATTGGTATCAGTCCTCTAACTGGCTTTCCACATTGGTTGTTCTCTCGGGTTATCTTGTCAACCTTAATAAGTGTACAGCCATTGGCATGTATTTCCACATCATTTTCTGGAATGTTGCCTGCAATGACATGTTTCTTCACATTATGGTTGCTTGATGTCACATAGGAGATGCCAGAGCTTCATGTAAGTCTTTTTGTGTGACTCTCTCTTTCTCTTTTCTGGATCTTTTGATGTTGTCAAAGGGGGAGAAGTTTATGTGAGTCATTAATAAAAGAATGTGGTAAGTTTATGTGAGTCATTAATCAAAGAATCCACTCTATGTGTCAAAGGGGGTGAGAACCATGAGAGTCTTTGTCAAAAGGGGATAGGGAGAGAATCCTCTTCTTCTTCTTCTTAAGAATGTTTTTGACTCATAGTTGCCATGTGAATTACTAATGCATGTGAATTTATAATGACTCATAGTTCAGAATGACTCATAGTTGCCATCATCAAAAAGGGGGAGAATGTTGAATATGTGTGCAACATGATTAATTTTATGGTTTTGATGATGTCTGTCACTGTAGTCATTAATGAACTATACCTGCATTTGATAGTGTTAATATTCATACATTTCAGGTCATTATACTTCAAGCGTAAAAGATCAAGAATGACATACAAATCTAGGCAACTGGATACACAGATATCAAGGCATATGACAATATTGGAGGCACGAAAATCTAGCATATTTCAAGCACAGAAATCAAGCTGAATAGCATCACACATAAGGTCATTGCATATTCTTCATATGGTCAGTGCATGTCTTGCCTTATGGATGGTTCAAGGTCGGTGCAACTTCTTGATAGCATGCTACAAGATAATCCAAGGAATGGAGTGGAGTTGGTAAAAGTGAAAGCTCAATGACAGTTAAGGTCGATGCACAAAGAAGCATAACTAAGAGAACCCAAAGTCAAAGACTCAGTTGACACCTTCTAGACAGTCAAGGTTGATGCTACAGACATGAATGTGCTACTAAAGGACTTAAGCGACTGAGCTAAGAAGGTTAACGGACCGACCCGGGAAAACCCAGGGTCTACCCAGCTGGCGGTCGACCGCCCCAAGCAGCAACCCCCAGTTTGCATCTCTCTCAGTGGCGGTCGACCGCCAGCCCAGTAGCGGTCGACCGGAAATCCCAGGGAACATCCGTCTATAGCATTTCTCAGTAGCGGTCGACCGCCAGAAGCCACAGGTCGACCGCCAGCCCCGAGCCAACCAATGTTGACTTTGTTTTCCACTTCGAGAAAGGCCATTCCCCATGGATTTCTTTAATCCAAAAGTCACATAATCACCCACAAAACGTGGATCTGGTCTGGGATGCGTTTATTGACCATCCAAAGAGATATAAAATCAGCACAAGAGGGTTAGAAACCCTAATTGATCATTTGGAGCAAAGAGAGATGAAGAGAGGCTAGAGGAGCTCCAAGGAAGAAGAGGTACTGTAGCCGTGAACAGTACTCCATGCAGAAGTTTTACATCCAATATTCTTCTTCATCAACTCAAGGAGATTCAAAGGAAAGATCAAAGCTACATCCAAACCTCTTCATCAACTCAAGGGAAGATCAAAACTACATCCAACATTCTTCTTCATCAACTCAAGGAGATTCAAAGGAAAGATCAAGCTACATCCTATATCTTCTCCATCAACACAAAAGGATCAAAGGAAGATCAAATCAACAGATTCAAGATCCAACAATCTCAAACAAGATCGACTTCATTCTAGCATATCTCCATATCTTATTTGAGCCTTTTCATCTTGTTCTATTTTCATTTCATTCAATCTATTGAAACTGAAGATCGTCCCTACCGGTGGTTTGTAGGAAGGCAATCGGGAGTTCTCCGATTTGCGGTATAGCCGTCCCTGTCGGCTTTGTGTGTAGGAAGACAGAAAGAGGGTTTTCTCTGTTCTGTGGTTTGGGGCATGTCCTCGGTCAAGCTGTGAGTCAGCAGGGAAGTCTCACCGGGTTTTGGTGAGGGGTGGACGTAGGTTGCGGGGTTGCAACCGAACCACCTTAAAAATCCCTATGTTGTGGGTTGTTCTTCGTGTGCGGTTGCTCTATATCTTCTACCCCCATTCACAGGTTCGTGTGCTTCCATACTTGGTTATCTTGTTTACACACTCAAGCACTCAGATTTGCACTTTCGGTTTTATCTGTGGTTTAATTGAGCTTAGCACTTTGACTGCATCCCTTGGGCGGCCTGCTGCACCCTTGCACACATGCGCCAAGGTGAAAGTATTGCTAAGTGTTTCCCTTGCTTAGACTCGCATGCACTTTGAGTGATCAACGTAGCACACATACACGCACGGTTGTTGCAAGTTATTTCATGCTCTAGTGTTATGCTTTATCATCCCTGCACTACAAGGCTTGTATCTCTCAAAGATCACAAATGTGCTTAAAGAAGAGTTGACGCTTCATCGCTTGTAATCCAAGTCTTTTCATTTGAGCCACTCTACTTAATTCCGCTGTGCATTGTGCCTAGGTTATTCATTCACTTTATAGGAGTGGTTCATGCTTTTGATAGCTAGGAGTTTTTAAATAGGCCAAAGCTTTTGAGAGGATCTATTCAACCCCCCTTTCTAGATCCGTTTGCACCTCGCGGGAGCCAACAAGATGGTTTGGAGAGACTAAGTATTTTGATGGGGCTTGGTGTCAAGTAGGAACATTGGCGGGTCCATGCATAATCCTAGGTAAGAAATGGTTAGATGAAAGGAATGCCGACATAGACCCAACACGTCGGACTTGCCTAGTGCATCCGCCACACCTTACGGGAACCTTTAAATTCAACAACCTTGTACTCTCCCATCCGCCGGAGTTCCACCCTTGTTCACCACCCCGGGTGCACCACACACTGGCTAACATCACCCCACCCTCAAAGAACCTTCCCACCCCATTAGCTTTAGAAGAAGTAGCCCACCCACTTTGCCACATGGAGACAAATGCCCCTCCAGATGCTTTCCCCTCCATGGAGGGCACCCATGTCCAAATTGAAGGGGAAGCCTCGCACAAGGATCTTCACCCTACACCACCCTCTCTAGATAAGGCTGAACTCATCTTAGAAGAACCCCTTGTTAGGTGGCTAAGGGAGAGCTCGATTAGAGATATCATGACCCATATCTATCAACCCGTGGAGCAAGACCTCCCTATAGTGCCCATCTTCTCCCATCACACCACCATCCAATCCTCTCACCAAGTAGAGAACCTAGGGGAACTTCTCATGGGCTTAGCTTGGCAAATAGAGTTGACCGGCATGTTGACCACAATAGATAACCAACCAAGGAGCCTTGACCTCCTACACCTATGTGTCGGGTCCATCACCTCGGTATACACCATTGGTTGCTACACTAGTGACCTCCTTCTATTCCTCTCCACATCCGATGAGCCCAACCTTCTCCTCAATTTGGAGCTTCTTATATCGGGTAGAAAGCCAAACCCTCCCCTCATGGCCGACCCACCCACCAAGAACTTCGGCCCAATTGTTTCATTAGCGGAGGATGACCCACCACCATTTGAGGATCTTGAGGACATAGGGCCCCTCCACCTTGGTAACCCTTTTCATGATCCCTTTGATCGCTTCCAATGGGAACCGTGGAACCCATGTGACCCAACCACCTTACCCACCGCCCCTTTCCTACCCTCACCCACCATGTTGGGCCAAGCTCACCTCATCCATAACCCATGTAACATCAAAGGAGCCATGACCTTAGGCAACACCCACCTAGAGATCGAGGAAATGCCCCACCCCATATCCATCTTCCTAGATCCCTTCGCTTTCACGTGGAAGTTCAAAGGTCGTCCCATATCTATGCACATGGAAGTCACCTTTGGGATAAGCATGCATGTGTCTAGGCTTACCACACCACCTGGCATGAACACTATGTTGGGTCCATTCATTCACATCACCCACATGTCAAGTGAGAAACAAGAGTGGTCCATATTCGGGTGTAATGGTCCTCCTTCATTCATCATGGGTCGTAGGCATGATAGGAGTATTCATAGATGTCCGGGTCCTTTGGCATTTGTCACCCCCATGCATGACCGGATCACCTATGGATGCGTCGGTCCTCCCCATTCCATCAAAGTCTTCTTGGTGTCAAAGCATGATTGGTCTACTTTTGGTTGCCCAGGTCCACCCATCACCCCTAGAATGTCCGCATTCACAAAATTGCATGAAAACCTTCGCAAGCACATCAGCAAGGAAAATGAGATTTATAAAAGGCAGGCTGACTCCCCTCGGCGTCACCAAGAATTTCACGTGGGTGACTTTGTGATGCTGAGGATGGAGAGGCTCTCCCCGGGAGCCATCTCCAAATTGAGGCCTCGTGGGGCTGGTCCCTTCCAGGTTCTGAGGTGCATTGGCACTAATGCCTATGAGTTATATCTTCCCGAGGAGTACGGGGTGAGCCCCACATTCAACGTGGCCGACCTAGTGCCATATAAGGGTCCCACGGTGGTACCCAGTGAGGATATTGAGCCCACACCTCTCATTGAGAGAGCACCCACCCGTGAGAAGAGTCCTCTAGCCAGGAGAGCCCGGCGTGAGCGAATTGAGCGAATATTGGATGAACATGTCACTGCCACCAGGAGCAAGGTGTATGAGCGCTATCTCGTCGGGTGGATGGATCGGTCTCCTTCAGAAGACTTGTGGGCGGTATCACTTCTACACCCTCCGAGGAGGGAAGGACTCTTACTCGGCGGAGTCGAGTTCTCCACACCCCGGGAGTATGGTGGGGACATCATCTTCCGTGCCCACACTCACAGCTTGTCTCCTCGCTCCAGAAGCATCCGACATGGTCTAGTCATTTATTTTGAGTCATATGTTGTATTTTCATATTTTATTTGAGTCATATCATTGTAATTTTCCTTTTATTTGAGTCAAGTACCTAGGTTAATGAGTCATCTATCTAAGTTAAGTGTCATAGGGTTGATTAGATTAGTTAATGGGCCCAATTCATTGGGTTAGGCCCAGGGGCTCCCCTTACCCCCTTGGTTATTTGTCATTGTAGCAAGAGTCAGGGACTTTTTGTAAAATTTGGGTTGTCTATATATAGGACCCCATTCCCCCCCATTTGAAGTCAATGAAATTGCCATATATTGAGTTCCAAAATTCAAGTTTCTTGTGGGGAGAATCTATTAGTGGGGTGTGAAGCCCTAGGGCGAGAAGCCCTTCCCTTCTCTCTCTCTCTCTCTCTAAGGGGACCACCCCCCCTCTCTCTCTCTAAGGGGGCCGCCCCCCTCTCTCTCTCTCCCCCTCCCCAAATTTTGAATTTCCCCTCTCTCTCCTCTCTCCTCCACCTAGGCTCCACCTCATCCACACACCACTAGCCACCCCAACCACCTCATCACTTCCCTAGGCACATTCATTACCTCTCCACCAACTCCCACCAAATCTCCTCCCTCCCTAGGAGAATCTTGGCCTTCCCAACACAATCCACCCTAGTCCCCACACAATCTTGCATCTCCCAAGGGGAATTTGAATTGTTTCCCTCCACTCTCTCCACCCCTTCCACTTCCCTTCACCATTAGTCACCTCCCTCCCCTATCTCTTGTGCCATTGAAGCTAATCCCAACCAACTAGTTCGCAGCTCAGAATCAGCAGGGGAGCAGCAGCTTGCAGAGGCAACCCCGACTTCATCCCGACGTCCCTAGAGGCCCAAGTGGTACCGTCGGAAGCGTCTCCCTATCTTCTTCGCAACGGCGGTGGTCTCGTCCCAACCTGAGCTTGTGGCTACCCGGGGTAGCCGATCTTCCCACACTGTCCATCTTGCTCCAGACTGGCAACCTGAAACCGCTTGCAGAGCCTCCCATGGCCAACCCCTTGAAGATCTGGAGGCAGGGCTTGACTGATAGCTTCGTCTACACGTCTTCTTCCAGTACCAAGAAGCGGCATCCCGTTCGGCATCCGGAGCTAAGAGTTCTCAATTTCCTCCCTCAGGTGCGCTGTTCTATCTACTCTGGGACTGAACAGACACTAGATCATTGTTCGGGCTGTCTCTGTCTACTCCGATCTCCTCCGGCATCCCCGTGGGTCGCCGTTCGAAGAGGACTCGACAAAGAATCCAAAGACTCTAGCCTCGCCTGAATCAAAGATCAAGTGCGCCCGTGGTGACCTCATCTTCCTGCTGTAGTTGTACCGTAGCTGTCAGAACTAGAAAGTAGAGGCGCTGTTCACGACCCTGCCCCGACCATCGCCGTCATTCTGAAATTTCCCCAAAATTGGACGTTTTCCTGAGTCAACTATGAAGATTTTGCCACTGGTTTCGTAGCCAACGGAGCTCGGGGGAGTCCGCAGCAGTGCCGACACCGACTGTCTGTCCTCTGTTCCAGAGAGTGGATAGAACATTCACCATCCTTTCATTTAGTTCCTAGATTGATTCTCCCCTTCTCGCCTGGCCGGCTTACAGCCCCTCCCTGTGGGAGGTGGTGTTTGACTGTAATTTTGGCGTCCCTTTCCCAAGTTCAACCCCCTTGCATGGGGCGTAGTGATGTAAAACCTTGAACAGGTCGAAGCTACACCAGTGCGGCGTGTGGGGAACCCACGATTCCCTGCTCGCCCACGTCTCCTAGCGGGACCGGTTTCTTCAAGTCGGTCGAGTAAGTGCTCTATCCCTTGCTCATATTTGGTGCCATGTTTTTTCAATATTAGCTCATAGCTCCGCTGGCCCGTGAGAGAGAGTGCCCGGTCCGCAAGCTCCATTGCTTCGAGTGGCCGCCGTGGAAGAGAGTGTGACCCGTGCCCTCGGCACCCGGGTCGGCCCCATTGAGTTGGACCTCCAAACCCTTGGGAAAAAAAAACCTTGGCCTTGCTGGCCCTCTACCAGTAAGGGCCCAACCCTCACAACCTCCACTCGGCATTGTCAAGTTACCCCGGGATTTGGGTGAGTGTCGGGTGAGTGGCCGCCAATTTCAGTCCATTTCTATTGTGAATTGTGCTTGCTTGATAAAGTCCAAGGTGCTTCGGTCTTGTGACTATCCCCCAAGGTGGTGTCACATCAGGATTTAGGCTTTGTCGAAGTTTGAGTTCTGACATAGTTGGTCTCATGCTATTCGGCTTGCCAGGTGTGAGATGGTCCTTGGCGTGGAGCCGACGGATTTGTGACGGTCACCTGGTGGAGAGGCGGACGTTTGATTGGTCCGCTGAGCATGTGGTCCTAATCGGTGGCTATTTCTCATAACGAGGACTATGTCTCCTCGGTGAGCGAGATCGTGGCAGCGGTGCCATGATTCGGTCTCATTGTGACTGAGGTGATGCCAGACTTGTGCTTTTGTGTTATGCCTACTTTGGTGATCGATGTGTGCGGTGTGCGGAGTGAGGTGTTGCTCGTGATTATGGTATAGTCGTATCCCTCAGGATCGGTGCTTTCATGAGAATCGAGGTTTTCTATGTTGGGGCTCTGACAGCGTTGTCAGTTGGTTAAGGTGTTCTCCCCTTGTGACTTGGCGCTTGTCCTGAATTTCGAGGATGAAATTTCTTTAAGGGGGGAGGGCTATAATGCCCCGGGTTTTTTGGATATTTTTCAGATCTGGATCTGTGGATTTCGGATCACTTTTGTGGGTCCTAGATTGAGTTTTACGGTTCACGCATGTTTTTATCTGTCGGACCTTCAGAACCCCGTGTAGGGTAAACTGTTGCGTTCCGGGACGTTACCAGCACGTTGTGCGTTTTCCAAGGATCATGGGGAGTATTTTTCCCTATCTTTCATATTTTCCAAAAATTCCAGATTTTCTATTTAAACCAACCGCCTTTTCTCTCTCTCCCCATCTCTCATTTTCTATCCATCTCCCTCTCTCTTCTCTCTCATGTTCTCTCCTCTCCCCTCTCAGTCCAGGCGGCCGACGGAGGCGGCGAGGGCGAGGCGGCGAGGCTCGTGGAGCGAGGGTCGGTGTGGACAGGACGAGGATCGCGATGGTTCGTGAGCCGGCAGCGGTTTAAATGGGGTTTTCTTGGCGGATCGGCATCCTCGGTGCGCAGAATCTTTGGTGGAGGTAGGGTGACGGATCCTTAACCCCTGTACTTCATTTCGCGAGAGTTTGGTAGCCCAAGGTGAGCCGAGAGGGTTTATTTTCCTGTCGGTGTTAAAATATGTAATTTTGGGGTGTGGGCCAGATTTTGTATGTTGATTGCATTTTTGGGGTTTAAATGGGTCCTCTCTGTGCTAGAGAGGTTGAGGAATGATTTCCCCTTGTTTTTCCCTTCACATGGGTGTGAATGGGGTGTGGAATGGGGTTTTTCGCCGTGTTCGTTGTTTTCGGGTTCGGGAGCAAATGGCGGTCGTACCAGAGACCGCCACTGTATGAGGCTGTCCTCTGGGGGCTACCACTTGTCCCCGTATATCGATTCGAAGTAGCGGCCTTGCTGTAGCACCTGGTGTATTATTAAATTAAATAAAGGAAAATTTTAAAGAAATTCATGGAAATTATGATAGCTTAAGTTGCAATCAATTTATTAAAATCCAAAAAAATTATAATCGCGTAGAGGGCGAATAGTTTAAACTTTTGTTCTTCTGGTTCTACCCCTAATTAAAATTTTAAGCCAGCCGAATTCATGGAATTAGGGCGTAATCCACGTTTTAACTTGTCGGACCTTGGATCGTTGAATTCAAACCCAATACCCGACCGTTTGAGCTCAGATCGGACCCTATTGAACGGCCTCGATGAGGAGATCATTTTCCCCTCTATTTTCAGCCGAAACCCTAAACCCTAGACTTCGAATTTGGGGAATGAGCGGCGGCTTGATCGGGTCTTGCAGGATTCGCACGCGAGTGGAGGTTCGTGGACTCTATCCATCCCAATCGACGCCCTAGCTACCATTCCTTCTATTTAAGCGAACCCTAGACCGACATAGACTCGCTTGGATGCTGTGGCGACCAACGAGGAGTTAGATCGTGGGAGATATTTGGTATTCTTTGCGCGACCGGCCGGTGACCTATTGTCATCTTCTTCCTTCGTTTAAGGTAGGTTTTAGCAGACCAAACCCTAAGAGTTATATATGGTTCGATTCATCTCTCAGTCCTCTTTCCATTGATATAAAAAGCCCTAAAAGTTATGTCGTATCCAGAGAGAAATCATCATTTTGGTTGGCGCATGTTAGAATTAGGGTTTATCTTATTATTGTCTATTAATGTTGGGTTAAACAGGCTTAATGACTCAATTAATCCATCCATCTTATGTAGTTTTTCGTGCACTTTCTATTGGTATATTTTTGCCCAAATGTCATGTTGTATATCTCACGAATTTGACATTTTAAATGGTGGTTATCATGATCGTTATCGTTCTGCCTTGCTGTTTCATTAACGGTCTTACAGTAACCGCTCTGTGTTGAACGGCCCCTCGATAGACCGTGTGGTCTTGGGCGACGGTTCCAACTAGACCGTGTAGTGACCTTAGCGGCCCCTCGATAGACCGCTCAGGGCCTGTATAACCTACGGGGCTGTAGGACCTGAACGGCCTATCGATAGACCACTGACGCCTATTGAAGGGTTATAGACGGACCATTGTATCATGCAGAATAGATTATCACTGATTTAAGCATGTCAAGTTCTCTTTGATCTAGTCTGTAAATAAGGTAGCGAACCCACAAAATTATTGGAAATAAATGAAAGATTAGAATGCTTAATCTTGTCTAACTTACTTTTGATCCTTGTTATTAATCTTGTCCTTCTTGTTGTTATTTCATGAATGTATAACCTAAATTATGTTTCAATAAAGAGGGACCTCTCATTAGGAGTATTTTGACAGTCACTCAACTCTGGTGGAACTGACTGACCGATACATATCGTTTTCCGACGTCTTACTAGCCCTCATTTCTTGTAATGGTTGGAACTCTCTGCCGGATACTCCTTCCATCGGACTAGGACCTCCATTATGGGACCTCCGCAAGCCCCCGCGAGCCTGGGATTCCCACTATGACGCCGGGCAGGTTGTACCACAAATCATGCACCCAATTATCTCAACCGGATCGCTTGTTTTGGCTCTGTCCCTTGGCACGGCCCACTTTGGACCGTCTGGTCCGTACATGGTCAGACCTGGACAGTTGGAAACTTTGAACGACCCTGATTAGACCGTGTACCCTTGCCAGGTGCACCGACCTCTGTTGTGGGTCGACTCCAATTGTGTACACGACTATATATGGACCGTTCTATTGTTGAGCGGCCCGTCCCTGACCGTTTAATAACTAGATGTGCACAGGCCTGGAGTGTGCACCGACCTGGAGTGTGCACCGACCTCAGATGGTACACGGCCCCTTATTGACTGTTCTATCGTTTGAACGGCCCAACTTGGACCGTGTACACCCCGGTATTGCTTCCAGCGGCCCTTTTCGGACCGTTCAGTACTGAACGGCCCATGAGAAGACCGTTTATTTCCTTGGCACCGAGCTGGGTTGTCCCTGGCCCAGTTCACCCTACACGGTCCATGGTTGACCGTCCTATTATTAAGCGGCCCAAACATAACCGCGTACCTTCCAGCTTATGATGACTCGTGATTTCTTGTGTGCCTCGATAGTCAGGTCAGGAGTGACTTGTACCATTATATTTCTTGATTATTCTCGCTATATCTTCAAACCTCTTGGCCAAATTCTTGTGAATGTCTAGACATAACTTAGGATCTTGGATCCACCAAATCAATGCCAACGCACCGTAAGGGCCCGGTCTGGTCCTGGGGAGAGCGCCCGAAAAGTACTTGTGCCCATGAGAGTTTGTAATGACATGGTGAGGCATTGCACCGAGTGCTTGACTAGCGTGATGTCTATGACATTCCATTCACATGATTCTTTCTCTTAAACTTTCCTTCATGGAAATATCTACATGACTTGCTTGTTACATGCTTGATCGGCCAATCCTTGGATATGTTATATTCTTGTTCTTTATTTTGAAGCAATTCATTACTGTTACTCTTTTCATTTATCGCATAACCTTATTTTAACTGGCTAATTACTTAACATTACATGTTATTACCTATTGAGCGTTCGCTCACCCAGTTATTTTTCCCCCTTTTTTTCAGGTAGCTCAGGTGGGGGACTCTCAAATTGATGGGGATGAGCAAGAGTGAAGACCTTGGAGTGAACCTGCCAGATAGCCTCGAGGAGTCTTTACTAGATAGTTTGAGTCTGAGATTGTGGTTGATGAAGATTGTAATTTGTTTCAGTCAGTTGTGATGTAAACTCTGTTAAGTTGTTAGACTTGAGATTGTCAGTGTTGATGGAATATTGGGTATAATCTACGTTATGTTCTAATTAATGGTATTAATTGTCTATGGTGGTATCATTCCTTCTATTTTGCTCTGATGTGGTGCATGGTGGATGTATCTAATCGTTAGTCCAAGACACAGCATGTCTGGAAATCAACATATTTTAATCTCTTTCTGCTGCCGCATTCCGATATTCCTCGTCGGGGCGTGACAGTTTGGTGGTATCAGAGCCTAGGTTATCTAAGGTTCCTAGGTTCCCTAGTGGTGTCATAGAACCATGACTAGTTAAAAGTTTAAGAATCCAACCCAGTGAGAACAGGTAGAGACTCGGGTTAAATTAATAATTTACTCTAAAAGATTCTTGCTATGTGATTTTAAATTAATTATTCCACGTATCTATGTTACGAAAATATGTGTATGACCCCACTTACATCATTCAGCATATGGATCTGGAGTTGAAAGAAGATCTGACTTATGAAGAAAGACCCATCAAGATTTTAGACCGCAAGTAGCAGCAACTCAGAAATCGTTCCATACCTATGGTCAAGGTTCAGTGGAGCCGACGTGGAACTGAAGAAGCTACTTGGGAATCTGAAGATGTTATTCGGAAGCAATACCCCGATTTATTCTAAGGTCAGTTATCTCGCTCCCCATGATTTTTGGCAAAGTGCAGTGAATTTGGAGGAGCAAATTCTTTAAAGTGGGGGAGGGTGTAGCACCCGGTGTATTATTAAATTAAATAAAGGAAAATTTTAAAGAAATATATGGAAATTACGATAGCTTAAGTTGCAATCAATTTATTAAAATCCAAAAAAATTATAATCGCGTAGAGGGCGAATAGTTTAAACTTTTGTTCTTCTGGTTCTACCCCTAATTAAAATTTTAAGCCAGCCGAATTCAGGGAATTAGGGCGTAATCCACGTTTTAGCTTGTCGGACCTTGGATCGTTGAATTCAAACCCAATACCCGACCGTTTGAGCTCAGATCGGACCCTATTGAACGGCCTCGATGAGGAGATCATTTTCCCCTATGTTTCCAGCCGAAACCCTAAACCCTAGACTTCGAATTTGGGGAATGAGCGACAGCTTGACCGGGTCTTGTACGATTCACGCGCGAGTGGAGGTTCGTGGACTCTATCCATCCCAATCGACGCCCTAGCTATCATTCCTTCTATTTAAGCGAACCCTAGACCGGAATAGACTCGCTTGGATGCTGTGGCGACCAACAAGGAGTTAGATCGTGGGAGATATTTGGTATTCTTCGCGCGACCGGCCGGCGACCTATTGTCATCTTCTTCCTTCGTTTAAGGTAGGTTTTAGCAGACCAAACCCTAAGAGTTATATATGGTTCGATTCGTCTCTCAGTCATCTTTCCATTGATATAAAAAGCACTAAAAGTTATGTCGTATCCAGAGAGAAATCATCATTTTGGTTGGCGCATGTTAGAATTAGGGTTTATCTTGTTATCGTCGATTAATGTTGGGTTAAACAGGCTTAACGGCTCAATTAATCCATCTATCTTATGTAGTTTTTCGTGCTCTTTCTATTGGTATATTTTTGACCAAATTTCATGTTGTATATCTCGCGAATTTGACATTTTAAATGGTGGTTATCATGATCGTTATCGTTCTGCCTTGCTGTTTCATTAACGGTCTTACAATAACCGCTCTGTGTTGAACGGCCCCTCGATAGACCGTGTGGTCTTAGGTGACGGTTCCAACTAGACCGTGCCGTGACCTCAGCGACCCCTCGATAGACCGCTCAGGGCCTGTATAAGCTACGGGGCTGCAGGACCTGAACGGCCTATCGATAGACCGCTGACGCCTATTGAACGGTTATGGACAGACCGTTCTGTCACGCAAAATAGATTATCACTGATTTAAGCATGTCGAGTTCTCTTTGATCTAGTTTCTAAATAAGGTAGCGAACCCACAAAAATATTGGAAATAAATGAAAGATTAGAATGCTTAATCTTGTCTAACTTACTTTTGATCCTTGTTATTAATCTTGTCCTTCTTGTTGTTATTTCATGAATGTATAACCTTAATCATGTTTCAATAAAGAGGGACCTCTCATTAGGAGTATTTCGACAGTCACTCAACTCTGGTGGAACTGACTGACCGATACATATCGATTTCCGACGTCTTACTAGCCCTCATTTCTTGTAATGGTTGGAACCCTCCGCCGGATACTCCTTCCGTCGGACTAGGACCTCCATTATGGGACCTCCGTAAGCCCCCGCGAGCCTGGGATTCCCACTATGACGCCGGACAGGTTGTACCACAAATCATGCACCCAATTATCTCAACCGGATCGCTTGTTTTGGCTCTGTCCCTTGGCACGGCCCACTTTGGACCGTCTGGTCCGTACACGGTTAGACCTGGACCGTTGGAAACGTCGAACGACCCTGATTAGACTGTGTACCCTTGCCAGGTGCACCGACCTCTGTTGTGGGTCGACTCCAATTGTGTACACGACTATATATGGACCGTTCTATTGTTGAGCGGCCCGTCCCTGACCGTTTAATAACTGGATGTGCACTGACCTGGAGTGTGCACCGACCTCAGATGGTACACGGCCATTTATTGACTGTTCTATCGTTTGAACGGTCCAACTTAGACCGTGTACACCCCGGTATTGCTTCCAGCGGCCCTTTTCGGACCGTTCAGTACTGAACGGCCCATGAGAAGACTGTTTATTTCCTTGGCACCGAGCTGGGTTGTCCCTGGCCCAGTTCACCCTACACGGTCCATGGTTGACCATCCTATTATTAAGCGGCCCAAACATAACCGCGTACCTTCCAGCTTATGATGACTCGCGATTTCTTGTGTGCCTCGATAGTTAGGTCAGGAGTGGCTTGTACCATTATATTCCTTGATTATTCTCGCTATATCTTGAAACCTCCTGGCCGAATTCTTGTGAATGTCTAGACATAACTTAGGATCTTGGATCCACCAAATCAATGCCAACGCACCGTAAGGGCCCGGTCTGGTCCTGGGGAGAGCGCCCGAAAAGTACTTGTGCCCATGGGAGTTTGTAATGACATGGTGAGGCATTGCTGTGAGTGCATGACTAGCGTGATGTCTATGACATTCCATTCACATGATTCTTTCTCTTAAACTTTCCTTCATGGAAATATCTACATGACTTGCTTGTTACATGCTTGATCGGCCAATCCTTGGATATGTTATATTCTTGTTCTTTATTTTGAAGTAATTCATTATTGTTACTCTTTTCATTTATCGCATAACCTTATTTTAACTGGCTAATTACTTAAACATTGCCTGTTATTACCTACTGAGCGTTTGCTCACCCAGTTGTTTTTCCCCCTTTTTTTCAGGTAGCTCAGGTGGGGGACTCTCAAACTGATGGGGATGAGCAAGAGTGAAGACCTTGGAGTGAACCTGCCAGATAGCCTCGAGGGGTCTTTACTAGATAGTTTGAGTCTGAGATTGTGGTTGATGAAGATTGTAATTTGTTTCAGTCAGTTGTGATGTAAACTCTGTTAAGTTGTTAGACTTGAGATTGTCAGTGTTGATGGAATATTGGGTATAATCTACATTATGTTCTAATTAATGGTATTAATTGTCTATGGTGGTATCATTCCTTCTATTTTGCTCTGATGTGGTGCATGGTGGATGTATCTAATCGTTAGTCTAAGACACAGCATGTTTGAAAATCAACATATTTTAATCTCTTTCTGCTGCCGCGTTCCGATATTCCTCGTCGGGGCGTGACAGTTTGGTGGTATCAGAGCCTAGGTTTTCTAAGGTTCCTAGGTTCCCTAGTGGTGTCATAGAACCATGACTAGTTAAAAGTTTAAGAATCCAACCCAGTGAGAACGGGTAGAGACTCGGGTTAAATTAATAATTTACTCTAAAAGATTCTTGCTATGTGATTTTAAATTAATTATTCCACGTATATATGTTACGAAAATATGTTTATGACCCCACTCACATCATTCAGCATATGGATCTGGAGTTTAAAGAAGATCTGACTTATGAAGAAAGGCCCATCAAGGTTTTAGACCGCAAGTAGCAGCAACTCAGGAATCGTTCCATACATATGGTCAAGGTTCAGTGGAGCTGACGTTGAACTGAAGAAGCTACTTGGGAATCTGAAGATGTTATTCGGAAGCAATACCCCGATTTATTCTAAGGTCAGTTATCTCGCTCCCCATTATTTTTGGCAAAGTGCAGTGAATTTGGAGGACCAAATTCTTTAAAGTGGGGGAGGGTGTAGCACCCGGTGTATTATTAAATTAAATAAAGGAAAATTTTAAAGAAATGCATGGAAATTACGATAGCTTAAGTTGCAATCAATTTATTAAAATCCAAAAAAATTATAATCACGTAGAGGGCGAATAGTTTAAACTTTTGTTCTTCTGGTTCTACCCCTAATTAAAATTTTAAGCCAGCCGAATTCAGGGAATTAGTGCGTAATCCACGTTTTAGCTTGTCGAACCTTGGATCGTTTAATTCAAACCCAATACCCGACCGTTTGAGCTCAGATCGGACCCTATTGAACGGCCTCGATGAGGAGATCATTTTCCCCTATGTTTCCAGCCGAAACCCTAAACCCTAGACTTCGAATTTGGGGAATGAGCGACAGCTTGACCGGGTCTTGCGCGATTCGCTCGCGAGTGGAGGTTCGTGGACTCTATCCATCCCAATCGACGCCCTAGCTATCTTTCCTTCTATTTAAGCGAACCCTAGATCAACATAGACTCGCTTGGATGCTGTGGCGACCAACAAGGAGTTAGATCGTGGGAGATATTTGGTATTCTTCGCGCGACCGGCCGGTGACCTATTGTCATCTTCTTCCTTCGTTTAAGGTAGGTTTTAGCAGAGCAAACCCTAAGAGTTATATATGGTTCGATTCGTCTCTCAGTCCTCTTTCCATTGATATAAAAAGCACTAAAAGTTATGTCGTATCCAGAGAGAAATCATCATTTTGGTTGGCGCATGTTAGAATTAGGGTTTATCTTGTTATCGTCGATTAATGTTGGGTTAAACAGGCTTAACGACTCAATTAATCCATCCATCTTATGTAGTTTTTTGTGCTCTTTCTATTGGTATATTTTTGCCCAAATTTCATGTTGTATATCTCGCGAATTTGACATTTTAAATGGTGGTTATCATGATCGTTATCGTTCTGCCTTGCTGTTTCATTAATGGTCTTACAGTATCCGCTCTGTGTTGAACGACCCCTCGATAGACCGTGTGGTCTTAGGTGACGGTTCCAATTAGATCATGCAGTGACCTCAGCGGCCCCTCGATAGACCGCTCAGGGCCTGTATAACCTACGGGGCTGCAGGACCTGAACGGCCTATCGATAGACCGCTGACGCCTATTGAACGGTTAAGGACGTACTGTTTTGTCACGCAGAATAGATTATCACTGATTTAAGCATGTCGAATTCTCTTTGATCTAGTCTGTAAATAAGGTAGCGAACCCACAAAATTATTGGAAATAAATGAAAGATTAGAATGCTTAATCTTGTCTAACTTACTTTTGATCCTTGTTATTAATCTTGTCCTTCTTGTTGTTATTTCATGAATGTATAACCTTAATCATGTTTCAATAAAGAGGGACCTCTCATTAGGAGTATTTTGATAGTCACTCCACTCTGGTGGAACTGACTGACCGATACATATCGTTTTTCGACGTCTTACTAGCCCTCATTTCTTGTAATGGTTGGAACTCTCCGTCAGATACTCCTTCCTTCGGACTAGGACCTCCATTATGGGACCTCCGCAATCCCCCGCGAGCCTGGGATTCTCACTAGGATGCCGGGCAGGTTGTACCACAAATCCTGCACCCAATAATCTCAGCCAGATCGCTTGTTTTGGCTCTGTCCCTTGGCACGGCCCACTTTGGACCGTCTGGTCCGTACACGGTCAGACCTGGACCGTTGGAAACTTCGAATGACCCTGATTAGACCGTGTACCTTGCCAGGTGCACCGACCTCTGTTGTGGGTCGACTCTAGTTGTGTACACTGCTATACATGGACCGTTCTATTGTTGAGCGGCCCGTCCCTAACCGTTTAATAACTGGATGTGCACCGACCTGGAGTGTGCACCGACCTCAGATGGTACACGGCCCCTTATTGACTGTTCTATCATTTGAACGGCCCAACTTGGACCATGTACACCCCGGTATTGCTTCCAGCGGCCCTTTTCGGACCGTTCAGTACTGAACGGCCCATGAGAAGATCGTTTATTTCCTTGGCACCGAGCTGGGTTGTCCCTGGCCCAGTTCACCCTACACGGTCCATGGTTGACCGTCCTATTATTAAGCGGCCCAAACATAACCGCGTACCTTCCAGCTCGTGATGATTCGTTATTTCTTGTGTGCCTCGATAGTCAGGTCAGGAGTGGCTTGTACTATTATATTCCTTGATTATTCTTGCTATATCTTGAAACTTCCTGGCCGGATTCCTGTGAATGTCTAGACATAACTTGGGATCTTGGATCCACCAAATCAATGCCAACGCACTATAAGGGCCCGATCTGGTCCTAGGGAGAGCGCCCGAAAAGTACTTGTGCCCATGGGAGTTTGTAATGACATGGTGAGACATTGCACCGAGTGCATGACTAGCGTGATGTTTATGACGTTCCATTCACATGATTCTTTCTCTTAAACTTTAATTCATGGAAATATCTACATGACTTGCTTGTTACATGCTTGATCGGCCAATCCTTGGATATGTTACATTCTTGTTCTTTATTTTGAAGCAATTCATTATTGTTACTCTTTTCATTTATCGCATAACCTTATTTTAACTGGCTAATTACTTAAACATTGCCTGTTATTACCTACTGAGCGTTTGCTCACCCAGTTATTTTTCCCCCTTTTTTTCAGGTAGCTCAGGTGGGGGACTCTCAAACTGATAGGGATGGGCAAGAGTGAAGACCTTGGAGCGAACCTGCCAGATAGCCTCGAGGAGTCTTTATTAGATAGTTGAGTCTGAGATTGTGGTTGATGAAGATTGTGATTTGTTTCAGTCAGTTGATGTAAACTCTGTTAAGTTGTTAGACTTGAGATTGTCAGTGTTGATGGAATATTGGATATAATCTACGTTGTGTTCTAATTAATGGTATTAATTGTCTATGGTGGTATCATTCCTTCTATTTCGCTCTGATGTGGTGCATGGTGGATGTATCTAATCGTTAGCCCAAGACACAGCATGTCTGGAAATCAACATATTTTAATCACTTTCTGCCGCCGCGTTCCGATATTCCGCGTCGGGGCGTGACACTTGCGACTGAGCGCCACTTGATAGTGACGGTCAGGCCAGGACTGCCACTTCGTTGGTCCAGAGAGGCGGTCAGGGGCCTGACCGTTTCCTCCGAGTTGCGATCAGGGGTATGAGCATTTTTCTGGTGTTAGCGGCCAGGGGGCCGGCCGCTATTTCGTCATTAGGGGCCCATGTGGTAGCGGCCATGTGGCTGACCGCTAGACGATGTTCGTGGCCAACCCAAGGATCGGCATTTGGGAGTTGCGGTCTTGTGGGTGACCGCCCTTGTCCAGGTGTTCACGGAGGGTTGCGGTCTAGAGTGGGCCGCTATCTAGTGCTTGCGGTCCAGAGTGGACCGCTACTGGATTTGACGATCCAATGAGGACCGCCACTTGTGTTTTTGTACGGGTCGTGTTCCGTTCGCATTATTTTGGACCCCGATCAGTTCGGTTGAGACCCAATGACTGACCTATGGCCTCGTGGATGTCCCGGACACTCCGTGGGTTTCGTGACCGTGCTTTTCGGGTGTCCGGAGGTACCGTGTTACCTTGGCTAGCGTGCCCGTGGGTTTGAGGGTCTGGGTGACCCTTTGTGTTCTAGGTTTTCGTGTTCTCGCTAGATCGAGTCACAGTGTATTAGTATGAGTGCGGTGGGGTTTCCACGCATGACGTGGGTTTCTCCGGAAAGTGGTTTTCGTGTGGGCCATGCATATGACCTTGGACTGTGAGTCCAGTTACCCAGCCTGGGGTTGGAGGCGTTCCCGCTTTTCCCTTGGATAGGGAATCGATTCGGTGGCTTGTGAGCTGCCTTAGGAATCGTGCTACTATGGTTTCAGACCTAGGGATTAGGCTAGATCGACGGCGTGTGCCGTCTCGTGCAACGGTCATGACCCGCGTCTCGTGACTCAAGGACTGTTGGGTTTAGTAGGTCTACTGGACCATCTAGAGTCTGGTGGCCCTGAGCCACCTATTACTCCGCATTACTCGCGATGGGTGCGTGCATGACTTTTCGTGTTCATATTAGTGACTCCCCACTGGTCGTAGCCTTCTTACAGCATGCATGTGCTGACCCACCAGGGAGTTGTGGAGTGGCTTACCCGAGAGAGATGGTTTTTAGGCTGGTTACCGTAGGGCCCCTTCGCGCAGCCTGAGTCTGGGCTTTGGGGAAGAACTAGCTAAAGGATCTGACGTAGGGCACATGATTTGTGTGTGCACACGTGGTTGGGGGCGTCAGACCCGCGCTGACGAGCACGACCCCAGCTAGTCCTTGTTCTGTCTTCCTGGTTACTGTGCGGTGTCTCATTCTCCGCCCAGGGGGTCATAAGGAGACACCTGAGACTGCGGACTAAGTCGTCAGTGGACACATTCTGGTGGGCAACTACTCCCATCACGTGATGTGGGATACTTGTGGTTCGAGTTTCCGTTTCTCGTCCGTGAGACGTGATTTTACGTGTAGGTTCCATGCGTTTCCCGAGGTAGAGGTTTGGGGTTTCCGATGAGCGTTACCGAGGGTCCTTTCCCTAGACAGTGTAGGAGTCACGACGGCGAGGTCGTGATCGTGTCTACCCAGATCGCGTGGTCTTGGGTTGGGCCTTTGTCTGTGAGACGGGCCTCCATGATAGGGTTGTCATGGTGTGTTTTCTGGTAGCGTAGCCATAGGTCTTTCCGTTAGACCGGTGTTTCCCCGACAACGAGATCGGGGTGTTGGTCTCCGTTCCAGTCAGAGTTGTTGTAGTGCCGAGGTTTTACCGGCCATCAAGATTACTGTTCCTACTATAGTTGTTGCTTTCTGCTACCGTCATTATTTACGGTTGGGGTTTTGTGGGACCCCTACTGAGCCAGTGATAGGAGGCTCACCCCTACTTTTCAGGTGTCACGGTTCTTCCTCGAGGTTCGAGGGTGCTACGTGGAGGTTCTTATTTGCCAGCTCGTCGGGCCGAGTGTTCACTCGGAGTTGGGTATACTTCTTTGCCTTAGACTGTACTTCTGTTGGACTGGACTCTGTTATAGTTGTTTATTTATTTCTGTTAATTGTTGAATTATCCTGCTTTATTTCCTATTTCTTTGTACCTCTACACTCCTTTTAGCCCTTTCGAGCCCTTCGACTCGTGGGCGGCGGGCCAGGATTCGAATGGTATCGGGTCATTCCCGATATCTGGATCTTGGGTCGTTACACCTTAGGCCCCGGGGCACCTACCACGAGGTGGCATGAGTTTCACCCACAAGGTGTTCGAGGGTAGTCTTGACATACACTGGGGTGTCAAATGATGCATCTAGCGGACCCTGTGGTTTGCATATAGCCTAGTAGTCGGAGCTAGTAGCTCATTGTGATCATCAAATGAAGCCATTTTGGGCATGAAAGCCCAGCCTTGACATAGTATGTCATGCTGCACGACGGACTGGTGTGCAGCCTCGGGTTGGCCCGGTGGCTAAGAAGTAAGCGGCTCATCGCCGCGTATCTTGGAGTCAGGGGTAGTCCCCATCTTTTGTAGAGTCTCCACATAGCGCGGCAAGTGTCTCTAAGCCATAGGTTAGCCACAGATCATTGTAAAATAGCTAGAAAAATGAGTTCCCTTAAAGTGTTCATGGAAATTCTCAACCCTTGATTACGGGCCGTACGGGCTGGCTAATGGTCCCTGTAGCCCAAATTTGGCTAAGGGACAATGCCCATTTGTGTTGAATGGCTGAGAGGAGGCATTTTGAGGATGATTCCAGGCCTCATTGCTATGTGTCACATGGCGTGGCATGCTGCTGGGATCCCCCCGAGTTGGCCTGGGTGGCTAATATGTAGACAAGTCGATGCCGCATACTAGGTGCTTGGGGGTGATCCCCGTTTATTGCTAGAGTTGCCGTGAGCCGCGGCAAGTTGACTTAAGTTCATGGTCGGGCTTTAGATACTGTAGAGATGCTAAATAAATGGCACCTGCAAGGTGTTCGGTAGTGGTCTTACACCTTTGTATCTTGGTTATTTCGGGGAGAAATAATTATGTAGAACACCTCCTAAAAATCCTTCTTCCTCACTTGTCAAGGGAGTTGATCTTGATGTTTGACTGTCAGGTGGAAGTGCTAAATTTTAGGATTCCCATGCCAAAAGATAAACTTCCATGGATTGACATTGCCTACTCATCGAGGAAGTTGGTTTCCACAAGGCCATTTTATATCAATATTCCTACATTACAAGCGAAATTCTCAAGTATTTGCTTTGCATATTTGCCAAGAGAGTTGCCGCTCATTCTTGAATGTCCAAGGGATTCCATTGACATTGAGAGTTCATCAAATGAGAGCCTATGGGTAGTAATTGCATCGATTAAGTCAATCGATCAAAGGAAAGCAAAGCCATCTGTTTGGGACCATTATTGGAGAGAGCATGCAAAGTCAAGAACCCATGATGCTGTAGTGAGGGTCAAGCACCCATGTCACAATAGGACATCTACTAAGAAGAAGAAGAGGCATAAATCAAGACTAAAGGGCAAAGGGTCTCCTATTGAGGGGTCCTTCATTAGCCGATCTTCTTCCAGTTCCATTCTATCGCTACTCTTGATGTTAATCAACCTCTTTCTATGGGCTATCCATTGGTTGAGAAGATATTTTTCATCTCCTAAGTCTGGGCAATCAAATTCATCTTCTCTCTAGGGTCTCATGACCCACATCTATCTTTCCCTCCAGAACCTTCGGACCCCTTTAAACCTAATTTGTCATCCAACTAGTACCTCTTTCCCTCTCTAGAACCTCTGGATCTTTCTGTTAAGTTGTAATTCAATCCCTTTTTCCCTCTAGAACCTCAGGATTCTTCCACATCATTGCCCCACCTTCCTTTTCCTCTAGAACCTTTGAATCTTCCTTCTAAGTTGTCATTCAATCCCTTTCTTCCTCCGAAACCTCTAGATTCTTCCACATCATTATCTTATCTTTCTATTTCTCTTGGACCTCCAGATCTCCATCATTCAACTCCTCTTCTACCCCATCATGGGTCTTGTTCTTCTTTTCCACCGGAACCTCCAGATCTACCACTCTCCATCTACCAATTCATCCCCTTAACACCATATAATCTTGGGCCCGACCTGATTCCTCCTTAGTCGCTTGCTCAGGGCATCGGTCCCTTTTCTCATTATTTTTGAGACTTTAGTCCTCATTAACCTCTCTATCTTTCTTCATCTTATGTAGCCCTTTTGATGTACTCAAGGTCTTACACCCTCTCTTTAGCTTTTCCTTTTTCTTAAGTCTAATCTTGTCACCACTCTGTCATGTTGAGCTACCTCAGATCTTTGCCACCCTTTCCTTATCATGTCAACTTTAAAAGCAATGAATACAAGTGGCATAATGATCAAAAGAGCTTCAGGTAGCTACTTCCACGATAAAGAGTTGCAAGGTAACTTTATTCGCATAAGAGTACTGGGAGCTTCAGGTAGCTTCAAGTCTCCCTTTCATTTTCCTGACTTCATCTACACACATATTTTCATCTCAACGTATCTCAAACATGGTTGAGTGGTAATCTAGGAGTTCTATCCTAGGTCAAAGTCAGTCTTAGTGTGCTTTTGCAGCATTCCTGGATATGATAACTCTATACTGAGAGTCTGAAATTTCCTTCCCGATCATTAAAGGTGACCCTAAGCACATGCTACACACACTTCACGATAATCTTAGCCGACTACTTTGGAAGACATCGTTATTACTTCGGCCATAATCTAGGGAGCACGAAAGTCCTTTCTCTTCTCAGCTCGGCCAAAATATGGGGTCAAAGGTAGTCGAGGCAAGATAACCAACCTAAGCACTTCCCGACTGTTGTCCCCAGGTACATGCAAGGACAAGAAGGAGGGTTGAATTGTCCTCGCCTCGCGCAATGATAGTTTTTAAAATTTACGCAGCAAAATAAAAATAACTATCAACTCGAAATATAATGAGATGAGATTTAAATCCTACACGAACCAGTTCACTCGAACTCTCCGCTCTCACACGATCAGGATGAACAAAATGATCAAGCAAACCACAAACACACAGAGGTAGAAAGATTTTTTAGGTGGTTTGGGATCACGACTGGCTCCCTACGTTCACTCCTCACCGAATCAGTGAGCATCCACTTGCTTCAAATGAAGCGCACGAAGCTTACGCTCCAAACACACGGAGACGTAATCTCCACCATGACTCGACAACCGGATCAAGACACACACACACACTCGCTGCAACAACCGCAGCACTATAAACCCTTAACCGTACGCAGACGGTTCAACACACACAGATTCGGAGTTCAAAAAAATAAAAATATGTTCAATACATGCTCATAAACTGAATAGAAATCATCAGAATATATGTAGGAAGGTTGCAGAAGTGTATCTTCATATGATGAAGGGCCTAGAGACCTTTTTGCTTGAAGCTTCCACAGTGGGGGGGTCAATCTTCAATTGAAACGATGACGAGCGAACTTCTCCTTGGAGATACAGCCTCGTTAGAGCATGAATGCTTGAGAAGGGATGCAGATCTGCAAGAAGCCAACCCAGATCGCCCCTGCAAGAGTAGAAAACGTGATGCACTCAAGAGGAACTCTCCTCTTATCCCATCTGCGGCCAAAATCCCTTTCTCTTTTCCTTCAGATCTGAAATCGCAGCTCATATATATGGGCACAAAAGGATATGTGTAAGACCATAAAAGCCCATGCTAAACCCTTACAAAACCCCTCTAGGATGTGTAGGAGAACCCTAAGTGCAAAGGGGTCAAATAGGGGTTCAACCGGATAAGGTTTAATGGGTTTCGAAACACATTCGCAAAACCCGTTCCAGACCGATCTGAAGGGGAGTCGACACTTGGTGTCGACTCCTGCGAACACCAGCCCTGCAAACAGAACCCAGCGATGCAAGTGTCGACACTTGGTGTCGACACTTGGTCGTGGGCCTGCTACAGGCAGAACCCTATGAATCAAGTGTTGACACCAGGTGTCGACACCTGGTCACAGGTCTGCTGTAGCCAGCTACAGATAGAACCATTCCAGCCAAGTGTCGAGTGTCGACACTTGCTGCTTTGGTCTGTCTGCCCAAGGCAGCCTTATGCAAGATGAAAAAACATTTGAAACCCCTTTTGAAAATTTCATTTTTGTCAACCAAAGATTAGGATCAATTAGCCATGCATTTAACTTACATGAATGCTCAACATGATACCAAATTTTACCAAGGTTGATGTGAAAAACTTAAACAAGTATGAACCCTGAAAAACCCATGCAGAAAACGCATCTAAGACTTTAACAACCCAATATTAGCAAGATTTATATGAATAAGCTTAACCACATTCCAATCTCAAAAGCTCAAGAAGAAAAAAGCATGAATCACATTCAGAGCATTAAGAACTCATGAATAATATGCATGAAAGCTCATTCAAGACTTCAAAATGAAAAACCATGAATGAAGTGCATTAAGAAAAACTGCATGAAATGCACATGGTGAGGTCGATGCAATGTCAGGGTGGGGTCGACGCAACAGACAAAGATTGCAAAGTTTGAGTTGCTGGGAGGCTCAACAGGTCGACGCACTGCATGAGCAGGTCGACGTAGCTAGTTCAGATAGAGCCTATGTCAAAGAGTGTCGACACTGAGCGTTGACACCTATTACCTACTAACCCAGAAATTCATCTAATGAAGGATTTAAGAAGAGATTTAGGCCTTACCAGTGGTTCTTGATAAAAATAAATGATTTACCACTTATTTTTGATCCTTAGCCGCATGATGGCTCATTCATCCATTCATTTCACTTCCACATCATAAACATCAAGGATTCACGAGTCTTGTTCCTGTAATGCAAGATGAACAATGAATGAACTTGGTTAGCAATTTTCTTCATTAAACATCTCAATGACACAAGCACACAAGATTTGTCATCATTGAAACTTGACTACCAAAATCAACTACGAGATCCAACACCGACAAGATGAACTCTCAAATAGGGATAGTCAAATAAGACTTTGAAAAATGTCAAGTCAATATCAATCAAAGTTAGTATGAAAAAATGTGTGTGAAAAGAATGTAAAAAGAAAAGGAAAAAGGCATAGTAAGAGTGGCAATACAGTTCCCTACGGGACGTCATGAGCCCGATCATATGTATGCCTAAATAAGAAAGGTCCAGTAAGAATGACTAAAAGTCCCAATGCAATAGATCGAATCTCTAGGGATTATGCCATGATAGTAAGTTGAACCCAACACCTCGAAACCTATATCAGGCTTATGCCCAAATTTTCTTCTCTTTCTCCCTTTAAGACCGAGTCACTTCTCAGGTATGGCTTTAGTAAAGGCACTGTTAACCAAGGACAGTCAGTTATAAGGTGCCACTCTTAATACACACCACACTCTAGATAATCTTTATCGAAATGGGAAGGAACAAGGACCCCTAACCATTGGTTTGCACTAGCCTTAATGCTATAGATAGCATAGTCTAGTCACATATTCCAAAATTTTGAAAAAACTAAAATATTTAAATATTTAAATAATTAAAAACCTTCAAAAATTAAATATTTTAAAAAATATAAAAATGCGAGTATTTTCAAAATCTAAAAAAATATATTTTGCATGTTTTACATTCTAAGGTGTATGTTTAGATGGTGTCATACAGGGACATGTACATTTGAGAATATGGAGCTGAGAATCCTCTCTTTTTCATTAAGCTTTCATTGAACATCTTTTATATAATCTCTCTCTGATTCTTCCTACCATTCTCAGCATCTCAAATTCCCTTCTAACTCTACCTAGGTAGCAGGATCATCACTTCTCTCTTCTATTTGTATCTATGTCACTTGCCAAATTCAT
Organism: Amorphophallus konjac; assembly: GCA_022559845.1. NCBI lineage: Eukaryota > Viridiplantae > Streptophyta > Magnoliopsida > Alismatales > Araceae > Amorphophallus > Amorphophallus konjac. The sequence goes on from CM040129.1 coordinate 128,308,331, forward strand.
CATCCTCATAGTTTGAACAATAAACAATGATATTTTGTGTGTTTGAATGTTGAATGCTGAAATATTTTGAATAGTTGGTCAATTCCTACAATATTTCATTGTTTGTTATCTTTCATATTATTTTGACTAATTATTTTTTAGTGTAGATAAAGATATTTGGTCCTACCATCTGGGCATGTACACCGGGGTACATACCTTGGTCCCATAGTGCTTACAACATAATTCATCCTTAGTCACAACACTTTGTCCCACCATACAACCATACACTGATATTTTTATCCCATTATGGCATCATCACATTTATCATTTGCATTTTGTCCCATCGTTCGGACATGGTTTGCAGGATGTATTTCTTTTTCCCATGGTGATTTTGTCCCACTATCATCACTCCATTCCTACTATATGGTATCTACTCTATTAGATCATACCAAGGACGTTGTGATTTTGATGAATATGAAATTTGAGTTCTTTTTCAACAAAAATAATGTGTTGAGTATATCCAAGTGTTTTTGATGATAACAAACCCAAGGTTATATGTTTTATCACGTGCAATGTTTTAACTATCAAGTTTGAATTTAACACACATTCAATCCCACTTCTTCATGCAATAAGCTTAAGTGTTTAAACCTGTTCAAATGCATAAATTAGTGATTTGGGTTCAAAACCACCCAGGCTAAGCTTAAACTCACTCACCTGATTGGAACAAGGTAGCCATAAAATGTTTGTTCATATATTATATTTGATTGGCTAACCTTTTAATTTTTACAGAAAACCCAGCCAGCGGTCGACCGCCAGCTTATAGCGGTCGACCGATTCTCCCAGCAACAAATGGACAATTTCTTATAAAATTCCGGTCGACCGCCCCTATGCACAGGTCGACCGCCAGCCTCGAAAAGCCCCTATTGTTGACCTTTTGTTCTCAACGTGGGAAGTCTCTTTTCAAGGATTTGTTTAATCCCAAAGCCACCAATCTTCCCATGATTTGTGGATTTGGTTCCTGGCTTGTCTCTTGACCATTCAAGAGTTATAAAAACATCTCTTTGAGGCTTGTAACCCTAATTAATCAAGAGAGGCCAAAAGGGAGCTATCAAGGGGGAGATTCAAGAGCTGGTACTGTAGCCGTGAACAGTGCTCCGAGAAGGAAGAGTTTCATCCATCTTCACCAATCTTCATCCATCTTCATCCATCTTCAAGCAACATCTGGAGTAGATCAACCCCGAGCCAAGAGGAGATCAAGCTGCATCCAAAACCGTCTTCATCAACTAAGGGGGAGCTTGAATCTGAATTTTTCTTTGTGTTTTCCATTCCAATCTTGCTGGGCTTTTTTTTTGTGCTCTTGTAATATTCAAACATCTGTGTGTGTGTGGATCTACGAAGATCCGTGTGTGTGTGTGGGTGAGTGATTCCTCTGTTCTTCACCCTTCTTTATGTTTCGGTGCTTGTGCATCTTCGTGGGAGTTCTGAACTCACACGAGTGTGTGTGTGTGCCTTGATCTTGTAACCTTCTACAAGATAGTGTGTGAATCCTCACGGTCGGTGAGGGGTGGACGTAGGTTGTAGTTGTTGCATCCGGACCACCTAAAAATCATGGTGTACTGTGTGGTTTGCTCCTTGTCTCTTATCTCCAGTTCTGATCTAGCTTGTTTATTTGTTGCATCATTATCTAACTTCATTGTTTTGCTCGAGCTATATTAACCCCTTTACGGGAGATCCTTGGTATATCAAAAGGTGGCTTCTGATCGACACGGTCAATCCTGTCGGGAAGAAAATACCTTGTGTGAGAGAATCTTCGGATTCCCGGACTCCGCCTGGTACCAAAGAACTACTATAGGGGTTAATCTAGACAGATTCATTTTATATTTCATCAGATCTATTCTCATTTCTTGTTTGCTCTTTATACATTTCTTAAAATTATTAAAAGACCTTAAAATCTATCATCACCCAATTCACCCCCCTCTTGGGTGTCATTGATCGCGACACTTCAATTGGTATCAGAGCTAAGGCTCTATCTTTCACAGATCTAACGATCTAGAGTAAGATCCGGATCAATGGCAAACAAGGGTATGATGCCCGAGGGTCACTCCGTTAACTGTCCTCCCTTCTTTGACGGTTCAAACTACTCGTACTGGAAAAATAGAATGCATATTTTTCTGAGGGCTCAAGAGTACGAAGTTTGGAGAGTTGTGGACAAGGGTCCTTACAAACTCGAGAATGATGAAGAAAAATGGACACCCGAGGAAATTAAGAAATGCACTGTCAATTTCAATGCTATGAATATTATGCAATGTGCGATACACCCTAACGAATTCTCTCATGTTTCCATGTGCAACTTGGCTAAAGAAATGTGGGACAAACTGCGGCTCATATATGAGGGGACGTCCGAAGTCAAGGAGACCAAGGCCAACCTTCTGGTCCGAGATTATGAGCTCTTCAAGATGAAGTCTGAAGAGATAATTTCAGAGATGTTCGCAAGGCTAACTGAGATCACGAATGGTCTCAAAAGTCTTGGGAAAGATTGCACTAATTTTGAGCTCGTAAGAAAAGTGCTAAGATCCCTCTCTCCTACGTGGCACACCAAGGCCACCGTCATTGAAGACTCCAAAAATCTATCCACACTTACTCTCGATGAACTCATAGGGTCACTCATGATCTATGAGATAAATGTGAAGAGGACAGTCGAGGAAGATATCAAGAAGAAGAAGGTGATTGGATTGAGAGCTCATCAATCCGATGACGACTCCCAAGAAGAAGAATCCAGTGACGGGAGCAACAAAGAAGAAGAACTAGCTATGATCACTCGCCAAGTGAAAAGATTTCTGAGGAAGAAGAGAAACTTCCAAGACAACTTCAGAAAGGGGCAAAGGAAGCCCACTCAAACCAAAGGTGAGTCAAGCAAGCCGAGTAGCATCATATGCTACGAATGTAAGAAGCCCGGGCACATGAGGGGAGAGTGCCCAGATCTGAAGAAGAAATTCAAGAAAGATAACTTCAGAAAGCCCAAAGCCATGGTCGCCACGTGGAGCGATGAAGAGGACGAACCATCCGATGAGGAGATACAAGAGCTCGTGGAGAGCTTGTGCCTCATGGCACATGAGGATGACTCAACTGAGGTAAACTCAGATCCTGATTTATTTCTAATGAACAATGGGAGTCTGAATATGAAAAACTGTATACTAAATATAAGAAAATCAGATCTGAAAATAAAACTCTCAAAAAGAAAATTGATGATTTGTCACATGAAGATATCTTTGTCAAGTTTGAAAAATTGGAACAGGAATGGTTTGAGGTAACAGAAGAAAATGAAAGTCTGCTACAAACGATTTCAGATTTTGAAAAAGCCAAAGAAGAGCTATCTTGCAAAATGTCTGAAATGGAGAAAGTGTGTGAAAAAATGAAAACTGAAGAAAAAATTCTGAAATCCACAAATTTAGAACTTGAAAAGAAAAATGTGAGTTTGGGTAAAAAAGTGGCTGAACTTCAGTCCACCTTGTCAAGATTTGTGAAGGGCAAACAAAATCTAGATAATTTTTTGGGAGTTAAAGTCAATTTTCAAAAGGAAGGACTGGGATATACTCCTCAAAATAAAAAATATTTTGAGCATAAGATCACCACATCCTTTGTTCATGAAAACGATAACAACCATACTTCATGCTCCAATTCTAAATCAAAACATGTCCAACCCAAACCACGACAATTCCAAAGAAAGTTTGCACCTGTTAACTGTTATCATTGTGGTAGATTTGATCATGTTATAGCTAATTACTGGTTCAAACAAGGTCCACCAAGAAATCATGTTTTCTGGACTAAGAAAAGACATGCACAGAAGTGGACTAACTCCTACGGACCCAAACTAGCTTGGGTATCAAAATCATTTGCATGAGAATGTTGTTTCTTGCAGATATGTCTTGAAGCTAGGGGGAGCAAGTGGTACTTGGACAGCGGTTGCTCAAGGTATATGACAGGGGACAGGAAAGCGTTGTCTATGCTGCAAGATAAGGATGGAGGCTCAGTTGCTTTTGGTGGAAAAGACAAAGGTAAAATAAATGGAATCGGCAACATAGGTAAGAATTCTGAAACCTTGATTGAAAATGTTCTTTTGGTGAAAGGTCTGAATCATAACTTGCTGAGCATACGTCAACTATGTGACAAAGGATTTAAGATTGTTTTTGATGGAACACATGGCCTTGTCTTAAATAAAACCTCCAATGAAATCAGATTCATCGGCAAGAGGAGCAACAATGTTTATACTATTGATTTTGATGATGTTTCTTGTGATGATATGTGTTTGGTAGCTAACAATCATGACAATGTATGGCTATGGCACCGAAGACTGGGTCATGCTAGTTTTGGAGTTATTTCCAAGTTGTCTAAACATGGCTTGGTGAATGGTTTGCCAAAACTAAAGTTTAAAAGTGATAAAATTTCTGAGGCTTGCACAAAAGGCAAGCAAACACGCACATCCTTCAAAAATAAGAACATTGTTTCTACCTCTCGGCCTTTGGAATTGCTGCATCTCGATTTGTTTGGCCCAACTAGGACATCCAGCCTAGGAGGGAAATCCTATGGTTTCGTGATTGTTGATGATTATTCCAGATTCACTTGGGTGTTATTTCTATCCAATAAAAATGATGCATTGATGGAATTTCAAGTATTTTACAGGAAAATCCAAAGTGATACAGGCTACCTTATCACCACTATCCAAAGTGATCATGGTGGCGAATTTGAAAATCATGAGTTCAGTAATTTCTGTGAAGAGCACGGATATACACACAACTTCTCATCACCAAGGACGCCCCAACAAAATGGAGTGGTGAAAACAGAACATTGATAGACATGGTACGGACCATGTTAAGTGAAAACTCTCTACCAAAATATTTTTTGGCTGAGACGGTAAGTACAGCATGTTACATCATCAACAGGGCAATGGTAAGACACATTTTGAAGAAAACTCCATATGAGCTCTACAAGGTTAAGAAATAGAATATCTCCCATCTTAAACCCTTTGGTTGCTCATGTTTCATCCTGAACAATGGTAAGTCCAATCTAGGTAAGTTTGATGAGAAAAGTGACAAGGGAACCTTTCTAGGTTATGTACTTAATTCTAGAGCTTATCGAGTGTTCAATAAACAGACTTTAGTTGTTGAAGAAAGTCCTTATGTAATTTTTGATGAATCTGAACTAAAACTAACTACTCATATTGTGGATGCAGGAGAAGCCCCCAAAGATTCAACCAATGTTGGAACATCTAAAGTCAAGGATGAACCAAAGGAAGAAATACCCAGCAAGAGTGAAGAAGATGAAGATCCTTCAATTGAGACACTGCAAGAGCAGCAAGTGTAGCACCCTGATTTGCCAAGCACCTCCACACTCTTAAAGGATCATCCAGCTGAAAACATAATCGGTAATCCTCTAGATGGGGTAAGAACTAGAGCTTCTCTAAGGCTAGTAGTAGAAGAAGATTTGATAGCCTTAACTTCATAGGAAGAGCCTAAGGATATCCATGAAGCTCTTCAAAATGAATCTTGGATCCAAGCTATGCATGAAGAGTTGCACCAGTTCGATAGAAATTAGGTGTGGACTCTAGTGTCATGACCTAAGAATCAATCTATTATCGGAACTCGATGGGTTTTCAGAAATAAGCTAAATGATACGGGATTGGTTGTTAGGAACAAGGCCCGACTTGTGGCCAAGGGATATAGCCAGGAGATGGGTATTGATTTTGATGAGTCTTTTGCACCGGTTGCTCGTCTAGAAGTAGTTCGGATTCTATTGTCTTATGCTTGCTCATCTAACTTTAAATTGTTTCAAATGGATGTTAAATCTGCGTTTCTAAATGGGTATATCAAAGAGGACGTTTTTGTAGAACAACCTCTAGGTTTTGAAGACCACAAATATCCACAACATGTGTACAAGCTCCAGAAGGCCTTGTACGGACTGAAGCAAGCACCAAGGGCATGGTATGAATGGTTCACGTCATTTCTGGTTGAAAATGATTTCAAGAGAGGTAAGGTTGATCAAACACTCTTCACAAAGAAATCAGGTAAAGATATATTGGTAGTTCAAGTGTATGTGGATGATATAAATTTTGGAGCTACTAATAATGTGCTATGTGATGAATTTGCAGAAATCATGCAAGATGAATTTGAGATGAGCCTAATGGGTGAACTAACATTCTTTCTTGGACTGCAAGTGAAGCAAACACCTGAGGACATTTTCATAAGCCAAGCCAAGTACACAATGGAGCTTTTGAAGAAATATGGGATGGCTAAAGCAAAACCTTTGTCAACTCCAATGGCCACAACCTCGAAGTTAGACAAAGATGAAAATGGTAAAATAGTAGATCCTACACTGTTTCGAGGTATGATCGGATCACTACTGTATCTTACAGCATGCCGCCCTGACATTCAATTCAGTGTATGTCTTTGTGCCCGTTTTCAGTCATGCCCTAAAGAATCTCACTTATCGGATGTTAAACGTATTTTTAGATATTTACTTGGCACAATAGACTTTGGCTTGTGGTTCCCCATCGATAGTTCTTTTGATTTGATTGCATACACCGATGCGGATTATGCTGGATGCATTGTAGATCGTAAAAGTACTAGTGGGTACTGTCAGTTCCTTGGTGGGTGCTTAGTCTCATGGGCCTCCAAAAAATAACATGCAGTAGTTCTCTCAATGGCCGAGGCTGAATATGTAGCCGCAGGAAGTTGTGGAGCCCAAGTACTTTGGATCAAAAATCAATTGCTTGATTTAGATATTGAGATGAAATGTGTGCCAATTTTGTGTGATAATACCCGTGCAATCAGTTTGTCGAAAAACCCTGTTCAACATTCTAGAACCAAGCATATTGATATTCGTCATCACTTCCTAAGAGATCATGTAGGGAAAGGGGTCTTTGAATTGAACTTCATTGACACACACAATTAGCTAGCTGACATATTCACCAAACCCCTCAACCAGGATCAATTTAACAAGATAAGAAGAGAACTTGGGATGTGCAAGGGTGAGAGCATTCATGCATAGGTTTGCATTTAGGTTAAGTTCTGCATTTGTAGAAACTCATATGCATCAAGGGTAGAAAAATATGCATTTTATCTTTACTTATTATACCTTGTGTGTTTCACATACATTCCTTTTAAGGTGCTAGGCACGGATTCAGAGATGGGGGTGAATGAATCTCCATTCAAAAATTATAGCGGAATAAAAACTTTTGCCTACACTCAATGAGGACTAATGAGATCACTGAGCTCTCTTACTTAGGAAACTGAAAATGATGAAGATATATAACCCGAGGAGTCACGCAGACTCAAGTCACAAGTTCGCTCAAGGAACTAGAAGCACTAAACACATATAATTCTATTAAGCACTCAATCAAACACTTAACAACACTTCCAAATTCAAACTGAAATCACACAGGGAAGCTTCTGAAAAAGAACGCTCAAACAACCTGGGAAGAGAGGTAGAAGATATGGAAATGCACGCCACAGACAAACCACTGCACGATAGATTTTTTAGGTGGTTCGGTCCTCCAGACCTACGTCCACCCCACACTCAAACCTGAGTGTGGATTCCCGCTGATACACAGCTTAAACCGCTGGGCATTACAGCTTGCCTACAACAGCTGAGCAACATAGCTTGCTGTCCGAGGTATCCACCTCGCCCGCTGAGCCTCTCAGCTTGCTATCTCGAGGAATCCTCCTCTGCAACCGCTGAGGATTACAGCTTACCCTATCCAGAGGAATCCACCTCTGCCTGCTGAGGATTATAGCTTAACCTCCGCTGACAAACAGCTTGAACAAAGATGAAAAAAGAAAACAAAAATGATGGAAATCGGCAACTGAAAGCTAGATATGAAACCCGATGGTATATAGCTCACGCAGGAGCAAACTGGCATGGATCTGATCCAAGTGCCAGTGAACGAGACTTCAGAGACTGTATAATCTCCTCGAGCTCTCTATCTCTCTCTCTCTCTTTCTTCCTCTTCTTCTGCTTCATTTTCTTTCTCTGCTGCTCTCTCTTTTCTTCCCTCGTTCTCATGACCTCTCTTTTTCTTCTGCTCTGCTCTTCTCTAACTCAGATGGATCGCACTTGCACTTTCTAGCTGGAGCTTCCTCCTATTCTTTGTTACGATATCTCTTTCTTCGTTGTTTCCTCTCTCTTATTATCTGATCGCAGAAGAAGGCTTTTTATATAAAGCTTCAGTCTGGGACCAGGAGCTCAAGCCCTAGGCATGTGGAGGGAACACTCCCTCCAAGAAGCTTCAGGAATGTATTGTCCACATGTCAGGATCTGAAAAAGTAGGAATCCATGTGGCAGTTCCTTTCAGGGGACGGTCCGCCTTGGATCATGTGCCCTCCTTAAAGATACATGAGCTGTTGACCTGTTAATATATCAAAACATACGATAGTCAGACAGGTCTGAAAATTGCACAGACTTGATAAGGTGTTAAAGCAGGCATGCATAGACTCAATATAGCATAAGATCACATATGCACGGACTCAACGTTCACACACTAAATATGTGCTCAGAGTTGATTCAAGTGCAGAGCTAAAAGAAGCACAAACTACGCGTGAGTGTAATTAAGAAGTGCACCGAGTTCGTACATACTCTGCACTGACTCAATGTGCCAAGAGCTATCTTGCACAGACTCTGCGCGTGCAAGAATCAAGAGTTGCACAAACTCTGTTATGCATTATGCGAGATAAGCACAGACATGCCAAAGTAATGTGCATTGACTTTATGTGCACGATGCAAGAGTTGCACCGACTTGATGGAGTGCAATAATGATTACTGCACTGACTTGCTAAGCCTAGAGCTCACTATGCACGAACTTAGTCGCGTGCAACAACGAAGGTTGCACCGACTTAACTAGTGCATAGGGAAGATGTGCACCGATCGTGTGGTGACGTATGACAATGATGCACTGACTTAAATGCTCGCAGCACCTAAAGTTACACAGACCTGTGTGCTTACAGCAACGAAAGTTGCACGGACTTGGTTAGCACACGGTAGACTTGCACTGACTGTGAGAATGCATGAAATGCAAGTTGCACCGAGTTCAGTCTCGCACAAGCCAAATGTGCACCGACTCTTTTCTACGCAAAATGGAATTCTGCACCGACCTTGTGTATGAGCGGCCAAGAGAATGCACCGACTTGGTGCGTGCAAAGCATGCCTTGCACCGACCTTATGCTCGGTCACTTATGATGTTCACCGACTTGCATCTGCCAAGGTAGTGTGCACGGATTGAATGCACAGACTTAGATGCACATGAACAGTGACATGCACTGACCTTGAAATGCACACAACTGTCTACATGAAGAAATGAAATGTGCATGGACTTTTCTAACACAAATGAAGACTAGCATTAACCTTAACACATTCACCAACATTTTTGTACGAGCATTAACATATGCACAAATATGAGATTTGGCAGAACATTACCTGATCTGACTGTGCATTCACCTTACCTGTCAGAGGTTGACTCACATTTGACTAGTTATGTTTACTTGCTGTCTATTGGCGTTGACAGTTGACTTTCTTTTCATGACTTTTTGAATCATCTTTAGAACCTATTCTGACATATCTCATACTCTTATAAATGATCAGATCACCAATGAATGCATCAATTTGTATGATCAAGAATATATATAGTAAGACATAATATTGACATCATCAAAATCACAGAGACACAACAATTTTCCTCTTTTTGATGATGGCAATATTATGAGTCATTGCAACAAGTTCATGATGATCAACAATGAGCTAGCTAGCATCTGACATATCAGAAAATGACTCAGACTATGATAGTCTACATAGTCACATAAATTCTTCCCCTTTGACAACATCAAAAAGGAAGGAATAGAAAGTAATGTGCAGACCAGTATGAACAATGCGAGAGCATGCATCAATTGACTGAAGGAATAACTCATACTCCCCCTTAAACAGAGACTATCTCTCTTTGGACAGATTTGTAGGCTTGGAGGAGATTCAAATCACTAGTCAAGATTAAGCAGATCAAAGCAGATCAAGTGGACAAGTCATCAGGTCAAAGAGAGCACTAACAAAGACACATGAGCAGATAAATAAGAGTTCAGGTCATGACAGATTGAAGAATACTCAGTGTGTAATAGAGTTTCAAACACATTAGGGTATGAGTTTAATTGATTTCAAAATAGATGGGGCCAAGTGTGAAACACAATCATCATGCAATGCAACCGATAATCTCTCCCCCTTGAAGCAAATGGCACATTAAGATGTTTTCTCAAGGACGCTCAGCAAAAGCACAAAGGCAATCAAGGATGAAATCAGCCCATGACAGATTTTATGAGACTAGTTGATACCAATGGAGACAAATTTATGGAAGAACAAGGATAATCAGAATGAGCAAAGTTAGTCATGCAGTTCAAGAAATACTTACGCTCCCCCTGAATTCAAGGCGGATTGAAGATTAGTTAGTGAGCAATGATAAATACTAAGCACAAGGTTTTCAATGAACTTCAATCAAGATTTTCAATGAGATACAAATAGAATAAATCCAAGAGTATGAATATTTCAGAGTCTTAAATTATAAGGGCTTATGAGTGAAACTTTATTGAATAGCATGGTTTAAATATGATGCATATATAGTTTGTCAATAAGGTCTTTACTCATATCTAAATTCATATTTAATAAAAGTGAACCAAGCCCTCATGTTAACATGTTGATTAACCTCCCTACATCTTACTCAATATATTTCAATGATTTCTTTAGGAAAAATAATCATGAGTATTGAGGTTAAACAATTTGACATAACTGAATTTTCACCTTTTGGGTTCACCAGAGATTTTAATTTCTTTTTATTTTTAGAGCAGTCAGGAATAATTCATGTCTTTCATCGTAAAGGTAGACGCTGATTAGACTCCAGTACCCCTAGCTTACTCAGTAGAATGTACCATTCTGTTTCAGGTATAGATATCACCTTTTTGCGTAAGGGTACACGTTTACCAGACGCAGGTACCCCTAGATACTGAGTGAAACTAACCTTTGTTAATTTTTCTGAACAGAGTTAGCCAAGAAACATCATGACTTTGGGTCCATTGTCTTTGACAAGGATCCTAGTTTCTCAGTGCATTTAGCCATTGCTCTGCCATTTACATAGCTGAATTAGCATTTAGATATAGCTACCCATAAGGTTTTGAAGAGAGACTTGTTTAAAAATAATACATATTTCATGCATTTCAACCAAATAGGTCATGATTTCAAAATTTCAAATTACAGAAGGTTTTTCAAAAAATAACATGAAACAGTTGGTTAAAGTTTATTAAAAAACTAATTCAGATATTTTCATGGCATTTAGGAAACAAGCTGAAAATACATTAAACTTAAATCAATTTGATCTTTTCAGAACATTCATAGTTCCATATGATGAAAGATTCATAGTACAGATGTTTTTCAGATTTATGATCAAGGTGCACAAATTGAAATCTTCTCAAGTTTTAGAATTTTCAATAAGATTCAGAAGAAGTCAAGTTGTGAATAGAGACACAAGCATCAAGGAGTATGCATGTATGTGAAGGCACACGAATTTCAAGCATGTAGCAAAGATGACCTGGTTAATTGTAATAAGGCTGCAGATTTCAAGGAAATGACCATGAGATTTCAACAGGATTTTTGTAGACAACAACAGGATATCAAGTTTGACAGAGAATTTCAAAGATATGTGCAACCATGGATATTCAGAGAGTTTGAGAATCATTTAAGATCAGTGAGCTGAGAACATGGCAGATGTTTAATGTTCATGTGAGTTCAAATGATAGGTGAAGGCAAATGAAACCAACTGAAATCAATTATTGATGTGAGTTGTTGGAGGAACAAAGATTAGACAGTAAAGGTTTCAGACAGAGATAGAATAACAGACTCACCATGCATCTCAAACGCTTTTGTATCCTCCCCCTGTCTATATGCAGTGAACCAATCTTTTGAAATTTTCTTTAGAAATGATATGCAATTAACTAATGTATGCAAATGCACTAACCAATGGAGTGCAAAGTGCAGTCTTATGCGCATCTTCAAATTTTTCTTATGACAGTTCTCTAAGGTAATATGTATGTGAATGAGCATGTGTGGAATTGAGCATTTTATACATGTGACAGCATGCAGAGATCAAATTCCAGCTTTTCAGATTTTTCAGAAATGCACATTGTTTTAAGTGATTATGCATTTTAACAAATATCAAACAACTGTAATTGGCATATGTATGCATCAAATGCAGACAACCCTTTAGCCTCATATATGCACAGATCACCCAGCAAGTGCATAAACAGAAAAGAATGCAAATGGCAGATGCAGTTGTGGACATGTATGCGTGAGATCTTAATTGACATATTAAGCACGATGTTCAGCTAAAAGAAAATTCAGGTGAACAAGCCTGTAAACAGCAGAGTTGGGGTTTTACCTTACTTGAGCGCCTTGATTTATTAAACCCCCTTTTTATTCTCCATCCCAAGGCACTCCTGCAAAATAGATTCTTATTTTGTGGATTTAGGTACCCAAGAGTTCTTGGGTCCTTCATGGTTAGTAGCACCTCTGATGGATGTTTTTCACAACCTTTGGGCTTTTGAATCGTCAAATATCATCAGGGAGCAATTATTCATAGAATGCCCAACTATACCACATTAGTGACATGATAAACCAGATTTTGAACTCTTTTTGTGCACATTAACATTAACATGGGATCTATGTGCATTTTCATGGAAGTATCTGTTGTTATCATGGAAACTTTGTCTTTTATTTCTTGCCACCCAGCAATCAGCAATTTTGTGGCCTGGCTTTCCACACTCAAAACATGAAATAAATTTTTCTTTGAAAACAGATTTATTTCTGCTGAAAGCATCTTGATTCATAGGGAATTTAACAACTTCAGAGTTAAATCTCCTTACTTAAGCATGCCAACAGTAGGCTACAATGAGGCCTAATTTGCCACAGCAATAACATTGAATCCCCGTTTTCTGAATAGCATGATTTATAAGATAAGTTTTCCTAGCATGCCTTTTACTAGCATTTAGATCATCTTTTTCCATCACTTTACACTCATGCATCACATGGCCAATTTTATGACAATAATGACAAATCACTTTCCTTTTGTATGCATGTGTGTGTGAGGGTGTCTTATGGGGAACATGCAAAGAGGTGGTAGAAACAATTTTGTTCTTTTGTTTTCCAGTTATTTTTAAAATTTTCTGAGCAGTAAACTGAAGGATAGGTTGGTCCGGAGAATTGTGAGTATTAGAACTGGAAACAAAAGATGTTTGAGTTTTGTTTCCAAAACTCTTTTTATTTGCAGCATTATAGCCTAACCCTTCCTTCTGAAAATGAACCTTGCTTCCAAGTAGCTTATCTAAATTGTTCCTTCCTTCAACAAATCTAGACAAGGATTCATTAAGATCATTATTTTCTTGTTGGAGAGCTAGAATACTAAACTCATAATTGGCCAGTTCTTCTTCACAAGACTTAATTTGTTGACACATTGCATCATTCAGATTTTTGAGGGTTTCGACTTCTTGTTTCAGTTCAAGCTCATTTTGATTTTCATCAAGAACACATTTTCCTTTTTCTAAGACAAGAAGTCTTTCCGACATAGCAGTATTCAATTGTTTCAATTCCTCATTTTCTTTTCTCCATTTCTCAGTTTCATCTTTCAATTTAGTGTTCTCCTCCTCAAGCTTATCATCATCAAACAAAACATCAGTTAGGAAACTCTGGTTTTCCTTAAAATTTTCTTGCTAGTTTTCTGGTTCATATTTTTCAAAGTTTTCCTGAAACTTTAAATTGACAGCTCTAACAGCCTCGAATTTTTTAGTGATCAATATGTTTTCACTTTCAAGATTGATTAATCTTTGTTCAGATTCCTGACATTGTTTTTTGAGTTTTCCGTTTTCAGATTTGACTTGATCGAGTTCTGAGTTGATTGCATCTAGATTCGACAATTGTTTTCTGAATATTTCATTTTCAGTTTTCAGAATTTCAATGTTTTCACCTCCAGAGTTAGGATTCTCTAGATTATTTAACTTCTTTTTCAGACTTTTATTCTTCTTCCCTAGTTTTTCATAAGATTCTAACATGTTGGCATAGGCATCTTCCCAATCATTTAAAGTGTAACTAGAGAATGGATTGTTTACCTCTTCAGCATCTTCGAACTCATCTTGATCACTGCTATGGTTGCTCTCATTAACCATCAAGCAAATGTCATCACTTCTCTTATAGGCTGCCATCAATTTGTCCATGGTATCATTAGCAGACCTGTAATTTGTAACAAATGGAAAGATGTCATAATCAATAGTCTTTCTTAAAATGCTGAGACCTCTCATATTTTCATTATTTTTCATTCTATGTTTGTCCGTCCATTTGGACACATCTTTAGGCATTCTGTGTGGACCTTTGGAAACAAGATTCCAGAGGTTAGGATTCACTGAACTTATGAACATGCACAGACTGCCAAGCCAGTTAGGGAAATCAGTCCCATTAAAAATCGGAGGATGAGCCATTGGCAAATCGGAAGCAGACGACCAATATTAGTAAATGGCAAATAGAGAAAGAAACCACCGAGAAACACCGGGAATTACTGTAGATCGTTGGATCTGAAAAGCCAGTAACCTACTCTGATACCAATTGTTAAGGTGCTAGGCACGGATTCAGAGGGGGGGGGGTGAATGAATCCCCATTTAAAAATTATAGCGGAATAAAAACTTTTGCCTACACTCAATGGGGACTAATGAGATCACTGAGCTCTCTTACTTAGGAAACTGAAAATGATGAAGATATATAACCCGAGGAGTCACACAGACTCAAATCACAAGTTCGCTCAAGGAACTAGAAGCACTAAACACATATAATTCTATAAAGCACTCAGTCAAACACTTAATAACACTTCCAAATTCAAACTAAAATCACACAGGGAAGCTTCTGAAAAAGAACGCTCAAACAACCTGGGATAAGAGGTAGAAGATATGGAAATGCACGCCACAGACAAACCACTGCACAATAGATTTTTTAGGTGGTTCGGTCCTCCAGACCTACGTCCACCCCACACTCAAACCTGAGTGTGGATTCCCGCTGATACACAGCTTAAACCGCTGGGCATTACAGCTTGCCTACAACCGCTGAGCAACACAGCTTGCTGTCCAAGGTATCCACCTCGCCCGCTGAGCCTCTCAACTTACTGTCCAGAGGAATCCTCCTTTGCAACCGCTGAGGATTACAGCTTACCCTATCCAGAGGAATCCACCTCTGCCCGCTGAGGATTACAGCTTAACCTCCGCTGGCAAACAGCTTGAACAAAGATGAAAATAGAAAACAAAAATGATGGAAATCAGCAACTAAAAGCTGGATATGAAACCCAATGGTATATAGCTCATGTAGGAGCAAATTGGCCTTGATCTGATCCAAGTGCCAGTGAACAAGACTTCAGAGACTGTATACTCTCCTCGAGCTCTCTATCTCTCTCTTTCTTTCTTCCTCTTCTTCTGCTTCTTTTTCTTTCTCTGCTGCTCTCTCTTTTCTTCCCTCGTTCTCACGAACTCTCTTTTTCTTCTACTCTGCTCTTCTCTAACTCAGATGGATCGCACTTGCACTTTCTAGCTGGAGCTTCCTCCTATTCTCTATTACGATATCTCTTTCTTCATTGTTTCCTCTCTCTTATTATCTGATCGCAGAAGACGGCTTTTTATATAAAGCTTCAGTCTGGGACCCAGGAGCTCAAGCCCTAGGCGCGTGGAGGGAACACTCCTGCCAAGAAGCTTCAGGAATGTATTGTCCACGTGTCAGGATCTGAAAAAGTAGGAATCCACGTGGCAGTTCCTTTCAGGGACGGTCCACCTTGGATCACGTGCCCTCCTTAAAGATACAGGAGCTGTTGACCTGTTAATATATCAAAACATACGATAGTCAGACAGGTATGAAAATTGCACAGACTTGATAAGGTGTTAAAGCAGGCATGCATAGACTCAATATAGCATAAGATCACATATGCACGGACTCAACGTTCACACACTAAATATGTGCTCAGAGTTGATTCAAGTGCAGAGCTAAAAGATGCACAAACTACGTGTGAGTGTAATTAAGAAGTGCACCGAGTTGGTATATACTCTGCACTGACTCAATGTGCCAAGAGCTATCTTGCACAGACTCTGCGCATGCAAGAATCAAGAGTTGCACAAACTCTGTTATGCATTATGCAAGATAAGCACAGACATGCCAAAGTAATGTGCACTGACTTTATGTGCACGGTGCAAGAGTTGCACCGACATGATGGCGTGCAACAATGATTACTGCACCGACTTGCTGAGCCTAGAGCTCAACATGCACGGACTTAGTCGCGTGCAACAACGAAGGTTGCACCGACTTAACTAGTGCATAGGGAAGATGTGGACCGATCGTGTGGTGACGTATGACAATGATGCACTGACTTAAATGCTCGCAGCACCTAAAGTTGCACAGACCTGTGTGCTTGCAGCAACGAAAGTTGCACGGACTTGGTTAGCACACGGTAGACTTGCACCGACTGTGAGAATGCATGAAATGCAACTTGCACCGAGGTCGGTCTCGCACAAGCCAAATGTGCACCGACTCTTTTCTACGCAAAATGGAATTCTGCACCGACCTTATGTATGAACGGCCAAGAGAATGCACCGACTTGGTGCGTGCAAAGCATGCCTTGCACCGACCTTATGCTCAGTCACTTATGATGTGCACCGACTTGCATCTGCCAAGGTAGTGTGCACATAATTGAATGCACAGACTTAGATGCACATGAACAGTGACATGCACTGACCTTGAAATGCACACAACTGTCTACATGAAGAAATGAAATGTGCATGGACTTTTCTAACACAAATGAAGACTAGCATTAACCTTAACACATTCCCCAACATTTCTGTACGAGCATTAACATATGCACAGATCTGAGATTGGGCAGAACATTACCTGATCTGACTGTGCATTGACCTTACCTATCAGAGGTTGACTCACATTTGACCAGTGACGTTTACTTGCTGTCTGTTGGCGTTGACCGTTGACTTTCTTTTCATGACTTTTTGAATCATCTTTAGAACCTATTCTGACATATCTCATACTCTTATAAATGATCAGATCACCAATGAATGCATCAATTTGTATGATTAAGAATATATATAGTAAGACATAATATTGACATCATCAAAATCACAGAGACACAATAGGATCAAGCCCCAACCGTTGCGCTAAAAGCTCAAGCTGGTAGCGAAGGTTAGACCGTATTTTCTTATGGCAGCGTAGAACCCCACACTATCATGCTGTGGGCGGACATGAGGGGCTTCGCACATGGACCCTATAATCCATGCAGCGGGTTGGGCTGCCAAGCACCGATGGTCCACGTGGGTCCCATACCCCACGTGTACACACAAAATCCTAAAGGAGACGCTGGCATAAACCAACAATCTCCCCCCCAGCGACACTTGGGGCATTTGAACCCGCGACCTCACTCTGATACCAGTTTACAAGATCAAGCCCCTATCGTTGCGCTAAAAGCTCGAGCTGGTAGCGATTAGACCGTATTTTCTTATGGCAGTGCAGAACCCCACACTATCGTGCTGTGGGCGGACATGAGGGGCTTCGCACATGGACCCCATAATCCATGCGGTGGGTTGGGCTGCCAAGCACCGATGGTCCACGTGGGTCCCATACCCCACGTGTACACACCAAATCCTAAAGGAGACGCTGGCATAAACCAACAATTCCTGCATGCTTGAATGTAATTATATGTATAGCCCTCCTTGAAATTTTTTCTAAGGCCAGATATTTCTTGAACAAATAATTGTGGACTCAGTGATTTCGGACTTTAGGTAGCTTCTGGGGGGAGTTAGAAACTCCCCTCACACTTGCATCTATTTCCTTCCCTACGCTTCATGACGTTGGCTCCAGATATGATGGTCGGTTGATGGTCCCCCCATATATAAAAAACAAAAGAAAAAGAAAGAAAATAAAAAGAAACACAAAAAAATAATTTTTCAAAATGGGGTTTTTGGGCTAGCGGTCGACCTCCAGCCCCGCACCGGTCGACCGGTGGCGGTGAACCGGCCTGACCGGGTCCCAACCGGACCAACTTATAAAGGGGTCTAATACCCTATTCACTCATTCTATAACCCCCACTCACTCTCATACCTCATTCCCCAACCCTAGAACCTCCAAACTCCTGTTCGTCACATTTTTGGGACGAACTCCATTCGACCGTTCGTGCGTTCGTGGGGTTTCCACCTTGGTTCCGGTCAGTGGAGAAGGCTTTTGCAAGCCCCTGGAGTGTCCGTAGATCTTTCTTCATCCCCAGGGATGAGGGTCTTTCCTTCAAGGGTTTTCTATTGGGTTCTAGTTCGGGATGCCGTCTAGACGAAGCTCTCGGCGTTCTGTCCAAGGGGAAGGAAGTGGACAGAGACGCGAGGCACCCGCTCCTCCACCACAGCAAGCACCTGCACCGCGTCGAGCTCCTAGGTTGCTTTTTCGTCCCATCATCGACCCCCGATTGGTCGATTTCAATGAGGTGAATGAGCTCCTGCCCGATATATATACAGTCTTTGCAATGCAGCCGAGTTGGACTAATTTCATCACTCGGTATAACCGTCACTACCCTAACGTAGTACAATAGTTCTATGGGAACCTGGTTTCAAGGAATGATGAGCTTTATACTGTTGTTCAAGGGGTTGAGATTCATATTAACCCCGATCTGTTTGAGAGAAGCTTAGGGGTTGCGGCTAGAGGAGCCGACATGGCTTATGGTCATGGGGCTGTTGAAGATACTTTTATTGCTATGACCAACTGTGAGTACGTACGTGGTGTCAACGATTTGATTGAGTTAAATGCGAATTACTTCCCACCACTGCAGCGTGTCTTACACCACATGTTCACCTTTCTTATTTATCCCAAGGTGGGCAGCAGAAATGAAGTCGCAGAAGTTCATAGATTCCTATTCTACAATGTCATGAATGGTATACAACTCAACATGGGTCGCCTCATGACGACCCTCATTGGAGCTTGCCGAACAAATTGGCAGCGATCTTTTCCATATGCCTCACAGTTGACCGGGGTGTTCATTCATGTTGGGATTAATTTGGCAGAAGAATAGTTTATCTATGTTCGTGAGAATGATATCTACAATAAGCATAAGATCTACATAGACATGGGCTATTACTATGGTCCCGATGGTGAGCTGTGTCGGGATGTGCCTACATATGAAGACTGTGGAGTAGTGGATAGCGGATCTAGAGGGGAGAGGTGAATAGATATGTCCCTCTTTTCGCAGAACACCCCTCTTTAAAGCTAGATAAAGATAATAGCAGCAAAATATAACTAGCTTAACGAAAGATGAAATGATTTGCTTAGCAAGATGAACAAGTAATATAGAGATTGAACCTAAGCATGCATCTAGCACAAAGCAATCGCACAATCAAACCACAACACATGAGATTTTAAGGTGGTTCGGACTGAATCCCCAGTCCTACGTCCACCCCTCACCAAACCCGGTGAGGCTCCACTAGTGCAGCGCACCAAACCGCAAATCGGAAAGACCTCCGATTGCCTTCCTACTAACCACAGGTAGGGACATCAACACCGTAGATCGGACAACTTCTGATTGCCTTCCTACTAACCACCGGTACGGACGATCTTCAGTTTCAATGGTTTGAACAAAATGGAAATAGAACAAGATGAAAATGCTCAAACAAGATATAGAGATATGCTAGAATGAAATAGATCTTGTCTGAAATTACTGGAGCTTGAATCTGATGCTTCAATTGTATCTTCTTCCTTGTGAGATAATCTTCCCTGAACCCCTTTGAGTTGATGGAGAGAGTTATGGATGCAGCTTTGATCTTCCTTTTGATCCCCTTGAGTTGATGAAGAGGTTTAAGGATGCATATTTAATCTCCCTTGAGAGCTTGCTTGCTTATACACTTGCTTGGAGATTAATGGCTTCAGATCTTGGCTTGAATCACCTTGGAATGGATGAAGAACTCTAGCCCGAAGCACTATTCACGGAGGTGCTACAGTACCTGTGGATCTCCTCCTCTAGCCTCCCTTGGTATCCCCTTGTTCCCCTTGAAGCATTAGGGTTTCAAACTCTTCATGTGTTTGTTTTATACCATTTGAATGGTCCTTGGACATCCTCTAGACCAGATCCACGTTTTGTGGGTGATTGGGTGACTTTAGGATTAAAGAAATCCATGGAGAATGGCTTCACTCGGAGAGAAAATCAAAGTCAACATTTGTTGGCTCGGGGCTGGCGGTCGACCGGAGTCTTCTAGCGGTCGACCGGACTGAGAAAACCCTGTAGAAATTTCAGTTCTATTTTTTTCCGATCGACCGCCCTTGGGCTAGCGATCGACCGCCACTGAGAAACTGGCTAAGAGTTGGTCCCTGGAATTTCCGGTTGATTGCCCCTGGGCCAGCAGTCGACCGAAATCTGGGCAGTTTCCATATTTTGTCCGTTTGGTTCCTTAACCCCTTTAGCTCAGTCCTTTAACTCCTTTAACAGCCTGATCATGTCTGTGGCATCATCCTTGGCAGAATCTTCAGTCTGTGACCTTGTGTTCTCTTTGCTATGCTTCATTGTGTACTTCTTTGAAACCAACTTGATCTTCTGATAGCAGTCCAGCCTTTCTTCTTGAATAGATTTCCATTCTTGCTTGGGCACGATCATTGGGATTCACTCCATTCCTTGTCCATTCATTGGCTTACCTATCATGAACAAAGCATCACGTATGTCAGTCATATGAGAGTGGAAAACAACAATGACTTATAGTGTTTAGCCATTATCAAAACCATGAGATTCAAATGACCATAGGGGCACAACATTCTCCCCCTTTTGGTGATGGCAACACTGTGAGTCATTATATGGCAGTAATATTTAAGAAGGCAAATAGAGTGATGATTTGACAACATATGCAGCTCAAGATACAAAGTGATGATCAGAATGTGAATATGTATGCATGGATGAAAACAGATATGCATGGATGAATCAGTTTCATGTGAATGCTGAACAAGTGATGAATGTTGAGCAAGTTATGAATGCTGAGCAAGAATGCTGAACAAGTTATGAATGGGCATGTGAGTGAATGTTGCTCTTACCCTATGTATATGCATGATCTCTCATTTCCCTGTCTCACAAATCTCACAATGTATGTTATGTTATGCACCCCCGTTGACAATGCTCTCCTTTGACAACAAATCTCACAAGCACAAATGGTATGTCTCAATGGCTCACAACACAAAGTTTTCAAAGATGGCTTGGCTCATTAAGGTTCTCCCTCATTCATAAATGGCTCACAAAATGGCTCACAAATCCTTCCGTGCATAAATGACTCACCCAAGGTTTGTTCTCCCCCTTTGACAATAGCAAAAAGAAGGGATAAGGCAAGCAGAGTGGAATTAGAATAAAGAGCAAACCATTATATGCAAATCTGAAACATGCATTGATGAGTATACATGGTTTAAAGTTAATGAATTCTGAAATCAACAATAGAGTTCAAAAAATATCTATATCCATGTTTTTAATAGAAGTGAACCAAAAGTACATATCATGGCAACGGTAACCTTCCTTTGTCATATACATCCATATGCAATATCTTCATCGGGAATAGCATGAACCAGTATTGAGGTTAAACAATCATAACTAAGGCAAGGAATTCTATAATTTTAGCACTTGTTCCATGATCTTTTTCATTGATATTCATATCATTAGACTCATTTTTACGAGCAATCGAGTCTAGTACATACCTCCTAGCCGTAAGAATACACGTTGTTTAGACGCAAGTATTCCTAGTTATTTGGTAAGACTGATTGTTATGCTTCAAATTAAACAGAGATAGCATGGTCATACCTAACCTCATTTCTTTGATGAGAAGATATATTTCTCAGCAATTATGCCATTGCTCTGCCTAGAGTGTATTCCATTGATAACAAAGATAACATAGGCACTTCATGACATATCTTCTCTCATTTCCTTGATGAGGGGACATATTTCACAGTGACCTAATGTCATTGCTTTGTCAAGTTTTGCTTTTATCAATTCCTTTCCGTCAAGTTGTTTAAAAACAATACTAGTTTATCATCTCAACCAACGTGGTTATAACATTAGAGTGTTCAGATTGCAGAAAGATCATTCAGGGCACAACATGCAACCTCTAGTTAAAGTCTATTAAAACCACATAACATAGATGATTTCAAAGAAATATATATATATATATATATCAGAATTGTTAAGGAAATCATTAAATCTGAACCATTTTTATTGGATGGACAATCATCAGTTCATATAATAGAAAGCTCTTACGCCATATTCAGACTGGTCGCCATTAAGGTTCAGATTGCAAGACTCCCCCTAAGGATATCTGGGGGTCAACTAGATCACTCATGAAGTTGGCAGAAATAAAGTGCATGACTCGACCCATGGTATGTAACAGAATGAAGATGAAATATATGCATGAATGCTTCAAAGAGACAACTCCCCCTTACTATATAGCCTATATGCGATAGTAACACATGGTATTTGGCGGAGGTGAATCCTCACACATGGTGAGTGCTTCTAGACAAGCATAACTTGCCTTTCCACACTTTAGCATTTAATATACCATGGTCATGCAGGAATGAGGCTATGCAATGCATCATGATCATGAATTCAACTTTATTATGCATCAAGACTACATGCAATGCTACACCATATGCAAAATGATATAATTACATATAAACAATGCATGTAAACTAATCTACAAAGACACATAACTAAATTGAACAAGATCATCATTTCAATTTGTAGTGGCCTGAGGTCTGCAAAGACCAAGCTCTCTTCTGAGTGTAGTAAACCTCTCGTTACACAAGGGCTTGGTGAAGATGTCAGCAATCTGATTTAATGTATCAACAAAATGTAGTTCAAAGTTCTTCTTAAAGACCTCATCTCTAATGAAGTGATGCCTAATTTCAATGGTCCTAGAGTGCTGGACTGGATTTTTTACAATGTTGATAGCACTGGTGTTATCACACAGAATCGGGACACAACCAAGATCCACTAAGTAGTCTTAGAGTTGGTGTTTAATTCACAACACTTGGATGTCACAACTCCCCGCAGCAACATATTCTGCTTCTACAGTTGAGAGGGCAACCGAGTGTTGTTTCTTGGAGGCCCAAGAAACTAAACACCCGCCTAGAAACTGGCAGTAGCCACTAGTACTCTTATGATCTAGCTTGCATCCAACGTAGTCCGCATCAAAATAAGATATAAGAGATAAATCACATGATGACAGATACCACAATCCCAAATCTTGAGTGCCGGCAAGATATCTAAGGATACGTTTGACGGTAGTTAAGTGAGATTCTCTAGGACTAGCTTGAAATCTAGCACAAAGGCAAACAC
This sequence comes from Amorphophallus konjac, assembly GCA_022559845.1. Classification (NCBI taxonomy): domain Eukaryota; kingdom Viridiplantae; phylum Streptophyta; class Magnoliopsida; order Alismatales; family Araceae; genus Amorphophallus; species Amorphophallus konjac. Next base: position 128,331,744 of record CM040129.1, read on the forward strand.
TAAACTAGATATCTGGTCGGGATGCAGTCAAATAAAGTAAAGAGCCAATCATATCTCTATAGATCTTTACATCCACTAATTTACCATTTTCATCCGAATCCAGTGATGTTGAGGTGCTCATAGGAGTTGTAATTATTTTACAGCTTGTCATGTCAAATCTTTTCAACAGTTCCTTGATGTATTTAGCTTGACTTATGAAGCACCTATCTTCTCCTTGGTTGACATGCAAACCGAGAAAAAACTGGAGTTCTCCCATTACGCTCATCTCGAATTCGCTAGTCATGAGGTTAGCAAATTCCTCACACATTTCAGATTTAGTAGAACCAAACATAATATCATCAACATAAATTTAAACAATCAAGATATTCTTACCTTACTTCTTGGTGAAAAGTGTTTGATCTACCTTACCTCGTGTGTACCCTTTCTCAATGAGGAACGGGCTTAGTCTCTCATACCAAGCTCTTGGTGCTTGATTTAGTCCATAAAGCGCCCTGTATAGCTTGTATACAAAATCTGCATGGTTAGAGTTCTCAAAGCCAGGAGGCTGTTCCACATAGACTTCTTCTTTGATCAAACCATTCAAGAAGGCACTTTTTACATCCATTTGATACAACTTCATTCTTAGGGAGCATGCAAAGGCAAATAAAATTCTGATGGCCTCAAGTCTAGCTACTGGGGCATAAGATTCCTCAAAGTCTACCCCAAACTCTTGATTATACCCTTGAGCCACCAATCTAGCCTTGTTTCTTATTATCTTGCCATCCTCACTGAGTTTGTTCCTAAAGACCCATTTAGTGTCTATAACATATTGTGATGATGGTCTAGGAACAAGATGCCAAACTTTGTTTCTTTCAAATTGGTTTAATTCATCTTGCATTGAGTTTATCCAGTTTTCATCTTTTAATGCCTCATCAATATTCTTGAGTTCAATCTGGGAGACAAGAGCAAGATGATCTAATTCTTCCACAATTCTAAAGTGTGACCTGGTTTTACGTGAGTCATTCAAGCTTCAAATGACATTTTCTAAAGGATGATCCTTAAGAATTCTAATGTCTGTAGAATCATTACCTTCTCCTGGAGCTTGTTCCCTTGCATTGCTTGATTCAGCTAGGTCACCATCTTCTTTTATTTCTTCTTGTGGAGAATCACTCTTTTTTTTCATGCTTAGGAATTTCTCGTCTTCATCATTTTTCCTACAAGAGTTATCATTGTTAGAATCATCATGATATTCATCAAAAGAAACACAGGGTGATTCTTCCATAGCTTGACTCTTAATGTTATAAATTCTATAAGCCCTAGATCTATCAGAATATCCAAAGACTATACCTTCATCGCTCTTGGGCTCGAATTTATCTAAGTCTCTTTTGTCATTATTGTGGATAAAGCATTTTGACCCGAACACTTTCATATGTGAGAGAGAGAGGGCTTTTTACCTTTCAGCAACTCATAAGGAGTCTTTTTGGTGTGTGGCCTTACCATAGAGCGGTTGATAATGTAACATGCCGAGTTTGCCGCCTCAGCCCAAAATTTTCTTGGGAGTTACCGTTCGACAAGCATTGTTCTTGCCATCTCTATGAGTGTTCGGTTCCTCCTTTCAACTACACCGTTTTACTCTGGGGTTCTTGGTGAAGAAAACCGGTGTGAAATGCCTTCAGCCCTGCAAAGATTATAGAAATCAGCATTTTTAAATTCACCACCATGATCTGATTGAATGTTGGAAATCTTAAACTCACTGTCTTACTTTATCTTCATATAGAGTGCCTGAAACTCATCAAAAGCATCATTTTTATGTGTGAGAAAGAAAACCCATGTGAACCTAGAGTAATCATCCATCAAGACATATCCAAATTTTCTACCACTTAAACTAGCAGTTCTGGTTGGACCAAACAAGTCCATATGAAACAGCTCAAGTGGTCTGGATGACATGTTTGCAGATCTAGCCTTGAAGGATTTTCTTGTTTGTTTACCTAGGGCACATGCATCACATAATTTGTTTTCTTGTTTAAAAGATAGTTCAGGTAACCCTTTCACCATTGAATGCTTTAACAATTTATGTAAGACATTGTAGCTAGCATGTCCTAGTCTACGATGCCATAACTATGCAAGTTCAGATTTTAGTGCAGCATGACAAAGATTTATCTGAGCATGATCATCTAAGTCAATCATATAAACATTGTTGACTCTTTTTCCAGAAAATTTTACCTTGTCAGATTTTGGTTCAAGGATTTTACATTCATGAGAGTCAAACAACACTTTATAACCTTTATCACACAATTGACTTATGCTGAGCAAATTGTATTTCAAACCATCAACTAGCAGCACATTTCCAATGGAGTTGGAGAGATTCTTACCTACATTACCTGTTCCAATGATTTTTTCTTTGTTGTTCCCTCTAAATGTGACATGTCCTCCTTCCTTTTCCTCCAAGAGACAAAATTTTATTTTGTCTCCAGTCATGTGTCTTGAACAGCCGCTATCAAGATACCATCGGTTATGCATGGCTGCAAGACACTCCTGCACAAGGAATTAAGCAATGGGGTTTGGAACCCAACAAAACTTGGGTCCCACCAACTTCTTCAAATTTTCAAAACATGATACCATTTCTTTTGGAATCCAAACCTATCTTGCATTCATGTTATCTTTGCTTAGTGCAGGAATTTTGTTTTTCTTTTCAGCTTTGACACTCATTCTTCGTTTGGAGGCTCTTTGTTGGATTTTGTGAAAGTTTGAGAGAGTTTGCTTCTTAACCCATCTAGGCCACTGGTTGGTTTTAGGTTGAAAATGATTATTTTGCCACCTAGGGGATTGAAGCTTATAGGGTTAGTGAACACAAGAATCACAATTTCCCTAAAAGTAAGGTGGTGTTGGCCTATATGAATGTGCAACCCAGTTATAGTGACATCTGGAAGGCTGAGCAGGCAATGGCCAATGAAGTGTTGACCTGTGCTGGGAAGGTTGATCTTTCTTAGGCTTTTGGACAGTCTTTTTGGAATTCTAGTGGCTATCTCTTCAATCTTTTCTTTCCCTTTCTCCTTTTGTTTTTGCTAATTTTGTGTGGGAGTTGTGTTTGAGGTGGAAGCTTCGGAAGATGAAACAAATGTGACAGTTTTTAACCCAAATGATTTTTTGTTTATTGGATCAAAACCCAACCCATCCTTGTTGTGGTTCATTCTAGTACTTAGCAATGCATCTAGGTTTTCTCTTCCATCTACAAACTTTTCTAATGATTATTGTTTATCCTTCAACTCCTTTTGTAGATTTTCAATGTTTTACAAGAGTTGAATGTTGACTTGTTTGACAGCTTCATACTTCTCATTGCTCAATTTGCTATCCTTTTCATAGGTTTGCATTTTAAGCTTCATGCTATCAATCTCATTTCTCAAGTCTTCATTTTCAGTTTCAAGTCAGCCATTTCTTTTCTTCCTTCCTCCAAGTTCTCAATAATTTTCTTAAGATCTTCAATTTCAGTTTCAAGTGAAGCATTCTTGATATTTATTTCATGATCATGCACAAATGAGTTAATTTTCTTTTTCAATGATTTATTCTCCTTTTTGTACATCTCATATTTCTCCATAAGTTGTATATATGCTTCCTCCCAATCATCAATTGAGTAATTTTCAAATGGAGAATTTACCTCAATTTCTTCGTCAACTTTGGCCATGAGGTAGAGGTCTTCTTTTTCTTTGCCCGAGGAGCTGGTTCCATCATCACTTTCATCCTCGTCACTCCATGTGGACACCATGGCTTGTTCTTCTTCTTGCCCTTCCATTTGTCAGCTTTTCTCAATCTTTCAGACAGTCAGTCTTGAAATACCCTGGTTTATTGTAAGAATAACAAATGATCTTGTCAGATTTCTTAAAGTTTTAGAATTAGATTTGAAACCATTTCTTACCTTTGACCTTCCACTCATGAAACTCTTACCTTCCTTCCTTAGAAACTTTCTGAACTTACGTGTGAGCATGGCCACGTCATCCTCATCTCGCTCACTTGTAGAATCCTCACCTTCATCAGAAGTGCCTTGACTGCTGGGTCCTGCTTTAAGAGCTAGGGATTTTTTCTTGGGCACCTCAGCCTCTTTGTTCTTAAGATTGATCTCATAGGTCATCAATGACCCAATGAGTTCATCTACCTTAGTAGTTGCAAATCTCTCGATTCTTCAACCACGGTAGCCTCGTGTGCCATGCGGGAGTCAGTGATCTGAGAATCTTCCTCACAAGTTCTGTTCTGAATATTTCTTTCCCAAATCTGTTAGACTATTAGTAAGCACAGATAAGCGAGCATACATGTCTTGAATTGACTCATCAGGTCTCATCCTGAACATTTCATATTCAGAAACTAAAATGTTGGCTTTTGTTTCTCATACCTGAGAGGTTCCTTCGTAAATTACCTCTAACTTGTCCCACATTTATTTTGCAGTTGCACAGGTAGCCACTCTTGAGAATTCTACTGGATGGAGTGAGCATTGAATGATGTGTTTAGCACTCCAGTTCAATGTGGATTTTCTTATTTGTTCTTTGGTCCACAAGTCCTCATCATCCGTAAGCTCATATGGACCTTTGCTGATCACTCGCCAAAGTTCATAATCTTGGGCGCGAATGAACACCTGCATACGATGTTTCCAATAAGGATAGTTAGTTCCAGTGAAATAAGCATGCCTATTCACAGAATGTCCTTCAGGTAAAAAACCCTTGGACGCTAATCCACCATTTCCCTCAAGGTCGTTGGACCCCATAATGAGAGATTAGTCTCTGATACCACTTGTTAAGTAGTGGATAGCAGATCTAGAGGGGAGGGGTGAATAGATCTGCCCCTCTTTAAAGCTAGATAAAGATAATAGCAGCGGAATATAACTAGCTTAACGAAAGACGGAACGATTTGCTTAACAAGATGAACAAGTAATATAAAGATTGAACCTAAGCATGCATCTAGCACAAAGCAAACGCACAATCAAACCACAACACATGAGATTTTAAGGTGGTTCGGACTGAATCCCTAGTCCTACGTCCACCCCTCACCAAACCCGGTGAGGCTCCACTAGTGCAGCGCCCCAAATCGCAAATCGGAAAGACCTCCGATTGCCTTCCTACTAACCATAGGTAGAGACGTCAACACTGCAGATCGGACAACTTTTCGATTGCCTTCCTACTAACCACCGGTAGGGACGATCTTCAGTTTCAATGGTTTGAACAAAATGAAAAGAGAACATGATGAAAATACTCAAACAAGATATGCTAGAATGAAATAGATCTTGTCTGCAATTACTGGAGCTTGAATCTGATGCTTCAATGGTATCTTCTTCCTTGTGAGATAATCTTCCTTGAACCCCTATGAGTTGATGGAGAGAGTTATGGATGTATCTTTGATCTTCCTTTTCATCCCCTTGAGTTGATGAAGAGGTTTAAGGATGCAGACTTAATCTTCCTTGAGAGCTTGCTTGCTTCTACACTTGCTTGGAGATTGATGGCTTCAGATCTTGGCTCGAATCACCTTAGAATGGATGAAGAACTCCAGCCCAAAACACTATTCACGGTTGTGCTACAGTACCCGTGGATCTCCTCCTCTAGCCTCACTTGGTATCCCCTTGTTCCCCTTGAAGCATTAGGGTTTCTAACCCCTCATGTGTTTGTTTTATACCATTTGAATGGTCCTTGGACATCCTCCAGACCAGATCCACATTTTGTGGGTGATTGGGTGACTTTAGGATTAAAGAAATCCATGGAGAATGGCTTCACTCGGAGAGAAAATCGAAGTCAACATTTGTTGGCTCGGGGCTGGCGGTCGACCGGAGCCTTCTGGCGGTCAACCGAACTGAGAAAACCCTGTAGAAATTTTAGTTCTATTTTTCCGGTCGACTGCCCCTAGGCCAGCGGTCGACCGCCACTGAGAAACTGGTTGAGAGTTGGTCCCTGGAATTTTCGGTCAACCGCCCCTGGGCCAGCGGTCGATCGAAATCTGTGCAGTTTCCAGATTTCATCCATTTGGTTCCTTAACCCCTTTAGCTCAGTCCTTTAACTCCTTTAACAGCCCATTCATGTCTGTGGCATCAACCTTGGTAGAATCTTGAGTCTGTGACCTTGTGTTCTCTTTGCTATGCTTCATTGTGTACTTCATTGTGCATCGGCTCTCATGTGGCCAAGCGTTGATTCTTTTGCACTGTTGAATTCTTCTTTGTAACCAACTTGATCTTCTGATAGCGGTCCAGCCTTTCTTCTTGCAAATTTCCATTCTTGCTTGGGCGCGATCATTGGGATTTACTCCATTCCTTGTCCATTCATTGGCTTACATGTCATGAACAAAGCATCACGTATGTCAGTCATATGAGAGTGGAAAATAACAATGACTTATAGTGTTTAGCCATTATCAAAACCATGAGATTCAAATGACCATAGGGGCACAACAAAGACGAATATGACAATGAGGATGAGCAGGAACCACAACAGCAGCAGGTTCAAGGGGATGTACCCCCTCTAGTTCAGGCAAAGGAGCAGCCGCCTACACCCCCACCTCATCCCATGGATGCCGACCTGCCTCCTCCACCTTCACCGCAGCATATGGATCCAGAGATGCCACCTCCTCCTCAGTTTTATCATGGAGTGTCCTCCACTCAGGGAGCTCCTCAGCCTTCTTGGGTAGACTATGAGGTTTTTGACAGGCGGTTCACTGGATTAGAGACTCGTGTGGATACTTTTGGGGAGGGACTTTCTACTCTCGGGGATCGCGTAGACACTATGGGACATGTGGTTGACACCATGTCAGGCCGCATGGATTCCTTCTCCACTGCTCTGGACACCCTTTCCACTCATATGGCCACACTCACCGCTCATATGACTAGCCTCACCGATAGTGTTGCCGACTCCAGCCAATCCTTTCACATCATGAACCAAACTCTTCTTAGCATGTCTTGCCGTAATGCGGCTCGTGACCTCTCCATTGGCCGTATTCGAGATACTCTTCATGCTCAGGTTCATGCTCTTGCAGACATCCGCCATCTCCTTGGACACCAGCACCCTCTTCCAGAGGATCAACCACCTCCACCTGCAGATGCACCATGAGGATTTTTTTTCTCTTTCTCCCTCTAGCTTGTTGTCCTTTGGTTTTGTGTCTCTTGGGTCCCCCTTCGTCTATCCCATTCCCTTTTGATGATGCCAAAGGGGGAGAAGTAGTAGTGCAGGGCTTTACATATTTATGTATGTCCGTGTGTGGTATGTTTGCATGCTTGATCATGTGAGGATCATCAGTATGTCTTATGCATTTGTTTAGGTTCTTAAGTCTAGAGTCGTGCATTCATTCTTGCACTAATGCACTTTGTAATGGAATGATGAATTGAATGCAACTTGTGTTTGATCTACAATGGTTGGCTCTTATATCTCATTTCTCTTCGAATTGGCATATAAATGTTGAATGGTTTGTTGAATGGTTTGTGTTCGCTGGCGTAACGGGATGTGAGTGAAATGCTTTGATTTCGAACCTTGATCTCAATCTTCAAAAATTGCTCAAAGGCACGTTCATGTATTTCAAAATCCCTTCATTTTTGTCATCATCAAAAAAGGGGAGATTGTTGAGTATATACAAGTGTTTTTGATGATAACAAACCCAGAGTTATATGTTTTATCACGTGCAATGTTTTAACTATCAAGTTCGAATTTAACACGCATTCAAGCCCACTTCTTCATGTAATAAGCTTAAGTGTTTAAACCCATTCAAATGCATAAATTAGTGATTTGGGTTCAAAACCACCCAACCTAAGCTTAAACTCACTCACCTGATTGGAACAAGGTAGCCATAAAATGTTTGTTCATATATTATATTTGATTGGCTAACCTTTTAATTTTTGCAGAAAACCCAGCCAGCGGTCGATCGCCAGCTTATAGCGGTCGACCGATTCTCGTAACAACGATTGGGCAATTTCCTGTAAATACGGTCGACCGCTCCTATGCACAGGTCGACTGCCAGCCTCGAAAAGCCCCTATTGTTGACATTTTGTTCTCAACGTGGGAAGTCTCTCTTCAAGGATTTGTTTAATCCCAAAGCCACCAATCTTCCCATGATTTGTGGATCTGGTTCCTGGCTTGTCTCTTGACCATTCAAGAGTTATAAAAATATCTCTTTGAGGCTTGTAACCCTAATTAATCAAGAGAGGTCAAAAGGGAGCTATCAAGGGGGAGATTCAAGAGCTGGTATTGTAGCCGTGAACAGTGCTACAAGAAGGAAGAGTTTCATCCATCTTCATCAATCTTCATCCATCTTCAAGCAACATCTAGAGCAGATCAACCCCGAGCCAAGAGGAGATCAAGCTGCATCCAAAACCATCTTCATCAACTAAGGGGGAGCTTGAATCTGAATTTTTCTTTTTGTGTTTTCCATTCCAATCTTGCTGGGCTTTCTTTTTGTGTTCTTGTAATATTCAAATATCTCTGTGTGTGTGGATCTACGAAGATCCGTGTGTGTGTGTGGGTGAGTGATTCCTCTGTTCTTCACCCTTCTTTGTGTTTCGGTGCTTGTGCATCTTCGTGGGAGTTCTGAACTCACACGAGTGTGTGTGTGTGTGTGCCTTGATCTTGTAACCTTCTACAAGATAGTGTGTGAATCCTCACGGTCGGTGAGAGGTGGACGTAGGTTGCAGTTGTTACATTCGAACCACCTAAAAATCGTGGTGTACTGTGTGATTTGCTCCTTGTCTCCTACCTCCAGTTCTGATCTAGCTTGTTTGTTTGTTGCATCGTTATCCAACTTCATTGTTTTGCTCGAGCTATATTAACCCCTTTACGGGAGATCCTTGGTATATCAAAAGGTGGCTTCTGATCGACACGGTCAATCCTATCGAGAAGACAATACCTTGTGTGAGAGATTCTTCGGATTCCCAGACTCCGCCTGGTACCAAAGAACTACTATAGGGGTTAATCTAGACAGATTCATTTTATATTTCATCAGATCTATTCTCGTTTCTTGTTTGCTCTTTATACATTTCTTAAAATTATTAAAAGACCTTAAAATCTGTCATCACCCAATTCACCCCCCCCTCTTGGGTGTCATTGATCGCGAGACTTCATAATGATGATTTCAAAAGAATCTTAGTCGCACTGATAGGCCGTTGAGTTGTTGAAAGTTTTGCGACGATGGTTCCATTTTGTGAGTTGATACACGGATAAACATGTTTCGGCTTAGTATCAGCTGACTCAATTTGGGCAGCTTAACAATATTATCCTTGATTATTTTTTATTTTAATTTATTTTACATTTTTCCTTTAAACCCAACATGCATTCTTGTAAGATTTTGATATAACTATGGATGATCATTCACTTATTTCAATTTTGAGAACCATTAGATTTTAATTCTCGTCGATATGAGATATTCTCTTCCAAAATTTTTCTTGTTGCTATTTTGAGCTGATTCCTTAAAAACTCTCTTTGTATTTTTATCCAACTATTCCCCTTTATCACCCTGGATCCACCTTGGCTGCAACACATCCACATGACTGTTAATCACTCCCCAATGATGAAAGTCTACACATTTGTGACCTGAGGTACTTCTCCTGCGCTGGAAGTTGATCTGTCTATTTTTCCTCTCCATTCATGCACCATGTGCATATTTATCATTGTCCCTTTCTTTATTCCACTATCCAAATAATTGTTGATTTTGGAGAACCTTCTCAAGGTTGCTTCATTGAAAACTTTGAAATTTTTTCAATCGTGTAGTGTTTTTTTTTACGCAAAAAAACCAACCAACAGGATTAGTATCTGGTCGAGCGCACCCTTCCCTAAAGGGGAAGAATGTTCTCACTCCCCCAAACTAAACCTGTGGCCATTCATTTTATTAATAGAATGAATGAATACAATGACAACGGAGCATACCCCTGTATGAAAATCAAAAGAAAGAACAAATCTAGAAAGTAGAGAGTGGCCCACTATACTATTTACAGAATCGCAACGCAGGCAACCCAGCTTTGTCCATCTTTAGCGCCCCCCTTGCCAAGAGAGGGAGGTCTCTCATATGAGTGAAAATGGTATTGTTCTGAAGACCAGAAGCATACGATGCCAATGTATCTGCTACTTGATTGCCTTCCCTATATACATGCTGCACCATAACTCTGCATTCCTGAAGGAGATCCAACATTCTCCTTCACCAAGGGAAAATAGTCCAATTGGGGGTGTCACCTTTACGGATAGCTTCAACAAGCAAAGCACAATCTGAAAAGACTGCTGCTAAGGCTAATCCTCCTTACTTAGCAATGGACAGGCCATCATGCAGCGCCCTTGCTTCAGCAAAAAAACTGCTTCCGCAACCATAATGGAAGGCAAAACCAATCAACATATTACCACTTGCATCTCGAAAGCAGTCCCCCCTCCACACATTCTTGGGTTTCCTTTCAAAGCCCCATCAACATGTAAAGTCAACCGGTCTGTTGCCAATCTGCGAAACACCAAAATAGGCTGTTTCATCACCACCCGAGGAAATAGATGAAAGTGTGCTAACCTGCTGGCATGAGCTGTGGACAAAGAGAGATGGAAGGACATCTTGTCCAATGCATATGAAATGGAAGAAATTATAGTTCTCTTGATAACTCTAGGAGGTACTTCATTTTCAAACCTGATAGCACATCTTTGCTTCCAAATACCCCACAGCATGAGAATAACTGCATAAAACCCAATAAAATTGAAGGCTGATTTCATGTTTGTGACAATGAAGAGGCTCCAACATCGAATGGTAATCTGATCACTGAGATGTACCTTGTCACTGATCAGTGGTAGAACCCAAGACCATAGCTCAGATGCCAAATCTCCGGTAATGAATAAATGGTTTAAGTCCTCCTGCTCAGGGGCTTGGCAGCAGCTACATTTAGATACAAAAGGAATTCCACAATCTGCCACCCTTCTGTCCACTACAACCGCTCGATGAATAATCTTCCAAACAAAGGTTGCAGCCCTAGGATTAATTGCAGAGTGCCAAAGATTAGCCCAAGTCCGCCTGCTAATACCATTCGGACAAAGAAGACCATAAGCAGACTTAACCGAGAAAACACCTCTGGCTGTTCCAGTCCACACCCTAGCATCTGCTTCATTGTTGAGTTGAAACTTGGGAAGGTGGTGAGCAGATCCAAGCAGGGTCCGAGCTTGATGGTGAGTATCCAACAAGACCTCTCTAACTAAGGCTAGTGGAATGTTTTTGGGGGAAATAGTCCCAGTAGTCAAAATAGATTGCAAAATAGGGCCGCTGCCAGTCCAATTATCCCTAAAGAAATCAATGCATGCCATGTTCCCTAGAACCCACCGGGAGTTACTTAAGATAAGATTCTTCACTTGATGGAAGACAGCAGAGGGCATGCCAGCAAGGAAAGGTTTAGTGCAGTCAGAGAAGTGATGTTTAATGAATCTCTTCTTGGCATACCTTGACCAGAGAGAAGACCCTTGGATAATATTCCATAATGCTTTGGCCGCCAATGCAACCTGGACCCAGTGTAGATTTCTTATCGCAAGACCCCCTTCAGCCCTGGGTTTCTGGATTTCCTTCCAAGCAACCCAGTGTTGCCTTCTCATTCCTTCAGCACCCTGCCAGAAAAAATTGGCACAAAGACTGTCTATAGCATTAATAATAGTTTTTGGAATGAAGCATGCAGAAGCCATGTAAATTGGCATGCTTCGGATCACATCATTGATGAGAACTACCCTCCCAGCCTGAGACAACATCTTTGATTGCCATCCTTCAAGCCTCAGCTGAACCCTATCTATAAGAAATTTGAAATCTAAGCACTTGTATCTCCCTTTTCTGACTGGAATACCAATGTCATAGAATCCATCTGCCTGGAATTTAAATCCAGTAAGAGTTCGGATTGACTACCTGAGAGTAAGAGGAGCCTTTGCTGCCAAAGTAAAGCTACTTTTCCTTGCATTAACCTTCTGCACTGAGCTCAACTCATACTTACTGATAAAATGTTGAAGAGTAATTATATTCTGTTTGCTTGCATTCAAAAAAATAAGAGTGTCATCCGCATATAGAAGATGAGACACCTGAATGGAATGTCTAGGCCCACTGTAACCTTTCAGCAACCCTGACTGAAACATGTTAGATAACCCCCTACTGAGCACTTCAGATGCTATAATGAATAGATAGGGAGCAAGGGGGTCTCCTTGTCTAATACCTCTGCTTGATTTGAAGAACCCTGTCATGGTGCCATTAAAGTTCACAAAAAACCAGCAATTGGAAAGAAGCATGCTAATGTATGAAGTAAAACGGGTGTTGAATCCAAATTTCCTCAGAACTGCAAAAATGAAGTCTCATTCCATTCTATCATATGCTTTTTCCATGTCTAGTTTGAGAATGGCATTATGACCCCTCACCTTCCTGTTAATATCCACCATCAATTGTCTAGCTAAAGCAATATTATCCAGAATGTAACGGCCCTTAATGAAGGCCCCTTGTTCCATAGAAATGATTCTTGGTAGAGGAGGGGCTAACTGCTCAGCAATAATGCGAGAGATGATCATATATGAAAAATTGCATAAACTAATCGGCCGAAAGTCACTAAAGGAATGAGGCTCCAACACCTTTGGCACCAATGCAATAAGAGAAGAGGAAATACTTCTAGGAATGGGAAAGCCAGCAAAAAAAGCTTGAATAGCTTCAATGACATCAGAGCCAATAGTATCCCAAGTAGAAGTGAAGAAGACACCTGAGAAGCCATCTGGCCCTGGAGAGCTAGATCCCTTGAGAGACCAAACAGCTTTCTGAACCTCCTCCCCATCTGGAACATCACATAAGGTTGAGTTTTGATCATCAGTTATACTTTGAGGAATGCTGTCAAGAAGCGAATGATCAACAGAATGCTGCTTAGAGGAGAACATATTTTTGAAATAAGCTTCAGCTTGATACCAAAGGACATCTTGGTCAGAGCACCAAGCCTCAGATTCACCAATCTTTAGTCTTCGAATAAAATTCCTACGCCATTTACATTAAGCCACAGCATGATAGAAAGATGTATTCCTGTCCCCACTCTCAATCCAGTCAATCCGGGCCTTTTGATTCCAAAATACTTCTTCCCTATTAAATACTACACCAGCTGCATTGAGGTCTTCCCTATTACTTGAAGAAGGATCAGAATCAAACATTAACTGTTTATGCTCCAGCTCAGCTTCAACCAATTTAACATTAAGAGTAACATCCCCAAAGGCCTCCTTGTTCCATTTACGTAAGGAAGTTCTGACTGCCTTGAGCTTAACTGAAAGTCTGACCAGAGCACTAGGATGATTAGAAATTGACTGCTGCCAAACTTCAGAGACAGTTTGCAAAAAGGGGTGGTGAGAACACCACATTTTCTGGAATAGAAAGCGTGCAGGGCCAAATTTGTGCTCATTCAAAGATAATAAGAGAGGGGCATGATCCGATGGGCCTCTAGGAAGATGCTTGACTACGAGCTGAGGCATGGCAGACTGGTAACACTTATTGGAAAGGACTCGATCCAACCTCGCCCGGATGTTAGCATGTCCTGCTCTGTTATTAGACCATGTCATAGCTTGTCCAGTGAAACCCGCATCAATTAAGCCAACTGAACATAAAAAGCCATTGAAATCTGCCATAGAAGCAAGAGACGGACAAGCACCACCAAGCTTCTCAAAGGAGCACAAAACACAGTTGAAGTCTCCTCCCACAATCCAAGGAACAACCACAGAAGAAGAAAAAGAGACTAAGTCTTCAAACAAACCCTGTCTAATGTGGGGATCACAGGCAGCATAAACAAAAGAATAGAAGGCCGAGAACACATTACCCGTCTTCTGACCAAGGGTTATGTATTGAGAGGAGGAATTAACAACCTCCAAATTATGACTAGCTTGCCAAAAAATGCAAAATTTTGGTTCACTCATTTTATTCCCAACAAATCTTTCCAACTTAAGAACTCTACTCAGCTGAACAGCTCTATTAAAATTCAGCATAGGTTCACTTATTGCAACCATACTCACCTTATTGCTTTTTACAAGGTGCCTAATGTGAGCGACGTCACGTGGATCGCCGGAGGAGGCGAAGCGGAGCGCGCGGGCTCGTTTTGCTGCGACACAGAAAAAGAGAGAAGAGGAGGGACCACCACGGGAGATTACTCCAGCGGGGTGTGTAAAACAGATACAACGTAACAAGATATGAGGATTAAAAGGTCATAGTGGGAAATGACTCTCCGCGACCTCGGGGGATGGGAATAGTGTAGAATTTAAATGACAGTAATTTAAATGGCCATTGCGGGAAATGACTCGTCGTAGTCTCGAGAATATGAGAAGATATGAAAATAACATAGAATATAAATGACAGAAATTTAAACGGCCTTTGCGGGAAGTGACTCGCCGCGGCCTCGAGAATATGAGCAGATATAATAGTAATATAAGAAATAAGGAGTGAAAATTTAAATGGCCATTGCGGGAAGTGACTCGCCGCGGCCTCGAGAATATGAGCAGATATGAGCACAATACAGAATATAAATGATAGAAATTTAAACGACCATTACGGGAAATGACTCTCCGCGGCCTCGAGAATATGAGCAGATATAAGCACAGCACAGAATATAAATGACAGAACTTTAAACGGCCATTGCGAGAAATGACCCTCCGCGGTCTCGAGAATATGATGTGATCGCCAGGGGCCGGAGACCCCAAAATAAAGAAAATGATCGCGCCTACCTCAAGAGCAGGAGATGGCGGGTTACTTCTTCCTCTCCCTTCGGTCAGCCGATGGAGAGGGCTTTCCTTGGTTACCCTTGCAAAAGAAGAAACAGACAGTTGACAAGTGGATCAGAAAAAATGACAGTGTAGTATTAGTCCCTCGTAATGAAAAATGGTGAAATCGTGGTGAGACACACACCTGATTGGTGTTATTTTTAAACCCCTCTCAGACACGAGTAGGAGGAAAATGCTGTGATGAATGGAGGATCATGCAAACGTGCATAAAAATGGATCTCCCTTATGAAGGGAGATGACATATGACGGGATAATGCATGCGACAGAAATGACAAAAGAGAATGGGAGAGAATGGCTTATTGAAGATGCCGATGGCGGGATTCGGCGGAGCTTCGGTAGCGTAGGGATGACGTGGAAGCAGAATGGATGGAGCTAGGCTTCCTCTCGCGAGCGCGGGCACCCGGGAAGCCTGCAGAACCTCCCCCTGCAAAAAACCCACGGGTTAGAAATGAGATCCGACAGAGTCTCTCCTTCCTCTGTCGGATCTGAAGCCCCTCCCTTCGAGGGAAGGGGTCCTCTATTTATAGAGGGGAAAGTGATTGAGGCGTCCAGGCTCCTGGACGCCTCAATGTTGAGACGTCCAGGATGTAGGTTGCCTCAATATTATTTTATTTATTTTTTATTTATTGAGGCGCCCAACCATCTTGACACCTCAATAAAGAGGCGTCCGGGACCCCGAACGCGCCTATTTTTGCCCACCGAATCGCCGTCGAAAGCTGTCGATAGTGGAGAAAGCGCGTGGTTTCGACGCGTAACCGTGACTCTCGAAGGGCGCGTCTAGTCGGCAAGACATCTTTATGATTAGATTTATTCAAAACGTCAAACTAAACGGCCGGAGCGGCGCCGCGTACGCGCTGCACGAGGCTCTGAAGAAGGCGTCTAAGCTCCTAGACGCCTCTAAAAGAGGCGTCCTGTTACCCTGTCACTTTCAAAAGGATAAAAAAAGTTCTAAAAAATGTAAAAAAAATAATAAAATAATAATAAAAAATTATTTCAAGAAGGCATCTAGGCAGGGTGACACGTCAAAGTGAGGCGTCTAACCAGCTTGACACGTCAAATACTTTTTCACGGAAAAATTTAAAAAATGTAAAAAAATTAGAAAAAAATAGGAAATCACCAAAGTAATAAAAAATGTGAAGGCAACCTTGGAGTATCATAATGTAATATGAGATTTACTCACGGTAATGTCAAAAACGACGTGTCTACAGTTGCCCCGCCTTGGCGTCTGCTTTGTAAGGGAGTGGCACGTAGTGGAGTGGCGTAGAAGTGATTTGAAATGGAGTGGGAGCGGACTGAAAAGTAGATGCCAAGGTGTGATGAGACACGCTCTCAACATTATGGTTTGGAATATTTTCGGAGTTTTCAATGAGACGACCTTGAAGAAGGTCTTCCGAATTCAACAATTGCTTGGACGGAAATCAAACAAGGAAGGGGAAGATGTGCGCTCAGGAACAAGTAGAAAAAGGGACCAACTTCTCTGTGTGGAAGTACCCGGGTTGTAAACCTACATGTTTCACCTTGGGGAGCGGTTACCAGCCAATGTGGAAGTGCTGTGGCCAAGGTGGGTCAAATGGAGTAAAAGTAAAGGAATATTTGAGGATCAGTCCAAACAAGGGTCTCTTTTGAAAGAATAGCCCATGGCTGTCTCAAGGAAACTCAGTATTTCATTCGGAATGGAATATCTCATATTATAAGAACTTAAGCACAGCGGCCTTCACAATCGAATTACCTTGAATGATCTTCCGCAATGGAATCAAAGTCCTACATGAATGCATGCTAGGTTTAAAGGAAAATTTAAAACAAACTAAAATAGAAAATAGCCAAGGATAATATTGTTACGTTGTTAAGAATGGGTCAGGATACTGATTCGGTGAGCTGATACTGAGCCGGGGCCCGTTTATCCATGCACCAACTCACTGAATAGAACCATCGTCCCCACATTTTCACAACTTAACGGCCTATCCGTACAACTCAAATTCCTCTGAAATTATCACTATTTTTGTTGAAGGGGAACTCAAATTCCAGATTCGTTCAGGTCGCAAGGTCCTTGACATGTTCTAATAGCGTAACTATCATATAATATAATGCATGGCACGGTAGGACCGGTCACCGAATGATGGCGGTAGAAGACAGGACAGTGGTGTCCACTAGTGAAACATGCACTGAACAACAACATTAAAAGTAGAATTGCACCACAGCGCAAAGGAGGTCAAGGCAAAATATCTTTTGCTAAAGTCAACAACGACGACTCATCATTGATGTGACGCATTTTGGCTTTTACACCCTTCCCTTCCTATAAGTACCCCCCCTTGCCTAGTTCAGCCAAATGCACCAAGACTTAAGTGGAGGAGAAGGATCTTGGTTCTTTCAGGATGGAATGCGAGTCTTCCCGCCCTATGAAGAGGAGCAGGCCTAGCAGCGAACTCAGGCGGCTCTCCGACCTCGAAGGACATCTGAGTGAGATGATCCAGTCGCGTATGGTGAGTTGATTCATTTCAAATTTCTTGTATGACCTCTCTTTCACTTTTTTTTCTCCCTTGTCTTTCTCCTTCTTTTCCAGCCGTATCGTCTCTTCCCAGGCCCGAGGAAGTTCTCCAAACTACTGTGGCTATCGAAGCTAACTTCCAACATTTCCATTTGCATGAGGGCCATAATTATGAGGTGGCATCTTCAAGGGCTCCTGGTTCATGCCAAGCATTATGAAAAGATTCGCATGGACTGGGCGGCAATGGGTGCGCTGGTGGAGATCTGGCATCCTCAGACTCATACTTTCATTTTCCCCACCTTTGAGGCAACCATCCTTCTAGAGGAGGTGGAACTCCTGCTTGGGTTGAAAAGATTCAAAAGGGATGGCAAGATAAAGATTATGCCGATGCTGAAGAAGGCGACTTCCAAGGACGTCCTCGGAAGTTTCATGCCGTCTGGTGCCGTTAGAAACGTCCAGACTCAGAAGGGAATTAACTTGCAGAAGCTTGCGGAATGAGTTCTGGATGCCCTGGGAGGATTGCCAGACGATGATCGTTTGGAGGAAATTATGAAGGGATTCACCATCTGTTTGGCGGGTGCTATCTTATTCCCTTATACCGACAACATAGTGGAGGACGATCAACTGAGTGCCATTTGCGGTATTTGGAATGGCAAAAGGGTGACCTGCCATTCTTGCTTACCTCTATAGTGGTCTTACTGCTTCCAGCATGGGTAAGCCTCCTTTTGGTTGCCCACTTCTTCTGAATTGCTGGGTTGATCTACATTTCAAATTTGATCACCGTGAGGGGATGCCAACTGCTTTGAAGATCTTTCAACAAAGTCCCCTTTACCACATAGCCGATGTGTTAGGCTTTGGTGGTAATATAGTGAACCGCGTTCCGTGGCTGAGGAAACGTGAAGACTGGAGGTCTCACTTCAGAACTATGACGCAAGGCTTCTTCACTTGCACACCAGCATGTCTACTCTCGCGCGAACTCCTCACGAGGTCTTCCCCCAAGGCTGAACTCCAACTCATTGGCGTGACTGAGTTTGTTCTCTACAACGCGCATCGGTGCTGCATTCAAATCGGCCTTCCCCGCCATTCGTTCCCACTGTTATCGGGCACTGCTCCTCTAAGGAAGAGAGAGTTGGGCGCGGAAGATGATGCAAAGGAGGTGAAGGCCATCAAAGTGTCGTGGAAGACGAGCATTCTGGGAAAGGCATTAGTGCATGTAGAGGAAGAACGCGAGCTGTGGAGGGCTTATGTAACCGAACTGGGGAAGTTAAGGCCTGAAGTGTCTAAGCCCCTAATGTAGCTCACTTTGCTGTTTTAATGAAATAAATGCGAAGTTATTGTGTGCAAATGCTTTCTTTCTTTTTTTGGTTTATTTTTATTTTTATTTTTTTATTTTGTTTATTTTTATTTTTGTTTGTTTGTTTTTTGAGAGACGTCTAGGCGCGAAGACGCGTTCTAATCTTTCGAATTCAAATTTAAATCACCGAGAATCGTAGGGCGGCCTTTCTCCTTTCTCACTTCGCCCACAAGCAACTCCTCTCGTCGAGATTTGCTTGCCTAGCTTCATCTTCTTCCGCTCTTGATCCATGGAGCACGGTGGGCCAAATCGTGGTGAAGGGAGAGGGGGGGCGAGGAACCCCTTGCCCGAGGAGGGTTGTGCAAGAGCACGAAGAGGCAGCCACGGAAGGGGAAGGGCCTCTTCTGGCACTCGAGGGACCCGAGGGCCTGGAAGACATGGAGGGAGGCGAGCATGGCCTGGTAAGCTCCTTGATCTCCACTCCTTTTAGTTTGGTAGTGAATAAGTAGAGAGGGAGAAAAGGGCTCAGTGAGTGTTGCACTTGAATGATGAACACGTCTTCGACAGGAGACGTGTTTTTTCCTTTTAATGATGTGGCCCTCCCCTTTTGATGCGCAGGGTATGACAAGGATCCCAGGCTTGGCCGATGAATGGGCGAGCGCGGATGAGCCAAACCGCGTCGGGGGAGAGAGACGCGGTAAGGCGAAACTTGAAGATTGGCGCATACGTCTCCCTGCTCAGGACGGGCAGCAAGGCGGTGTGCCTGTGCAGGAGAGTGTCGACTACTTGCGACAGTGTAGGGAGAGCCATGTGGGGCCTCTTCAGCTCGGGAGACGGTCAGAGGTGAAAGAAGGGCCCCAACTTATTTGTTTGCTTTTTTTTTTAAATCCCGGGGCTTAGCCAATGACTGTTGTTTGTCTATTCCAGTGTGCCCAGCAGGCAGCGATGGTAGAGATGGCCGGTGGATCGTCTTCCAGCTCTCATGCTCTTTTTCTGGAGATCGCCTCCCTCCGAAAGCAACTTGCCAGTGTAGTGGCCCGCGCGATCCGGGCTGAAGAGGAGCGTGATGCCTGGGCAGTAGCTATGGTAGACCTGCGGCGTCACGATGAAGAGAGGCCATCTCCAGACATCCTGGAGTTAAGGGTCTTTCTCCAGGTGGCGAGGAGAGAGGTACGTAGAGAGAGAGAGAGGAGAGGGAGAAGGAGAGGGAGGAAAGAAGGGCCGAGCGACAACAGGATCGGGACGAGAGGAAGGCTTTGGAGGCCCAGGTGAGGGAGCTCCAGCTAGGCTTTCGAGTTATGGGACAGAGGCTAGGAGTCATGGAGACGCGTTACGAGAGAGCATGAGAGTTCGGGGCGCGACTCCGCCAGTCTGGCCACCTTTATGTCGGGGGCTTCTTCGTCACGCCAGGGGAGCAGCAGTGAGTCACCGTTGCTGAGAAGGCATTGCGGGGTGAGGGGATTGCTGCTTCACGGAGCCCCAGAAGGCTCCTGAGGGACCCTTACCTCAGGGGAGAGGAGAGGGATGCCTAGAGGGACGAGCATGAAGATGATGGCGAGAGTTAGCGAGCTAGCATACCCGCCTCCTTTCTTGCGATGTTCATGATTGTGATGTTTATGACACTTTATGTAGACTTATGAATGGAGTGATTTGATTTCCTGTTGCTTATTTATTCTCTTGCGCGTTCCTTCTTCCTTACGCTTCTTCCCCTTTATACTATTCCCATGTGATGTGCTTGTCGAGACCCCGTCCGAAAACGGGGAATCATATCTCGCTCCGACCGTCTTTCCCACAGAAATCCGCCACCGAAGTCAACAATGATGGCTCTAGCCCCTTTTCCTTGACGACCTTTCAATCTTCCCAGACGGCCTCTACAACATGACCGGGCCTCCTTAGATTGCGTAGGGAGTGAGTTATCATATCACACCATCAATCAATTACCCTGCACGAGCGGTGAAGTGACACATGTGGGACCGCAAGGAAGGTGCCTTGTCACGAGGGTTATCGTTAACAGTGATGGAGGCAGTCTTGGCTCACCCTTCTCCCATTTCTATAAATACCTCGCTCGTTCGTCCTCCCAGGGGCATCGGGAGCCAACTCGAAGAGTACAAGTTTCCACGGAAACGGAAGAACTAAGGGTTCTAAGGTTCAAAATGGAGGGTGAATCTTCCCATTCCTCGAAGTGAAGTAGGTCCAGTGGTAGTAGCTCCAGGAGGCTCTCAGACCTCGAAGGGCACTTCAGTGAAAGGACCCAATCGTAACTCGTAAGATGAGCTTTCTTGCCCTTTCTCTCATTCTTTCTTCCTTTCTCTCTCTTGACAAAACCCTTCTCCATTCCTTGTGTATGCGCAGAGTGTGATGAAATCACATATTCCATTGGAGTTGATAGTGGCTGCATACAGGGGTCTCTCGGATTTTCAGAAGGCTGGGCTAGACGTTATGGGGCTTGGAGTCTTTCTTCGGATCGAGCCAATCAAGCTCGACCTTGCCCTCGTCCAAGCACTACGTGAACGGTGGGATCCAATGAGCCATGCTTTCTTGATGCCTTGGGGGCACACGGTGCCCAGCTTGGAAGATGTTGTCCGAATTACGGGCCTGAAAGTGGATGGCGAGGCGCTGACTAGCATCACGTACTCTGACTACAGAGAGGCCACCCAGAGGTTACTAGGAGTGGACCTGGATGATCGTAAGAATAGGTCCGTAGCCAAGACGCCTATTATGGAGACGTTGGGGATTACTGACATTCGTTCTCGTGATGATGAGTCCTTGGATGAGTTCATGGAGAGGGCTGAAAGAGGATGCCGCACTGTCTACTGCGTAGATGCGAGCAATTGGGAGAGAGCCAACATGGATTTGAGGAGATTCCTCTTCTTCCTGTTGGGGAAACTGTTGCTGGGCTCGAAAGGAGACATCATTCATTGTCACTTCTTAGAATTCTTAGTAGACCCTGAGAAAGTGGGACGATACGCCTGGGGAGCAGCCATGTTGGCGCATCTATTCGCGGGTCTGTCTGAAAGGGCAGGCAGAGAGGTAACCGTTAGTGGTTTCATGCCGTTCATCCAGGTATCCCTCCCCCTCTTTTCTCTTTTTATATATATATATGTGTGTGTGTGTTAACGACACACGATGGTGCTGTTGTGGAGCTATTATTACCTCCCATTGGCGTCCAATGGCGGTGCCGCTGGTGAGGCGGTGGCAACCCATCACGAACCCAGCCCCTCTATCCTACCAGCTGATGGTGTTAAGACGCGAGTTGCAAGAGTTCCCCGCAGCGATAGTGGTTATCCTTCTATCATATTTTTTTTTGGCGATTTTTTTTTGATTAAGGGGATATGTGTGACCCGACCTAGGTGGTCTGGAGGCCTTATGGGGGCATGACCGACGTCGACCAGCCATGGGTCATAACTAGTCGTGCTCGGTTCGGACGCGACCTCTGGATGCACTGCTTGAACGAAATCGAGCCACTTCGGCTACGATTGGCCATGAGGACCTTAGGGCTCACCCAAGAATGGGTGGACATGACTACAACACCGCGTGTGGGGAGAAAGACGCGGGGGCCGGTGACCTCCGTTGATTGGAGAGTGCGTTTCCTCGAGCAATATGAGGATTAGCAATGGGGTGGCACTCCCATGGAGTCACACGCTCAAGACAACGAAGATTACCTACGCCTCTATAAGGCGATGTATGCAGAGCGACTCCATCCTGAAGGGACCATGGAGGTGAACATATTTTTTCTTTTTCTTTTCTCTCTTTTTTTAATATGTATGCTAACCTATGCCCTGGCCAGGACGCTTGCGATACCATGATAGCGAACTTGCAAGCTCGCCTGATGGGTACAGAGCGGCAATTATGCGATACTCGCACCGCCTTGAGTTCTTCGGTAAGCCTGCATACACATGATCATAGATCAAGATTCGTGGTGCTAGGACCTCAGTGTCACCTTGTGTGTGTTGCAGCGTGCCCAGCTTGATGCGGCTTCCTCAGCAATGGGGGCGGATGGTGTCTCTTCCAGTTTATGGATCCCCACTTCCGAACTCGATTTGCTTCATGAGCAGCTTGCTCATACTACGCAGCGGGCTGCGGAGGCAGAAGGAATGCTCTCCGCACAGGTGAGAGTCTTTGAATTTTACTTCTTCGTGCCTCCACATATCTGAGCTGATGGTTATGGCAGACGAAAGAGGTGCAAGATGCACTTGCCCACACTGCGCAGGGTGAAGCCAGAATAACGGAACTGGAGAAAGAGTTGCGGCATCGTCCAGACGATGGCTCTTCTCAGGACGCTGTGGAGCTGAGGATCACCCTTCAGCTGGAAAGGGAGGACAGAGAGAGAGAACACGTGGAAAGGGAAAGAACCACCGAAAGAGAGAGAGACGACAGATTGGCTGAGAGGGAGGAGCGTAGGGCCATGGAGGCCCAACTGTTTGAACTCCGAACCAGCCTCGGTCTTGCTGAACAGTGGCTAAGAGATGGTGAAGAGCGCTACTGAAGAGCACGAGAGCGTGATTTTCATGTTAGTAGCTTCTTTGCCGCCCATGTTGATCGACGGGGAGCAGAGACGGGAAGAGGGGTACAGAGTAGTAGAGGCTCCGCCTTGCATGGTTTGGCAACACCCTCCAGAGTTCCTCGCCTGGAGAGTGGAGAAAGGGGTAACACTGAGAGGGAGGACAGAACTTAATGTATAATTTCTAGAAGGAAATAAAGGAAGGAATGTTCAATTTCCTGTCTTCTGCCTTCGTTCCTGCTTTTCAATTCTGTACATATTGCTCAATGAAACAAGTCAGTTTTTCCGTTCTGACTTGGCCCCTTGCTCAACAAGCAAATGTTTGTTTCGACTGTCCTTGATGATGGGTCAAGGGGCCAAGCCTTTATCAATTAAGGAAAGAGTAAAGATAATGAATGCAACACACGGGCACGTAAATGGGAACATAATGTAAAAATGTAGCACACAAATGAGATCACACGGATGCAAATTTTTTTTTATGCATTTTTTGTTAATGATATTTTTTTGTGTTTTATTTTTTTTGTTTTGTTTTGTTTTATTTTTGAAAAACACTTGTTATTACAACCGGCATGGTTTTTGGACCAGGGGTGTTTAAATCGTTCTTAAGTAGCGTAATGCGGGGTTAACATGTTCCAAGAGAATTCCCACTTGGGGACTCACCTGATGGCGTCTTCCGAGGGCCACTTCGGATGTATTTTTTTTTTGAGATAACTAATGCCTAGTGACCATCCTTATGGCATCTGATTCTTATGAAGACAGGGTTTCTTACTAACCTCCCAGGTATCCTGTGCGCACATCTAGATTGATTTGGGCCCCTAGACCCCTCAAGTGATAATCCTGCTGGTTAAGACTGAACTTGACGACAAAACCGTCATGCCATGCTTAGGCTCCCAGTTGCTTCCGACCGTAAGGATACACCGAAAGAGTGTTCAAGGTAAAAGATTTACCCGACTTGGGTCTATTTCCTCACAACTCTAGATGGTATAGGATGGAACACCCTGGAACCCTAACGGCCAACCGCTGCGACGCTTACCCAGAATCAGACTCCGTCGCACCTATTAGTGACGCGCTTGCATTGACCTAAGCCCGAGGTTGAAGTAAGAATCCACCGAGGTGGTAAATAGAGGTCTTGACCGACCATAAACACCGAGACTCCTTCGCGGCGATGGCTTTCGCTTTTCGAAGTAGACAGTTACATGTGTGTTTTGCTAAAATGAGGTCGCTTGCCTTAGCGGGGCGCGCCTTTCAGGATTTCCATTGGGCTTTCATCTTTGAGGGGAGAAAGAAGAGTGCGGTGGGGTAAACCTTCCGAGAGGACTGGCAAAACCGTTAACCCGACGAGCTAATCGGGACCTACTCGACCTTTCCTTTTGGGCGACTTCGGACCAAGCCTCGAACAGGATTGTGTTGCCCCTTTTGGAATTTAGCCTTTATTTTGAGGGGTTTCGCTTGTCGAAATCAGGCATGGCCACGACCATGCTCATATTTGATTTTTTTTTTGAGGGATACATGATGATTTGATATGTAGGAATCCCTCTTGTATCCCTACGGGGACACTGCCTTCTTCTCGTGCTCTGACTCGAGTTCGAGGAGATAAATCCTACTCTCACCTTCAAGGTAAGGTATTTTGGTTCCCTTATGCTCAGCGTTTTAAGGGCGCCGGTTGTCTCATTGGGTAGAGAAAGAAGAGAACAAAGATTACGACTTTCCTGGAGACCTTCGAGTACACCCCCACAATAAGCAAAACTACCAACTTTTGGCTAAAACAGTTGCGTGTGTGCGTGTTCCCTTCTTTTAGTGGGCATAAGCTGGCATGACCGGATAGGAATCTCCGTGGTTCTGGCTAGCCAAGACCCGAGACCTATCGAACCTTAATGGGTCCTATCCTACATGAAGGACAGATGCAAAGACTTGACTGTATGATGAACACTAGGCGCTCTTTTTTTTTTATAGCTTCCCTCGAGTTCCGCTTCGTTTGATCCTGAAAGATAGGTGTGGGAGTATGCGTAGGTTAACCCTGAGTTAGACTATAAAGACCGCAGAGTGACTTTCTAGCCCCGATAGTCCTCGTTCCATGCCAGTTGTTAGTTATCTACGGGTAGTATTTCTTAAGATAAAGCCCGTTCCAAGGGTGGGATAACTCGGTTCCTTTGGCATTGACTAGCTTGTAGGCGTTGCCGGGGTACATAGCCTGAACCACATATGGTCCTTCCCAATTGGGTTGGAGTTTGGAACACGGCCCTCCAGGTTTGACAAAAATTCTTTTTACAACCATCTCGCCAACTTTAAATTTTCTCTCAATGACCTTCTTTTGGTAAAAACGAGCGAGTCTATTTTGATAAACACGTGCATGCTTGGCAGCGGCCAGCCGCTTCTCATCTAAGAGTTCCAACTAGGCAAGGAGTGAATCACGACGTTCGTCGAGGAGAAATTCCTTATCCAATTGTACCCTAAGAGAAGGAATCAGAGTCTCATACGGGACTACCGCTTCCATCCCATAAGTAAGGGCAAATGGGATCTGCCCGATGGGGGTACGGATTGACGTGCGGTAGGCCCATAGAGCTTCGATAAGCTTTTTCGGCCAATGTGAAAACTTACTAGACTCGCAGGTTTTCTTAATGATTTTGATCAATGTTTTGTTGGTAGCCTCTGCCTGGCCATTACCTTGTGGATAATAAGGTGATGAATGATGCAATGCAATTGCGTACCTTTTGCAGAGGTCTTGAAGGTCTTGAGATATGAACTATGGCCCATTGTCGGTGACGATTGTGCTTGGGATGCCGAACCTGGTGAGGATGTTTTTCATTATGAACTTGCAGACTGTTGACGCCTTGATTTCTGTGTAAGCTTCGGCTTCGGTCCATTTGGTGAAATACTCCGTCGTAGTGAGGATGAAGGATTTCTGCTTGATGAGGGAGTTGGGATCACCTAGGGGACCAATGATGTCGAATACCCACATGGAGAAGGGCCATGTGGAGGATACTAGATGAAGTGAGAAAGATGGTGAATGAATCTTGTCAGCTTGAAGTTGACATTTGACACACCTACGGACATAGATAACACAATCTTCTTCCATGGTGGGCCAGTAAAAGTCTTGCCGAATGATCTTCTTAACGAGCATTTGGCTATTTACATGGCCACCGCACACACCTGAGTGTGCTTCCTCTACACATTTCCAGTCCTCATCGTCATCAAGACACCTTAATAGAACTCTAGTAAGGCTCCTCCTATAGAGTAGACCTCCAACCAATGTGTATTTCTGGGCCACCCTTCTTATGACTTTCTTATCCTCTGTGGTGGCTCCTTTAGGGTAAGACTGATCTTTTTAATATTTGACAATTTCGTAGAACCAAGGCTTCTCCTTATCAGCCAGTTCTTCTTCAAATTCTGCCAACATGATTTCCCTTTTCTCAAGAATTTCTCCTTCCTGAACCTTCCGTAAGACTCTTTCTTTGATTTTTAAGAGGTAAGGGTCTTGAAAGATAGGGACGAGACGCTTGTAGATGGTGATAGATTTAGACCATGCACCTAAAGGGAATTTAAAAGATGACGCCAAGGAGGCAAGGGCATCGGCCAGAATGTTCTGTTCGCGAAGAACATGAACAAAGATCAGCTTGGTGAACAATTTGGCATAAGCGGAGACCAACTCTTGATAAGGCTTGAGTTTGGGATCGAGGGTGCGATATTTGGTGAGCACCTGGCGGAGAACAAGTTGACTATCACCCACAACTCGCAATTCGGTGATATAGAAAGAATGGGCTAGTTCCAGACCAGCTAGAAGAGCCTCATATTCAGTAATATTGTTGGTGACTGGGAATGCGAGATGAAATGCCTCTGGAATGGTAATGCCTTCGGGCGTCAGAAGGATAATGCCGATACCCCTCCCTTGGGAATTCAGAGCTCCATCAAAGTATAACGTCCATATTGGCTCATCAGATTGGGCGATGGACATTAGTTCCTCATCTGGAAACTCTGATTGGACAGGATCAAACTTGGGGAGGGGATGGTGAGCGAGATGCTCGGCTATAGAATAGCCTTTGATTACCTTTTGCTGGATGTAGGTGATGTCAAACTGAGAGAGGAAACTCTGCCAGTGTGCTAGCATGTCAGTAAGGATAGATTTTTCCAGGAGGAACATGATAGGGTCCATGCGGGCGATCAAATGGACCTCATGAGTCAAGAAGTAGTGCTTCAATTTCTGCACTACCCAAACAAGGGCAGCACAGGTTTTCTCCATGGCCGTGTACTTCTGCTCACAGGGATTGAGAAGTTTGGATAAGTAATAGGTTGCCCGTTCCTTGCCTTCTTCATCGGCTTGTGCGAGGACGGCTCCCACAGAGTCATCCAAGACTGAAATATAAAGGATCAGAGGTTTTCCTGGCTTGGGTGGAATGAGAACTGGTGGATTAGCTAGGTATTCCTTTAATCCTTCAAAGGCTTTTTGGCATTTAGAATCATAATGGAATTCTACTCCTGGCTTGGTCAACTCGTAGAAAGGTCTACACCTTTGTGAGTGCTGAGACACAAACCGACGAATGAATTGTAACCTCCCAATTAAACCTCTGACTTCCCTCAAATTCTTGAGAGGCGACATATCCCTGATGGCCTTAGCTTTGTTGGGATCTATTTCAATCCCCCTTTTGCTCACAATGAAACCCAATAATTTGCCCGATGATATGCCAAACACACACTTCTTCGGATTCATTTTCAATTGGAACTCCCTTGATCTCTGCAAGACCTTAGCCAAAACCCTTAGATGTTCCACCCTAGTTCTTGATTTCACCAATAAATCATCCACATACACCTCCAGATGTATATGCATCATATCATGAAATATGGCCATCATAGCTCTTTGATAAGTAGCTCCAGCATTCTTTAACACAAACGGCATGACCACATAACAATATGTTCCCCAAGGTGTAGTGAATGACGTCTTCTCCTGATCTTCTTCTGCCAAACGAATTTGATTATATCCTGAAAATCCATCCATAAATGAGAGGATTTCATAGCCTACCGTGTTATCAATTAACACATCAATGTGAGGCAAGGGAAAATCATCCTTTGGACACGCGCGGTTAAGGTCCCGGAAGTCGATGCAAATCCTGACTTTCCCATCCTTCTTCATGACCGGGACAATGTTCGCCACCCATTGAGGATAAATGATGACTCTAATGAACCTAGCTTTGTGGAGCTTGTCGACCTCTTCTTTCATTTTCAAAGCCATCTGAGGGTAGAAACGCCTTAACCTTTATTTTGCCGAGACGGACTCTGGTTTTAGAGTTAAGCGATATTCGACCAAAGTGGAATCCAAACCCGACATATCCTTGTAGCTCCATGCAAACGTGTCCTTATACTCTTTGAGAACCTTAATTAATGCCTCTTCTTCAGAGGATGGCAAATTATCACTTATGAGGACGATCCTAGGGTCTTCCTCAGTTCCCAAGTTAATTTCTTTGGTGGACTCTTCTACGGCGGCTGACGGCTCGTCGAATCTCCTCATCCAACTAGCATATACGCCGGACGCGTCCTCATATTCTTCATCCTCATCTCCAGTAGGGTATTCTTCATCGATGATTTCATAAACCCCATATCCTTCATCAATCGCACAATTGCCCTCACATTCTATCTCCGGTAGCTGGATGGGATTTTCTAGCAACTGAGGGATGGATAGAAGGGCTTGACACCTGGTGGCTAAATCTAGAAGGAATCGACGGGGGATCTGCCTACCCTTGAATTTCCTTTTGGGTACTACCCTTGACTTATTATCCCTATCTTGACTCACATTATTTACAGAAGGAGAAAAGGCTGAAGGGGATGGTGAAGAATGTACAAAGGAAACACCCCTCAGAGGAGGGGCAGCAAAGGTCACTCATAGGACCTTGGATGAGTGGCCCGCAGGGCGGGACGTACTTGTGGGAGATGTAGGAGGTTTCCTCAATGATGATGTGCTTTTGAGAGATTTAAAAATTGACGTTTTTTTTCATTTTCATTTTTGATGACAAAACAATGAAAAGAGATCGGAGGAGGGGGAAAAGTGATTATGGCTAAAGGGTTGGGAGGCTCATAGAGCAGATCATGATTGAAAACCTAGCACGGTTTGAGAAACCCGCGCAGGTATGTAAATAAAGAAGGGAAGATCATCAGACAACCGTCTGGCCCAGGAAGAAGACAACAACGAGGGCTGAGGTGAGTGAAATGAGAAGATGACGGCTAATGAGCCGTCAATGGCAATGTTGATGACGGATGAGGATCCGCCGGTGACAGAGTCCTCTTGACGAGGATGGTTTGGAATTCTGGCAACAGTAGTGATATCCCCTGGCATTTCAGAGATCAATGGCGGCCCTTCCAGCTGTGAGGGCGAGAACATTCTTTCTAGTGCAATGAAAATATCTTGTATGTCGAACCATTTGCTCCATTGGGCATTCCAGATCCTTAATCTGGCCTCTCTTAGCGGCCCTTGAGCATTCTTCAGCCAAGTATACAACATGTAATCCCTCATGTGTCTCTTGCGGGTAATCCCCCATCTGAACAACGGGCCCCTTCTTGAAGTGAGAGGACAGGGTCCATGTGAGGGGTTTCCACTCCGCCTCGAGTGGTCCTTTAAAGCCTAGTCCAAACCTGTGGCTCAACCTTATTCCTCTGGCAGTTTCAACCTTCCTTGCAATTGCGCGCCCAGGCCTTTGCCTTGTTGATAGTCGATATTCATCATTATCTCCCATCCTTTAGAATAAGAAGGGAGATGTGACATCGGTACCGAAAGTGGCTTCTTTGGTGTTGGCGGAATGCGGGACGGGTCATACACATCCAGTAGTGACAATATGGGCCGATGAGACGGCCAAACAGATGGCAAAGAGATGTTAATAGCATCCACTGTATGAAGGACAGGCGTGCTGACCACTTTAATAATCCTCCCACTGTATGAGAACTTTAGGCATTGGTGGTTGGTGGAGGGTACATCATCCATGACTTCAATATAGGGGCGACTCAATATAGCCTTAAATGTGGGATCCATGTCAAGGACATGGAATTCTGTAGAGACTGACGCAGGGCCTAATTCTACCTTCAAGATAATCATTCCATGTGGTGGCATTTTGCTGTTGTCTTATGCTGTGACTGAGATTGAGGATGGTCTTATCTGTTCCTCAGCGACCCCACATAACTGAAGGGTGCTCATGGAGATGACATTTATGGATGTGCCCGTGTCCACCAAACACGGGTGTATGGACACTCCATTGATTTTTATTGAAACATACAACACATATTTTCGAGCTTCCTTGGGGGCGAGCTCGTGGTTGTGGAACACAATAGCCGGTTGTGTGTCTGTCGGTGTTAGAACGGCCAAAATCTTCTCTACAGGGAGGTCCTCATTCACCATGACCTTTTGAAGATATTCCATTAAGGCTGCCTGATGGGATGTGGATCTCTGAAGCAGCTCAAGAATGGAGATCCGAGCAGGCATCTTGTCCAAGTGTTTCAACAAATCATACTGTGTTCCAGGGATGGGTTTTTCTGGCTATTCTCCATTGTCCTTCTCTGGCTTAGATTGCTTGGGGTTCTGACTGTTCTGGGGGAAAACCCTGTGAAAAATCCTTCCACTCCGGAGCACCATTGCCTGCGGATTTTGTACCTCTATGGAGGTAACTGTGGGTTTTAGCAGGGGTTTGAGGGGTAGTGGTGGAGGAATGGTTGATGAGGCTGGGGTAATGACGGGAGCAGGGATTCTGATGAGGGGTTTGTTAGGTGGAGGCATGGTGGAGGTAGAGGGGATATCATATGGGCTATGGAGGGTAAGGGGTTTGGAAGGTGGAGGTGGAGGCGAAGTGAAAGTAGAGGGGATCTCATGTGGGCTATGGAGGGAAAGGGGTCCGGAAGGTGGAGGCGGAGGCAAAGTGGAAGTAGAGGCTTGAGATGGAAAGTAGCTCTGAGATGGATGGTGGGTGATGAGTGGCTTTGAGGGCGTTAGTGGAGGCATGGTGGAGGTAGGTGGGGTCGCGTACGGTTGACGGATGATAAGAGGTTTGGAAGGCATAGGGGTAGATGCAGTAGAGGTGGATGGCAAAATGGAGGGGTGAGAGAAGGTGAGAGGGTGCGAGGGCATAATGGAAGGCGTTAGTTGATAGGTCATTGGTGAGTTAGTGGGAGGGGTGCGAATGAAAGGACGTAATGGCTGCGGAAATGGTGAAGGCCGTACTATAGGTTGTGATGCGGGCTGATGAGAGAGAGGTGCTACCCGGGCAAGGCGAGGGGGTTGCCTGACGATATGGTTGGTGGTAGCAAGAACGGAGGTACTTTCTGGGTGCCACACCTGCTCTCTCCCAACTTCCGAAAAGGATGAGATGGGGTTGACCTGGTGATTGGGATGTTGGTGCTCCGGTAATGGATTCTTGATTATACCCATGTTAGGCTGTTGTGGTTGTGCTTGCTGAGGCTGTTGTTGTTGTTGTGGTTGTAGCTACGGCTGCTATTGTAGTTGCTGTTGTTGTTGGAAATGTGGCCTAGGAGGAGGTCTCCTGGCTTTGAGAGTGGCGATGTATCGTCTCATTTCATCTTAGTCAATTCCGCCTTCATCATTCATATTGTAGATGTAATCTTTAAACTGGAAGCAGTTCTCTACTGTGTGTCCTGACTGCCTATGGTAGACGCAGTATTTGAAAGTATCAACATTCGGGGGCCACGCAAGCCTTTCCCTGGGTAGGATGAGTGTGTTTGAGGCCATGAGGGCGCTGAAAATATCTGCCAAAGTTTCTGGCAATGGTGGGTAATAGGCTCTCTTGGGGCCAATCGGCCTCCTTTGTTGCTGTGGGGGGCCATAATTTCTTGGGGGTGGAACTTGGTGGTACTGAGGTGGTGGTTGTTGTTGCTGGGGTCGGGGTTGTTGCTGGGGTTGAAATGGTTGAGGCATATTGTTCTGGGGTGGATTATTTTGGGGTGGAGGACGAGAGGGGAAAGGACCTTGCTGGAGAGGAAGTCAGGGCATTTGTGGAGGCCTTGCGTTGGCTGCATAGTTGGCGTTGTTGACTGCACTTACTTGCTCATTTGTTACGACCCCTTCTATCGCTCCACTTGGGACACCAGTGCCTGTCTTTCTGACCACCTTGGGCTTTGGCAGCTCAAACATGTGCATAATGGGGGAGTCTTTTAACTGGGTCTGGATATACCGGGCCCTTTCATAGAGCTCTTCCATTGTGGTGAACCTGTTCATGGCCAGGACGTGCCTGAACTGTGGGGTTGCATTGGACACAATTATTTTTACTTGTTCGGGCTCTGAGAGGGTATCTCTTATCCTTTCTGCCAGGGACCTCTATCTATCAGCATAACGGACAAAATCTTCATCGGGCTTTATTTTCTCGGCCACTAGGTCGGTAATGGAAAGAGAGGGACCGACCCTATCCCGATACTTTTGCAAGAATCTTCTTTGCACTGTATCAAAGTTTTCGGCCTCACCGGACTCCAAAGAATAGAACCACTCTAGCGCAGGGCCATCCAATGATTTCCGAAAGAGGTATGCTAGGGATCTCTGGTCATTTTTCCAATGAGGATTCATACATGAAGTCCTTGAGGTGAATAAAGGGGTTGCCGGTGCCATTGTACCACCGGTACGTAGGCATTTCGGAGGGAGGAAGGTGGATCACCGGAAGGATTGGCAAAGCAACCTCCGGGGTGGATTTCACGTCCACCATTTTCTTCTAACTCTGAAACTGTTCGTCCATTCTATTGAACCTGTTGAGGAGCGATTGGGCGAGCTCCTCGGGAGATGAAGGTTGCACCTGCCACTGGGGAGGGAGATGTCTCCCGGAGACCTGAGGAGGAAACCCCGAAAGGGAGGGAGCTGTCGGGCCACCGACAGTTGGCCCAGGCTGGAGTAGTGTGTGTGATGCGGGACGAGACCACGGACACGACAAGCTCGTGACTGCCCCTTAACGAGGGAAGCGTCGGATGTGCGCGGTTGAGAAACCGGCTGTGAGCTAGGGTGGTCGGCTCTCACTTGTGCCCGGATCGGGTCACGGGACGGTAACGCTCTCTCTCGCAGCAGTGGTGATATAAATAGAAAGCGAGCTAATTACCCTATCATGCTCTCTAGCAGTGGTATAAGCAAGTATATATGAAAATTAAGCAAAATGCCAAGTAAGGGAGCGAATGCGATACCTCCACGCGCTCGGCGTGGGGACGACGGGCCCGGCCGAACTCGTGCTCTCGGGACAGTTAATACATGAATATTACAGCAATGGAAATATGCCCACTCCACGCAGGGAGGTAAAGGGCGACACAATGGCCCGGGAGGACCGAATTCGGGATGACGGGCAGCTTCGTGTGTTGATTCGGCTACACGCGTGATCACGACCGTGGGGCCCACGTGCTGTCTAGAGGGGTCGTGTGGGACCCGGTGGCGCCGCTTTAGTGTGGACACTTAGGGAAGTGTTCCCTGGGCTGGCGGCACACCGGAACGTCGCCCGGGGGTCGGGCGGTTCCGATCGGCACCCGTCGGGTTTGCTGTCCACGGAATGTTGGTTGCTGTTTTGCAGCGCGCGCTCCGGCGAGAATGGACGCTACGATCAGCCCCGACGTCGGATCGACACGAGACTGGCGCCGTTGGAAAGATAGCTTGAAGTTCTTCAACCTAGGCCTAAAGATCTGGCCTGGATCTGCTCGGATCTTGACTTATGGAATTTGCAATCTTCTATTGTACAGTTCTTGAAATCACAGGTCAGCAGAGAACTTCCCTATGGATTGCCTTTGACCGTGAGAGAGACTTTCTAATCAGGGGTTGTGTTCTTCAGCAAAGTTGTTGGAATTTGAGCTGGGAAGACAGCAAAAGTGGTTTGGACCCGTTTGGATGTATCTATGATTTTCTGTGATTTGTTTAGTGGACGAAGGTCGGATCTGGAAATGTGCTGACAACACTGTAGCTTTGGTAGAACATGAATTCTTAAAAATAGGTAGAAGGATGATAAACATTTAAGAAACATTGTGGTGGTAGGGGACGATGGACCGAACGCCCAGTTAAATTGGGAGGTCTAAAAAAAATCAAAAGGGTGGGCGAAGGTGGAGAACTCAGGGTTACTGTCACTGTAGATAGTGACAGAACAGATCTGAGATTGAGAGTTGAACGAAATGGTAAGGATATGAAACGGTAGATTTTGAACCTCAATTTTTTTGTGGAGAAGGGGCTAGAAGATAGGAACCAACCCTAAAAATTTCAAATAGATCAGAACTCGTGGCTGGCTTCAGGAATTCTCGAACTGCACCTCTGTCCAGCAGGACAGAAACTTGATGATGATTCCACGGCGGCTCGAAGGCGGCACGAACGGCGGCGGCGGCGGCACAGACGATCACCGGAGGTTGAGAGAGGATGATAGAAGAGGGATACACTCTAGATCTGGGGTTGGGGAAGGAAGAACAGCAAGGGAGGAGAGAGGGGCGCACCAAGCTCCTTGAATACTCACAAAAAATTCTAATTTTTCCATTTAATTTCTCATGAAAATACAAGCATATATATGACTCCAATCAAATCTAATGTGGACCCTTGGATCAAGGGTTGGGGATTGAATGGCTGAGATGAAGTGTGAATAACACAGCAAATATAATTTTTTAATCTAACTTGACCTTTTCCATTCAACCTTAGACTAATTCCATTCCAACTTCACCTAATACACACCAACCAAGCCTAATAAGGCCAAAAGAGGGGGCGCCCCCTTCATGGGCCTCTCTTGGGCCTAGGCTGGTCCAAGACCAGCCAACCCAATCCACAACCCATGCTTGGTCCATGGATTCTCCCATCTAGATAGCCCATGAGAGGGAGTGGCCCAATTGGGCCTTAAATGGCTATTATGGTCCATAAGGGTGGCATAAGGTCCAATATGATAATCACTCCTAATAGACTCTACTAAGGCAACCTAGTAATGGACTCTTCCTAGAAATGTGGCCCAATGGCTTAATGAAGCCTTACAAAGAGAGCCCAAATGAAAGAAATCAAAAATTACACACTTTCAAGCCAATACAACCCATAATACACACCTATACAAGCTAATACACACTAATACTCATCCCATAAGCTCATGATGTCCTCATCAGTGTGGGGAATAGCAGGGGTTTGAGATTGTGAAGGGAACTGGAACGAGGGAGGCTGTTGGCTCGCCTGCCCTTGAAGTGAGGGAGAAGAGATGGCTTGCACTGGTGAAGGAGATGGGATGGCCTGCACCGACTCTTGGAGGGGTGCGATGGCTGGAATTGACTCTTGAGGGGTGGGAGTAATAGATTTCCCTTCCTTTCAGAATGGCTTGGAAGGCCCGGAGCTGCTCAGAGGTAAGGCGAGGACACCTAGCAAAGAGGAGATGTCCTGTGGTGGGGATGTGTCCCCTGCGGTAACCTGCACCTCACGTGAGGGCTCATAGGAAGGGCCCGAGTCCATAGCATGGACTCGCGGCTCGACTGACTGACCACGACCAGGGTGGTTCTCCTCAAAAGACTCGTGAGCCATGCTCAAAGTTCTTTCGGAACGTAAAAACATACACCAACAAGCAGATATCAGAGATTATCAAACAAGTGGATGCCTTTACCCCCTTTTTTTGTGTTTTGATTTTGATAATTTTTTGTGTGTTTTTAACCAGATCTGAAGTTCACACAAAAATAGGGACCCTAGTTAATTTTTGTTTCACCGCCGTGTCAACTAGGGTCTCTTGTCTCACCATGAATGGGTTGACTAACTCCGGGGAACTTCAATGGTACAACCAGCCCAGTGAACGAAGAGGGAATCCTTCGCTGTCGGGGACTTACGGAGGTCCCGGTGGAGGAGATCCTAGTCCGTCGAGAGGAATTCCCGAACGGAGAGTCTTTCCTTCACCGAGAGAGGGTGATCCTTAGAAAAGAAATAAAAATAATAAAAAGGGGTGGATGTATGCAATGAAGCGCTGAACAGATATACAGAACATAAGAAAACAACAGAGATAACAAAGACATAATCAACACCCAATGAATTACAAGGGATTAGAGGTGAAGTGCACGAGGTGCACGAGGGATAAGAGCTGAAAGTGCTACCGTTAGCACAACTGGAGCGCGCGATGGCGCAAGGGTGGAGGAGCACACGGCGGTGCCGAAATTGCAAGGGTAACCGAGGGAAAGCGAAAGATCTCCCACCGTGATCGCCAAGATGTGAGCAACGTCACGCGGATCGCCGGAGGAGGCGAAGCGGAGTGCGCGGGCTCGTTTTACTGCGACACAGAAAAAGAGAGAAGAGGAGGGACCACCACGGGAGATTGCTCCGGCGGGGTGTGCAGAACAGATACAATGTAACAAGATATGGGGATTAAACGGCCATAGTGGGAAATGACTCTCCGCGACCTCGAGGGATGGGAATAGTGCAGAATTTAAATGACAGTAATTTAAACGGCCATTGCGGGAAGTGACTCGCCGCGGCCTCGAGAATATGAGAAGATATGAAAATAACACAGAATATAAATGACAGAAATTTAAACGGCCATTGCGGGAAGTGACTCGACGTGGCCTCGAGAATATGAGTAGATATAAGAGTAATACAAGATATAAGGAGCGAAAATTTAAACGGCCATTGCGAGAAGTGACTCGCCAGGGCCTCGAGAATATGAGCAGATATGAGCACAATACAGAATATAAATGACAGAAATTTAAACGACCATTGTGGGAAATGACTCTCCGCGGCCTCGAGAATATGAGTAGAAATAAGCACAGCACAGAATATAAATGACAGAAATTTAAACGGCCATTGCGGGAAATGACTCTCCGCGGCCTCGAGAATATGAGCAGATATAAGCACAGCACAGAATATAAATGACAGAAATTTAAACGGCCATTGTGGGAAATGACTCTCCGCAACCTCGAGAATATGATGTGATCAGCATGGGACAGAGACCCCAAAATAAAGAAAATGATCGCGCCTACCTCAAGAGCAGGAGATGGCGGGTTGCTTCTTCCTCTCCCTTCGGCCGGCCGATGGAGAGGGTTTTCCTTGGTTACCCTTGCAAAAGAAGAAACAGACAGTTGACAAGTGGATCAGAAAAAATGGTAGTGTAGTATTAGTCCCTCATAATGAAAAATGGTGAAATCGTGGTGAGCCACACACCTGATTGGTGTTATTTTTAAACCCCTCTCAGACACGAGTAGGAGGAAAATGCTATGATGAATGGAGGATCATGCAAACGTGCATAAAAATGGATCTCTCTTATGAAGGGAGATGACAGATGACGGGATAATGCATGCGACAGAAATGACAAAAGAGAAGGGGAGAGAATGGCTTATTAAAGATGCCGATGGCGGGATTCGGCAGAGCTTCGGCAGCGTAGGGATGACGTGGAAGTAGAATGGATGGAGCTAGCCTTCCTCTCGCGAGCGCGGGCACCCGGAAAGCCGGCAGAACCTCCCCCTGTAAAAAACTCATGGGTTAGAAATGGGATCCGACAGAGTCTCTCCTTCCTCTATCGGATCTGAAGCCCCTCCCTTCAAGGGAAGGGGTCCTCTATTTATGGAGGAGAAAGTGATTGAGGCGTCTTGGACGTAGGACGCCTCAATATTATTTTTTTTATTTTTTATTTATTGAGGCGTCCAACCATCTTGACATCTCAATAAAGAGGCGTCCGGGACCTCGGACGCGCCTATTTTTGCCCACCGAATCGCCGTCGAAAGCCGTCGGTAGTGGAGAAAGCGCGTGGTTTCGGCGCGTAACCGTGACTCTCGAAGGGCGCGTCTAGTCGGTAAGACGTCTTTATAATTGGATTTATTCGAAACGTCAAACTAAACGGCCGAAGCGGCGCCGCGTACGCGCTGCACGAGGCTCATAAGAAGGCGTCTAGGCTCCTAGACGCCTCTAAAAGAGGCATCCTGTTACCCTACCACTTTCAAAAGGATAAAAAAGGTTCTAAAAAAATATGTAAAAAAATAATTAAAAAATAATAAAAAATTATTTCAAGAAGGCGTCTAGGCAGGGTGACACGTCAAAGTGAGGCGTCTAACCAGCTTGACACGTCAAAGACTTTTTCACGGAAAAAGTTAAAAAAATATAAAAAAAATAGAAAAAAAATAGAAAATCACCAAAGTAGTAAAAAATGTGAAGGCAACTTTGGAGTATCATAGTGTAATATGAGATTTACTCACGGTAATGTCAAAAACGGCGTGTCTACACCTAAGACATCTTCGGGAACCTGGATTACCTACTCCTCTGATATTCCATATCAAAATGGGAAGCATCATAAAGATTGCCCAATGATCGCCCCCTCCGACCTCGCACGAGATCTAGTAAGAACCCCCCTTGCAACATTTTCCCCCTGATATCTTTACGTCTATCCAACAAAGGTAATTGCATAAGAGCATTATCCTGTCCAGCCTCTTTCGCAACTCTCTGACCTGCCTTCTGAGCCTCATGTAAACACTCTTTTGACAAACACTGCAATGCATCTGCTCGAATATTAGCTTCCACAATAGAAACCTTTATAGGACTAGAATGGCTGATTTCCATTTCTTCGGCAACCATTGACACTTTCAATTCCAGAGGTATAACATTACCTACTACATTAGAGCTGCTGGGTTGCTGAATTGCCTATTGGGAGACTTCCAACCGAGCTGCATCTGCCAACTGGCTCCCACCATCACTGAGAGTAGGCTGATTTTGGTTTGAAGGGAGCTCCAGACCAGCACCCATTTGAGTGCTTCCTGCAGCAAGACCACCTCGTGCCAAATCATCCCCTGAACCTTCCTGCCTGCTGCACTTGTCTGTGGCCTGAACCGATTCAGCATCCACCTGATACAAGGCAGCAAACCGATTACCTTGTGGCACATTTTGTCGAGCATCTTGGGGGCCAACCGGCCGAGGCCTAAACACCTGTCGAGATAGCATGTCAACTGGTTCTGGAATCACAGTGGGGCGAGCTGCCCTTCCTTGCTTCTTCTTGCATTCAGTTTCTGAGTGACCAAGCTTATGACAGAAAGAGCACAAAGGAGGTACACGATGGTAATTAACATACTGCCAGAATCCTTTCCCATCCAGATCAATCCACATTCGTTCTTTGCACTGGGCAGACAGATCTAATTCAACATAAGCTAATGCCTCCGACGTTTCTATCGTTGCCAAGGTCCTTTCATGGATTCTGAGCACGGTTCCAAAATTACCTGCAATAGACCGCATACAATCTTCATGATACAAATTCACCAGTAGTGATGGAAAACTAATCCAGACCGGAGCTGTAGGTGGATCGTCATCAAAATCAAAGTCCGCCGTCCAGCGAAAGAAGCGAAACAAAAAGCCCTTAATGTACAGATTCTTCTGCAACAGCAGCTTCATGAAATCCGCTTCACATTCAAATCTCAATAGTTAGTGCCGCAGATTTAACTTGCTTATGATGAAATCTAAGGTTAAGGCAAGGCGCTGTGACAAACAACTCTTAATCTCTGGGAAAGCTGGACGTCCATATGCACATTTGGCAACAATGGCGAAAGAAAGATGTTGCATGGACGCCTGCAGATCTGCCTTGGAGAAGAATACTACTGGCTCCCCAAGATCTATGAACCCTGGATCCTTGATCGGGATAACTATCTTAGCCCTCCGTTGAGACTCTACAAGCACATGTGCAAAGGATCGACGAGGGCCAGCTGGTCCTAAAGAGGGAGGAAGGAGAGAAGCTCCCGTAGTCACTGGAGGTGGTTCCCCAGGAGGGGGACAAAGAGCTCCATCAGAAGCATGGCCAACGACGGACGGCGCAACGGCGGGAAGCATGGCAGACTTATCACACCCTGTGTAATGCCCCGAATTTTTCGAATCCTTGTTCATGGGTCCCGGATCTGGTTTCTTGGAGTGTCCGACTCCGTTGTGTCCGAAATTTCGTTTCGGACATCTTTCGTGTTCGGATCGGCGCGATCCAGAGTTGTTTCGGAGGCCCAGAAGCGTTCCGCGGCTTTTCCGCGTGTGTTTTCCGATTCCCGGTGTGTGTTTCGGTAATTCCTTCGGAACCTCGTTACGGGTGAACCGGGCCGTTCACTAGGGCGCGAGTGGTACCGTTGCGATCGGTGTGTTCCGAGGATCGCAGAAACGTGATTTTCTATTTTTTGGTATTTTTGAGAATTTCCGGATTTTCTATATAATAACCTTCTTTTTCTCTCTCTCCCCTCTCATTTCTCTCTTCCCTCCCTCTCTCTTCTCTCACGCTCCCTTCTCCCCTCTCTTCTCCGGCGGCCGACGGAGCGGGACGGGGGCGAGCTAGTGGCGGCGCGGGCGAGGATGCGGGCGGGGACGGGTCGAGGATCGAGCGGTGGAGGCGTGGTGGAGGCGGTTCGTGGGATCGTGAACCGGCGAGGGTTTAAATGGCGTTTCTTCGTGGATCGGCGTCCATGGCACGTCGAATCTTCGGTGGAGGTAGGGAGATGGACCCTCAACCCGTGTACTTCAATTCCCGCGAGTTTCGTAGGCCGTGGTGAGCCGAGCGGGCTAAACGGGGTGATTTGGGAAAAATGCATGTTTTTGGGGTGTGAGCCGAATCTTGTGTTTTGATCGTGTTTTTGGGGTTTAAATGGGTCCTCTCGGTGCCAGAGGGGTTGGGGAATGTTTCCCCCTTTGTTTCCCCATCACCCGGGGGTGATCGGGGCGTGGAATGGGTTTTCCCGCCGTTTCTACCGTTTTCGGGCGCGGACTGAGAACGCGCTAGCTTCCAGTAGCGCGTTCTTGAGTGTCGCGCTGCCCCGACGGGGCGCGTTCATCGGAGAAGATGAACAGTAAGGCGGTTCTTGTCGCGCTCTAGGGTCCCAGCGCGTTTTTGGTTGTCGCGCTATAGGATCATAGCGCGACCTGGTCTGGTCGCGCTATGGACCTATAGCGCGTTCT
Organism: Amorphophallus konjac; assembly: GCA_022559845.1. Taxonomy (NCBI): domain Eukaryota; kingdom Viridiplantae; phylum Streptophyta; class Magnoliopsida; order Alismatales; family Araceae; genus Amorphophallus; species Amorphophallus konjac. Next base: position 128,372,577 of record CM040129.1, read on the forward strand.
TGCTGAACGCGCTAGGTTTGCATAGCGCGTTCTTGCTTAACGCGCTATGCATGTGTAGCGCGTTCTTGGGGTGGCCTGCCGGGCTGCCCGAGGCGGACGGTCTGCGGCTGATCGTGCTCCCCTTGGGCCGTGTGTGTCCTGGACACCCCGTGGAGTTTCGTGACCGTGTCTTTGGGTGTCCAGAGGTTTGGTTTACCTCGATTAGCGTTCCCGTGAGTTTAAGGGTCCGAGTGACCTTCTAGTGTTCCGATTGTGTTGTGTTGGTCTCCGGTCGACCCGGTTGTGACCCAGTGGTCGACCTTTGGCCTTGTGAGTGTCCCGGGCACCCCGTGGGTTTTGTTACCGTGTTTTGGGGTGTCTGGAGGTACCATGCTACCTCGATAAGCATGCCCGTGGGCTTGGTGGGTCCAGGCGACCCCAGGTATTCCGAGCTTCCGTGTTCGTGCCAGATCGTGTCACCGTGTGTCGGTGTGAGTGCGGTGAGGTTTCCCCGCAAGTCGTGGCTTCTCTGGAAGGTGGCTTCCTAGTGGGCCAAGCGTGTGGCCTTGGACGGTGAGTCCAGCTTCCCAGCCTGAGGCTGGGGGTTTCTTAAGTTCCCTCCTCGAGGGATGGGTCTCGGCAGTGATGAACTGCCTCGTGAGTTGTCGCATTGTGGTTTTGGACCTAGGGATTAGGCCAGATTGACGGCTCAGTGCTGTCATGTGCAACGGTCTTGACCTCGAGTCTTGTGACTCAAAGGCCGTTGAGTTGTAGGTCTAGTGGGCTGTCCAGAGTCTGGTGGCGTCGTGCCACCTGTTACTCCGTGTTACTCGTAATGAGTGCGTGCGTGGTTTCTGTGTCCACGTTCTGTGATCCTCCACTAGTCGTAGCTTCCTGCGCACGCGTGTGCGGACCCACCTGGGAGTGGTGGAGAGCGCGACCCGGTGAGACGCGGTTTTTAGGCTGGTTTCCGTCGGCCCCTTGCCTTTGCCACCAGAGTCCGGTGGGGGGGAAAACCAGCTAGAGGACCCGACCTAGAGCAGATGGTCTGTGTGTGCACACGTAGTTGGGGGCTTAGGACACGTGCTGACGAGCGCGACCCCAGCTAGTCCTTGTTGTGGTACTTGTTGCGTGTCTGAGTCTCACGCCCGGGGCGTTGTAGCTAGACACTTGTGACGCGGTGTAAGACGTCAGGGGACGCATCCGGTCGTTCTTCTAGAGGGTGGTACTCCTGTCGAGTACGGAGTGTCAGACTGTCAGTCTCTGTGTCTTTGACCTTCGGGTTTTTGGTCGTGTTGACCGGTGAGTTCGGTTGTTTCACCTTGGCGCGTGTGTCGGTTCTTGCGTCGTGAGATTAGTGCTAGTGGCTTTACCGAGGTTGGGTCTTGTTGTGCGGTACCCGCGATCGGATGGTCGGGGTTGCACCTTGGACAGCGTGTCCAGGTCGGCTGTGTCCGGGGGACAGGCCTCTACGGCGTGGTTGCCGTGTGTTCTTACTTCGGTAGGTGGTGCTAGCGTGGTTCGGTAGCTTCGACTGCGTGATCGAGGTGTGCCTTCTGGCAGTAGGAGTAGCTGTAGTGCCGAGTTTTTGACCGGCCACCGGTTTGCTGTTCCTGCTGTAGTTGTAGCTTCCTTTCCGCTACTGCCGTTGTTTTCCGGTTGGGGTTCCGCGGGATCCCTGCTGAGTCTCTGTTTTGGAGACTCATTCCCTGCTTTTCAGGTGTGGCAGTTCTTCCTCGAGGTTCGAGAGTGCGGAGCGGAGGTTCTCTGTTGCCAGCTTGCCGGGCCGAGTGTTCACTTGGCATGTGGTACGCTTTACTGCTTTAGACTGTACTTTCTGTTGGACTGGACTCTGTTGTAGTTGTTTATTTATTTCTGTTAATTGTTGAGTTGTCCTGCTTTATTTCCTATTTCTTTGTGCCTCCACACTCCTTTTAGCCCTTCCGAGCCCTCCCGGCTCGTGGGCGGCGGTGCGAGTCTCGGGTTATCGGGCCTTCCCGGTAATCGGATTCTCGGGCCGTTACAGCTGGTATCAGAGCGTGGTTGTGGACGTACATGGAATTCGAGATATTGCAGTGATCAGAGTCCGTAAGGTCCAGTACAGTCAGCAGTTGGCATAGGGACTCGTGCATGTTTTCGCTTTGTTTCTCGCTTGAGAGTTTGAGTGCGCTGTGCGGCGCGGTGAGGGTGGTAGCTGTTCGCAGCTTTTGTGCCGGTGTGGGGTCTAAAGATCGAGGTCGAGAGCTTTCTCCCTTGAGTGGTGGCCCTGGTTGTGTTGCGTTGGGCAGAGGTTGCCGGCGGGCGTGTTGCAGTTCGGGGGATTGTAGCGGTGGTGCATCGAGAGATGTTGTGATCATGGTCCGACGGGACACTTGGTAAGTGTTGTCGGAGGAGCTGACCTGACGTGGTGACGGTTTCCTTGGTGCTGGAAGGTGCTGTTCCCAGCATGCGCGAGGCTCGAGGTCAGGTCGAATGTGGAGTTTTCATTCCGTTGGTTGGAGGTGTGATTGGGTTCTCCTTTGGTTGGAGAGAATCGTGTTTGGCTAAGGTTCGTCGTCTTGCACTGTGCGTCCGGATTGGTTGGCCTTGTGCGCCGTGAAGTCCGTGCGAGACGTGTTCCGTGTTTTGGCAAGGTGGTTGCCTGTGAGAAGCGTTGCCCGTTCCCTGATGTGTAAGGGTGTTGGCGCTGTTTCGGAAGGACGAGTGCCGGCTGGGCGGTGTTCGCGAGAATTGTGGTTGGTGTTGTGGTTTCCGATGTGCGGAGGATCGGAGTCTGCGGGGTTGCAGATGGTTGTCGAGATGGTGGATCTTCAGTTGGCGTTGTGGTGGCAGTGCGTGTGGATCAGAGTGCGTGGATCGTAGCGTTGGTTGCTGCGGGTGGATTTCTGAGGAAGTGCAGAGCAGCGGAGGATTGGTTCATCGGTGTGTGTTGTCTCCGGCGGCGTGAGACGTGTTGTTGCCGTGCCATTGCTTGAGATATTGTGGTTTATGGCACGGGCAGGTGGAAAGTTGGGAAAATGTGCTGGCAAGGTTGCCTCATGAGTACCCTGTTCTTGCGTTGGAGGTTGCGTTCGTGGATGAGATCATGTTTTGGAGAAGTGTGCCATGGATTGTAAGAGGTTATGTGTCCCGTGGCTCTGTGATAAGAGCGGGAGTCGGGATTGGCAGGCGTCCTCTTGGATTAATTGAGATGGAGGTCTTGATGAGATAGATTCGATGAGACAGGACGGTGGTCGATGCCTGTGTGTGGAGGTCTCTGATGAGACGTGGACGTGGGATATTGATCCTCAGTCTGTGGCCAGCAAGGGAGGATTCCCCGTAAGTCTGAGTCGAGTGACGTGAGGACCGTGTGGAGATGGAGTCGTTGGATCCCGCCGTGCTCCCCCGAAGGGTAGAGTTGGCGCAGGGGTCCATCTGGAGGTAGTGGTGGTCTGTGCGAGAGTCAACGGATGGCCTGTCATGAGTTGGATCGTGCCTGCTGGGCCGGTGGAGGTTTTCCGTTGGCGAATGTCTGGCGGCCAGTGGATGGTCTTTTCAGAGACAGAAGATGCTGGTTGTAAGGGCTCGAGAATGGAGAGAGCGGCGTGCAAGCGAGGCCTTCTGGTGGCCGTTTCTGAGGTGTGAGCTGGTGGAAGCTCAGTGATTGGTTGCCCCTGGTGCAGGGTGTGAGACCGGTCAGCGGGTTGTGAAGCTGGCGTTTGGTTGGTCCGCCGAGCATGGGCGTTGACCGGTGGATTGGTTTTGTGGCGAGGGTTGCGTTCCCCCGGTGAGCGAGAGGGTGGCAGCGATGCCGTGAGTGGTTTCCGTTGTGTCTGAGGTGATACCAGACTTTTGCTCTTGTGTTATGCCTGCTCTGGTGGTCGGTGTGTGCGCGGTGTGCGGAGTGTGGCATTGTTCGTGATTATGGTCTGGCTGTATCCCTCATGATCGGTGCTTTTTCGAGAATTGAGGTTTTGCTATGTTGGGGCCCTGGCAGCGTTGTCAGTTAGTGGAGGCGTTCTTCCCCTGTGACTTGGTGCTAGTCCTGAATTTCGAGGACGAAATTCCTTTAAGGGGGGAGGGCTGTAATGCCCCGGATTTTTCGGATCCTTGTTCATGGGTCCCGGATCTGGTTTCTTGGAGTGTCCGACTCCGTTGTGTCCGAAATTTCGTTTCGGACATCTTTCGTGTTCGGATCGGCGCGATCCAGAGTTGTTTCGGAGGCCCGGAAGCGTTCCGCGGCTTTTCCGCGTGTGTTTTCCGATTCCCGGTGTGTGTTTCGGTAATTCCTTCGGAACCTCGTTACGGGTGAACCGGGCCGTTCACCAGGGCGCGAGTGGTACCGTTGCGATCGGTGTGTTCCGAGGATCGCAGAAACGTGATTTTCTATTTTTCGGTATTTTTGAGAATTTCCAGATTTTCTATATAATAACCTCCTTTTTCTCTCTCTCCCCTCTCATTTCTCTCTTCCCTCCCTCTCTCTTCTCTCACGCTCCCTCTCTCCCCTCTCTTCTCCGGCGGCCGACGGAGCGGGACGGGGGCGAGCTAGTGGCGGCGCGGGCGAGGATGCGGGCGGGGACGGGTCGAGGATCGAGCGGTGGAGGCGTGGTGGAGGCGGTTCGTGGGATCGTGAACCGGCGAGGGTTTAAATGGCGTTTCTTCGTGGATCGGCGTCCATGGCACGTCGAATCTTCGGTGGAGGTAGGGAGATGGACCCTCAACCCGTGTACTTCAATTCCCGCGAGTTTCGTAGGCCGTGGTGAGCCGAGCGGGCTAAACGGGGTGATTTGGGAAAAATGCATGTTTTTGGGGTGTGAGCCGAATCTTGTGTTTTGATCGTGTTTTTGGGGTTTAAATGGGTCCTCTCGGTGCCAGAGGGGTTGGGGAATGTTTCCCCCTTTGTTTCCCCATCACCCGGGGTGATCGGGGCGTGGAATGGGTTTTCCCGCCGTTTCTACCGTTTTCGGGCGCGGACTGAGAACGCGCTAGCTTCCAGTAGCGCGTTCTTGAGTGTCGCGCTGCCCCGACGGGGCGCGTTCATCGGAGAAGATGAACAGTAAGGCGGTTCTTGTCGCGCTCTAGGGTCCCAGCGCGTTTTTGGTTGTCGCGCTATAGGATCATAGCGCGACCTGGTCTGGTCGCGCTATGGACCTATAGCGCGTTCTTGCTGAACGCGCTAGGTTTGCATAGCGCGTTCTTGCTTAACGCGCTATGCATGTGTAGCGCGTTCTTGGGGTGGCCTGCCGGGCTGCCCGAGGCGACGGTCTGCGGCTGATCGTGCTCCCCTTGGGCCGTGTGTGTCCTGGACACCCCGTGGAGTTTCGTGACCGTGTCTTTGGGTGTCCAGAGGTTTGGTTACCTCGATTAGCGTTCCCATGAGTTTAAGGGTCCGAGTGACCTTCTAGTGTTCCGATTGTGTTGTGTTGGTCTCCGGTCGACCCGGTTGTGACCCAGTGGTCGACCTTTGGCCTTGTGAGTGTCCCGGGCACCCCGTGGGTTTTGTTACCGTGTTTTGGGGTGTCTGGAGGTACCATGCTACCTCGATAAGCATGCCCGTGGGCTTGGTGGGTCCAGGCGACCCCAGGTATTCGAGCTTCCGTGTTCGTGCCAGATCGTGTCACCGTGTGTCGGTGTGAGTGCGGTGAGGTTTCCCCGCAAGTCGTGGCTTCTCTGGAAGGTGGCTTCCTAGTGGGCCAAGCGTGTGGCCTTGGACGGTGAGTCCAGCTTCCCAGCCTGAGGCTGGGGGTTTCTTAAGTTCCCTCCTCGAGGGATGGGTCTCGGCAGTGATGAACTGCCTCGTGAGTTGTCGCATTGTGGTTTTGGACCTAGGGATTAGGCCAGATTGACGGCTCAGTGCTGTCATGTGCAACGGTCTTGACCTCGAGTCTTGTGACTCAAAGGCCGTTGAGTTGTAGGTCTAGTGGGCTGTCCAGAGTCTGGTGGCGTCGTGCCACCTGTTACTCCGTGTTACTCGTAATGAGTGCGTGCGTGGTTTCTGTGTCCACGTTCTGTGATCCTCCTCTAGTCGTAGCTTCCTGCGCACGCGTGTGCGGACCCACCTGGGAGTGGTGGAGAGCGCGACCCGGTGAGACGCGGTTTTTAGGCTGGTTTCCGTCGGCCCCTTGCCTTTGCCACCAGAGTCCGGTGGGGGGGAAAACCAGCTAGAGGACCCGACCTAGAGCAGATGGTCTGTGTGTGCACACGTAGTTGGGGGCTTAGGACACGTGCTGACGAGCGCGACCCCAGCTAGTCCTTGTTGTGGTACTTGTTGCGTGTCTGAGTCTCACGCCCGGGGCGTTGTAGCTAGACACTTGTGACGCGGTGTAAGACGTCAGGGGACGCATCCGGTCGTTCTTCTAGTGGGTGGTACTCCTGTCGAGTACGGAGTGTCGGACTGTCAGTCTCTGTGTCTTTGACCTTCGGGTTTTTGGTCGTGTTGACCGGTGAGTTCGGTTGTTTCACCTTGGCGCGTGTGTCGGTTCTTGCGTCGTGAGATTAGTGCTAGTGGCTTTACCGAGGTTGGGTCTTGTTGTGCGGTACCCGCGATCGGATGGTCGGGGTTGCACCTTGGGCAGCGTGCCCAGGTCGGCTGTGTCCGGGGGACAGGCCTCTACGGCGTGGTTGCCGTGTGTTCTTGCTTCGGTAGGTGGTACTAGCGTGGTTCGGTAGCTTCGACTGTGTGATCGAGGTCTGCCTTCTGGCAGTAGGAGTAGCTGTAGTGCCGAGTTTTGACTGGCCACCGGTTTGCTGTTCCTGCTGTAGTTGTAGCTTCCTTTCCGCTACTGCCGTTGTTTTCCGGTTGGGGTTCCGCGGGATCCCTGCTGAGTCTCTGTTTTGGAGACTCATTCCCTGCTTTTCAGGTATGGCAGTTCTTCCTCGAGGTTCGAGAGTGCGGAGCGGAGGTTCTCTGTTGCCAGCTTGCTGGGCCGAGTGTCCACTTGGCATGTGGTACGCTTTACTGCTTTAGACTGTACTTTCTGTTGGACTGGACTCTGTTGTAGTTGTTTATTTATTTCTGTTAATTGTTGAGTTATCCTGCTTTATTTCCTATTTTTTTGTGCCTCCACACTCCTTTTAGCCCTTCCGAGCCCTCCCGGCTCGTGGGCGGCGGTGCGAGTCTCGGGTTATCGAGCCTTCCCGGTAATCGGATTCTCGGGCCGTTACACCCTGACATCTACTTTTCAGTATATTTCACTTCCTTTCATTCCGTCTCACTCCCCTATAAAGCAGACGCCAAGGTGGGGTAGCTGTAGACACATTATTTTTGACATCATATTGAGTAATCTCATATCACACCATAATGCCCCAAACTGGCTATCAAATATGATTTATTAGAGTGATTTTCCCTCTTTGTATTGATTTTTCTCATTTTTTCCATAATTCCCTTGAATGCGTCCCTCTCTCTGGACGTGATTTGAACGCATCCATCATCCTGGATGCGATCCAACTCAGGATGACAGTCTCCTTAACCAAATTCATCTTTAAGATGCGTCACTCCCCTTGACGCGATTCAACTCCCGTCTCTCTTAAAAATGCATCTAAGGAGGAAGGCACGTATCAAATCGTGTTAGGCCCAAAAAATGTTATTCATTTCTCTGTTTTGCTTTCAAATTTTATTCAAATGCAGAGTTATCTAAATCACATATTGGGAGTAGGATGCATTTCAATCCAAATTGCATCCAGATCCTACGACACATTCAAGCTTTCCAATTTTGAGAATTTTGCTACTGTATTTAAATCTTCTAAATTGCGGCACTCTACTCTGATGCAATTCAAGTCGCGATTGATCGGGTGATCGTGTTCTAGCCTGTTTCTTCCCGAAGGCCCATTCTAAGTCCAATTCTGAAATTTTCATAATTTGATGATCTTCCTAATTTAAAAGGAGTTTTATGGAAGTATTTCTCTCTCTTAACAATCTTGGAATTCCTATTTCTATATTTATTAGGATTATTGGCTGTCAATTTCACCGCTATAAATACCCCCACCCTTAGAGGGTTAAAATCTCTTAACAAGTTGGTGGAAAAGGGAGAAGAAGCCTTGAAGGAAGGAGCTCCCTCCCCATACATGAATTTTCACATCCTCTTGGAGTCATTGGAGTCTTTTGAAGATCTTGGAGAAGCCTCTTCAATCACAATAAGCATATTTTTACTCTATCCTCTCTTTTATTTTCTCTTAGTTGCATTCATCATCATCATCTCTTATATTTTTTTAATCTTTTCATCATTGAGATCTCCTCTCTTTAGTGCAACTCTTCCACACTCCCTATCTAATAACATCATATTTTCCTACCCTTTTGCATAAGGGGTTTAAGCACAACAACAACGTGTGTATCCTTTGATGCTTTCATTATATACATAATTCAAGAATTTGATACTACACCTAATATCATTCTAATCTATATTCTCTCGTTGTGTGTTGTCTTTTTTTACAAAGGTAATCAAGAATAAGACTCTCTTCATTGGCCGGCCAAAAGAAAAGAAGGTTAGAACCTACACATCTCCCCGCTCATCCAAAGGTATGTTTCTCATGTGATCGCTCTTATTCTTATTCCTTTGAGGTCATCGATCTCTAGCGATCACATTTCTTAATTTTCTTAGCATTTTTCATTTCATTCATCTTTTTTAAAAAAAAAATCCATACTAACGTCAAGGCGAGAGATGTAGAGTGCCTCCTTATAGAAGTGGGTGATGAATTCCCACAAGGGTTCTTCGTGGCCTTACTTGATGGCGAGTGGGTTGACGATAGATCTAACCTCCTTTTTGCAATTGAGAAAATTCTTTTTGAACATCCTCTTCATCTATTGGAAGGAGGTGATGGATCGAGTAGGGAGAGACTTGAACTATGCTCGAGTATTCTCCTACGTCGTGCTGGTGAAGGCCAAATACTTGACAACGTCCAAGGCCCAGTGAAAAATTAGCTCAAACTCAAGGTTGTTCAAGTAGTTGGCAGGGTCGGTGGTGCCGTCGTTCGGAGTGAACGCTGACAGTTGCAACTTCGAAGGGATAGTCACCTCCAGAACTTCTTGGGAGAAGGGGGGATGGAAGTCGGTGTCGTTATCGAGTGGTCCCTTCGTCCGTGCTGCCTAGATGATGCCATCTAGGGAGCGGACCTTCCCCTCTAGTTCACACTCGACCTCCTCGATCATAATGCTACCACTACAAGAAAAGGCGCGATTTCAGACGGATATTTCACACGGATTATTTCCGTCTGAAATAACGTCTCAATTTCACATGAAATTCTAAAATATCCAATCCATGCAACGGATAGGTATTTCAGCATAATTTGCGTTTGTAATATCAGATAGAACTGTATCCGTCTGAAATGAGTGTGAAATTTCAGACGAAAAATGGTCCGTTTGAAATCTGTGTGAAAAGTTTTTTCTAGTTCATCGCAAACCCTTCCCCCCTTTTCCCATTCACGAACCCTTGCCTCTCCCTCTCACTTTCCCCATTCACGAACCCTTACCCCGCTAGATCTCCCTCTCACTCTCTCTTTCGACCATCTCCCTGTCGAGGAGAGACTACTGGTGCCGCACTCGCCGTCGCGGCTCGAGCCGTCCTCATCGTCGGCGTTGCCCGCAGAGCCCCCCTCGCCAGTACCATCGAAGCGATCCTCATCGTCGGCGTTGCCTGTAGAGCCCCCCTCGCCATCGCCCTCGACGCCATCCTCATCGTCGGCGTCACCGCCAGAGCTGCCCTCGCCATCACCGTCCAAGCCTTCGCCGTCGTCCCCATCGAAGCCATCCTCGTCGTCGCCGCCGGTGTCCCTTGTCGCCATCTTCCACGCCATCCTCTCCAGTCTGGTAAGCCCCCTCCCTCTCCCTATATATGTTCTTAAAACTTTCCCTGCCCGCCGCGCCTCCACCATCGCCAGTGCCTGTCCATCGGAGTCTCCACCACCGCCGCGCCTCCACCATCGCCATTTTGAGATTGGGGATCATCAGGGAGGGCGGGGGTTCTAGATCCGGGAGGGGGAGGTCGGTCGACGTCTAGGAGGGGGAGGGGTTCTAGCATGGGTTTTGGGGGAGGAGGTTCAGGATCGGAGAGGGCAGGTGGGTGCTCTGGCAGAGGGGAGCTCTGGTACGGTGCTTCCAGAAGATAAGAGGAAGATCCTCCAGCTCCTCCAGGTTCCTGCCTTCAGGTTCGGGCTCCAGGGTAGAAGAATTGGATGAACATAGTGTCTGCAAGAACTCACACACCCGCTAGTAGAAGGAGACAACTACAGCAAAATACTAAGTACATGAGGTTGGTATAATGGGGTTATGATCCTTCTTCCGATCATACCCTTTTCCTTTTATAAGGGCCGCAGCCAGTTTCTTATTACAGATTACAAGTGGCTACTATATATGCCACCTCATATTATACATTTTCCTCAACATTGATTCATTAAAACTTAAAACCATTGAGTTACAAGTGACAACTTACAGCAAAACACACTCGTGTTTTATAGCTCCATGCCATCTCTGATACGCAGCTGGTGAAGAATGCATTCCTCTTCACTTCCCATGATGACCACCTCACCTGGCAGCTGTTCTGCTCTGAAGTAGCTGAATGATCATGAACCCTGATCCTTTCATTCTGCTTCCTAAGGTACAAACAAATTCAGGGCAGAATTACTTCCCTGTGACACTGGGAACTCCACTAATCTACCCTCTCTTCCCTGGTATTTCTACTGTCAAGCAGGCCTCCCCACCCGCTTCCTACCAACTTTGTTAGAAATATGAAGGCCGGGTTAGTGAGATGGGGTTTTTAATTCTCATGGGGTGAGAATTAAATTCATGGGTTAGTGAACCGTATATCTAAGCTGGGGAATCGTATTTCTCCGAGAATCTACATTCTCCGTGGAAACTGAGATATAAGAACAAAATCTGGGTATTCATTTCTCACCCAAGATACTTGAGAAGTTAATTCCCCGTGCTTGATGCCCTCCACCTCTCCACGCTCGACCTCACCCACTACTTCGCGGCCTTACGCTGCACAGTGCGGTTAGGGCGCAGCTTCGTGAGGCACGCCGGAGATGACGAAAACAATGGCAAAGGAGGAGATAGGCATGAGGGTTGAGGAGATCTAATTTGTTCTAATTTGGGTTTGAGGGAGGGGCGATCTCAATATGGAGGGTTAGGGCTCTCATCATATCATTGCCTAGTTAATGTTGATAGATAAAAGAGTACGGTCCCATGGAGTTTTAACTACGGTAGCAGCATCGCTGGGGTGCAGTCCCATTTTTCTAAAAAATACTTCACTAAATTATGAATTCAATTCTTAATAAATTTTCACTTGCACTCAATAAAGTATGAATTCAATTCCTAATGAATTCTGATTTAACTCACTAATACTTAAATTGTAATTCACAATTAATACCCTAGTGAAATATATTCATTAATGAAATACGATTCACTACATGGAATCGAATTACACATCTCACTAAGTCGGCCTAAAAGAAACATAAAATTCCCACTAATATATCAACCGACACTGTTACAGAACTAATTAACAGCTCATAACAGTCACCCTTCCATCGGTCCAACTAACTTCTAACAACCGGTTCAAGACTATTTGCTATAGTTATACCGTTACAACTCCTCCCCCGTTCGAAGAGACCTTGTCCTCAAGGTCAAAGGAGGGATAAGACCGGATGAAGTTGTCATAGTCTTCCCATGTAGCTTCTGTCGAGGATTGTCCTTGCCACTGAATAAGGTGCTCTGTCCCAGTAATATTGCCCTTCTTGACAATTCGACGACCCAACAATTGTTCAGGCTGCTTAAGTAAGGTGGAGAAGTTGTCTGGTAATGGCCAGGCTTGTGTTGCCTTGCTGCCCAACTTGGGTTCAGCTGGGAAATGTGAGAAACTGGGTGTATTTTAGATCCCACAGGTAGTGACAATCTGTAGGCAACAGTCCCAATTCTTTTCTCTATTTGATATGGGCCATAGTATCTTGCACTAAGTTTGTTGTTATCTCTGATGACAACCGATTGTTGCCGATGGGGTTGCAGTTTCAAATACACCCAATCTCCAACTTGATATTCCTTATCTATCCTTCTTCTGTCAGGTAGGCATTTCATTCTGTGTTGGGCTTTAAGCAAGTGTGCTTTGAGCTCCTTCAATATAGAATCTCGCTTAAGCAATGTGTCACCTACCTCCTGCACCTGAGTAGTGCCTGGTACATAAGATAATAATGCAGGTGGAGGGGTTTCATAGACTGCCTCAAAAGGGGTTGTTCCAGTAGATGAATGGACAGAAGTATTATACCAATACTCTGCCCATGGAAGCCAGTGTAACCATTGATTTTGTTGCTGAAAACAGAAGCATCGCAAGTATGTTTCCACACATTTATTCAATGATTCTGCTTGTCCATCAGTTTGTGGATGGTAAGCAGAACTCATTCTTAATTGAACCCCTTGTAGTTTGAAGATTTCTGACCAAAATTTGCTAGTGAAAATGGCATCCATGTCTGATATAATGGCATGTGGCAAACCATGCAATTTGACAACATTCTGTATAAACTCTTGTGCTACAATGACTGTTGTATAGGGATGCTTTAGAGCAATAAAGTGAGCATACTTTGATAATCTATCAATAACCACCAGAATTGTAGATTTGTTGTGAGAAGGTGGTAAGGCATCAATAAAATCCAATGTATGTGAGTCCAGATATGCTCAGGAATTGGCAAAGGTTGCAATAAGCCAGCCGGATACTGCTATACAGTCTTATTTTGTTGACAGATATCACATTCTTTTACAAATTGTCTAACTGAATGATGTATTTTTGGCCAATAGAATGTCCTTTTATCCGGTGCAATGTCTTGTGGTACCCTGAATGTCCTCCTTCCGGGGTGGAATGGTGGTCTTGTAGAATTGTAGGGATCAAATGGTGTGATTTATAAAGAAATATCCTCCCTTTGTAGTATAAGATACCCCCTTTCTCAGAATATTTACTTGGATTTAAAGTTCCTGCATTCCACTGAGCTAATAATTCCTTAAAAGTGTCATATGCGTTGTAAGAAGCCTGTATATCCTGAAACCAAGTGGGGATTAGTACTGAAATGGCATGATAAGTATATTCATTCTTTTCTTCTGGTACCCTTGATAAGGCATCAACTGCCTAATTATGACTTCCAGACTTATATTCAAGAGTAAAATCATAACCCAATAATTTCACCAACCATCTTTGCTGTGCAGGTGTGTGAACCTGTTGATTCAGCAAATATTTGAGACTTTGGTGGTCAGTCTTGATTAGAAAGTGTCTGCCCATCAAATATGGATGCCACTTCTGTACAGCAAAGATTATACCTTCCATTTCTTTCTCATAGGCTGATTTACCCAACTAGTTAATGGAAAATGCCTTGTTGATATATGCAATTGATCTACCTTGTTGCATTAAAACTGTCCCCATGCCAGTCCCAGAAGCATCACACTCTACCACAAATGCCTTATTGAAATCAGGCAGGGCCAAAACTGGAGCTTCAGTCATGATGTGCTTAAGCTGTTGAAAAGCTTTGTCAGCTTCAGATGTCCATAAGAATCCTTCCTTCTTCAATAGTTGAGTCAGGGGTGCAGCCAAGAGTGCACACCCTTTTATAAATTTTCGGTAGTAGCCAGTTAAGCCAAGGAACCCTCTTAAAGCTCTAATAGATTTTGGAGTGGGCCATGATAAAATGGCCTAAAATTTGCTATTTTACATAGACTAATATGTCTATAGTCTGATATGTCTATAGTAGTGCTAACTTTGGAAATTAAAGTAATAAGAGAAGCAGTCAAGAACCTAGGCATCATATTACGAAATCTAAAAAATTCTTGAATAGCAGAGACCAACACACCTGCAGTAATATGATATGTAAATCTAGAGAAGATAGCTGAATTATGATATGAATCTTCAAGTATTTTTGAGATATCATATGAACAGAGTGAGAAGATGGAGAGAATAAAAAGCATTAACATCTACCACCAGCTGTTCTATTTGCTTTTCAGTTAAAACACATGCACTTAATCATGTTAAATAAAGCAAAGAGCAATATAATGAAAATACATAGAATTGACTGAGATGCCTATGAAGGTAAATAGGACTAAAAAATTAAAATACCTCTATACAAATAATGAAGTCCTGCACACTTGATTTGAATTGTAAGCCTTGAGCTATAGGGCTTTTGAACAGACCGAAAGAATATAAGATGGCAATATATAGCTACCCCCTGCCACCAAGTTAAGAATACGAATGATTTAAACATAATAAACTTGGCCAATGGTTTTATATGTTCCAGTTCATCCTTCGTAGCTGCATAGAGCTGAAGCAAAATAGTATAAAGTCCACGATTGACTGAAATTGAGAACAACAGCCATGTATAGGTACCTACACAATTTTCAAAAACATGCTAGTCCATAACCTACAGCTTTAGAGCTCATAGAATCAAAGTAATCCATGTGTTACAGCAGTCAAAAAGAACTGGCATTATCATTATTTATGAGCAATAGAGAGCTGGATCCCATTAGTCCATTTTTTGACCCCAGAAGAGTTACGGCTACTATACCATCAGCATGGCAGCGTATCAATCGTAAAGGTCATTAAAAAATAGGCATTTGCCAGCATGCTGACAAAAGAAGATACTAGTTACAAACTGTCTGAAAGAACAGGTAAAGGGAGATAGTTCCATTACTAACAGGATATAAAGATTTTGCTAGACTCATGGATATGAGACCAGTGCATTTTTTGAATCAGGTAACAAGTATTAGTTACCCGCATGTCCATTTAAACTCTCCTTCACAATAGACCCCAAAGGCTTCTAGAAACACTGTTAAGAGGGCAGAAAAAAGTCTTTATTATCATATAAACTAATTCGAATATGAGATTATAAAAGTCCCACTTGCGATGAGTCCTCCCCAACTTTTAATTTTGAAAGACCGTTAGAACCCTTCCCCGATTTAGTTTGAGTAATTCGAATATGAGATTCTGAGTATAAACTAGAATGGTTACGTCGAATCCCAATATTTCTGCTTGTGATTTTAAACTTTGTGGATTTTAATTGCAAAGAAATGTGTTTTTAAATCTGATTTTAAAAGAAATTTGATATTGTTTTGACTCAAAAATGTGGATTATTTAGCTTTGATGTTATGAATTTGAATATTTTTTGTGGAATGGATGTTATTTAATTTGATGTATGCATAATGATAATTTGTGGACCTATTTAATTTTTTGTTATATATATACATTGGGTATTTCCTGTGAACTGAGGTGCGTGGGTGTGACCTAACATTACACGCACCTCAAGAGAGCGTGTTAAAACCGTATCAATGAACATTCCCGTTCAAGACTTTGGGATTGATATGTATGTTCTCATTTTTTTATGAGAATGTATATATCTACCTCAAAGTCTTGAATTGTCCTGTTTGGACAGTCTGTGAATGTTTGATCGCACTTAGGCAATCATTTACTATATATATTTGTATGGTTTGTTGAGAATTTTGGTTGTGTCTCCTCACTCTTCTCTGATATACCATTATTGATTTTGAAGTGTTTTCTTAACCACTTACTTGTAAGTGTTTAAGAAAATGTCAAAATCAATAAATATTTTTGGTATATCGGAGAAGTGTAGGGAGATGCTGCCGAAATTTTCAGCAAATCGTGCAACACATATAGTAAGCGATTGTGCGATCAAACCTTCATGGATGGGTTAACAAGTGAAAATATAATAAATAGTCCTCTTTCAAATGCAAATGATCGATGGCGAACGATGTGAGGAAAGGGTCAGATTTATTTTCGGGAGTAATGATTTCAAAGTTAGGATGTGTATTAACATTTATTGGGTGCAGACAAAATGTTTACAGATCGTTCATGGATGTATCGTAGAATAGTTGACCGGGTGGTGTCGGCTGACTTTAAGTATGGAGTTGAGAGTTTCATTCAATTTGCATTGGGGAATCCCAATGCAGCAAGGGAGTCGGACGGTCACATTCGATGCCCCTGTTCAAGTTGTAGAAATTTGAGATGGCGTTCACCATGGGATGTGCAACATCATTTGTACACGAAAGGGTTCGTGGATGGTTATACGAAGTGGACGTGCCATGGTGAGGAATTCTTGAGGTATGCGGCCGACAACATTGCAGGCACAAGTGGGTACGTGGATATGGTTGTAGATGCTGTTGGTCCTAGTTTTAATGTTCATGAGGAACAAGCATACACGGAAGAACCGCGAATACCTCAGCCGGAAGATTTTATCAACTTCTTAGGGATGCTGATGAGCCACTTTGGGATGGTTGTGAAAACCACACTCGGTTGTCTGCAGTGTCACAATTGTTGAACTTAAAATCAGAATTTCACATCAGTGAGACTTGTTTTGACCGTCTCCTCCTCTTGATCAAGAGCATATTGCCTCGAGACGAGAAGTTGCCAGAAACGTTTTATCGTGCAAAAAAGATGGTCAATGAGCTAGGGCTTGGATATATGAAAATTGATGCATGCCCGAATCATTGTATGTTATATTACAAAGACGATGCAGATAAAATATCATGTTCTATTTGTGGCCATGACAGATTCAAACCTAAGGTCGGGGTCAATTCAAAGCGAAAAGATGTACCTTACAAGGCATTGCGATACTTCCCTCTTCTGCCTAGGCTGCAGCGGCTGTATATGTCCTCAAAGACGGCTCGACATATGACATGGCACACCGAAAGAGTACGCCGTGCTGATGATATAATAAGTCATCCTGCCGATGGTGAAGCCTGGACCCACTTCAGTCATACTCATCTTGCTTTCTCAAAGGAGCCACGTAATGTTAGGCTGGGTTTATGTACAGATGGTTTTAATCCATTCGGTGGTTCAGTTGCATCCTATTCTTGTTGGCCAGTGTTCATGACACCGTACAACCTTCCGCCGGACATGTGCATGAAGCGCGAAAATATATTTTTGTCCTTAATAATTCCTGGTCCAAAAAGTCCCGGAAAAAAATTGGACATATACCTTAGGCCGTTGATTGATGAGCTCAAATTTTTATGGACTGATGGAGTTGTTACTTATGATGCATGTAGAAAGCAAAATTTTATTATGAAGGCTGCACTGATGTGGACAATAAGTGACTTCCCTGCATATGGAATGTTATCTGGTTGGAGCATACATGGGAGGTTAGCATGTCCTTACTGTATGGAAGATACCAAATCATTTGTATTGAAACATGGTGGGAAACCATGTTGGTTTGATTGCCATCGGCGGTTGCTACCAAGTGGCCATCCTTTTCGTAGGCAAAAAGATTCGTTTAAAAAAAATACTGTTGGAATGGATGAAGCTGACTTGCAACGGGTGTCGGGCCGACATATGGTGACACGGGTGTAAAATTTACCAGATGTAGTACAATTGGGAGGTAGCTCACGACATCTCCCTGGCTTTGGAAAGGATCACAACTGGAACAAGAGAAGCATTTTTTGGGAATTGCCTTATTGGTCAACTCTGCTTGTACGGCACAATCTGGATGTCATGCATATCGAGAAGAATATTTTTGATAATGTGTTCAATACAATCATGAATGACAAAGGTAAAACAAAGGACAATGTCAAAGCGCGTATGGACTTAAAGATGCTTTGTAAACGTCCAGAACTGGAACTACAGAACGTAAGTGGGAAAACTGTGCAGCCTAAAGCAACTTATGTGCTTAATGATACACAGATGAAGACAGTGTGCCATGGTTGAAACAATTGAGATTCCCAGATAGATATGCATCCAACATAGCCCGCTGTGTGAATGTTAATGAGGGGAAAATATATGGTATGAAAAGTCACGACTGTCATGTGTTCATGGAGAGGCTATTGCCCATTACATTTCGTGATTTCTTGCCAAAGCCTATATGGGGAGCACTGGCCGAGCTGAGCCACCTTTTCAAGGTTTTATGTGCATCAGAACTCAGAGTTCGGGATGTACAAACTATTGAAGAAAATGTGATCACAACCGTTTGCAAGTTAGAGAAGATATTTCTCCCGGCATTCTTTGATTCGATGGAGCACCTGGTCGTCCACTTGCCATACGAGGCTATTGTCGGAGGGCCTGTACAATTTCGATGGATGTATCCATTTGAGAGGTATGTGAGAATATTTTTTAAGTTACATGTCGTGCATGGTCGGTACATGACATTACCATCTGACTTGTTGTTGTAGGTGCATGCATGAATTAAAAATGAAAGTTCGCAACAAGGCGAAGGTGGAGGGTTCGATTGCTGAGGCATATATTCTTGAAGAAATTTCGAACTTCTATTCCATGTACTTTGAGCCAGAGATTCTAACTCATCGTACTCGACCTCCACGTAATGATGATGGGGGAGTGGATGATTCGTCCCATCGGCTCTCTATATTTAAGCATCCTGGACGTGCGTTCGGACGTTGCTCGACTTGCATGCTCGAAGATAGAGAGTTGTACGCCGCTGAGATATATATTCTTATGAATTGTATCGAGATTGAACCTTATGTTGAGTAAGTTCTTAACTCACATTTCCAGCATGTCCATAGGTTATTCATCCTTCTTCTGCAGTTCATTTAAAGTAATAGTGTATTTGTATTGCAGACAATTTGATTCAGAATTAGCACAAAAATGTCCAAATATCCAAGACGTGGAGATTGAAAAAGAACGCGAGAAGTTTTTTGTCAAATGGCTGAGAAATCGAGTTAGTCTCAAACATTGAATTTATATGTTTGTATTTACTTTTGTTGAGAGATCAATTATTATTGTAACTAATCTAATTTTTAATATAGGTTTCACAAGGTCTCATTACTGATCAAAAAGTACAAGAGATAAGTTATGGCCCCTCAAAATTTACACGTGCCTATCCAGGATATATTGTGAATGGATACAGATTTCATACGAGGGATTATGGTACAAGTAAGTCGGCGTATCTGTTAAAGGAAGTGTATACAATGAAGTGGAATTGGACTACTATGGTATTATTGAGGAAGTGTTAGAGCTTCAGTATTTGGGACGAGACAATCATGTATACCTATTTAAGTGTCATTGGTTTGATCCTAATTCTGTTTGACATGACACAACTTATGGGATTGTCGATGTCAAACATAAGTCTAAACTTAATACCTATGAACCGTTCATTATAGCCGTACAAGTCCAGCAAGTGTATTATTCAAGCTATCCATCATCTAAGAATAAAGATTGGTGGGCAGTTTGCAGGGTTAAACCAAAACTCTTTCCCACTTATGAGCTAAATATGAGTGAAAATGTCTCAGAGGTTGTCAGTGCTGAATATTTTCAATCAGACGAAGTTGGCGTTGTCGGTTGCACGCATATTGATCTGGATGAATCTGATGAGCCACTATCATTATGTAATGGAGATGGAGTGGAAGTCGATCCGACGGAGCTAAATGTTGATGTTAGAGGGGAGGAGGAATCAGATGAAGAGGAAGAGTTAGAATCTGATGAGGCTATATATGGATGACGAAGATGATGATGAGTTAGAATGTCATCAGCATGAGGGAGGCATGTTTTGATAATTTAGTAAGATATTCTTACTTTTTTGCATAAATTTTAATAACATATGTCTAGCCCTATATAATTGTTGATTAATATGTATTAATTGTTTTGCGAGTCTTAAAGAAATGGTCCGAGGAGGTCGTACTGGGAGTGGGAGGAGACAGGGGAGTGACAAGGGCTCTACATCTTCCCCTTTGGCGTCCTCTTCCGGCACATGTATATCTATTAAGATAGTTAGCTATATA
This sequence comes from Amorphophallus konjac, assembly GCA_022559845.1. NCBI lineage: Eukaryota > Viridiplantae > Streptophyta > Magnoliopsida > Alismatales > Araceae > Amorphophallus > Amorphophallus konjac. The sequence continues at coordinate 128,392,231 of CM040129.1, forward strand.
ACCAATTTAATTATTTACTAAATTTTGGTTTATTTTTTTATAGGTCCAAGTGTCGGCTCACGACAAGTTGTACATGTGCCACCCCGACCACCTGCCAGCACATGTATGTATATTTTAATTTTCAGCTGTAAAATATTCATTTTACTTATGGAATTTAATTCTTACAGGTCCCAGTGCCCCCCATCAGTTATACAGACGCCACCCCGACCACATGCCAGCACAGGTATGTATATTTTAATTTTTAGCTGCAAAGTATTCGTTTTACTTATGGAATTTAATTCTTACAGGTCACAGTGCCCCCCATCAGTTATACAGACGCCACCCCGACCACCTGCCAGCACAGGTATGTATATTTTAATTTTTAGCTGCAAAATATTCGTTTTACTTATAGAATTTAATTCTTACAGGTCCCAATGCCCCCCCATCAGTTATACAGACGCCACTTCGACCACCTGCCAGCATAGGTATGTATATTTTAATTTTTAGCTGCAAAATATTCATTTTACTTATGGAATTTAATTCTTACATGTCCCAGTGCCCCCCCATCAGTTATACAGACGCCACCCCGACCACCTGCCAGCACAGGTATGTATATTTTAATTTTCAGCTGTAAAATATTCATTTTACTTATGGAATTTAATTCTTACAGGTCCCAGTGCCCTCCCACCAGTTATACAAACGCCACCCCCGCTCACGACATCTCTGGCTGCAGGTATATATATTTTAATTTGCTGCAAAATATTTGTTTTACTGATGAGAATTAAATCTTACAGGTCACACCACCCTCCCACCAGTCGTACAGGCGCCATCCCCACCTACCGCTGCAGGTATGTTTCCGAAATCTTACAGGTCACACCACCCTCCCGCCCAGTATTTTTCCAATTATGTATATTTTAAGTTTAAGTAAAATCATTGTTTTAGTTATGAAATTTAATTCTTACAGGTCCTAGCACCCTCCCATCAGTTTTACATGCGCCAACTCCGACATCTCCCGCTGTAGGTATGTATTTTATAAATTTCAGTAAAATTTTTGTTTTAATTGTGAAATTTATTCTTTAGGTCCTAGTGCCCTCCCACCACCTCTCACTTATACAGGGCACACCCCCACCAATCAACCATTTGACGATGTTGGTAGTCAGACCGAGGGAGGCACGACCCATGATGGACGTCGCTCGTGCTGGGTCTCCGAGTAATCTTATAAGGTTATTACATTCATTATTTAGCCATCATGGGTCTAATATGAATATTTTGACATTTGTAATTACAGTGCTAAGGTAGAACCTTACCAAGTTGTCCATCATGGGATAGAACTAGTATTGGCACATGTGCCTGGGCCAGTAGAGTCTTTCAAAGAATATTCGGTGGCCATCCGCGATAGATTGTTCGACATGTTCTTAGTAAGTAATTACGTCATTTGATTTAAGTATTTTCCAAACTCAATTCAGAATAGTATATATATTAAGTGTGAAGCTAAATTTATTTACAGCGGACTTTTAAATTCACGTGTGGCAATGACGCGTTGAGATGTCGTCGTGCCTGGGAGTTTAGTATGCTTTGTAATTACAAAAGGAAATTACATGAGGCCCGAGAGCACGCTAAAAAAATGACTGGTGGGAGTGAAGACCGAGAGCTGTGGAAGGAGCACCGCCCTCTATGGTTGAGGAAGGAGGATTGGGACATACTGTATGACAAATTTGCCGACCCCAAGTGGATAGAAAAGTCCCAAAAAGCTAAAGCAAATCGGGCATCACAACCGGGCGCAAATAAGCATACGAGTGGGTCCGTCTCTTTCGCGGCACATAAACAAAAAATGGTAAGTAATGTTTCAATTTATATCATTGTACATTTTATTAATATATATGATGACTTTTTACTATGAATTGTATAACAGGCTGTGGAACTTAATCAATCTCCGTCGTTCCTCGAGGTGTTCGACAGAAAGAAGGGGACATATTCATTTGTGAGTGAGAGAGCTCAGTCAGTATCGGTAAGTTTATCTACATATGCAACTTCTACTGTTCATTCAAATCGGATTGATTCATATGAAATTGACTATTTATTTTATTCAATTTGTAGGAAACATATGCCAAAGCTGTGACAGAGAAGTACGGGGAAGGAGCCGTGCAGCAGCCGGAGTTCGATCCGGCGGAATGGGTGGTAGCAGCTGGCGTACCGAAGAAAGGTCGGCTATATGGTTTTGGGGAGAGCCTGGACTCTAGCGCGGTGATATCATCGTGTGCGAGTTCAGGACCTGCCCAAACTAGTAGCAGTGCCTTCAGTACACCTCCACCTGCCCCCAGTACTTCTACCGTCGATGTCAGAGACATCGTCCAATCGACGATGGAAGATTATTGGGAGCGACAGTTGTAGCGGCATATCCGAGATGAGATATCTACCCAGCAGGCAACCATGTTACAGACCCTCACTGGCCTCCTCTCCCAGGCAGGAATTCTCCCGCGTGGATCCACCACCATGGCACAGGTCCATCAGGTGAGCATTTATTATGTTTTTTTTGACAGAATTACTCAATTATAAACAAGTTATAATAACAACTAAGTTAGTTTTTATAAGCAACTTAGTTTTGAAGGAAATGCATTTTTCAGGTTCCACTTAATGTAAACAGCAATCTTTAACTTGTCATCATCTGTAGTCAAGAACCTGTGATGAAGGATGTCATGACATGTGTATGGTCATCTTGAAGACCCAGTTTAGTATTTCATATACCATCATATCCATGTGTATAACTTTTGGGTTTTATTGTATTTCACACCTTTCAGGACCTCAATCATGCTTTTTAGAGGCATCAACCTATTCTAGAGAATTCCTGGCTATTCGATGGGGATTGAATGGTATGATCCTAGGGAGGGTAGCTTATGACCATATCCTCCCATTTGCAAATCATCCAAGTTTGAGCATCAGTGTTCAATGCTAGTGTCTGTTATAGAGATATCGAGCCTAGTATCAGACATGGTCCACCACTTGGCCAGGCCCACTCCTCTCCCCTAAGTGCTTTAAAGCATTCGTTGTATGGTGACAGCTTTTCTATGCCAACTATTTGCCTTTGTGTCCCAGATCTTCATGAAGGTGGGTTCGGGAGTCCAAAATATAAAATATGGCTCTGATCGGCGTGCCGATCGTTCCAACACGACCTGGGAGATGAAAGTGACTTGTGAGAACTGACGGAATCCAAATCGGATATCCGGCTTGAGCCCGGTGCTCAGAAGTGGATTCTTTAAATCCACTTAGTTTAAAATTGAAGAAGACTACCTCAGAGGTCCAAAATCCAAAATATGGCTCTGATCGGTGTGCCGATCATTCCGACATATGACTTGGGAGGTAAAATTGACTTGGGAGAGGTGACGGAATCCAAATCGGATACCCGATTTGAGCACGGCACTGCGAAATCCATTGTTCAAATGTACTTAGTTTACATCTTCATGAAGGTGGGTTCGGGGGTCCAAAATCTAAAATATGTCTCTGATCGGCGTGCTGATCGTTCCAACATGATTTGTATGGAAAGAGAGTTTTAACTAAATAATCATTCAAATTCCAAATCTTTAGGTGACTGAAATGATAGAAGAAGCTTATGAGTATACATAAGTGACTTCAATGCATGCACAACGCACGCCTTGATGACTGATACCTCTTTCCATCCCTAGCAGGGTCTGAAAACAAGCAGTCCCTTGTTGGTTTGCTTGGAAGTTTGCCTCTCAATATAGATCCATCACGAACAACAAGCTTCTTCAGTAAATTGAAATCATGATTACCCAGTTTGTCAATGCATTTGTCATAATGTTGCTGAATGAGACAATTGTCCCCACCAAAACAGTGTGAAAATTGTAGACAGACACAACTTATCATGTGCAACCTCACATAAATTGCACAGCTGCTCCATGGTACTCAGCAATAGGATGAAGGCTCTGATAGATGACAAAAAAGATCAATTTAAGTCTTAAAGGATTGATTCTTTTATAATTCATGAAAACAAAATAATTTTGGTGTACATAGAACATGTCCCAATCAGGCTGCATAAACTCTCCCAGGAGAACAATGTTGTATGCAACAGATGCTATGTGAATTGTGTGGGATGGTGGATCTTTTAGGCCAAAAGTCATCAGATGCTCTTATGACAACAACTCTCTTTGCACTATACAAAGTGAGGGGAAAAGGTACATTGATTAAAAAATGGAAGCAGTACAAATTCCAAATAAGAGATTTAGAGGTACTGTGAAAGCTTGGAAAAGAAAACAATCAATTCCATAGCAATATAGCTTAAGGTGTATATAAAATTATGATGCTTGTATAAGCCATCAGTGTTAAAAAAATCAAGAAGTTGGGTTCAGAGGTCCAAAATCTAAAATATCACTCTGATCGGCGTGCTGATCATTCCAACACGACTTGGGAGGTAAAATTGACTTGGGAGAGTTGGCGGAATCAAAATCGGATACCCGGTTTGAGTCCGGCGCTCCAAAGTCCATTGTTCAAATGCACTTAGTTTATAACTGAAAAAGCTGGGTTCGGGAGTCCAAATTATAAAATATGGCTTTGATCGACGTGTCGATCATTCCCACACGACATGGGAGATGAAAGTGACTTGTGAGAACTGGAGGAATCCAAATCAAATACCCGGCTTGAGCCCGGTGCTCAGAAGTGGATTCTTCAAATCTACTTAGTTTAAAATTGAAGAAGTCGACCTCAGAGGTCCAACATATAAAATATGGCTCTTATCGGCGTGCCAATCATTCCAACACGACTTGGGAGATAAAATTGACTTGTGAGAACTGGCGGAATCTAAATCGGATTCTCGGTTTGGGCCCGGTGCTCAAAAGTGTATTTTGTAAATGTAATTAGTTAAAAGTTAAAAAAGTTGGGTTATGGGATCTAACCTTTGAAATATATGTTGGATCAGCGTCTCGATCGTTGCAACACAACTTGAGAGATGGATGTGACTTGTCAAAACTTAGGGATTCACTTCGGATTGGTTCGACGCTTAGAATCTCTTCTTGTAATTAATTTAAATTGCTGATCACAGCTAGATAATCTATGCAGTTATCATTTTGATTATGTTTGATTTTTTAATTTATGCAGTCTAATCAAATATTTGCACTAATTTTTTTCAGTCTGTGAATGAATGTTATATTTGATTATGTTCGATTATTTTTTTATTGTAGGAGCATCATTCTGCAGGTGGCGACATAGGAGAGCAGGTTTGATTTTTTATTTGTGCACTTTAATCAAATATTCGCACTAAATTTTTTATATTTTGAATGAATTATGATTATTTTTTATTGTAGGGGCATCATTATGCGGGCGGCGACATAGGAGAGCAGGTTTGATTTTTTAATTTATGTAATTTAATCAAATATTCACACTATTTTTTTTATATTTTGAATGAATGTTATATGATTATTTTTTTATTGTAGGGGCATCCTTCTGCGGGCGGCGTCATAGGAGATGAGCAGATGGTGGATATTTCTTGAGTTTATTTTATTGTGTTTAACTTTCTGTACGTTGGTGATCAGCAGGGGAGTTTATTTTATTGTGTTTAATTTTATGTACGTGTTTGAGCGGAAGTGGAGGATTTGTATGAAATGTGTTGAGTTTGAGTTTTAGTTTGATTTGTGTGAAATGTGTTGTTGAGTTTGAGTTTTAGTTTGATTTGTGAAATGTGTTGAGTTTGAGTTTTTTTAGTTTGGTCAGCAGGGGAGTTGATTTATATAATTTTATGTATTTTTTAACATGTTTAATAATAATAATTTAAGTTTTTTTAAAAAAATAATTGAACTATTTCACACGGAATTTCCGACGGATCCGTCACAAATTTCATACGAAATTACAATATTTCTAACCGATCCGTCACAAATTTCTTACGCTATTTCCGATAGTCCGTCACAAATTTCATACGCATTTATTACAGACGCTATTTGTAATGGATATATTTCTGACAGAATATTCGTGTGAATTTCTTCAAGGTCAGACGGATTTTGTGACAGATATTCTGTGTGAAATTTCCTACTTAAATTGTAACAGAAAATTGGGCGTCGGAAATTTCACACGAAAATTCTGACGGATCATCACTTTGTGTGAAATTTGTGACCAAGAATATGTGATGGCCAGGTTCCGTTGGAAATCTATTGGAAATCCGTTACAAATAGGTTTTATGATGGGATTTCACACGGATTTCCGACGGAAAGCGCCCGTCTGAAATCGCGCCTTTTCTTGTAGTGTACAGTCGCTGTGCCATTTCTGGGTTAAAGTGAAGCAGGCTAGCGGGGTGATGCGAGGGCTTTCCACGCAGACATGGGGTGCAAGCTACAGATGCCACCGACACCTCATGCTCACGAAGTGAGGTGGCCATCGATTGGCCTCTGCCATATTGAGGTGGGGCGGTGGGAGCGTAATCCTGCTCTGCTTGGCGCTTCAGGAGGCCCTGGTAAGCCTCCGTCAACATCTGGAGTTGTCGACACATTTTGGCTAACTCCATCGTGGCAAGGTTCACCACTTGAGGTTAAGGAGATGGTGCTCCAGGCGAGTGCCTACTTGATGAACCATCATGAGATACCTATCGAGAACCCGAAGTCCCTCGGTGGTTGTTCACGTTGTGGTAGTTTCCATGGAAAGCCATGACTTTTCATCCTCTTTCCTACCGACGGTGTCAAAAGAGACAAATCTGGTTTCTTGAACCTCGCATCATACTTTTATGATTTCTTTGATGGGAGAGAGGTAGGCATCCCGAAGAAACCTGTAATCAGTGAAAAGCACGTTAGAAGGAACACTAGGAGAGATCCTAGGGGACAACCCTATGATGCTTAAGTCAAAAGAGTGCTCGAAGCGTAGAGAGGGATGCTCAGAGTGTGGGGAGGAGTGCTCGGATGAAGAGAATAGAGATTCTGGAGTGTGAGGAGTAGTTTTGGTGGTCTCTGTGAGCAAGTTGTGTACCGTCCCCTGGCCATCTGTCCAAGATCTTACTTATAAGATTTCTCTTGAGCCCGTCTGTTTCTATTGCTTCATGACTTTGTGGAGACGTTGTGGTGGAGTAATGCGTTGCCTGATCGTGAAGTCATCGATTACCGCTTCGCCCGCTTTCTGAGAGAGTTATAGGAGTGGAGTTGCTGGTGGGTAACATGGAGACGTGGGTGATGACCCGACGCCCATTCGTTCTCTGGGATAACTCCTGTCATTATTTCGGTAATGACTACTTGATTAAGTGGCGCGAGGAATGTGGGGTATGAACGTGCGCGGAGCACGGGCTTAGAAGCTGGGCCATCCTAACTAGGCCATGGTAGACGGCGTCCTGGACTGTGTGCCGATAGATGATGGGTCATATAGTGGGCCTGACGAATTTTCCCCTCTTCACTTGTCATTTAGGGCTTAACAAAAATTAATTCTCAATCTAGTACGGTATGGTATCATACCGGATCATACCTCAGAAAAACCGGCATGGCCAGTACACACGATCCGGCAAACCTCGCCTGAAAAGGATTGCATAATAGATAACCAATCTCCAAAGTTTACTTTCGTTGTTAGAGTGAGTTCTATGTGTACCAAGGCATCATCAGGTCTTTCAGCAAGTACTATGCAGAAATGAGTTTTATATCGTGAAACGTTGTGATTAAATAATTCCAAAAAGCCCCTGGTAAACACATTGCTTAGGTTCATTTGATATAGCGCCTAATGATCTACGGGATAGGGTTAGGCTTTCCTGGAAGGGGAGCATATGGGGATGGGGGAGGAATGCCCAGCATGCAATAATGGACGTTAGGCTCTAATGTTAATCTCACTGTAACCAAAGCACCCAACAGCAAGCATCTCATTAAATCCCATAGCAGATAGGGGTCTATGGACTGCACTGACTTTTGGGGGGCAAGATTGGGCGTTTGCACATGCTGATTGCCCTATTATGTTTCATCAAAATTATTGCATCCCTCTCCCACCTAAAAAGGGGGTCTGGCATCTGGAAGAACATGGTTTTGCCGACTCAAATGGACTTGAACCAACGCTTATATATGTGTGTGGGATCAGTTTTCGGATTTTCTAAATCTTGGGTTGGCCGATAGTTTACGAGTCTATATGTAACACATTAGTCCTAATCAAGATTCGTAAGAAGATTTCTATGGGTCCTCACAAGTCGGTTTGAGTCACTTCACAAGCTGGCTTTGGTCGGACTCATAACATATATTTTTGACATCCATGGAAAGCTTGTGGAAGAAAAGATTGATTCCAGCCTTATTTTATTTTGTTCTTGTTGAGGCGTCAGTCCAACCTGCCTCAACTTCATATATAGTTGATGCCATTTTTCCTTTGCTGGGCAGGCGATGTAAAAGCCATGGTGTAGAAAAGATCAAACCGATCAATGCATTGAGTCTTGTACATTTGTTTATCAAGAATGAAAAACTAAAAACATTAAGATTTTAAACATGTAGACGGATAAGAATATATATCCAAATCAAAATCATTCGGTAATGACGAGGGAAAAGGCTCATTTTCTTGTAAACCCAAGACCGAATCTATCTTGTAATTGTTGTGAGACTAACACCTCCCCTTATATCCAACCAGATGTCATAGAGGGCTTGACACATGGGATACAATGAAAAAGAGATCAGACAATTAATACATACAAGATATATAGAAGATAAAAACATCGCATTGAGTATGGAATAATATTGGCTCTAGTACTATATATATATATATATATATGCTAGAGCATCCAATTTAAAATTAAATGACAATTAGTGAAAAATGGTTTATTTTCTTATAAACCCAGCATCGAATCTATCCACAATTAATCGATGTGAGACTTAATATAGATAAGTCGAAAAGAAAAAGAAAATTGAAGGCCTGAATTAGCCCTTTGAGTTTGATCACTACCTAATCTCATTAAAACTACAATAGGAGGAATTAGAACGCGGTCTGCTTTCTAACCACTAGCAAGCTAGAAACCTCTACGGAATAATCCAAATCCATCAGGAGAGGGGTTTGGAAATTTTCACCACATGAGCAATCTAATTGGTGCAAAATCATCAAGGCAGGTGCTAGAACATATATACAGGATGTTTAATTATCATGAGTTGACGACAATGGCGTTTCTGGCCCTAAATAATTTCGTCCTTTCCCTCTCTCATGGAGCATTTAATTGGCTGGGAGGTGGTTACCCTCCCCGAGAGGTACAAATTAAGATGCATGCCTGCCGGTGCACATGGCTGTGCACACTCACTGCCGGAAAAATAGTACAAACCAGTGGGAGGGAGCCGGGTATAACCTTCTGATTGTCTAACAAATGGTTTGCGGTGGCTGCCAATTGGTGTGGGCATCCCAGCACCAATTAAGCCGTCCTATTATGCCATGTTAACATTGCAGAATAGATGCATATTTGAAGATTCTCAGCTTACAAGAAAGTACACAAACAGTGCAGTCCCTGTATCGGTGTGGCTGGGGGTACACAAACACAGTACAAGGAATAGTACGAGTGACATTAAATAGAGCTGCATGCCAGCAGCCCATATATGTCAGGACAGGCGGGATGCACAGCGATAAAGCAGATATCGTTCTTTCCCAGTGCACAAGACAACTACTCGAACAATGACGAAATGCCAAACACCAAGTGAGGACGCACATGCCATGCCCCATTTGATGGTAGGCGGCGAGAGCTGCCTACTTACAGAAGCTGCGACTTTGTGGCTAGAAATTGGATATGCCAGTACAGGGATCGAGCCCAACAAGCTGTTTTTTTTGTAACGAGAGTAATGAATGTGCGAGAGAAGCATCATATATGCACATGCCTCAGTGTTGCAGTCCCAATGCGTCGATTCACTTGGAAATTACATAAATAAGTATGACAAGACGATATTAATATTGAGCCTGCAGGCAGTTTCCTCAAACTTTGTATAGGTCTGGAGGGACAACATATATAGTGATCAATCACACTACTCCAATCGGTACTTCTGAGAACATGGGCAAGAGAGTATAGTGGAAGAGGATCTACAAGCGTTTCTGGGGTGTTGATCTTTGCAACAGATATTTGTCTTTTTTTCTTCCTTTTTTTTGACACTGGAGAGAGAGCATATATATATGTAGGTTCCAGACAAACCTTTGCATCCAGCCACCGGTTAGTTTGAATACGCAACCTCCGTTTCCTGAGGGGCAAAGGTTTGTGGCTAACCGAGCTACGGCTGTCGGCTAAGCAACAATGAATTTGTATTATTGTGACCTTGTCTTTTCCCTTCACAAAATTGTGCTGAGGAATAAGTGGGGATATAGAAACTAGTTCATGCCTTTGTGCGCAAGGCTAGTATGCTCCAATCAACTATTGTCACACAAGTTATTTGGTTCCCATGATCAGATGAGCGAGGGGGCGGGGGGCGGGAGAGAAGGCACATTACCAGTACCGGAAGAATCAGCTTCCAAAATTCTGTGGCATCTCCCGTTGATCCAGTGCAAAAGCATCCCTCTGGGGGGATTTGATTTCTCTCTCTCTCTCTCTCCTGTTGGACAGTTTTCATGGAACTTTCCTCGTACATCTCTGAACAGCACTCCATGCAAATGATAGAAGAGAAGCACACATACATACATACACACACACACATGTACAGACACAAAACAGGAAAACTGATGGGACAAATGAGCACTGGACAGATGGACGTCGTCGTCTCCGTGTGTAAACGCCGACCCCCATCGCGATTTGCGCATGCGCATACATGTGCCGGACAGATTTGGTGCCCACCCGCATTTATCGTGAGGTTCTGAACATGCTTCTTGTCTCACGCCCTTTGCTTCGCCGAGGGACCAATTTGCAGGTCGTGACCTTTCTCGTCGGTTCTTGTGTGGCAGACTCTGGCAGGACTTTCATCATAAGAATCCCTTCAATGTGAAGGTTAGAATTGCCATCCACTGTTCTCTTTGAGACGGATAACGTAACCCAAGATAAAGGGTATCAAAAATGGAAGGGAAGAGCATCGAATGAGCTAGCAAAAACCATAGAGGGCATCAGGGCAGAACTAGTAAAATATGTTCACCAGTTTGAACTGGAAAAATGATGGGGGATTCAGTATGGGAGCTAGCTAGCTGTAGTAGGTCATACTCAAAATTTCGTTAAATTAATATAGAACTCAGGAACCATGAAGGAATATTTACAATTTGTTGCAAGAAACAAATACCTGTCTAAGGTGATGCCGGCATGAAGGGTGTGGCCAAGGTCGCAGCTTCCGGCATCTGGTGTCTAAATTAAGGATCCTTTGTTGGAGAGTTAGTGGTTGAAGCTGCAAGCTGATCTGATGGAAACACATCTAAGATTTCTCACTCTAGTTGGCAACTTATGTTCGTTGTCCTCTCTAGTCTAACTTCAATTCCTGTCCATGATCACTCTCTCTCTCTCTCTGTGTGTGTGTGTGTATCTATCTATCTATCTGTATGTTTATCTACTTGTCCGTTTATTATCCTTTCAACTGATGGATAAGCTTGGTGCAGAGTTTTCTCGATTAACATATCTCGACCCCACAGGCTGCCTGTACGGCAAAACTGAGAATCCCCACGTCCCCTGATCACAGATGGGAATTAACGGTTCCAGCAGAACCAAAAACACCACCCTACATAGCAACTGATCGACCTGTATCTATGTTTTTGATCTTGCAGATCCATCCACAAGGGAGCATGGCACCAAGGGAGGGATGGACAAAAGAAGACTTCTGTTGCATGTGGGGGAGGGTTCCTAACCTTGTCATGCGTGTGCGACGACGATAATTGATTAATTGATTAGACGATGGAAGAGTGTGTACCAGATCATGCTGGCAGCTTCAACCTCTGACCACCAACAAGAACTCAGAAGATCAATTAGGGTCGCCGCCGGTGGCCGCAGAAGCTGCGTGTGTAACTCGAGATTGGAGGGGAGGGGGGTTTTCGCCGGCGAGGGAGTGAGCGTTGGTCTATATATAAAGGAGAGGAGGTACTTGACAAAACCACCATATATGGAGCGTTGATCAGTCTCCGACAACGCGGCTGTTGGTGGCGTGTGGGTTTCTTCGGGAGGCTCCCTCCCCGTGACTATACCCCTCGTTCTCCTCCCTCTGGACCTTCGTCCCCTCCAGCGACTGCCGCATCTGCCTACTCTCCTAACGCACCCATCTGTCCCCCATATAGACGCGGCCTGTCGTTGCTCTTGCACTGTGCCGTGCCACTTTTTGTTTTGTTTTCGACTGTTGGGTTTCGGTCCCTTGCTTTCTCTCTCTCTCTCTCTCTCTCTCTCTAGTAGGTAAGCTTTGAATGACGTGGTTGCAAGGGCCTCTCTTCGATCATTGGTGTTATAACTCTTTGCGTTCGGGAACATAACTCTCGTCCCCCACTCCATGGGTAAGTTGCGGTTGAACGCCATGGAAGCGGAGGCCCTCCTCTTCCTAGCTACACGTTGGAGTCTGGGAGATACTAGCTTCTCTCTCTCTCTCTCTCTCTCTCTCTCTACTGTGCATGCCTATTCCCGCCCCCCTTCTCTCTTAAATTTCAGAGACAAGACATGTATTTCCTTCTCTTTCTCTGGATTGCAGATTTTGCGTTCTAGACACTTGTCTTATATTGGGTTTGAGGATGCAAACGGAGAACATTTCTTGAAATATTGCTAGAATGAAATAATTTAGATAGAATCCCGTTACTAATTTTGCATTCGAAAGAAATTTTAATGATAATTACTGCGGTTTAACTTTTCTATACGTGGTGCTAGCTCCTATATATATATCTGTAGACACGAATGATGTGCATGCTCAGGAGCCATCTCTTAAATTCTCACTGTAGATTATTTCACATTTATTTTGTTGGATAATAGAAAAATCTACAATTGATCTCCCAATATATCAATATTTTTAAACTTTAAATGTCCTCACAAATATTTCATCACTGTCAGATTCTCTGGCTTCTCTCTCCCAGCAGGTAAATTAAGCACACAGCCCTGTAAACGTTTGATCCTATGCTGACATGTCCAAAGATCTCTCTAGAGGTTGTTTCCTATTGTCGATGTTATTTGCGGTCTTTCACAAACTGTGTATGGATGCTTTGCTTATGTATGGGAGATGCTGCCGTTCTCCTTTCTTCTATCCCTCGTGTCTTCTTCCTCGCCTTTCCTTACATCACTTATATCTCACAGAGAAAAATAAAGGCTTCTCATTTTTTTGCATATATACCCCTGTTAATATTAAATTTAGTTATCTCTATTTATATTTATCAAGATTTGTCGACCCGTTCGTCCCAGTCTGGTACCAAACATATCGAGATAAAAAATATATTATATATATATATTCTAATATAATATAACTCAAATGATTTTCAATAGCAGGTGGTTAAATGATATGTTATTTAAATGGGTGTCTACGGTTCGAATCCTGTCTTTGTCGTCTTATCAATTGACCTATAAAACACATTCAATATAAAAAATTAAAAATAATATATAAATATCCCGATTACGTCTCACAGATTGATCGTCCCGATCTGTGATTGGGACGGTCCGGGATGGACGATTCGTATCGTTCCGTCTCGATTTGACAAACCTTGATATTCACGTGTATAATTTACTTACACGAATTAAATATCGCATATATCATTATCATCATTTTTTGTTAAAAACAATTAAAATATTTTAAGGAGTGACGAAGAAGGTGACTAAATATTCTATTGATATTGTGATAGAAGTTTATCAGAAAGACGTATGTGACGCTAAATTCACCAAAGAAGGGTATGCATGAAAATACAAATTAATACCTGATAGATTTTCACGGAAATTATTTGTAAGTGGGGTATACGTTTTAAAAAAAACATCATAAAAATTATGGTGCAAGGCATCCAGCTACACTTTGTATGATTTAAATCGGACTATGGCATCTTCTCATTAGCGCTAGCGCAGTATTGTACAATGGTACTACAGACTACAGAGTACAAACAAGTTTTGCGGTGTCACGTTTATTTGGTGCGATACTCGCACAATATATATATATATATATGACTCAGAAGTTATGAATTGTTTAAATAATAGTATAATAATAATTATAAATATTACATCTCATAGATGAAAAATATTAACTTCTATCATCGAGTTTATTAATTTTAAACATGCAACTCAACTGAGTTGGACCGACCCGTAGCTAAATAAGGGGAACCCTATACAGTACTTATCTACGAGTAGTAGACGAACCTTAGGTGCATGGGATCCCGTCCTACTGTGGCAATCTAGTTTTGATCACATACTCTTGGTTAAATAAAATCGCAGATTCGCCATCCCAAGTAAACGCATTACTACTGTACAATTCCTATTTGACAATGACTAAATATCTTCCTTGAATCAATTGCTGTCTCTCTTGTTTGGGATAATGACCAAAAAGTGTCCACACAGCTGAAACCTCTATAATACGTAGATAGGATTAGGTGCCCAGCATATGCAGTCTTATATATATATATGTGGCCACAATTAATTAAAGCCTCTATAATACGTAGCTTAATTAGGTGGAGTTTCCAACCTATATATACAAGGGGTATATATATGAATCATTTAATTCTTTAGTTAAAGGTTAATCACAGTTAGTATGTATGGATAGCTTGAGTCAAAAAGGGTAATGTAAGGATGCCATTTTCTGATCCCGTTAACGACTCTGCAATTTCAGTTCTCTAACAATACATACGTACATACACACATATATATATATATATATATTCATACATACGTACATTGGCCTCTGCTTCGAATCAGACTCTGGGAAGATGGACCGCTTAGCTGCGACGTCCTTACCTGTTCCTGACTGATCATGCACCTTAGTTCTGATTTTATTGTAGTGTATATATGGACGGAAAAGCTTATGGAATTGGGTAGCCTGGCGTTGTCTCTTCTTTTGCTCTGGGTGGTTCCCATCTCTTGGGTTGCTTGGGGCTTGACAACTACTGATCTACTCTCGATATATACGTGAGGACAAATCCCCCGAAGCAGGACCACATGCGCGCCTCTCCCATTTACACTAATCCATGGAGGCACATGGCGGGTGCTCTGGATTGTATCCCCCGATTGGTTGAGCTTTGATTTCAATGTGGTTGGTGGGAGGGAGTGATGCGTCTGCCATGACTCCGCCCCTCTCCCACTAGGAAGTAGGAACACATACATCTTAAACAGGGTTTTGAGCTTGGTCCACAAATTATTTCCCATTTATTTTCCTCCATCATGAGATCCGAAGTGTTGGAAGGATGTCTGAGTCTCGCATTCGAAACCAGCTCACCGCTGTCAACGTTAAGTGGTAAGAGATGGATCGCCCTTAAACATGTGCTGCTATTATTGCTCTCATCGATCGGCTACATAGCTAGCTAGGCTGGTTGTTGTGGCAAATCATCGTTGTTTTAGTTTAAGAAAATTTATGGGTGAGGTTTGGTCGAGCATCATTATGTATTCGATGATCTAATTTTGTGAAGGCAAACTATGTTAAGAATAAAGAAGGGCCAAATAAATTGTATGGCTGCGCTCTCAAGGACAAATGGACTCATGGAGCTTCCATTGTTCATGGGAGCCAGAAGAGTTGGAGGAGGGAGGAAAGTCTTAGGGATCAATAATTTTTGTTTTTCATGTACTGCTAAGGTATGATTATCTCTCTCTCTCTCTCTCTCTCTCTCTCTCTCTCTCTCTCTCTCTCTCTCTCTCTCTCTATATATATATATATATATATATATATATATATATATATTAGAATCTTTATTGGGTTTTGTAGTTTTTAACCCCCCAAAAAATAGATATTAGCAAAAGTCCCCCCTAATCCACCTATTTAGCCAATAGCCCCAAAATTGAATGTACTACCTCATTTTCAGACTATTTCATCACCCCACTCTCATTAACTTTTTCTTTTCTATTTTACTCTCTCTCTCTCTCTACGCACCCCCACCCAGCGGGGTGGGGTGCCAATGTCGGACAATTGGGGTGCTAGCGTCGGAGAGGAAGACCCCCACCGGCGCCCTCCCTCCCCCCTTTCTCGCTATCCCTCTCCCTCTCACCTTCCCGTTCTCTATCCCTCTCTCTCGTCTTCCCGTTCTCTCTCTCTCTCTCTAGCAAAGGGGGGCTATGCATGGCCACCAACCCCATCGATTGGTGCTGACGGTGCTAAAAGAACTAGATCCACCACTGCAAGCACCGGGCAAGCTGCGGGTTGGGCTTCAGCCGGAAGACCATCGGCGGCAAGAGGGGGTGGTACTGCATGGTGATGAATCCCTCGAACAACAACTGGGTGAACCCCAAGCCCGGCATGTTGCGGCATGCCATCTCTAAGACAAGCCCCTGTGGATCACCTTCGCCCGTGACATGGTCATCAGCCTCACTGGGGAGCTCATGATCAACAATAACAAGAACATACTTTGGGGAAGCTTGTTGTATCTTAATATTTTTGGCATCTCCCAGCTTTACATACACCAACCCTAAGGTTGATGTCCTTTCGCCATCAACACAACTCTAAGGACTTCGTACAATGGTTTAATAATCCGCACAATTTTCTTCACTGATGTATACTAGAAATTGCTGCTATTGATCAATCCCTCCACCTCTTTGCCTTCAACTAATAATGCAAATGATGACTATAGCTATACACGACTCCTGAATATTTGTTTGAGGCCATTTTAATGCTGCAAGAGACTTTGCAAGACAATAAAATTGGTAGCAAATCGAGTGGATGGCCATCCTCAATAGTTCACCCGTGTGCCCTGTCTCATCCACGCAAGCACAATGTGATGGTTGTAAAAGAATCTTGTAATCTTCTGTGTTGCTCCCACAACTATTTGGATATGAGGAAGTTGGCCAGTCTCCTTCAACATCAAATCAACACAATGAACTGTATAAAGAGTCCAAAAAAGGTGTGATCCACTCTTCATTATTAACTCTTCCCTGGCTTTCTTATAATTAGAACCATTGTTTGTCACAACATGTACAATATATGAATTCTTTCTCGATTTCCTCCACCACTTCAATCATTAATTATAATTAGATGTATTGGTGGCCGTGAATTTTGTTTGATGCATAAATAGATATATAGTAAAAGACCTACTTTTCACATAAGACAAGAAATTTGATTAGACCATATAAGATGACTCCAAGCTTCTACTATTTTTCTTAAATGATATAATATACTCCTTTATTTCTGCCACTTCCTCGTCAAGATATTTACCAACCAAATTCTTTGTAGTAGGAAGTCGGACGTGCAGGCCTTGTTCCTGCGCTTTTTGGAACATGGTTTTATAATATGGACTATTTGCTACATTGAAAGAAAGCCCTACATAATGCTAAAACTTTGCCATGGCCCTTCCCAACTTATATATGGGTTCTTTCTTATTGTAGGTGTCATAAACCCTTGTTTTCTTCCACCACAAGAAAAGGTAGAATTTTTGATGGACATATTTCGTCGGAATTCCGTCAGAAATCTGTCAGAAAGACACTTTCGACGGAATTTTGACGGAACATGTCCGTCGGGTATTCCTTGTCGGAAGTTTCCAACAGAAGAATTTTCCGTCGGAACTTCATCGGTAATTTCGACGGACAAGTAGTCGATGGAAATTCCGTCTGTTATTATTTTTATGACAGAAAATATAGTCCGTCGGAAATGCCGTCGAAAATTATATATTCCGATGGACAATTATTCCGTCAATAATTCCGTCGAAAAATTTATTTTTTTAAAATATAACCTTCATATATTTTTCGACGGAAAGTCTATTTCGTCGGTGATTCCGTAGGAATTTGTCCGACGGAGGTGTTATCCAACGGAGGCAACACCTCCGTCGGAATTTTCGTCTGAAAAAATATTTGCTATTTTTTAAAAAAATATACAAAAAGTTATATAAAAATATGTTTAAATAAAAAAACATAAAATCTATCCATCACAAACAAAATACAAGATATACAAGAAACGAAACACAACATCAATTATAAATTTTATAATAATAAAAATAATCAAGAAATATCCTCCACATCCTCCGTGTCCTCATCCTCCCCGTCCTGCTCTTCCCCTCCATTGCCACTAGTTCGAGGATCCTATATTGAAAAAATAATAACATTAAGCATGCATTAATAAATAAAAAAATTATTAAAAAGATAAATTAAATATTTTATTTGATTGTATAAATTTGAATCAAATATAATATCAAATCGATAATTTTAATACCAAACTCAACCAGAGTATCTGATTTAGATTCCGTCAGCTCTCACAAGTCACTTTTATCTCGCAGGTCGTGTTGGAACGATCGGCATGCCAATCAGATTGGTATTTTAGATTTTGGACTCCCGAACCCAACTTCTTTAATATTAAACTAAGTACATTTACAGAATGCACTTTTGAGCGTCAGGCCCAAACTGGGTATCCGATTTACTTTCTATCATTTCTCACTTTTTGGTCCCTTTGGATGTAATCGGATCTAGAAGGGGGGGTTTGAATAGATCCCTTGAAAACTTTGCCCCAATTAAAAACTCAGCCCACACTAATAAGGTCACTTAATGAGTTGCAGTCAAGTCATTTGCAGAACTACAGATTGCTGGAACACTAATGTTCACAACTAGACATGCAGAGCCCGGATTAGGCTGTCCTTCAAATCGGTAATCACAGCACATGATATCTTATACCGATCAGGATGGAAACTAATGCTTATGTGCAAGTGTTCAGTAAGCAACTTGGGATATGCAAGTGTAACTTAGAGCCAAACAAGTAAGGCAGTATGCTGTAAAAACAGATCTCAAGTCATTTGCAGAACTGCAGATTGTTGGAACACTAATGTTCCCAACTAGACATGTAGAGCCCGGATTAGGCTGTCCTTCAAATCGGTAATCACAGCACATGATATCTTATACCGATCAGGATGGAAACTAATGCTTGTGTGCAAGTGTTCAGTAAGCAACTTGGGATATGCAAGTGTAACTTAGAGCCAAACAAGTAAGGCAGTATGCTGTAAAAATAGATCTCAAGTCATTTGCAGAACTGCAGATTGCTGGAACACTAATGTTCCCAACTAGACATGCAGAGCCCGGATTAGGCTGTCCTTCAAATCGGTAATCACAGCACATGATATCTTATACCGATCATGATGGAAACTAATGCTTGTGTGCAAGTGTTCAGTAAGCAACTTGGGATATGCAAGTGTAACTTAGAGCCAAACAAGTAAGGCAGTATGTTGTAAAAACAGATCGAGTGCAAAACTGCAATACTTGCCTTCCTGTGAGTGGGGGTAGAAGAGAGAGAGAACAAGCGCACAAACACAAACCACCACACAGGGGATTTTTAAGGTGGTTCGGTCTGCAAACTCGCAGACCTACATCTACCCCTCACCAAACCGGTGAGACTTTACCACACGAGGACGAAGTCCTCAACACATACGGGTATGAAGCCCCCCCCCCCCACACACACACGGGGACGAACCCCCCTTCCCCCCCACATACACAAACAAAGAAAAACAAGTTGCAATAAAAAGGCGGAGATAGGTCCCCAGTCATACACACGGCTGAGCACAGTCAAAGACCACTCTAGTCTCTCAACCAGAGCACTGGACACGTAGTTAAATAGCACAGACAGAGATATATTTTCAAGAAAAAATAAAATGAAAACTGAAACAAGGCAAAACACCAGCTATGGCTTCAGATAGAGATCTGGAAGCTGGTGCCTGTCACTTCAGACATAGATCCAATGGATCCTTTCTTTTAGGCTCAAACTTCTGTAGGGCTGCTTTCTCTCATGGCTCCTCTCCTTTCTTCTTCTCTCTTTTCTCTACCAGCATTGGACTAGGGTGGCCAGATGTTGTGCTGCTCACACTTCCTTCTTTTCTTTCTCATAGATTTTCTGCTGAAGGCTCAAGGGGCGTTGGCTCTCTTCAAGGGCAGCAGGAGCTTCTTTATCAGAAGCTTCACGTATATATAGAAGACCCAGTGGAGGATTTTCCCTCCAAGAAATCTGCAGCTTGATTGGCTGGAGTAAACAATGGGTCTTTTGAAACATACCTCTTTTCTGATTGGTCCAGCACATATATCAATTTTCCTAGACTATATTTCTCCAGATCCCCTTTTTGATGGCAAAAAGTTTTTCCCTCCTATTGAGCTTCATTTGAAATTTGCTAATTCATTGGCCCATTGACAGAGAA
Organism: Amorphophallus konjac; assembly: GCA_022559845.1. Classification (NCBI taxonomy): domain Eukaryota; kingdom Viridiplantae; phylum Streptophyta; class Magnoliopsida; order Alismatales; family Araceae; genus Amorphophallus; species Amorphophallus konjac. The sequence continues at coordinate 128,412,340 of CM040129.1, forward strand.
GGACATGCTCTGTCCTAGGTGCTTTTTTGGACTAGAACTTGATTGGCTGACTACAAAAAGGAGGTTGCCTTGAAAGGTGAACTTTCCACATGTATAAACTGACAGATCCATTAACCAGAAAGGTTGTTATGGTAACCCAATGATGACAAGGACAATTATCTGTCCTAGGAGCCGTTTCCAGACCTCAAAAACTATGTTTTTGGAAGTTTACGTCGGCATTTTTTATTCCCTGGATGATCTCAGAATGTGTTGCAGGTTTGAGAGATAAAAGCTTGCAGGGCTACTAGTGCGTTGATGTTGCAGACCCAGTACGTCGACCCATCTGTTGAAAAATGCGTCTTGAACGGCATTCTGGAAGACCCTAGCGTCGACGCCCTGAAACTATGGGGTCGATGCATGTGGAACGTTCTTTTGTTCTTGGTTTATTAACTATTTATTAGCATGGTTTTATTTATTTATTAGCCATTTTTATATTAGGCGTGCCAGTCACGTTCGTGACAAGTTTATTGTGCACTCGATCTGACTCGATCAGTCGATTGTGAAGTTCGTGTCGGGACCCGGAGTCCGCCATACCGTAAAGGTTATGACGTTAATTACGCCCCCTAAGAAAGAGGACAACCCTTGATTAATTGCCAAGAAAGGATGCCTCGAGGGTAAAACAAGATGAGACCACGATGCTGACTTCATGAGTAGTATATAGAATACGTGTAGATAATCATGCGATGCAAGATGTGATAATAATGTGCGGAACAAATTCGGCAGCATATCCCCTTATCTTAGTCTATGCTAAGTGGGAATATTGGACATCAATCCACGGAGTGCCGAGATGGACGCCAAAGGAAAGATGGGCGTAGCCCGAGATCCAAGAGGATCTAAGTGCAGCGGGACAATGTTCGTTATCATGGTGTTTGTTGATATCCCCTTAAGAGACCATTGGAGGGCATGCAGTGGCAGGACTCCAAGGGCCAGCGGGGTTAGCAGAAAACATTGCAGTCGCATGGTATAATGTGGGGGTAAAACCCCGTTAATTTATCTCCCTTGGGCTTGGACGAAGAATCGTGATTCCCCATAACATGATAAAGGTTAGCATGAAGGCTAATGAGACTGGGATATTGGGTTTAGACTAAATTCAGGGCTCATCAAGGTTGCTGGGAAGTTGAATGCTTGAATAGTAGATGGTATTAAGGTGAACCGGCACGGAGGGGAGCCGGCGCGAAGATGAACCGGCGCGGTGGGGTCCTGGCGCAATGATGAACACGGGGTTTATCGGCACGGTTGACTCTCGGCACGCCCATCACCCGACGCCGAACTCGCGCCGAGAGAGGGCTGCGCCGGGAGGCATCTGGCACCGATAAAAGAAGTGTTTATGAATTCTGGGAGATTTGTGAGGTTGTGGGTTTGATGGATTTTATTGAGGAGATCTTCTATGTTCAGTGAGGGTTTCATGGGCTCACAAACGGTGATATTCAGGTAAGCTGAAAGCTGGGGGTAAACTCATCCACATAAGGTCTAGGGAGACAATGTGACCGTAATGATTATATTCCCCTCTTACAGTGAGCAAAGAGCTGTAAGATAGCCTTTCTCAGGGTTTTTGCCACACCAAGTGGGGTTGATTTATCGGTTTAATAAAACTTCACACGATACGATAACGTAAAGACCGTGAATGCATTTTGGCAGCATCTCCCCTTGTTCTGGACGGTGCCAAAAGGGGAGTATATGTCATCCATCCACGGAATGTCGAGATGGAAGCCAAAGTAGAAATGGGCGTAGCCCGAGATCCAAAAGGATCGCAATCCGATGGGACAGTGTACACTTGTCGTGGTATTTATTAATATCCCCAAAAATAGCCAACGGAGAACATGCAGTGGCAGGCCTCCATGGCTTGACGGGGTGGCAGAATGTAGGGGGGCTAACCCCATCGATTTAGCTCCCATGAAGGTTGAATGAAGGTTATTGCTCCTCCTCGGGGTAATAGGGTCTTGTAACAATGGATCATAGGGCTCAGAATTGTTGAGGACATCGGCACGAGGCTATTGGCACGGATGAAGGTCAGCGCAACAAGGAAGACGGGTCTCGGCGCGCTGAAAGGGGAATACCCAATCGGCGTGGGCAGCACCCGGCGTGAAACTCGCGCCGAGGGGGGGCGGCGCCGGGAGGCCGTTAAGGCGCCGACAGAAGGCTTTTTGAGGGTTTTCTGAAGCCAAGGGTTTTTAGGGGTTTGAAGAGGTTTTGAGCTGAAGATTTCAGAGGCCTGTTTGAGGATTCAAAAGGGTTCTATTCTAGGATTTTTGAAATGCTTTACCTAAGGGTTTGAGAGGTTTTATTCAAGGGATTTCAGGGGGGTTTTATTCAGGGTTTAGGATGGCCAGAAAGGAAAGAAATCACTCCGAGGAGATGGGGGCTTTCACTCTGGAGCCTTACTGGGAGCCCGGACATGGGCTGACTCATGTAGACCTTGATACAAACATATTTCCAGCTATCTTTGCGAGTGAGAAGCCATGAGATGGGCTGTTTCAGGCTCTCTGATGTGACACAACCTAGGACTTACCAAGCAAGCACAATTGGCATTCCAAACGGACCGATAACGGCGACCGCTCACCCGATGCTCACCATGACCCAGGGTAACTTGGCAATGCCAAGTGGAGGATGTGAGGGCTGGGCCCTTGCTGGTAGAGGGCCAGCAAGGCCAAGGAATGTTCTCCCAAGGGTATGGCTGCCCATTTCAAGGGAGCCGACGTTATGCCAAGGGCACGGGTACACTCCTCTCACCACGGTGATCGCTTGAAGCAAAGGAACTTAAGGATCTAGCTCTCACTCTCACGGCCAGCGGAACTATGAACTAATATTGAAAGAACAAGCACGAAATTAGAGCTAGGTTGGAGCACTTACTCGACCGGTTTGAAGAAATCGGTCCCGCTCGGAGACGAGGGCGAGCGGGGAGGCGTGGGTTCCCCACACGCCGCGCCGGAGAAGCTTGACCTGTTTAAGTGTTACAACACTACACCTCTCGCAGGAGGGGGATCTTGGGGTGGGGAAAAATTGTTATTACATCCAAAACTACCTCCACACAGGGAGGGGCCTTCAGCCGGCCAAGCGGGATGGGGCGAAATCGAGCTAGAAGCTAACAAGGAAGCCGATGCCGATTCTGTCCGCTTCCTACGCTTCAGGACAGACAGTTGGATAACTTGACGCTGCGACCACTCCCGATTTTTGTTGATGACGAAACCAGTTGGAATTTTTTCGTAGCTGGGTCGGGATGATGCCTGAATTTTTTTGATTTCTCTGGTCACAGGTGCTGGTCGGGGCAGAAGCTCGAACAGGGTGGCAGGTCTTCAGTTCTGACTGCTTCAGGTTAACAACAGCAGGAAGAAGAGGTTACCACAAGCGCTCCAGAGCTCAGAATCAGGCACTGCCAGAGTCTTTGGAACTGTTGGTGAGTCCTCTTCGAAGCGAGACCAACGGGGATGCCAAACATTGTCGGAGTAGACCGGTAGAGCTCGAACAATAAGGAGGGGTCGGAGCAGACTGTCAGGAAGTAGAACAGCACACCCGGAGGAAGAAAATGAGAACTCTTGATTCCGGGTGCAAAACAGAGCTCCGCTTCTTGATTCTGGAAGTAGACTTGTTGAAGAAGCTCCCAGCCAAGTCTCTCTCCAGATCTTCAAGAGAGTGGTCGTGGTAGCTTCAAGAGTCAGCTTCAGGTTGCTCTTCAGGGAGGAAGTGCGCAGTCGGGGAAGATCGACTGCTCAGGGCGGCCCCGAACTCAGAATGTGATGAGACCACCGCCGTTGCGAAGTCAACTGGGAGACGCTTCCAACGATACCTCTTGGGCCTCTAGGGACGCTGGGATGAAGTCAGGGCCGGCTCTGAAGCTTCTGGTACTCTGCTACCTGCGACATGAGAATTGCAGGTGGTGAAAGGTGGTGGGGGAATGGGGTAGAAGGGATGGGAAATGGGGTGGATGGGTGTAGGGGCAACCCCTGGCTGTGAGGGTGTCTGGGAGGGGGTGTTCCAAGGTGTGGGAGGGGGAGAATGGGGTCTGGAAGGTGGTGTTTGCAGTGGGTGAGAGAGGAGCTGCGAATTTGGTTGGAAGGGAGAGAGGGAAAAGGTATTTGAAAATGGGTTTAAGGGTGGGATTAATTTCTGGTCTTGGGGATGGGAAGGGGTGTGTGGGGTAGGTAAAGGGGGGCCTTGGGGAGTGGGAATTCTCCCTTGGGAGATGAGAGGGTGCTTAGGGAAGGGGAGTGGGTGGTTGGTGGTTGGAGGGTGGAGTGGGGAGTGGTGGAATCTCCCTTGGGGCTGGGGTGGAGTTAAGGTGGGGTGGTGGGGAGTTGGGGATGAGTTATTGGAGGGGGGAAGAGAGAGAAAGGTGGTTGGGAGGGGAGGAGAGAGAAAGGGGCGTAGGTTTTAGAGAGAGAAAGTGGAGGAGAGAGAAAATGACTTTCTAGAGAGAGAGGTAGAGAGAGGGGGGGTAGGGGCTTCTCACCCCTCAATTGGCTTCTCACCAAAAGAAGAAGATTTAAGTTGGACACTAGAAAGTTCAAATATTCATTCATTCATTCAAAATGGGTGGAATGGGGTCCTATATAGGCAACCCATATTTTACAAAAAAGTCCCTGACTCATGCAACAATGACAAATAACCAAGGGGTAGGGGGCGCCCTTGGGCCTAGCCCAATGAATTGGGCCCAATAACAAACTAATCAACCTAATGACACTCAAACTTAGGGAAATAAACAAAAGACCTAGGGACATGACTCAAATAAAAGGGAAAATACAATGATATGACTTGAAAAAAATTACATAGGACTCAAAATAAATAACTAGACCATGCCGGATGCAACCGGGGCGAGGAGACGAGCCGTGAATGTGGGCATGGGAGATGATGTCCCCATCATACTCCCGGGGTGCGGAGAACTCGACTCCGTCGAGTAAGAGTCCTTCCCTCCTCGGACGGTGTAGAAGCGATACCGCCCGCAAATCTTCCAAAGGAGAGCGATCTATCCACTCGATGAGATAGTGCTCAGTCACCTTGCTCCTGGTGGTAGTGACCTGTTCATCCAATATTTGCTCAATTTGCTCACGCTGGGCTCTCATGGCTAGTGGACTCTTCTCACGGGTGGGTGCTCTCTCAATGAGGGGTGTGGGCTCAATATCCTCACTGGGTACCACCGTGGAACCCTTATATGGCACTACGTCGGCCACGTTGAATGTGGGACTCACTTCGTACTCCTCGGAAAGATCTAACTCATAGGAACTAGTGCCAATGCACCTCAAAATCTGGAAGGGGCCAGCCCTACGAGGCCTCAATTTGGAGATGACTCTCGGGGAGAGCCTCTTCATCCTCATCATCACAAAGTTACCCGCGTGGAATTCTTGGTGACATCGATGGGAGTCAGCCTGCCTTTTATAAATCTCATTTTCCTTGCTGATGTGCTTGCGAAGGTCTTCATGCAATTTTGTGAATGTAGACACTCTAGGGGTGATGGGTGGACCTGGGCAACCAAAAGTAGACCAATCATACTTTGACGCCAAGAAAATTTTGATGGAATGGGGAGGACCGGGGCATCCATAGGTGATCCGGTCATGCATGGGGGTGACAAATGCCGGGGGACTCGGACATTCATGAATACTCCTATCATGCCTACGACCCATGATGAGTGAAGGAGGACCATTACACCCGAATATGGACCAATCATGCATCCTACTTGACATGTGGGTGATATGAACGAGTGGACCCAACTTATGAATCATGCCAAGTGATGTTGTACGCCAAGACTTATGCACTCTTGTGCCAAAAATGTCCCCTATGTGTGGGTTTTTGGACTTCCATTGGAATGGGTCAAAGGGGTCTAGGAAGATGGATATCATGAAGTGGGGCACTTCCTCGATCCCTAGGTGTATATTGTCCAAAGTCATGGCTCCTATAGTGTAACCCGGGTCTAGGATGGGGTGGATTGGGTCAATCACGGTGGGTTGAGGTAGGGAAAAGTGGGTGGTGGATAAGGCGGTTGGGTCACTCATGGTGGATTGGGGTAGGAAAAGGTGGGCGGTGAGTAAGGGTGGTGGATCACATAGGGATCTAGGCTCCCATAGGGAGGGGTCAAAGGGGTCATGGAAAGGGTTACCAAGGGAGATGAGTTCTATGTCCTCAAGGTCCTCAAATGGTGGTGGATCATCCACCTTTAGTGAAATAAGTGGGCCGAAGTCTTTGGTGAGTGGGTCGGCCATAAGGGAATGATTTGGCTTTCTTTCCGATATAAGGAACTCCAATTTAAGAATGGAGTCGGGCTCATCGGGTGTGGGAAGGACTATAAGAAGGTCGCTAGTGTAGCAACTAATGGTGCAAATCGAGGTGATGGACCCAACACATAGGTGACGGAAGTCAAGGCTCTTAGGTTGATTGGTTGCCAGGGCCAACACGCTAGTCAGCTCAAGTTGCCACTCTAAGCCCTTAAGAAGATCTTCCCAAGTCTCTACCTCTAAGTAGGATTGGAATGTGGTGCGATAGGAGTTAATGGGTACTAATTGGAAAGGGTGCTCCATGGTTGAGGTTTGTAAGTACAAGGTATGAGGGATGCGTTTTTGCTTGAGCCATTTGATGATGAGTTCTCCCATGGTCACCACCTTTTGGGTGAGATTGATAGGCTTGGGGGGGTATGGGTTTATTTGGATGGGGATGAGTTGATGTCCTTCCTCCTTATTGATATGAGTATGGATTTCTTTAAAGGTGGGGAAAGGCTTTGGGTTGGTGTTCAATCCCGAGGATTCGGTCTTGTGGGCCGTGGTCACCTCATGTGCACTCATGACCTCGTTCATTCTTTGAAGTGGGTTGAGAGGGCATGGTAGCCAGGTACAGGGCTCCGGTGGGCGAGGGAACACAAGGTTGTTGAAACTATAGGCTCCTGGGAGATGTGTGGGATGAACTAGGCAAGTCTGACGCAATGGGTCGAAGGTGGCATTCCGTTCAGCAAGCCATTGTTTCCCTAAGATTAGGCAAGGGCCCTCTAAAGTACTAATTTGACACCATGCTCCATCAAAGTATTTGGTCTTCCCGAACCATTTATGGAATTCAACGAAGACTTGGTCTCCGTTGTGCACAATTTGTCTAGTCATGGAGAGGGTGGCTACGATATCGGGGGATACCCAATTATCCTCTACCATGTCAATGAAGTCAATTTCTGTGGGGCTCCCATTAGGTAGGTATGCTTGGGATATGATGGGAAGTGGGGTCTTTTGGTCCGTAGACTCAATGTCAAGGGGAGTTGGACAATACATGAGACGGTCCGTCGAGGACTCTAATGCAAGCGTGCCTATGGACTAGACTCGTAGAGACAAGTCTAAAACCTGGCTCTGATACCAATTGATGTGACACAACCTAGGACTTACCAAGCAAGCACAATTGGCATTCCAAACGGACCGATAACGGCGACCGCTCACCCGATGCTCACCATGACCCGGGGTAACTTGGCAATGCCAAGTGGAGGATGTGAGGGCTGGGCCCTTACTGGTAGAGGGCCAGCAAGGCCAAGGAATGTTCTCCCAAGGGTATGGCTGCCCAATTCAAGGGAGCCGACGTTGTGCCAAGGGCACGGGTACACTCTTCTCACCACGGTGATCGCTTGAAGCAAAGGAACTTAAGGATCGAGCTCTCACTCTCACGGCCAGCGGAACTATGAACTAATATTGAAAGAACAAGCACGAAATTAGAGCTAGGTTGGAGCACTTACTCGACCGGTTTGAAGAAACCGGTCCCGCTCGGAGACGAGGGCGAGCGGGGAGGCGTGGGTTCCCCACACGCCGCGCCGGAGAAGCTTGACCTGTTTAAGTGTTACAACACTACACCTCTCGCAGGAGGGGGATCTTGGGGTGGGAAAAAATTGTTATTACATCCAAAACTACCTCCACACAGGGAGGGGCCTTCAGCCGGCCAAGCGGGATGGGGCGAAATCGAGCTAGAAGCTAACAAGGAAGCCGATGCCGATTCTGTCCGCTTCCTACGCTTCAGGACAGACAGTTGGATAACTTGACGCTGCGACAACTCCCGATTTTTGTTGATGACGAAACCAGTTGGAATTTTTTCGTAGCTGGGTCGGGATGATGTCTGAATTTTTTTGATTTCTCTGGTCACAGGTGCTGGTCGGGGCAGAAGCTCGAACAGGGTGGCAGGTCTTCAGTTCTGACTGCTTCAGGTTCACAACAGCAGGAAGAAGAGGTTGCCACAAGCGCTCCAGAGCTCAGAATCAGGCACCGCCAGAGTCTTTGGAACTGTCGGTGAGTCCTCTTCGAAGCGAGACCAACGGGGATGCCAAACATTGTCGGAGTAGACCGGTAGAGCTCGAACAATGAGGAGGGGTCGGAGCAGACTTTCAGGAAGCAGAACAGCACACCCGAGGAAAAAAATGAGAACTCTTGATTCCGGGCGCAAAACAGAGCTCCGCTTCTTGATTCTGGAAGTATACTTGTCGAAGAAGCTACCGGCCAAGCCTCGCCTCCAGATCTTCAAGAGAGTGGTCGTGGTAGCTTCAGGAGTCAGCTTCAGGTTGCTCTTTAGGGAGGAAGTGCGCAGTCGGGGAAGATCGACTGCTCAGGACGGTCCCGAACTCAGAATGTGATGAGACCACCGCCGTTGCGAAGTGAACTAGGAGACGCTTCCAACGGTACCTCTTGGGCCTCCAGGGACGCTGGGATGAAGTCTGGGCCGGCTCTGCAAGCTGCTGATACTCTGCTACCTGCGACCTGAGAATTGCAGGTGGTGAAAGGTGGTGGGGGAATGGGGTAGAAGGGATGGGAAATGGGGTGGATGGGTGTAGGGGCAACCCCTGGCTGTGAGGGGGTCTGGGAGGGGGTGTTCCAAGGTGTGGGAGGGGGAGAATGGGATCTGGAAGGTGGTGTTTGCAGTGGGTGAGAGAGGAGCTACGAATTTGGTTGGAAGGGAGAGAGGGAAAGGGTATTTGAAAATGGGTTTAAGGGTGGGATTAATTTTTGGTCTTGGGGATGGGAAGGGGTGTGTGGGGAAGGTAAAGGGGGGGCTTGGGGAGTGGGAATTCTCCCTTGGGAGATGAGAGGGTGCTTGGGGAAGGGGAGTGGGTGGTTGGTGGTTGGAGGGTGGAGTGGGGAGTGGTGGAATCTCCCTTGGGGCTGGGGTGGAGTTAAGGTGGGGTGGTGGGCAGTTGGGGATGAGTTATTGGAGTGGGGGAAGAGAGAGAAAGGTGGTTGGGAGGGGAGGAGAGAGAAAGGGGCGCAGTTTTAGAGAGAGAAAGTGGAGGAGAGAGAAAATGACTTTCTAGAGAGAGAGGTAGAGAGAGGGGGGGAATAGGGGCTTCTCACCCACTCAATTGGCTTCTCACCAAAAGAAGAAGATTTAAGTTGGACACTAGAAAATTCAAATATTCATTCATTCATTCAAAATGGGGGGAATGGGGTCCTATATATAGGCAACCCATATTTTACAAAAAAGTCCCTGACTCATGCAACAATGACAAATAACCAAGGGGTAGGGGGCGCCCTTGGGCCTAGTCCAATGAATTGGGCCCAATAACAAACTAATCAACCTAATGACACTCAAACTTAGGGAAATAAACAAAAGACCTAGGGACATGACTCAAATAAAAGGGAAAATACAATGATATGACTTGAAAAAAATTACATAGGACTCAAAATAAATAACTGGACCATGCCGGATGCAACCGGGGCGAGGAGACGAGCCGTGAATGTGGGCATGGGAGGTGATGTCCCCATCACTCTCACCGCTATTGCGGGGCTGAAACTACAGAGGCGATTCAACAGAAATCGCTCGGGCGATCCGAAGGATATGCGTACAGTAAAGCATAATCTATTCGCCATAGCTGCCGAATACATTAGACTTTGAAGGGACAGAGAGGGGGAAGATGACTTCGGTTCTTCATATTTCATTTCACTGCAAATGACTCGTACATTCAGTGCAGCAAAAACAAAAAAGAAGTAGACTACGAAGATCTGAATACAGATGGTGCCCCTTTACAATCGGGCTATGCTAACATTTGATATCATCGAAAGAAAATCGCTCAGGCACGGAGTGGAAGAACAGAAATGAAAAAGAAGAGCTAGATTCAAATAAAAGACGGGGATGGGGGAGAATATAGCCCCTCAGGGCATCTTAGAACCGATCCCACCTTGAATCTCTCCTCCGGGCTTATGCAACTCTTTTATCTCTTCAAATCCCTTAGCAGGCTCTCAGGCTCTCTTTCTTTCAATGGCTCCCTCTGCTTTTTCCCCCTTTCTCTCCACGTGTCTGTCCTTCTCGTCTCGTCTTTTGCTTGTCGAAGGCAACAGATTTTATAGAGCGGTGGCCCTCTTCCACCGGCATGAGCTCCTCGGCGCGCTTGTCATGCAGCGTCTCGGTGCGCTCATCCTGCGTTGGGCTTGGGCCCATCTACTTGTTGTATCGGAGCCAGCCAGGGCTTCATCTAATGGGCCTTCTTCATCGGTCTGGTGGGCTTCTTAGAGTAGATATTTGTTATACCCGAGGCTTGCTTAACACCTTTCATTCACGAACATGTGTGAGGCAATGTGAATCCCATTTCATGAGCATCAGAATTGTCTGAGGATCCCCTTTAGCAGGCAGATGATTGCCTAGAGTTTGTCATAGTTTTTATCAGCCTGACTACCTGAATGATAGTCGTGCTGGGCAGCGGCCTAGCCAGAGATGGCTTCAGCCGATCAAAGTGTCAGAGGTAGTGGATGTCTTCTATTCTGATTCTCAGAACTTCCAGGGATGGCACAGAAGCCGCACCCTTGATTGGTCTTCAGAGCCCTGAGCTTTCTTTGGCTTCTTCTTATATATTTTAGGTGTCAACAAATGCCCCCCACCCGCAGGTGGCGTAAGCGAAGGATGAGTGACACGGGACCCGCGGGTGTACTTTGTACTTTTCTTCAGGCCTGTTCCTGCTCACAGTGCATTTTCACAGCTCGGAGTCTTCATTCTGCTTGTATAATCCCAGTACTTTGTAAGCACGTTCGGACAGACACCAGCCTTTCAGGTTCAATTTCCTGGTTGCAGCATCCCAGGGAGAACAAGCCGGCGTGATTGACGTAAGTGTATGAAAGGTTCACATGTCTCGTTGAAATGGACGGAAGGTCCACCTCTGACAGGTTCTAACATCGATGAAGGTGAAGTGCCTTATAATCACAAAAAGCTTCATCATCGGCATTGGGTTTATGCCGATGCAAGGAGATGGGTGTGCTCCAGGGTAGACGAAAGGTCTACTCAGGGTAGGTTTCATTATCGATCCAGGCGATGATGCCTTGTGACCGATGGAAGGTTTTATCGTCGGTGGGACTTAGGGTAGTATAAAGTGGTTGACTTTCATCAAAGTAGACAAAGGGCTTACCCTGAGTGGGTTTCATTATCGGCTTAGGCGATGATGTCGCAAGACCGATAGCAGGTTTCATCATTGACGTTGGGTTTATGCCAATGCAAGGGAATTGATGAGTTTCATCAGAATGGACAGAAGGCCTATTCTGGACAGGTTTTATTACCAATGGGACAGCTGATGGAAGTGTCACCAAGAGGTATAACATATGTTTTCGTGTTATAGTAACCACATTACTGACCCAAGCGCCCTTTTGGGTTTTCGCTAGAGCCAGCCCCCTCTTACTTTTGCCCACTCGCCCTTTCGGGTTTTCACGTGGCGGGGTACCCGATTTTGCCTGTGATGCCCTTTCGGGTTTTCACCATAGCTGGGTTGGAGCTATTTTTGCCCTTGTCCTGGTATAGGATCAAGACTGGGGAGGCACCTCTATTTTAAGCCTCATTTTTATTCATCAATTTTTTATTCTCATTTTTTGAGCTCGATTCTAGGGGCAAAGCCGGGCTTGAGGAGATGCTGGCCGACCTTGCCGATGATGACAAGGGCCACAAGAGGTTGACCGATCTTGTCGATGGTGACAAGGGTAAGGAGGAAGTTTACCGATCTCGCCGAGGGTGACAAGGGTCACAAGGAGGCTGACCGATCTTGCCGATGGTGACAAGAGTCGAGAGGAAGTCGACCGATCTTGCCGATGATGACAAGGGCCGCAAGAGGCTGACTGATCTTGCCGATGGTGACAAGGGTCAGAAGTAGGTCGACCGGTCTTGCCGATGGTGACAAGGGTCGCAAGGAGCTGATCGATCTTGCCGATGGTGACAAGGGTCAGAAGTAGGTCGACCGGTCTTGTCGATGGTGATAAGGGTCGCAAGGAGGCTGACCGATCTTGCTGATGGTCACAAGGGTTAGAAGTAGGTCGACCGATCTTGCCGATGATGACAAGGGTCGCAAGGAGGCTGACCGATCTTGCCGATGGTCACAAGGGTTAGAAGTAGGTCGATCGATCTTGTCGATGATGACAAGGGTCGCAAGGAGGCTGACCGATCTTGCCGATGGTGACAAGGGTCAGAAGTAGGTCGACCGATCTCGTCGATGATGACGAGGGTTACAAGGAGGCTGACCGATCTTGCCGATGGTAACAAGGGTCAGAAGTAGGTCGATCGGTCTTGCCGATGGTGACAAGGGTCGCAAGGAGGCTGACCGATCTTGCCGATGGTGACAAGGGTCGCAAGGAGGCTGACCGATCTTACCGATGGTGACAAGGGTAAGAAGTAGGTCGACCGGTCTTGCCGATGGTGACAAGGGTCGCAAGGAGGCTGACCGATCTTGCCTATGGTGACAAGGGTCAGAAGTAGGTCGATCGGTCTTGCCGATGGTGACAAGGGTCGCAAGGAGGCTGACCGATCTTGCCGATGGTGACAAGGGTCAGAAGGAGGTCGACCGGTCTTGCCAATGGTGACAAGGGTCAGAAGAAGTCGACTGATCTCGCCGATGATGACGAGGGTCGCATGGAGGCTGACCGATCTTGCCGATGGTGACAATGGTCATGAGGAAGTCGACTGATCTCGCCGATGATGACGAGGGTCGCAAGGAGGCTGACCGATCTTACCGATGGTGACAAGGGTCAGAAGGAAGTCGATCGATCTCGCCGATGGTGACGAGGGTCGCAAGGAGGCTGATCGATCTTGCCGATGGTGACAAGGTCAGAAGGAAGTCGACTGATCTCGCCGATGATGACGAGGGTTACAAGGAGGCTAACCGATCGTACCGATGGTGACAAGGGTCAGAAGTAGCTCGACCGATCTTGCCGATGGTGACAAGGGTCGCAAGGAGGCTGACCGATCTTGCCGATGGTGACAAGGGTAAGAAGTAGGTTGACCGGTCTTGCCGATGGTGACGAGGGTCGCAAGGAGGCTGACCGATCTTGCCGATGGTGACAAGGGTTAGAAGTAGGTTGACCGCTCTTGCTGATGATGACAAGGGTCGCAAGGAGGCTGATCGATCTTGCCGATGGTGACAAGGGTCAGAAGTAGGTCGACCGGTCTTGCCGATGGTGACAAGGGTCGCAAGGAGGCTGACCGATCTTGCCGATGTGACAAGGGTCCCAAGGAGGCTGACCGATCTTGCCGATGGTGACAAGGGTCAGAAGTAGGTCGACCGGTCTTACCGATGGTGACAAGGGTCGCAAGGAGGCTGACCAATCTTGCCGATGGTGACAAGGGTCAGAAGTAGGTCGACCGGTCTTGCCGATGGTGACAAGGGTCGCAAGGAGGCTGACCGATCTTACTGATGGTGACAGGGGTCAGAAGGAAGTCGACTGATCTCGCCGATGATGACGAGGGCCGCAAGGAGGCTGACCGATCTTGCCGATGGTGACAAGGGTCAGAAGGAAGTCGATCGATCTCGCCGATGATGACGAGTGTCGCAAGGAGGCTGACCGATCTTGCCAATGGTGACAAGGGTCAGAAGGAAGTCGACCCATCTCGCCGATGATGACGAGGGTCGTAAGGAGGCTGATCGATCTTGCCGATGGTGACATGGGTCAGAAGGAAGTCGACCAATCTCACCGATGGTGACGAGGGTCGCAAGGAGGCTGACCGATCTTGCCGATGGTGACAAGGGTCAGATGGAAGTCGACCGATCTCGCCGATGATGACGAGGGTCGTAAGGAGGTTGATCGATCTTGCCGATGGTGACAAGGGTCAGAAGTAGGTTGAGAAAGATCTCCGATGGGGATCAGGGTGGTCGCCCTTTTCGGAGTTTCACTAGAATGAGGGTGAGGCGGAACTTAAATTACCACATTATTGACTTAAGCGCCCTTTTGGGATTTCACCGAAGTCAACCCCCTCTTACTTTTTCCCACGCACCCTTTCAGGTTTTCACGTGGCGGGGTACCCGATTTTACCTTCAACACCCTTTCGGGTTTTCACCGTAGCTGGGTTATGGCCATTTTTGCCCTTGTCCTGATGTAGGAAGAAGGCCGGCGGGGCACCTCTATTTTAAACCCCATTTTTTGATTATTTTATTCATCATTTCCTTTTTTTTTTGAACCCACATAAGAGGAGGATGTTAAGAGAGTCGACTAGGGCACGAGGCCTTGTGCCGAGAAAAGGCTTATTCGTTAGCAAGAAGGTAATGCTAGCGCAAAGGACAGATTTTGAGCCGATTCAGGCGTAGGGCCCGTAATGGCAATACTGTATGAGGGTCAGCTAGGACACGAAGTCTTACGCCAGAAAAGGGGTTTATTTGTCAGCAAGAAGGTAAATGCTAATGCAAAGGATAAATTTTGAGCCGATTCGGGCGTAAGGCCCGTAATGGCAATGCTGTATAAGGGTCGGCTAGGACACGAAGTCTCACGTCGAAAAAGGGGTTTATTCGTCAGCAAGAAGGTAAATGCTAACACAAAGGATAGATTTTGAGCCGATTCGGGCGTAAGACCCATAATGGCAATGTTGTTTCATATGTCATTATATATATACATATATTTTAGAGCTCGGCCAGGACGGAGTGCCACTAGGCCAAGGTGGATAGAGCTCAGCCAGGGCGGAGTGCCACTAGACCAAGGTAGATGGGACTTAGCTAGGGCGGAGATAACCCCTAGACTAAGGTGGATAAACCCTGGTCCGGGCGGAATGTCACTAGACCAAGGGTAGGTATAGAGCTCGGCCAGGGCGGAATGCCACTAGACCAAGGTGGGTAGAGCTCGGCCAGGGCGGGATGCCACTAGACTAAGGTAGGAAGGGGTCATTCTGGGAATGCCGGTTGAACTGTGTGATACAGCTTCAAGTGTTTTCCATTAAGGGGAGAGAACTGGATGACTCCTTTATGATCTACAAGGACATACGCACCCCCTTCATATACTCGGTGGATGACATACGGTCTGACCTAGTTTTCAACCAACTTCCCTTTGGGGTTGGAGGCCATCACTTCTCTTCTTTTAACCATTACCAGGTCACCCTTCTTGAATTCCCGTCCTTTAACCAGCTTATCAAAAGCACGGGCCATGCGGGCTTGATAGAGTTGGATATTCTGTTGCACAAGGAGACGTTTTCCTTCGAGCTCGGCGAGCTCCTCCAATCTTCTTTCTATGTTGGTCTGCTCGCTGCTTACCAATCCATGCTGGATGGCGATTCGCAACGAGGGGACCTCTAATTCAATTGGCACCACAGCCTCTGACCCGTATACGAGGGAGTAGGGTGAGCAGACAGTTGGGGTTTCGTAGATTGCACGGTAAGCCCAGAGTGCTTCGTACATCCTTTCTTCCCAATCTCTTTTATTAGCCTTGATAGTCTTCGCTAGCAGAGTGCATAGTGTCATGTTGAAGGCTTCTGCAAGTCTGTTGGCTTGAGGATAGTAGGGAGATGATGCCCTCCAATCAATCTTGTATTTGTCGACTAGTCGGTACACCTTCTAATTCTTGAAGTGACTGTCGTTGTCAGAGATGATTCGGTTGGGTACTCCAAATCGGAATATTATATTTTGTCAAAGGAATCTGGCGACCAGTTATCCTGTCACTTCTCTCAATGCTACTGCCTCTGCCCATCTAGAGAAGTAGTCTGTAGCTGCTAAGATATATTTGCATCTTGATGAAGATGCTGGTTGAAGAGGTGAAATCTCGCGCTGCGTCCTGAGCGGGCCGGCGATCACTAGAAGATGAACTGTAAGACAGGGAAACGCGTCAGAGGGCCCAGGGGATTTCCCTGGGGCGAAACCCTCCGATGGCTAAGTCAGTAGAGCTGTGGTGGAAGCAATGAAGGGAGGAGGAAGGGTGATGCGCGAGACTCCTCTCTACCAAAAGGGGGGGGGTGAAGTGGATTGCTCAGGAGTTTTACCTTCCTTTTTTCTCTTAGCTTCCATCGGAGGGTAGCCCTGGTTTTAAGTAGTGTGCCGCCTTCAGGAGTCCTGTCAGCTGGGGGGTCTCCGGCGGGAGTTACGTCCTCAACGTGGGCTTTCATGGCCTTTATCGTGGGGGCGTTATCGCCTTGAAATTCGGTGGCTGGTTGATTCCCCTGTCCGTTGGGGACTCTTAAAGGCAGCGCGAACGGCTAGCGTCCAGTCCGAGCTCCTGAAACACCAGCCCTGTCCGGGCGAGGAGGATAGCTCGGTCAAAGGAGGGGTCGGATAGGTCGGCTGGCGCCTGTCTCTCCCGAGTGGAAAAACGGCCTGGGCCGGACCTTCCTTGTGACCTGGCCATCACTCGGGCCCTCCGAGCCTAGGGGCCGCCGGGGAGGGTTGGTTCCTCGAGTGTCTGTTTATTGGGCTTTTCTTCCCTGAGTGGGCCCTGTGGGCTATCACTCGGGTGAGCTTGCCTCGTTGGACCCTGTTGAGTCTTGTTGGGCTGCTCTTTGGGTGGGCTACAGAAATCCCCCTCTCCACTTGTCCCCCTCCTACTCCCGAGCCATGGAGGCTCGGTTGAGTAGTTTTTGAGGCTTTGGACCGGCGTGGCTCAGATGGGTGGAATTCCGTTGGCGTTTATGGTGCCACGGGGAGTGGTCGCCTGGGCCCGTAATAATGATCCTGACGGATTTGAACTGAAGGGGCCCCCCTTTTTCTCGGAGCACGGAACGACGCGCCGCCTTCCTCCAGGGTTTTATAGGCGTTGGGCACTGTTCGTCGTTCTAGGCTTCCAGGATTTCGGGCTTTCCTTAGTTTCTTGGCTTTCGGAGCTTCTTGATGCGGTTGGACCTGCGGCATCGATCAAGGTTGGAGGTTCGCCCGGGGAGGCATCGCAACCCCAACCAACCGTGGCGCGCGAGGTGGCCGGTCCCGTTGCTCGAGCAGAGCCCTCTGGCGGAGTGCCCCGGGCGGAGCGGTCTCCTTTGCCGGAGCCCTTGGAAAGGCTCGGCATTACGGGCGACCTATATCGGGTCTGCCGATCGATTGCCGTGAGGACGAAGGGGGGAGAAAGGCGCAATACCCCCCCAGGGCTCCTCGATGTTCTGATGGAAGGCGGCCTGGTCATAGCTCGGTCGGCGGCTTTGATGGCGGAGGCACACGCGCGGATGGAAACGGAGCGGTCAAACCTTGCCTGGACCCTCGGGGGATGCGAGAGGAAGCTGGCCCGACTCAAGGGGGAGCATGAGGGACTCCGGCAGGAGTTCTCCGCGTTCCGAGAGGTGGCGCGGGCGAGCCGACTGGAGGCTGAGGTGCTGACCAAACAGCTCGCCAAGACCCGAGAGTCTCTTGAGAGGGCAAGCCGATCCTTGGAGGAGGAGCGTCTGCGTCGCCTCGATCTGGACAATCGCTGGGAGCTCGAGCGTGTCGAGCTGCTAGATCGGGCGGAGATGGCGGAGCGTCTCCGAGCTGAGGCTGAGGTGGACCGGGCCCGGGCAGAGGAACGTGCGTCCGAGGCGGAGCGGGCGCGGGTCGAGTTCGTCGGTAGGGCGGGACAGATCGAGGCGGAGGCAATCGAGCGTTACAGGAGCTCGGATGCTTACTCGACCGACCTGTTGGAAACCGCCCTACCTTACTACGAGGTAGCGCTACGCCGAGGTGCTCGAAAGGGGTTCAAGCAGGGCTATCGCCGGGCGGTAGGCTGCGCCCATGAACAAAACTCCGCGATCGAGTTCCCCTTTGGCCAGCGTTATGACTCGGATGAGTCGGTTTCCAGCTCTTCTTCGTCGGTCGGAGAAGATTCGGAGGGATCGCCTCCGTCGGGGTCACCGGCTCCGGGCTTCTCGGGAGGGCTCACGACTGAGACAGTTCTCGCACAGGCGAGGTCAGTGTCCGAGCCGGCCGTCACCAAAGGCGCCGGGGGTGACGCGTCTCCTTCCGCCGATCTCGAGCGTCAAAGTGGGCCCGAGGCCTGATGTATTGTGCCTCTTTCCCTTTTTGTCCCTCTTTCCTCTTTTTAGAGGGTTTCCTTTTGGTACGATAATAAATGACTTGCTCTGTTTGGGTACTATCCTTGCCGTGATTTGGTTGGTGAATCTTGGGTGGTTGAGAGGTGCCGATATGTCCTGCACGGTTTTCGCACGCTGTTTTGGTAGGCTTCTGACGGGGCGTTCCTCCGTCCCCTCACGCTTTGAATGTCAGGCCGCTTTGTGAATCCCGTGAGGGCGGGAAACGAGGAGTTGGAGGTGACTATTCAGGGGAGAAATCCTTCGGCGTGTTTCCGAGGGGGGCATTTAAGGCGTGTAGCCTCCTTTGGCCTATAAGAAGGACCGGAAGGCGTCCTTTCCTCTCCACCGCTTGGGATTGTCTCTAACAGTCTTTCCTTGCTCCTTCCTTTTCACTCCGCGTTGTGCCTTTGCATCCGGAGCATGGAGGATCCTTCGGAGGGCGATGCCGCCGACGACGGGGAGCGGTGGGCTCCTGCTGTCTTGTGAGGTTGAACGGATCCCACGGTCGCCGCGCGTGCACGAGACGGGTCCTACGGTCGCCGCGCGGATCTGGGGAGGACTTTGGTGTGTGGAAGCACGCCGTTGGCCTCTTCTTGGCTCCGGCGAGGCTTCCGGGTGGACGCCGAGGCGGAGGACGGATGGGGGCATCAGGGGAGTCTGCCGTCACTTCCCTCCGTGTGAGGGGAGGAGGCATATCCGGCTCCCTCCTCACCGAGGCCTTTCTCCGTCTGCAGCCTCTTTTTCCCTCTTCTGCTCTTCATTTCTTTCACTCTTCGGGGGCTGCTTGCTCTCTCCTTCCTTCCAAGGAGTTGGCAGTTTGGAAGAGGGGGGGCCTTCACGGCGCTCCTTTTTCCCGGTTGTTGCCAACTTGGGAGGTAGCCTTCCTCAACGTTTAAAGGTGGCCTTCCTCCTGAAGTCCCTCTGTCACCTTTTTCACGGGCCATCCGAGCCAACTGGCTCGACCACCTCTTGTCCGAGCCAGTTTTCGCACGAGGCAGAGTCAGTGGCTGGATGCGAGGAGATCAAGACCGAGTCAGTCGAGCGATGACCCCTTGAAACGATGTTAGACGGACTTTTGCTTTGTTTTTGCTATGTGATGTACTGGCATTTGCCTACCTGATGTACCAATGGTTTGGAATGAAAAGAACATGAATTTTATTCTGTCCATCTCGCTGTACAATTTCAAAAGTAGAATCTGCATAGTGCGGCTGCATTCCACGTCCGAGGAATAGGCTCCCCTTCCATTGTCGCTAACCTGTACGCACCTTTCCCGAGCGTCTCGACCACTCGGTAGGGACCTTCCCAGTTGGGGGATAGCTTGCCCGCCGCCTCCAGTGGTCGAGAGGCTTCAGCTTTCTTGAGGACGAAGTTCCCCGATTGGAAACGTCTGTCTCGGACCTTGGCGTTGTAGTATCGAGTGAGGCGGCGCTGGTACTCCGTTGCCCGGACGTTCGTGATCTCTCGGAGTTCGCTTGTCAGGTCGAGGTTCTCGAGCAATTTTTGCCCGTTGGCCTCGGGTGAGAAGCTGATCACTCGGAGAGACGGGTTGGCGATCTCCAACGGAACGATGGCCTCGGTGCCATATACCAACTGAAAGGGGCTTTCACCGGTTGCCGTCCTGGGGGTTGTTCGGTGCGACCACAGTACGCTAGGCAATTCCTCGAGCCAGCTACCCTTAGCCTTGCCGAGTCTGGTTTTTATGCCTTTCAAGATAGTCTTGTTGGCATTTTCAACCAGCCCGTTGGCCTGAGGGTGGGCGACCGAAGTGAAGTGGTTGCGGATATTTAGGTCGGCGCATCTGTCTCGGAAGTACCGAGAGTCGAATTGCCGACCGTTATCACTGACTATCACTTGGGGGATGCCAAAGCGGCAAATGATCGATTTCCAAATGAAGCCCCAAACGACTGTCTCGGTGATCCTTGCCGTAGCCTCGGCCTCGATCCACTTGGTGAAGTAGTCGATGGCGATGATGATGAACTTCTTCTAGGACTGGGCCGTTGGGAATGGCCCAAGGATATCGATTCCCCACCGACCGAAAGGGTAGGGCTCGGTTAGGGTGACAAGTTCCGTTGCCGACTGATGGACCAAGTGGTCGAACCGCTGGCATCGGTCGCACTGTTGAACATAGGCTGAGCAGTCGCGCTGTAGGGTGGGCCACCAGTACCCCTGTCGTAACAGGATTCGGGATAGCGACCGGGCCCCTGAGTGCGCTCCGCACAGGCCTTCATGAATCTCTTGGATGGCTCGGCCTGCCTCGTCGGGACCGAGGCACTTCAGGAGGGGACCGGAGAACGATCTTCGGTAGAGGGCGTTGTCGAGGATGACGAAGCGCCGAGCTTGATACTTCATTCGGCGGGCTTCCCGAGGGTCAGAGGGCTCTTGGGAGTCTTGTAGCCAGGACAGGTAGGGGGAGCGCCAGTCACTTGGGGTGACCGAGTCAACAGCGAGGAGCTCCGTGTCGATGCTCGGGCGCTCTAGCTCTTCTAGGAGGACCGATCGTGTACCTTCCGGGTCTAGGGAGGAGGCCAATCGAGAGAGGGCGTCCACCCGAGAGTTTCGCTCCCGAGCTATCCGGACTAGCTCAAATCCCTCGAACTGTTGGGCCAGGCTCCGGACCAGCTGAAGGTATTTGATCATGGGTACCTCCCGAGCCTCATACTCGCCGTTGACCTGACCTGCGACTAGTTGAGAGTCGGTGTGGATCCTGACTCGCTCGACCCCCAGCTGTCGGGCCATGCGTGCTCCCGAGATAAGGGCCTCGTACTCGGAAGCGTTGTTGGACGTCTGAAAGTTAAATTTTAAGGCGTATTGTAGCTCTATCCCTTCGGGGGACCTTAGGAGGATCCCCGCACCACTGCCTGCCGAATTGGACGACCCATCGATGAACAGATCCCAGGCTGGCTCGGTCGCGGTCGGAGGCCTATCCTCGACAGGGATGGTGCTTTCGGCAATGAAGTCGGCGAGCGCTTGGCCTTTGATTGCTGATCGCGGCTGGTACGAGATGTCGTAGGCCCCGAGCATGATGGCCCATTTGACGAGTCGCCCCGAGGCCTCGGGGTGGGCCAGAATATTCTTCAGCGGCTCGCCGGTTAGCACGGTGATGGGGTGCCCCTGGAAGTAGGGGCGGAGGCGCTTCGCGGAGGTGACCAACTCTAGCACGAGTTTCTTGGTTGCGGGGTACCTCCGTTCGGCCCCACTGAGCACCTTGCTGGTGTAGTAGACCGGTCTTTCGATTCCCGAGTCATTTCTGACCAGGACCGAGCTGACCGTGGATGGTGTCACCGAGAGGTAGAGCAGCAGGACTTCGCCTAGGATGGGCTTGGAGAGCACCGGTGGCGAAGCCAGGAACTCCTTAAGCTCAGCGAATGCTGCCTGGCACTCCTCATCCCATGCCAACGTAGCAGATGCCAGCTTGGGCCCCCTCATTAATTTGAAGAAGGGCAAGCATCGTTCGGCCGCACGGGACAGGAAACGGCTGAGAGCGGCGACACACCCCGTCAGACGCTGGACGTCTTTAATGCACGTGGGCGGGCACATGTCCAGGATGGCATGGACTTTGTCGGGGTTGGCCTCGATCCCGCGCTGAGTGACTAGGAAACCCAGGAACTTCCCAGATTTTACTCCGAAGGTGCACTTGGCGGGGTTGAGCTTCATGTTGTACTTTAGGAGGGTGCCGAAGGTTTCGGCAAGGTCGGTGAAGTGGTCTTGGGCCTTGGGGGTCTTGACGAGCATGTCGTCAATGTAAGCCTCGATGTTCCGACCTAGCTGTCCCTCGAACATGTGATTTACCAGTCGCTGATATGTGGCTCCGGCGTTCTTTAACCCGAAGGGCATCCGGGTGTAGCAGTACACGCCGCAGTCAGTGATGAAGGCTGTCTTCTCGACGTCTTCTGGATTCATTCTGATCTGGTGATAACCTGAATAGGCGTCCAGGAAACTGAGTATCTCGTTGCCCGAGGTTGAATCAACCAATTGGTCGATGCTCGGTAGCGGATAGCAGTCCTTGGGGGTAGCCTTATTCAGATCGGTGAAGTCCACGCACATTCGCCACTTGCCTGTGGTTTTTGGCACCAGGACGACATTGGCTAGCCACGTAGGGTACAGGACTGGCCTGAAGAGGCCTGTCTCTTGTCCCTTGGTGACCTGCGCCTTGATGACCGCCTGTTTCTCGGGCGCATGCTTCCTTCTCCGTTGCTGTACGGGCCTGACGGTGGGGTCAAGGCTGAGCTTGTGCATCACGGTCTCCCCTGGTATGCCAGGGAGTTGATCATCAGCCCAAGCGAAGACCTGAGCGTACTCAGAAAGAAATTTCTTGTATTGTTACTGTTCCTTAGGTAGTAGGTCGGCTTCGATCCTTACTCCGAGGGCCGGTTCATCGTTCAGGAACACCGTTAGCAACTCGCCACCGGGCTCGGCGGTTACGGTCTTCCCTTCGATTCCTTTGGGGCCCTTATCCCCTCCATCCGACCTTGAGGCTTCCACCGAGATGTTGTAGCACCTTCTAGCCGTGGCCTGGTTACCTCGGACTTCCCCCAACCCATTTTTGGTGGTAAACTTCATTTTTTGGTGATAGGTAGATGGTACGGCCTTCATTCGGCTGAGAATTTTTCGGCCGAAAATGGCGTTGTACGCTATCATACCCTTGATCACTATGAAGTCCACCATGACCGTAACGGTTTTGGGTGGGGTGCCGATGGTGACCGGCAGGCTTAGGGCTCCCTCGGGGTAGGTGGCCAGGCCGTTAAACCCGCAAAGGGGGGTTCGGATCGGGCGGAGCTTGGATGGGTCTTCCCCCATCTTGAGGAAATAGTCATAAGATAATACATCGGGGGCGCTTCCATTGTCAACCAGAATTCTATCTACGTTACAATGGTTTATTGTGGCCGAGATGACGAGGGCATCATCATGCGGGGTGCTTAGCCCTTCCAGGTCTTGGTCGGAGAAGACTATGACCTGGGGCTCCCTCGGCGGGCCCCCTGAGGGCTCTGAGACCCGGCTGGCCCGCTCGGCATGGCGCTTCCTTCCTCGGCTGGTGTCGCCGCCCGATGCCGTTCCTCCGGAGATGACGTTGATGTGGACCCCTCGGGGGGTGTTGTCGATCTCCTCGGCGGCGTCTTTGTCTTCTTTGTGCCCAGCTGTGAACCGGGCTAGGTGCCCCTGACGGATGAGGCGTTCGATCTCGTCCTGGAGCTGGTGACAGTCGCCGGTGTGGTGCCCGTGGTCGCCGTGGAACAAGCAATGTCTATCACGCTTGCGGTTCTTCGATCTCATTGGTTCGGGCTGGCGGAGGAGTCCCGAGTCTTTGATGTCTTCATAGATCTCGTAGACTGGCGTGGTCAACGGGGTGTACCGCTCGTACCTCCGTTTGCGTTCTCCTTCCCGATCACGCTTCTTGCCCGAGCCAGGGTTTGACTCGGGGGCCCGCTTCTTGTCCCCCTCCCGACCCGAGCCGGTTGTGTCTCGGCAGGCGCTGAGCACCTCTTCGCACTCGGCGTGGCGCAGAGCCAGAGTCACTAGCTCGGCAAGGGTCGAGGGAGGGTGGAGGACCAGTTCGCGGCGGAGATTTTCATCCCGGGTGCCCCTGGTCAGAGCGGTCGTGGCTGAGGCCACATCCAGGCGGGGAATTCTGAGGGCTTCCGATTTAAATCGGTGGACATAAGCCCGGAGCCTTTCCCCTTGTGCCTGTTTGAGGGCCAGGAGCCCCGCTACTGACCTCGGGGGGGCGCTTCCGGCGAAGCTCTCCTTGAAGACTCGCCCGAATTGCCTGAAGTCCTGGATGGACCCAGGGGCGAGGGCCCGGAACCACGCTTGAGCGCCTTGGACCAGGGTGGCCGCAAAGGCTCGGCATTTAATGGGATCCGGTGTTCCATGCAGAGTCACCAGGGCGTCGAAGCTGTCGTAGTGGTCGGCTGGGTCGCCCTGTCCATCATAGAGTTTGAAGGTAGGAATGGAGGTCCTAGGAGATACCTCTGCCTTCAAGATGTGCTCGGAGAAAAGGGATTTCTCCTCCTCCTCCGGGAGGGAGGTCTTCTGCAGGGCGCGGAGGGCGCGCTCTTGCTCTGCGAAGCGTCTTTCGAAATCCCTCAGCCGAAGGGATAGTTCCGGCTGCGGTCGCGCCGTGGGGCTGGGGGGAGCGTCGTGGCGATCCTCAGGACCGCCGGCGCTCGGGCGTGGTGGCCTCGCCCCCTGTTTCCCTTTCCTGGGCGTGGAGGAAGCCTCTTGCTCCGGGGGTGGAGCTTGCGAGGGTCCTCCCGCGTGGTTGCGGATGAGCTGCTGACCGCGGAGGGTGAAGCGGCCACCAGCGGTGTGTTGGGACGCACTTCGACGGAGGGGGGCTCCCGGACGGGGCGCGAGACCTGGCATCCCTCGCCGCCTGGGCCCTCATGAGCTCCACGAGAACGTCAAGCTTCTTACTGAGGGCCTGGAAGATCTCGACGCCGCCGTTGGGGGCTACCCCCGTTGCCGTCGGAAGGGGCGGCGGCCCGTTGGTGGGGACGCTGGTGTTGGAGGGAGGGCTCTGTGAGGCCCTAGAGGGGTCTTCTCCCGCCGTCACCACGGCCTTACCCTTCTCGACGGCGGATCTCCTCCCTGAGCTTCTTCTCACCATCTCGGCTCTTCGTGCGTTTCCCACAGACGGCGCCAGATGAAGAGGCGAAATCTCGCGCTGCGTCCTGAGCGGGCCGGGGATCACCAGAAGATGAACTGTAAGACAGGGAAACGCGTCAGAGGGCCCAGGGGATTTCCCTGGGGTGAAACCCTCCGATGGCTAAGTCAGTAGAGCTGTGGTGGAAGCAATGAAGGGAGGAGGAAAGCTGATGCGCGAGACTCCTCTCCACCAAAAGGGGGGGGGGTGAAGCGGATTGCTCAGGAGTTTTACCTTCCTTTTTTCTCTTACCTTCCACCGGAGGGTAGCCCTGGTTTTAAGTAGTGTGCCGCCTTCAGGAGTCCTGTCAGCTGGGGGGTCTCCGGCGGGAGTTACGTCCTCAACGTGGGCTTTCATGGCCTTTATCGTGGGGGCGTTATCGCCTTGAAATCCGGTGGCTGGTTGATTCCCCTGTCCGTTGGGGACTCTTAAAGGCAGCGTGAACGGCTAGCGTCCAGTCTGAGCTCCTGAAACGCCAGCCCTGTCCGGGCGAGGAGGATAGCTCGGTCAAAGGAGGGGTCGGATAGGTCGGCTGGCGCCTGTCTCTCCCGAGCGGAAAAATGGCATGGGCCGGACTTTCCTTGTGACCTGACCATCACTCGGGCCCTCCGAGCCTAGGGGCCGTCGGGGAGGGTCGGTTCCTCGAGTGTCTGTTTATTGGGCTTTTCTTCCCTGAGTGGGCCCCGTGGGCTATCACTCGGGTGAGCTTGCCTCGTTGGACCCTGTTGAGTCTTGTTGGGCTGCTCTTTGGGTGGGCTACAGAAATCTCCCTCTCCACTGGTAGTGGCCCTAGCACGTCCGTACCCCATTGAGCAAACGGCCAGCTTGGGATAGTAGGATGCAGTGGCACAGGTGGCCTTCTTGGCACTGTGGCATGTTCCCGACACCTTTGACAGGCTTTGGTGAACTTGCAGCAGTCGTCAAACATAGAGGGCCAATAGTAGCCCAACTTCTTTATTTCAATTTTCATTTTCGGACCGTCCTGGTGTGTCCCGGCTGACCCGGCATGGACCTCTTGCATTACCTACCTAGCTTCCCCTGGGGATAAGCAGTGAAGTAAGATCTTCTTTTGGGCATCTGCCATTATCCGGAACAACGTTCCATTCCTCATCTCATAAGAGTCTTTGACTCTCAGGAGCTTCATTCTCTATTCTTTCTCTTTTGGGAGTTGCTAGTGTTGAAACCAATGAAGGAGGTGCTCCCGCCAATTGGACTGCTAGATTTCCTCTACAGCCGCCACTTCATTTGCTTGTTCATCGGCTAGAGCCTCCGTCACACTAGGGACCTGCCGCCGGTTGATTACTGTTATATTCAGGCTTGTATCAGGCGGGATCGCCAAAGAACTAGCCAGCTTCACGAGGGCGTCAACTTGAGCATTCTGTCCTCGGTTGATATGCTTGATGCTAATGAAATAGAATCTTGTCATTAGGCGGAGAGCCATATGATAATAAGTGAAGGGGCAAGATCTCGCGCTGGTCCTGAGCGGGCAGTGGATCACCGGATAGTGAACTGCAAGAAAGGGAAACGGATCAGGGGGCCCAGGGATGAGTCCCTGGGGAAAACCCTCCGATGCTTAAGTCAGTAGAGCTATGGTGGGAGCAATATAGGGAGGAAGTAACTTCTGCGCGAGATCTCTCTCCACCATAAGGGTGAAGTGGTTCTTGCTCAGGAGTTTTGAGCGTGTGATTGCCCTTACCTTTCGCCGGAGGGTATCCCTGGGTTAAATAGTGCGCTGTCTTCTGGAGTCCTGTAAGTCGAGGGGTTTCAGGTGGGGGTTACGTCCTCGACGTGGGCTTTTATTGCCTTATCGTGGGAGCGTTATCACATTGGGGAGCTGGAGTCCCTCACCTTTATAAATTCCTCCCCACAGAGGACTCTTAACGGCTGCATGGATAAGCAATCGTCGGCCGTACCGAGCCCAGAGAGGCCAGCCCTATCCGAGTGGTAGGCTTAGCTCGGATGATGATGGGTCGGATTGGTCGACATGCGCCTTCTTCCCCTGGGCGGAGAGATGGCTCGGGCATGGACCTTTCCTGTGACCTGACCGACGCTCGGGCCTTCCGAGCCTAGAGGCCACCTAGGAAGGTAGTATCCTCGAGCGAAACTTTTATTGGGCTTTCTCACCTAAGTGGGCCCCAGGGGGATGTCACCTGGCTGAGCTCAGCCTTGTTGGGCCCTAAGGGGCCTAGTTCGGCTGCTCTTAATTGGGCTACAGAAATCCCCCTCTTCACTTGTCCCCCTCCTACTCCCGAGCTAAAGGAGGCTCGGATGAGTAGCCTTTTAGGGTTTTGGACCAGCGTGGCTCTGGTGGGTGGAGATCTGGTGGTGTTATGAAGCCACATGTCGTGGTCACCTGGGCCCGTAATAATTGCAATCCTGACGGATTTGAAATGAAGGGGCCCCCTTTTCTCGGAGGTCGGAACGATGCGTCGCCTCCCGCGTGGGTTTATAGATGTTGGGCGCTGGTTGTCATCCCAGACTCTTTCCATTGTTAGGGTTTTGGCTTTCCTTCGCTTCTTTACTTTTGGGGGTCTTCGATGCGCCGTGAGGACACAGCGGAGGAGCAGAAACTTGCGGCGGCGTTTGAGGAGTTGGCGAAGATAACTGCGGAGGCGGTCCGGCGGCTTCCTCCTCCCCCGGAATCTTTGAGGTCTCGAGAGAATTCTTCTTCAAGTTCTTCCTCGGAATCTATGGCGGGCCAGCGTTCGGGTGCCGAGGGATGGGGCGACGAACCGGTGGTGAGAGCGCTGGTCCAGAACTGCAGCGAGTTGGGGGAAGCTGAGGTGAAGAGGTTGGAGCATCAGTTTCGCCTGCCTCACAAGTATAGCTTTGCTGCTGCTGCCCCGTATGAGACGTGCCTGGATTCTCGCACGGGCCACATCTGCATCTTTCTTTTGGCGTGGAAGAGCGGGTTTCGCCTCCCCTTCGAGCCCTTCGTCCTTACGCTTCTCAACTTTTTCCAGTTGGCGCCCATTTAGTTGGTAGCCAACTCGTACCTTTTCCTCTCCGCTTTCCGAATCCTCTATCGTCAGTGCGAGGTTCCTCCTTCCTTGGACCTCTTACACTATTTCTTCGAGTTGAAGGCGCACCCGTCGACTGGGAAGGGTTTTTACTTCATCCAGGCGAGGAAGAATAGGAGCTGTATTTTGCTGGCGACGAAGGATTCTTCGCATAAAGGGTGGAAGACCCAATTTTTTTGGGCGGGGATTAACTCGGTGGAGGAGACTTGGAGGTTCCAAGTAATGCCCAATTTCTACCCGAATATCCCTCCCCGGCAGAAGGAGTTCCCCCCACATGTAGAGGAGTATGCTGCTCGTTTGCTGAAACATCGCCAGTCTACCGAAGAGCTGGTGACGCCGGAGAATATCGAGCGGTGTCTTCTTACGCGGCTGAAGCCGTCAGGTGCCACAACTTAGATCCTCCTTTGGATGTGGGGGTCATCTTTCTTTTTCCTGATCATGCCTTCTTCTTTGTTGCAGACACCAGGCGGGAGCCTCTGGAGGAGGCTGCTGAGATCATCGACCTTGGCGACGACTCGGCGGCTGATGAGCCGGGCGCCCCTGTGGGTCGCTCCCAAGCCCGGGATAAGGGCAAGGGGGTGGCCTCAGGGGGGACTTCTCGGCCGCGCGGAGCGAAGCGCAAGGATCCCGTGGAGGGGAGGTTACGGGAAGCCGCGAAGGCTAGGAAACGGGCCAGGAAGGCCGGTCTCCTCTCCACTGCCGAGGGCGATCCTAGCTCGGCGGCACTCCCCTCTCTAGGGCAAGATAGGGCAGACCCTACAGAGTCAGCTCTCCCATCTGTCGAGCGAGAGGGGGTCGAGGAGACCAGGGGCACCCCGGGGGGTGACGGTGATGGGTCGGCTCTCCCCTCGTTGGGAACAGAGGGGGCCGAAGTTGAAACAACCGTGGCCGAGGCCAGGGCGCCGGTCTAGGCAGGCGATGTCTCGGGCAGTGACGCGCGGGCCAAGACGGTCGAGGTTGGGGGTTCATCGACAGAGGCGTCGCAGCCCCAAACGTCCGTGGCGCACGGGCCGACCGAGCTCGTAGCGTCGATCGAGGTCGGGGGTTCGCCTACGGGGCGTCGCAACCCCAACCGACCGTAGCACGTGGGGCGGCTGAGCCCGCAGCTCGATCTGGGCCTCCCGGCGAGGCGCCAGGTGCGGAAAGGGTTCCCATGCCGGTGGCTCTGGAAAGGCTCGGCATCTCGAGCACTTTATACCAACTTTGCTGCGAGGTGTCCGCGAGGATGAAAGGGGGAGACAAGCGTCACTCTCCACCCGGGGTCCTCGATATCATTATGTAGGGCGGCCTGGTCATGGCCCAGATGGGGGCCACAATGGCGGAGACTTATGCCCGGTCGGAGTTAGAGCGGTCGAATCTTGCTTGGACCCTCGGAGGGTGTGAGAGGAAACTAGCTCGACTCAATGAGGCGCATGAGGGGCTCTGACGGGAGTTCTCCGCGATCAGGGAGTTGTCACGGTCGAGCCGGCTAGAGGTCGGAGTGCTGACCGAGCAACTAACCAAGGCCCGGGAAACGCTAGAGAGGAAAAGTAAACTCCTTTAAGAGGAGCGCCTTCTTCGTCTCGAGCTGGATGGCCGTTGGGAGGCCGAGCGCGCCTAGTTGGTGGACCGGGCGGAGGCAGCGGAGTGCCTCCGTTTGGAGGCCAAGGCCGATCGAGCTGAGGCGGAGAGGCGATTGGTCAAGGCCGAGGAGTGGGCGGCCGAGGCAGAGAAACGATCGGTGGAGGCCGAGGAGCGGGCGGGCGAGGCGGAGCTGGAGAAGGCCGAGCTTACCAACAGGATGGGACTAGCCGGGGCGGAGGCAATCGAGCAATACAAGGTCTCAAAGGCCTACCGGGCCGACCTGTAGGAAGCTACACTTCCCTATTATGAGTCAGCACTTCGCCGAGGCATCCGCAAGGGGTATAAGCAGGGTTACCACCGGGCAGTAGCTTATGCCGGGGAACAAGATTCTGGGATCGACTTCCCCTCTGGCCAACGCTATGACTCGGACATGTCACCTTCCAGCTCCTCCACGTCGGGCGGGGAAGATCTAGAGGGCTCTTCTCCTGAGGGGTCGCCAACTCCGGCTGCCTCGGGAGGGCTCGCGACCGAGGCAGTTCCCGCGCAGGCGGTGTCAGTGCCAGGGCCGGCCGTCACTGAGGGCGTCGGGGGTGAAACACCTGCGCCTGCCACTTCCGAGCTTCAAAGTGGGCCCTAGGCCGAATGTATCGTCCTGTTTTGCCTCCTTCTTTGTTTGTCTCTTTCTTTTTTCAAAAAAGGACTTCCACTTTTTGTAAGGCAATAAATAAAATCTTACTTGCTTCACGCTATCCTTACCATGATTTGATCAGCGTATCTGTAGTAGTTGGAAAGGATCGATACTTTCTGCGCAAATCTCGCATGATGGTTGGGTGAGCGTCTGACAGGGTGCCTTTCCGCGTTCTCATGCTTTAAATGCCTGGTCGCTTCGTGTGTCCCGCTGGGGCGGAAGACGAGAGGTTTGAAGAGACCGTTCATAGGGGGAAATTCCTTTGGCGTGTTTTCGAGGAGGGAGTCGTTTAAGGCGAGTAGCCTCCCTTTGCCTATAAAAAGACTGAAGGGCGTCCCTTCCTCTCCATCGCTTAGGATTTTCCCTGACAGTCTTTCCTCGCCCCTTCTTCACGTTGCGTTGTGCCGTTGCATTCGGAGCATGGAGGATCCTTCGGAAGACGATGATGCCGATGATGGAGGGCGGCAGGTTTTTGCTGCTTCAGGTTTTGAGCAGGTCCGACGGTCGTCGCGTGGGTTTGAAGCGGGTCCGATGGTCGTCGCGCCGATCTGGAGAGGATTTTGACGAAAAAATCACGCCGTTTCCTCTATCAGTTCCGGCGAGGCTTCTCGAAGGGGGGCGAGATGGAAGACGGATGGGGGCATCCGGCATCTCCGCCGCCCGTCCCTCTCTGCTCGCTTCAGGGATGGGGGGAGAAGCAAATTAAGCTCCCTCCTTTTCGGGCCTTCCCCTGCCTCCTCGTCCAGCTACGCTGGTTTCTTTTTCTTTCTGGCAGCCTCTTTTTCCCTCTTCTGCTCTTCCTTTCTTTCACTCTTCGGAGGCTGCTTACTCTCTGTACGTTCCAAAGAGTTGGCAGGTTGGAAGAGAGGAGGCCTTCATAGGCGTTCCCTCTTCCCCAGCCTCTATCAACTTGGAAGGTAGCCTTTCCCTCCGCAGTCCCATCTGTCACCTTTGTCATGGGCCACCCGAGCCAACTGGGTCAACAGCCTTTTATCCGAGCCAGTTTCTACGTGAGGCAGAGTCAGTGGCTGGACGCAAGGAGATCAACCGAGTCAGCCGAGCTATGGCCTCTTGCAGTGGTGCCAGATGGATTTTTTACTTTCTGTTGTGTAATGTATTGGCTTTTACTTTTCTGATGTACCAACAATCGTTTGAATGAAATGGAGAAAATTTTATTTCACTCGGATTGTTTGCACGAACTTCAAAAGTAGAACTTGCGTAGTGTGGCTACGTTCCATGTCCGAGGGATGGGTTCCCCTTCCATTGTAGATAGCCGGTATGCTCCTTTCCTGAGTGTCTCGACCACTCGGTAGGGGCCTTCCCAGTTAGGGGATAGCTTGCCTGCCGCCTTTAGTGGTCGAATCGCTGGCATCGGTCGAACTGTTGCATGTAGGCGGTGCAGTCGCGCTATAGAGTGGGCCACCAGTAACCCTGCCGTAGCAAGATCCGGGTGAGTGACCTTCCTCTTGAGTGCGCTCCGCACAGGCCTTCATGAATATCTTGGATAGCTCGGTTGGCTTCGTCGGGGCCGAGACACTTCAGGAGGGGACCGGAGAAAGATCTCCGGTAGAGAGTGTCGTCTAGAATGACGAAGCGTCGGGCTTGGTACTTCAATCTGCGGGCCTCTCGAGGGTCGGAAGGCTCTTGAGAGTCCTGGAGCCACGACAGGTAGGGGGTGCGCCAGTCGCTCGGAATGGCTGAGTCAACAGTAAGGAGCTCCGAGTCAATGCTCGAGCGCTCCAGCTCTTCAAGGAGGACCGATCGGGTACCTTCGGGGTCGAGAGAGGAGGCCAGCCGAGAGAGGGCGTCCGCTCGGGAGTTTTTCTCCCGAGCTATTCGGACTACCTCGAATCTCTCGAACTGTTGGGCCAGGTCTTTGACCAGTTGGAGGTATTTGATCATTGGTGCCTCTCGAGCTTCGTACTCGCCGTTGACTTGGCTAGCGACCAGCTGGGAGTCAGTATGAATTTTGACTCGCTCAGCCCCTAACCGTCGGGCCATGCGCGCTCCCGAGATAAGGGCCTCGTACTCGGAAGCGTTGTTGGACGCCTGAAAGCTGAACTTCAAGGCGTATTACAGTTCTGCTCCTTCGGGGGACTTCAGGAGGATTCCAGCACCACTACCAACCGAGTTGGAGGATCCATCAACGAACAATTCCCAGGTCGGCTTGGGCGCGGACGGGGATCTTTCTTCAGTCGGGATGGTGCTTTCGGCGATGAAGTCGGCGAGCGCTTGGCCTTTCACAGCTGAGCGCGGCCGATAGGATATATCGTAGTCCCCAAGCATAATGGCCCATTTGACGAGTCATCCCGAGGCTTCGGGGTGGGCCAAGATCTTCTTCAATGGTTCACCGGTTAGCACGGTGATGGGGTGACCCTGGAAATAGGGCCGGAGGCGCTTGGCGGAGGTAACCAACGCTAGCACAAGTTTCTCGGTTGCGGGGTACCTCCTTTCAACCTCGTTGAGCACCTTGCTGGTGTAGTAGACCGACCTCTCGACTCCCGAGTCATTTCTGACTAGGACCGAGCTAACCGTAGATGGTGTTGCCGAGAGATAGAGCAACAAGACTTCACCCGGAACGGGCTTGGAGAGCACCGGGGGCGAGGCCAAGAACTCCTTGAGCTCGGCGAACGCTCTCTGGCATTCCTCATCCCATGCGAACGTAGCAGATGCCAATTTGGGCCCCCTCAGCAGCTTGAAGAAGGGCAAGCATCGTTCGGCCACACGGGACAGGAACCGGCTGAGAGCGGCGACACGCCCAGTTAGGCGTTGGACGTCCTTGATGCAGGTGGGCGGGCACATGTACAGGATGGCCTGGACTTTGTCGGGGTTGGCCTCGATCCCACGTTGAGTGACTAGGAAACCCAGGAACTTCCTGGATCTCACTCCGAAGGCACACTTGGCAGGATTGAGCTTCATGTTGTACCTCAGGAGGGTGTCGAAGGTCTCAGCGAGGTCGGTGAAGTGGTCCTCGGCCTTGGGGGTCTTGACGAGCATATCGTCGATGTAGGCCTCGACGTCCCGACCTAGCTGTCCTTCAAACATGTGGTTGACCAGCCTCTGGTACGTGGCTCTGGTGTTTTTCAACCCGAAAGGCATCCGGGTGTAGCAGTATACGCCATAGTCGGTGATGAAGGCGGTCTTCTCGACATCTTCTGGATCCATTCTGATCTGGTGGTAACCTGAATAGGCGTCTAGGAAGCTGAGTATCTCGTTGCCCGAGGTTGAGTCAACCAATTGGTCGATGCTCGGGAACGGATAACAGTCCTTAGGGGTGGCCTTATTTAGGTCGGTGAAATCCACGCACATCCACCACTTGCCTGAAGCTTTCGGTACCAGGACGACGTTGGCTAGCCACGTCGGGTAAAGGACTGGCCTAAAAAGGCCAGTCTCTTGCCCCTTGGTGACCTGCGCCTTGATGATCGCCTGTTTCTTCGGTGCATGCTTCCTCCTGCGCTGTTGTACGGGCTTCACGGCGGGGTCGAGGTTGAGCTTGTGCATTACAGTCTCCTCTGGTATCCCAGGGAGTTGATCATCAGCCCAAGCAAAAAATTGGATGTACTCAGAAAGGAACTTTTTATATTGCTGTTGAACCTCAGACGGTAGGTTGGCTCCGATCTTTACTCCTAGGGCCAGGTCATCGTTTAGGAAAACCGCCAGCAATTCGCCACCAGGTTCGGTGGTTGCGGATTTATCATCGACTCCCCGCGGGCCCTTGTCCTTCCCGTCCGGCCTTGTGGCCTCTACCGAGATATTGTAGCACCTTCTGGCCGCGGCCTGGTTACCTCGGACTTCCCCCAACCCGTTTTTGGTGGGGAACTTCATTTTATGGTGATAGGTAAACGGCACCGCTTTTATTCGACTGAGGATTCCCCAGCCGAAGATGGTGTTGTATGCTATCATACATTTAATCACTATGAAGTCCACCATGACCGTAACGGTTTTGGGTGGGGTGTCGAGGGTAATCGGCAGGCTTAGGGCTCCCTCGGGATAGGTGGCCAGGCCATTGAACCCGCAGAGAGGGGTTCGGATCGGGCAGAGTTTGGATGGTTCCTCCATCATCTTAAGGAAACAATCATAAGACAGTACATCAGGGGCACTCCCATTGTCAACTAGAATCCTATCTACATTACAATGGTTTATCGTAGCCGAAATCACGAGGGCGTCGTCATGCGGGGTGCTCAGCCCTTCCAGGTCTCGGTCGGAGAAGACTATGACCTGGGGCTCACTCGGCGGGGCCTTGGGAGGCTCTATGGCTCGGCTCACCCGCTCGGCATGACGCTTCCTCCCTCGGCTGCTGTCGCCGCCTGATGCTACTCCTCCGGAGATGACATTAATGTGTACCCCGCGGGGGGCATTGTCGATCTCCTCTGGGGCGCCTCGGTCTTCTTTACGCTCGGCTATGAACCAAGCTAGATGTCCCTGACGGATGAGGCGCTCAATCTCATCCTGGAGCTGGTGGCAGTCGCCGGTGTGGTGCCCGTGATTGCTGTGGAACAAGCAGTGCTTGTTGCGATTACGGTTCTTCGATCTCATTGGCTCGGGTTGGTGATGGAGGCCCGAGTCCTTGATGCCTTCGTAGATCTTGTAGATCGGCGCGGCTAGTGGGGTGTACCGCTCATACTTCCGTGACGGTTCCTTACGTTCCCCGTCACGGTTCCGCCTTTTCCCCGAACCTGAGCTTGGCTCGGGATCCCGCTTCTTGTCCCCCTCCCGTCCCGAGCCGGTTGCATCTCGGCATGCGCTGAGTACTTCTTCGCACTCGGCATGGCGCAACGCCAGAGTCGCTAGCTCGGCAAGGGTTGAGGGAGGGTGGAGGATAAGCTCGCGGTGGAGATTCTCATCCCGGGTGCCCCCAGTCAGTGCGGTTATAGCTGAGGCCACGTCTAGGCGGGGGATTCTTAGGGCTTCCGACTTGAATCGGTGAATATAAGCCCATAGTCTTTCCCCTTGCGCCTGTTTGAGGGCCAGGAGCCCCGCTACCGACCTTGGGGGGGCACTTCCGGCGAAACTCTCTTTGAAGACTCGCCCAAATTGCTTGAAGTCTCGGATGGATCCGGGGGCGAGGGCCCGGAACCATGCTTGAGCGCCTTGGACCAGGGTGGTCCCAAAGGCTCGGCACTTGATGGCGTCGGATGCTCCCTGTAGGGTCATCAGAGCGTCGAAGCTATCGTAGTGATCGGCCGGGTCGCCCTGGCTATCGTAGAGCTTGAAGGTCAGGATGGAGGTTCTGGGAGACACCTCTGCCTTCAAGATGTATTCGGAGAACGGGGATTTCTCCTTATCCTCCGGGAAAGAGGTCTTCTGCAGGGCGCGGAGGGCGCGCTCTTGTTCTGCGAAACGCCTTTCGAAATCTCACAGTGGGAGGGATAACTTTGGCTGTTGTCGTGCAGTGGGGCTGGGAAGAGCGTCCTGGTGATCCCCGGGAACATCGGTCTCCGGGTTCGGACGGCGCGCCCCAGGTTTTCCCCGCCTTGGTGTGGAGGAAGCCTCTTGCTCCGGAGGCGGAGCCTACGAGGGTCCTCCAATCCTGTTGCGGATGATCTGCTGGCCGCGGAGAGTGAAGCGGCCTCCGGCGGTGTGCTGGGATGCATTCTCCCGGGGAGGGCTCCCTGAAGGGGTGCGGGACCTTCCATCCCTAGCCGCCTGGGTCCTCATGAGTTCCATGAGGACATCCAGTTTCGCGTTGAGGGCCTAGAAGGCTTCGGCGCCACCATTGGGCGGTAGCCCTACTGCCGCAGGGGGGGTGGTGGTTCATCGGCGGGGGCGCTGGCATTGGAGGGAGGGTTCTGTGATGCCCGGGAGGGGCCATCCCCTGCCGCTACCATGGCCTTTCCCCTGTCACCGGCGGACCTCCTCCCTGAGCTCCTTCGCACCATACTGGCTTCTTGTACGTTTCCCACAGACGGCGCCAGATGAAGAGGCAAGATCTCGCGCTGGTCCTGAGCGGGCAGTGGATCACCGGATAGTGAACTACAGAAAAGGGAAACGGATCAGGGGGCCCAGGGATGAGTCCCTGGGGAAAACCCTCCGATGCTTAAGTTAGTAGAGCTATGGTGGGAGCAATATAGGGAGGAAGTAGCTTCTGCGCGAGATCCCTCTCCACCAAAAGGGTGAAGTGGTTCCTGCTCAGGAGTTTTGAGCGTGTGATTGCCCTTACCTTTCGCCGAAGGGTATCCCTAGGTTAAATAGTGCGTCGTCTTCTAGAGTCTTGTAAGTCGAGGGGTTTCAGGTGGGGGTTACGTCCTCGACGTGGGCTTTTATTGCCTTATCGTGAGAGCGTTATCACCTTGGGGAGCTGGAGTCCCTCACCTTTATAAATTCCTGCCCACAGAGGACTCTTAACGGCTGCATGGATAAGCAATCGTCGGCCGTACCGAGCTCAGAGAGGCCAG
Organism: Amorphophallus konjac; assembly: GCA_022559845.1. NCBI lineage: Eukaryota > Viridiplantae > Streptophyta > Magnoliopsida > Alismatales > Araceae > Amorphophallus > Amorphophallus konjac. Next base: position 128,448,838 of record CM040129.1, read on the forward strand.
CCCTATCCGGGCGGTAGGCTTAGCTCGGACGATGATGGGTCGGATTGGTCGACATGCTCCTTCTTCCCCTGTGCGGAGAGATGGCTCGGGCATGGACCTTTCCTGTGACCTGACTGACGCTCGGGCCTTCCGAGCCTAGAGGCCGCCTAGGAAGGTAGTATCCTCGAGCAAAACTTTTATTGGGCTTTCTCGCCTAAGTGGGCCCCAGGGGGCTGTCACCTGGCTGAGCTGAGCCTTGTTGGGCCCTGAGGGGCCTAGTTCGGCTGCTCATAATTGGGCTACAGAAATACCCCTCTCCAATAAGGAATGAGTTCTTGCTTCCGCACATCGAACTCCCCTTCCAACGGTTTTATAACCAACATGGAGTCCCCGAATGCTTCCAGCATCTGAATCCCCATAGACAGAGCAATCTGTAACCCGACTATGAGGGCTTCATATTCTGCTTCATTGTTTGTGCAAGGCTTGTTTATTGAACATGATGTATGTATGACTTCTCCTTCTGGAGATTTCAGGACTATGCCTGCCCCCGCTCGGACTCTGGCTGATCCAGTTGTTGAGGTGTCAATTCTGGAGGCACCGTCAAAATACAGCTGCCATAGAGAGGGCTGCACCTGGCCGACCTCTAGGGTTTCATCTTCAGGAAGCTCCGGCTCCAGGGGGCAGTCTTCAGGTACTGGATGCTCAGCAAAGAAGTCTGTGATGGCTTGGCCCTTGACGGCCCTTTGCGGTACATAGGAGATATCATATTCCATAAGAATTACCGCCCATTTGCCTAGGTGGCCTTTAAGTGCCAGTTGAGACATGATGTATTTAAGCGGATCATCCTTGGAAATCAGCTTAACTTCATGTGACAACATATAGTGTCGGTGCTTCTTGACCACGAAGACCAATGCCAGGCAAATCTTCTCGATGTAGGTGTATCTCTCCTCAGTTCTGACCATTCTTCGACTGAGGTAATAGAGGGCTTGTTCCTTTCCTTCTTTATTATTCTGGGCTAGCATTGCCCCCAGGGAGTTGCATGTGGCTGCTATGTAGAGAATTAGTAGCCATCCTTTCACCGGCGCACCCAGCACTGGAGGAGTCTGTAGATAGTCTTTCAGCTTGTCAAAGGCTATCTGGCATTCTTCATCCCAGTAGAAAAGAACATCTTTCATCATTAGCTTATGAAAGGGGTGGCATCACCTTGACAAGTTGGATATGAACCGCCAGATGTATGCCAGGCGGCCTTGAAGAGATCTCAGCTCGGAGAGGTTCCTTGGAGAGGGTAACTCATGAATTGCCTTGATCTTTGCGGGGTCTATTTCAATTCCCCGATATCTGACAATGAAACCCAAGAACTTTCCGCTCGATACTCCGAACGCACACTTCATAGGGTTCATCTTCAATTCATACTGCCTCAGCCTCTGGAAAATAACTCAAAGGTCTTGCAGATGGTCTTCTTTCTTTCTGGTCTTGACTACCAGGTCATCTATGTATCACTCGACCTTATGGTACAGCAGCTCATCGAATATTCTGGTCATTGCCCGCTGATAAGTTGCGCCGGCATTCTTTAATCCGAATGGCATTCTCTTGTAGTGATGAATGCCTTTGGGAGTTCGGAAGGCAGTGTGGACCCGGTCATGTTCCGTGATCCATATCTGGTTGTAGTCGGATGACCCATCCATGAATGATAGGGCTTCATGACCGGTTGTTGCATCTATCATGACCTCCGTTATTAGCACTGGGAAGTCATCTTTGGGGCATGCTTTATTCAGGTCTCGGAAGTCAACACATATCCGAATCTGTCCATTCTTCTTCTTCACGGGCACAATATTGGCTAGCCACGTGGTATATTGATTTTCCTCGATGAAACCCACATCAATGAGCTTGTCGACTTCCTTGCATATTTGAGTGATGAGCTCTGGCCTCATGCGCCGCGACGGCTGCTTCACCGGCTCGGCTTCAGGGTTTATGGTTAGCTCATGTTGTGAGACTGCGGGCTCAATCCTGGCATTTCCCTGTAGGTCCAGGCAAAGCAATCCCGATATTCCTATAGTAGCTGGATATACAGCCCTTATTCTTCAGTAGATAAGTAGGCACTGAGGAAGGTTGGCCTGGGGTCGTCCTCGTCCCCCAAGTTGACTTCTATCAGTTCATCGACTGTTGCTTGGCCTCCGTCTTCTATCTCCGGGGGTGCAGGCTGGAGGTTGACAAAATCTGGTATACCATCTTCGAGGTTGAGGACTTTGATCTCTTCATCTTGCCTTATCTGAGGTTCGTTAGGAATCTCTGGTTCGGCTGGTAGCGGCTGCATGAATTGCTCTGCTAGTAAATCTACATCAATAGCAGTTCCAAGGGGTGAGTCGATTGCCTCATCCCTGGCTGAGAGGGTTGCAGTCGCTAGGGACCGGTGATTGTTTGTTATTGAGTCAGAGTAGCACTGCAGCTCCATGGTACAGGGTGAGAAGGTCTCACTCCCTTGGATCACCATATCTTCAGTGGAGGTAGCTTTTCTTTTCTAGCAACATCTATCTCTTGATCAGGCTTGGGAGATGCTTCCTTGGCTGGTTCAAGAAGTGCTGACATCATCAACAGAGGAGGGATGCTGGAAGGAGGCAGCCCTGCTTCTTCAATATCTTCAACTTCACTACTGCTAGCTGTGTCGAATTTGGCTTGAAGAGCTGCTTCTTCAGGGTAGACCTGTTCCCAGCACCGGCAGGGGAATATGGCCTCTGATTCTAGACTTCTTGGTTGAGTTGGTTCAGTGTATTCAGCTTCTGCTAGGTGTTCATCAAAAGTTTCCCCCAGTGAGTTATCCTCAGTTGGGTAGAAAGCGGAGATGGTATTCACTTCATAGCGTCTGCAGTAATAATATTCCTCGAGGGTGAAGCCCAACCCTGGGTGTTGAGAGACACGCCTCATTTCTTTATCCAGGCTCGGGGATACCACATCTTCTGGAATGCTTCATTCTTCTTGCGAGGCTGGCCAAAGGGGATGTGCTGTTTCTGGAACATCTTGGCCATTCGACTTGTTATAAATGTCAACCCATGTATAGGCACTGACGGGTCTTCTATATCTTCAGGCAGATGACAATTCCTGTGCAGGGTGCTCATTAGATGTGTAGAACAAGCTGCTGAGGCCATCTATCTGTGCCACCTCCCAAGCTTTGAAAGGCTCGACAGTGACATTATCGAGACCAAGAATTGGCTTGGTAAGGCCTTACGGGATCCCGATGTGGTCATGCTGCTGGTCGACCCTGACTTCATTGGCTTCGGGGTAGATGGCGGGAGGTGCTACCCGACCCACATTCCCGGTGATAGTGATGTGTGAGACAATCTTGGGATTAACATATCCACATGGCGGCGGAGGGAACCATTCAGCTCCGGAGGTGCTTTTTATTGTGCTGGAAGAGGTCTTGGCTTCCGGGGCCTTCTGCGACCGTTCTGCATATAGAGGGGCGTCCGTCAAGTGGCACTCGAACACTTCGAACGGGTGGAGATCAGCAAATACTCTTTCCTCCTTTCCCTCCAGGTTATATTTGATGCACTGGTGGAGTGTAGAGGGCACCACCATGTTCTCATGTAGCCACGGACTGCCAAGCAGCGCCTTGTACGAGGTGTGAGAATCGATGACATGAAACTGCACCTTCGTGACAAAGTCCACTAGAGTGAGTGTGAACTATGCTACTCTTAGCGACACTTCACACTTCTGATTGAAGCCAGCAATACGCATTTCCCTGACCTTTTGGAGACGCACGTTGAAGTAGTGCCTCTCATATATCCTATAGGGCAAGATGTTGACAGCCGCCCCAGGATCCACCAGGATTCTGTTCAACTCCCGGACATTTAGATGCCCCCTCATATATAGAGGTCTGTTGTGGCTGGTAGTGGGGAGCAACATGTCCTCCTGAGTGAAGGTCAAGCTGGCCTCCGGTAGTGCCTCAGCTAGGCAGGCTTCATATTGAGCAGGTGTCAGCAGAGCAGTAATAATCGCCTGTCAGGTCTCTTCACTCAGAGAGAGGATTTCCCAGACAGTGAATCTTGCCGGGAGCTTTTTCAGCAGCTTGACCACCCGACTTACTGCTCAAACATTGGATAGCTTCATTTCTTCTACCCACCTGGGCTTGGGAGATTCTTGGACTGCGGCCCCTGATGGGCATGCTTCATCGGACTCGGGGACTGCACCCTTCTGCTTGGGGTCGTCTCCTTGCCATCCCTCACTGGCTACTACCAGGCGAGCTTATGCTTCCTCCGGCAATTCGGAAGATTGTTGGAGTTGCGGGTGAATGCCTCCAGTTGCTGGTTCGACCTCCTTGCATAGTTGCTGTCACGCCCCGAGCCTTTATTACAGCGGAAGACTAACTCGGGAAGTGCGAACAGCCGGCATGGTAAGCCTCTTGCAAGCAAGAACAATCAGAGCGCGAGACAATCACACACATAAATGCAATTGCACAATATTTAATCAAACTCCAACTTTATTTCATAAATGATTAATAGTCAAATACAATTATTTTTCCATCATCTTTCACTCTACTAGACTCAAGAAATATGAAATTACATTGACTCGATCTAAACAATGTAGACTTCCTAAGTCTTCGCTCATTCTTTATTCACTCTCGGATCCGCTACTTGAACCTTCCGAATCCGAACCAGACTCACTTTCATTTCCTGAAAAACATTGGAAATAGGTAATGAGCACACTTGCCCAGTAGGTATCTTCGCATCAACATGAAGGCACTATTAAAGTAATTAACAATTTAGCTCTAAAGAAGTAAAGCAAAATCATGCGAATGCGAATATCATGCAATTAAACCAAAGTAACACGATAATCATGTAAGATAGAGTGAACAAGAATGAACTAGCAAAAATGTAACAAGAACATGATATTTGGCCTTTCATGAACAAGAATGTAATGAGAATGCATTTTCACTTTTACTTTCATAACCATAAAGGTTACGCACGAGAACGTCAATCATGTAGCAATTCACTAGATTTTCACGAGTGCTCATGGATTTCACTTATTTATAAAGAAAGTACTCCCAGCGCAATGCGACGCCAGTAGCATCATACCCCATGGTTTATAAAATAGTATATTTTTCGGCAATCAGCCGTGGGGACTAACATAGAGCCCTTGGACACAATCAGCGCCCGAACTGCATCTTCACGTATAAATCAAGCTACTTCCATGAGTATAACAATAAAGTATGGCCAAGAATGTAATAAGTTCAATAACTCATGATAACAACAATCAATGAATGAATGCTTCAATTTAGAGTATGAGAGATCAAGAAAAAGACTTAAACAATGTCATGCTCAAGGAAATAGATCGACAGCATAATGGTACATTCTTTTCTCTTTCCAATCATTATATTAAGTTTCTTGATCAATATTATAAGTTCTAGACTATCATTAGTCCATCTAGAACCTTTGGAATATCAACCCTTGGGTCAAACCTTGGGTTAAATACTTAAGCAATGTGACGGTCGTTTACTGGGCCGTTACATCATGTAACGCACCAGTAGTGGGCTGTTACAATGATCCGAGTCCAGAACAATAAAAATAGACTCAGAGAAAGGTGACGGTCATGCATTGGGCCGTTACATTATGTGACGGTCTAGGATTAGGCCGTTACATTAGTCCGAACCCCGAATCAAGAATTCAAACTCAGATGAATGTGACGGTCTTATATTGGGCCGTTACATGTGCCTGACGGTCCAACACAGAGCCGTTACATTACTGATAATCAGAAAACATCGATAGTGTTGTCTAATCAATGGGCTTTAATGGTACAACCAACTCGGCATCCTAGTGGGAATCCCAGGCTCGCGGAGAATTACGGAGGCCTTGAAACAAGATTTCCTAGTCCATTGGACGGAATATCTAATAGAGAGGTGCTCATGTTCAAGAATAATGTTCCTATAGTGCAAAGTGAACTAATGGACAACATACCAGAATATGTGCCATGTACTTAAAGAATGACTCTATTGATAAAGAGTGAAGGTGTAATGATGTGAAGCCATGATAAAACTCCATTAATACAATTTTGGAAAATCATGATTTAAATACACAACTATAGAATTTTGGCACATGAAATTAACATTACTTAAAATAGCTCAAGATGCCTAAGTCATGCAAATTCCAATATGAAACAGTACGTAAACTTAAAACCATAATAACAGGTCAAACCTTAGCTATCTAGGTTTAATTATAAGTAAACTTAACTGGTTACTATTCTGTCATGAGCTGACAGAGCACAGCGTCTAACGGTCTAACAGGGGTGCGTCATAGTGTCTGTGACGGTCTATCGAGGGGCCGTTACAGTAATGTAACGCTCCTGTCCAGGTGCGTTAGAGACAACAGTGAAATGAAAACATAACAGAGTGTGTGACGGTCTGTCGTAAGGCCGTTACATGCATGTGACGGTCCTACCATGATCCGTCAGAGCCTCTGCTGACAGCAATAGATAATAATGACCTAAGTTTCAACTCACATCATGTCTGAAAATCATATATATATATATATATATAACTTCCCACATGATAGAATGAAAGCTAAACTAATATCATGCATGGGTTCTAGTGAATTTCACAAGAATTTTTCTTTTTAATGTAGTTAGGGCTAAGAATAGGTATGGATGCATGATTCTACTAAAACATGAAATTCATGAGCTAAAGTGCATGTAATCAAACAAAATCAGAGGGCTTTTATCCCTAACATGTTATTTTTGCCGTTCATGAGATAACCTACCTCTTAACTTGGTTTTAAACTTCCAATTTAGGGTTGAAAAACGTGCCCTAGCTCTCCTCTTCCTGTGACTTTTCAGCAACTTCCTTGGGCTCTAACTCCTTGGTTGCTTGGTCTCCTAGCACGAAATTTGGAGAGCTATTAGTCTAATGTATTATAAACAAAAGTTTCTAAAGAACTTACCTGAAATTATGACTCCTTACCTTGTTTCCACGCGAGCAAAAGTAAGGGTTACTCAGTTCAGAACTAGGTCCTATTTATAGGGTTTTGGATAGAGTTTGAAGATTAGATCGATTCTAGAGTCCTTAATCTGCCAGAATCTAATCCCTAAGAGTCCTTAGTAATGTTATAACTCTTCCCAAGTTGATCCCTAGTGGATAAGATCCCAAAGTTCCAATCTTTTTGGGAGTTCTTTGACTCACGGAACTTGCAGCATGTAACGGTCGTGTCTAGGCGCGTTACCTGGCTGTGGCAGTCGCCCGATGGACCGTTATAGTCAAGGTGTATAGAGTTTCAATTTAATAAAACTCTTTTATTCGTTTATCCGTATAATTATCGTAGATAATTAGTATTTATCCTTAAAATATGTGAATAGACTTAATAACCTTCTAGAATATGGGCCAAACTTAATGGGCTTGGTCCTTAAACCTTTTGGACTTTATTTAAATGGATTTGGTTAATTATTTAACACAGATGGGCCTTATAATGACTTATTAATCTAATAACCCATTTATTAATACATTTAGGTCTTTATAAATTCTAGAAAATTATTTATAAATTCAAAAATTATTTACATAAATTCTGGGGTCTTACACCCTCCCCCACTTAAGAGAATTTTGTCCCCAAATTTAATATATGGATTTTGGAGAGGGCACTTATTTTAATGTATTAAAAATTAATGTTAGGCGACTGGGTTAAGAGAGTACCTTTTATCATCTTACCTTCCTTGTCTAGAATGGCATTTAATCGACCTTGCTTCCCGCGTCCGTTGTTATCTCTTGAAGATTGTCCGTTGATGAAAGGACATAGGGGCAGGCGATGTTCCCGGCTTCCACATTTGAGACAAGCGCCGAGACGCTTCCAACATTGTTCTGCCGAGTGCCCAAATTTTTCACAAAATGAGCAAGGTGCCACGGCTTGCTCCTTCTCTTCTTTAACTTTCTTATCCTTCCCGTTTCCATTTCCATTTCTTTTTCCGTTACCGTTCCCATTACGGGACCTCTTAATGTGACGGTTTTCGCCCTCATCTATTTCTTTCTCTTCTTGCCTATCATGTTTTCGGCTTGACCTTTCTTCTCAGAGCCTCTCCACTTTCTCCATGGTTCTTTCACATAGATGCGCTCTTTGAACCATCTCGGTATAGGTGCGGATATTCTGAGTTCCAAGTTGTTGGATGAATCCGGGTCTTAAACCATCCATAAATCGGTTGGCTTTCAATAAATCTGTGCTTATCAAGTGAGAAGCATAAGGTGCTAGTCGAGAGAATTGTAATTCATATTCTGCCACAGACATCGCGCCTTATTTTAAGGAGGCAAATTCCATAGCCTTTCTCTCCTTTACATGCTCGGAAAAGTACTTGGCACGGAATAGGGTAAGAAAACCCTCCCATGTATGAGGTGCATCTGCCGGTGGCGTTGGAATGGATTTCCACCATGTACGAGCATCCTTGTTGAGTTGGAACGTGGCAAGTCGAACCTTCTCCTGGTCGGTGCATTGCACGACATCGAATATTCGATTCATTTCGTCGATCCAATTTTTCGCTTCATCCGGGTTAGAAGATCCAGAGAATCGTGGATGATTTAAACTTCAGAAATTGCCGTGCAAGTTACCCGCGCCAGCCCTTCCACCGGCTTGGGCCACTGTTTGTAGGGCTTGAGTAAGTCCTGCAACAGTTTGCTGCATCTCGTCCCAGTTTATACGATGAGCCATTGAGAATCAAGGTACCTGAGAATCATGGACATTTTAGTTATTTAGAGTCGGGAAGATTTATCCTAAGATAATTTCTATATAACTATCGCATCCCGGGCTCTACCCAATTCTCACATGGGTATGAAAATTTCTTCCTTAGTTCATAGGTATGGGTCCTTAAACCTTGGACTTATCCTATGACATGACTATTTTTCCTAAGTCCTGAGACTTAGGCTCTGATACCAACTTAACTGTCACGCCCCGAGCCTTTATTACAGCGGAAGACTAACTCGGGAAGCGTGAACAGCCGGCATGGTAAGCCTCTTGCAAGCAAGAATGATCAGAGCGCGAGACAATCACACACATAAATGCAACTGCACAATATTTAATCAAACTCTTACTTTATTTCATAAATGATTAATAGTCAAATACAATTATTTTTCCATCATCTTTCACTCTACTAGACTCAAGAAATACGAAATTACATTGACTCGATCTAAACAATGTAGACTTCCTAAGTCTTCGCTCATTCTTTATTCACTCTCGGATCCGCTACTTGAACCTTCCGAATCCGAACCAGACTCACTTTCATTTTCTGAAAAATATTGGAAATAGGTAATGAGCACACTTGCCCAGTAGGTATCTTCGCATCAACATGAAGGCACTATTAAAGTAATTAACAATTTAGCTCTAAAGAAGTAAAGCAAAATCATGCGAATGCGAATATCATGCAATTAAACCAAAGTAACATGATAATCATGTAAAATAGAGTGAACAAGAATGAACTAGTAAAAATGTAACAAGAACATGATATTTGACCTTTCATGAACAAGAATGTAACGAGAATGTACTTTCACTTTCACTTTCATAACCATAAAGGTTACGCATGAGAACGTCAATCATGTAGCAATTCACTAGATTTTCACGAGTCCTCATGGATTTCACTTATTTATAAAGAAAGTACTCCCAGCGTAATGCGACGCCAGTAGCATCATACCCCATGGTTTATAAAATAGTATGTTTCCGGTAATCAGCCGTGGGGACTAGCATAGAGCCCTTGGACACAATCAGCGCCCGAACTGCATCTTCACGTATAAATCAAGCTACTTCCATGAGTATAATAATAAAGTATGGCCAAGAATGTAATAAGTTCAATAACTCATGATAACAACAATCAATGAATGAATGCTTCAATTTAGAGTATGAGAGATCAAGAAAAAGACTTAAACAATGTCATGCTCACGGAAATAAATCGACAGCATAACGGTACATTCTTTTCTCTTTCCAATCATTATATTAAGTTTCTTGATCAATATTATAAGTTCTAGACTATCATTAGTCCATCTAGAACCTTTGGAATATCAACCCTTGGGTCAAACCTTGGGTTAAATACTTAAGCAATGTGACGGTCGTTTACTGGGCCGTTACATCATGTAACGCACCAGTAGTGGGCCGTTACAATGATCCGAGTCCAGAACAATAAAAATAGACTCAGAGAAAGGTGACGGTCATGCATTTGGCCGTTACATTATGTGACGGTCCAGGATTAGGCCGTTACATTAGTCCGAACCCCGAATCAAGAATTCAAACTCAGATGAATGTGACGGTCTTATATTGGGCCGTTACATGTGCCTGACGGTCCAACACAGAGCCGTTACATTACTGATAATCAGAAAACATCGATAGTGTAGTCTAATCAATGGGCTTTAATGGTACAACCAACTCGGCGTCCTAGTGGGAATCCCAGGCTCGCGGAGAATTACGGAGACCTTGAAACAAGATTTCCTAGTCCATTGGAAGGAATATCCAATAGAGAGGTCCTCATGTCCAAGAATAATGTTCCTATAGTGCAAAGTGAACTAATGGACAACATACCGGAATATGTGCCATGTACTTAAAGAATGACTCTATTGATAAAGAGTGAAGGTGTAATGATGCGAAACCATGATAAAACTCCATTAATACAGTTTTGGAAAATCATGATTTAAATACACAACTATAGAATTTTGGCACATGAAGTTAACATAACTTAAAATAGCTCAAGATGTCTAAGTCATGCAAAATCCAATATGAAACAGTAAGTAAACTTAAAACCATAATAACAGGTCAAAACTTAGCTACCTAGGGTTAATTATAAGTAAACTTAACTGGTTACTATTCTATCATGAGCTGACAGAGCACAGCGTCTAACGGTCTAATAGGGGTGCGTCACAGTGTCTGTGACGGTCTATCGAGGGGCCTTTACAGTACTGTAACGCTCCTGTCCAGGTGCGTTAGAGACAACAGTGAAATGAAAACATAACAGAGTGTGTGACGGTCTGTCGTAAGGCCGTTACATGCATGTGACGGTCCTGCCATGATCCGTTAGAGCCTCTGCTGACAGCAATAGATAATAATGACCTAAGTTTCAACTCACATCATGTTTGAAAATCATATATATGTATATATATATATATATATATATATAACTTCCCACATGATAGAATGAAATCTAAACTAATATCATGCATGGGTTCTAGTGAATTTCACAAGAATTTTCCTTTTTATGTAGTTAGGGCTAAGAATAGGTATGAATGCATGATTCTACTAAAACATGAAATTCATGAGCTAAAGTGCATGTAATCAAACAAAATCAGAGGGCTTTTATCCCTAACATGTTGTTTTTGCCGTTCATGAGATAACCTACCTCTTAACTTGGTTTTAAACTTCCAATTTAGGGTTGAAAATCGTGCCCTAGCTCTCCTCTTCCTGTGACTTTTTAGCAACTTCCTTGGGCTCTAACTCCTTGGTTGCTTGGTCTCCTAGCACGAAATTTGGAGAGCTATTAGTCTAATGTATTATAAACAAAAGTTTCTAAAGAACTTACCTGAAATTATGACTCCTTACCTTGTTTCCACGCGAGCAAAAGTAAGGGTTGCTCAGTTCAGAACTAGGTCCTATTTATAGGGTTTTGGCTAGAGTTTGAAGATTAGATCGATTCTAGAGTCCTTAATCTGCCAGAATCTAATCCCTAAGAGTCCTTAGTAATGTTATAACTCTTCCCAAGTCGATCCCTAGTGGATAAGATCCCAAAGTTCCAATCTTTTTGGGAGTTCTTTGTCTCACGGAACTTACAGCATGTAACGGTCGTGTCTAGGCGCGTTACCTGGCTGTGGCGATCGCCCGATGGACCGTTACAGTCAAGGTGTATAGAGTTTCAATTTAATAAAACTCTTTTATTTATGTATCCATATAATTATCGTAGATAATTAGTATTTATCCTTAAAATATGTGAATAGACTTAATAACCTTCTAGAATATGGGCCAAACTTAATGGGCTTGGTCTTTAAACCTTTTGAACTTTATTTAAATGGATTTGGTTAATTATTTAACACAGATGGACCTTATAATGACTTATTAATCTAATAACCCATTTATTAATACATTTAGGTCTTTATAAATTCTAGAAAATTATTTATAAATTCAAAAATTATTTACATAAATTCTGGGGTCTTACAGTTGCTTCCCCTTTGTCATCTTCACAAATTCTAGAAAGGAAGGAGCGGGAGTACTGCCCCCACTTTGGTTGTATAGGCCTAACGGAGGAGGGATCTGGACTCCCCTAACCTCCGGAGGGGGTATTTTATAGGGTTGTTCCTCCTTGAAGATAATGTTGTGGTTGGCGGGCGGTTGACGCCCCCATCTTCGGCCTGACCGGGTTGCATGTGCAGCAGTTGCGGCTTCGGCCTGACTTTCCTTGGCGGCGGGTGTGAAGCATATCTCTTCTTCATCCTCCTCACCAGGCAGATTGAACAGAGCAGAGAGGGTGTTGCAAGAAAGGATTATACCCTTTGTGGCCTTGCTGGCCCTTCTCTTCTTTCTTCGTCTTCTTTTCTTTTCTTCGGCTGGCACTTGCCCCCAGAACAGGCTGCCATCCTTGTCTGATGCTTTGTCAGCTTCCTCTTCCTTTTTCAGTGAAAGTTGTTCGAGCTCCTGCCACGGGACATGATCCCGCACTAGTAAAGGTTCTAGTTCGGGCTGTACATACTCATCTAGCCCATTTATGTAGTCCTGTAGTCGCCGGGCTTCTAGACTAATTTCCTTGACCACCGGCAACGGAGTTTGCCTTCTCCAGTTGTGGGTAGGTATTCTGATGATTGCAGGTGGATTGGTCCACACAGGTGTCGCCACTGGCAAAGGGGGTCGTGGTGTGATGCCACGAATATGCGCCCCCACTGTTGGGCGAGACACGCCCTTCTTCTTGGTTCTTGCAGGGACTTGCTGCCATCCCTCTTATTCTTTTATTGGGGCCAGAAAGCAGGCTTCATAGGTGTGCTGAGTACTGGCTTCTGCGGTCTCTTCAGGTAATGCTTGATATAGAGAGACCATGTTGACTGTAGCCCTTCTTATAGGCACCTCATGTGGTTGTGGAGGGTCAACCTTGTACTCCCCCAGCTCTATTTCTTCTTTCCTCACCATGCCTTCGATAATATCCTTGAAAACATAATAGTCTTCAATCGGATGTCCCTGCATCTGGTGGTAAGGGAAAAATCTTGGGCTATCTCTTCTCTTTAGGTCCTCCGGCCTCTTTGGCTCAGGCAGGGTGACCTTATCATACTGGGTAACCCAGCCAAACAAGATCCTGGTCTTCTCCTTCGGGAAAGAGTAGGCCTTCTTCTTCTTGTCTCGGAGTGACGGACCTTCTTTGCCATCCTCGATCTTAGCAGGCTGAGGAGCAGCCGTCTTCTTTCCTTTGTCTTTTGTTGTTCAAATGCCTTGATATCAAGGGCGTTCGCTTCTTTAGGTGCCTGGCGTCACCCCGCTGCCTTGCCCTTTTGTGCAGTTGCAACATTTGATGTCGGGGCAGGTTTCGCCAGGAAGGCTTCTACCTCGGCCACAATATTATTCAGGCGATCGAACGACCAAATCTCCATGCCAATCATCTTTTCCAGTACCTCTCTCCTGAGGTTCTACTTGCAGATCTGTACATCGTCCTCCTGATGCGGGGGCCGCTTGCATCTCATTCCGAGGTTCCTCTACCTCTTGATGTAGTCAAGGGCTATCTCATCTGCCCTCTGTCTTGTTGAATAGAGTTCAGCCACTGTGACCTCCCTCTCCGTGACATGAAATCTTTCTCTAAACTTCCTCTGCATGTCCGACCAGTCGCTGATCGACCCGGTCGGAAGGCTGGAGTACCACTCAAATGCGAGCCTTGTGAGTGAGGACCTGAAGAATTTTAGCAAATATGACTCGTCGGTTGCCAGGTCACCCATGACGGTCATGTAGTAGGCAACATGTTCCTTCGGGGATCCCTTCCCGTTGAACTTGTCAAACTTTGACGGCTTGCTGGTCCCAGGAGGGAGCCGCTTGGCAACATGATGCGGCGGGTATGGAACCCTGTATACATCGAATGTGACAATCGCCTTCACTTCTTTCAGCGAGCTTCAGCTCGATCATTCTTTCCACCATCATCTTGCTCATGATGGTTGGATCAACCGGTTCTGGGTAGAAATGTGCCGGTTGTAAGTAGGGGGTGACCAGGGTGGTCGCCTGCGGAGGGGGACCGTAGCAGCGGAGGTCTCTGGTGCACATGTAGTAGTACTGGCGGCATCAGCGGCTGTGGTGGGCGCTGCTGAGTCATCACCAAGCTCGGTTCCACCTGCTGGGGAGGAGTGTAGAGTGGTGGGAAGTCATTTTGGTTGGCGGCTCCCCGTGATGACTCGGCCTGCATATCAGGCTGCTTGGATGCTGGAGACTGCTCTGTCTTCTCCATCAATTGCTTCTTCAGCTGCTCGATCTCTTGGCGGTCCCTTTGGAGTATCATCAGTACGGCCGGGTCATAGCTGTAGAGCTGGGGATGGTCTCTGTCGTCTCGCCAGATGCACCCTCAGGTAGGATGTCAAGCAAGACATCTTCTTCTTCTCCTACCGTCACCACATTTGCGGTAAGAATAACGGCCTTATCATGTTGTTGGAGGTGGGCCAGGGTTTGCTCCCCCTTGGTTGCCACCAACTTTTCTTTTGCGGCTTCCGCCCTTCGAGTACTCGGCCCCGATCTTCTAGCCAGCCGGGCTAACTCCTGAGGCTCCTCGGGCAATCTTCCATAATGGCCAGACATCCCAGCCATGTTGCATGTGAAAATCTGCATCCTTCTTCTATGTCTGTAAACCCTCCTTCTTGCATTCTTTGGGAAGTAGAGCCTTTCAAACACAGAGACTCTTCTCCTTTCCTCCTGATGGGGAGTAGCTTCATCGGCTTGAATATCCAAGCCGTCTTCATACCCGTTGTCATCGACCGATGACGTCATTCTTCTGTCTTCTTCTTCTTCCACTGCCATTGATGAGCAGTGATCTTCTTCAGCCACGGCTGCCTGTAACAGTCGTTGTTGGCCCAAGGAGGGGTTGCCTAATCCCCTAAAATAGCTTCTGACCATATTGGTCATCTCTTCTTGCCCCCGGCCCGGATGCAGGGTCGGGGATAGTTGTCGACCTCCCATCGGAGGGATGTAAGCAAGCCGAGCTCTTTCGGCCGTTTGCTGAAATCTTCCTCTTGCGGCGGGGATGTTGGCCTGTCGGGCACAGGCCCTAAAGCTTCCACGGCCTGGAGGGTCCACGACCATTTCTTCCTTCTTTGGGGCAAGGCCCCTCTTCTTGTTCTCCTCTACTCCAGTGAATCTGGAGCGGTACTGGACTGGTGCATCTTGGTAGGCAGGCTGGACCTTCTTGGGGACCCAAACCTGCTTAAATCTTCTTGGCTCGTGAGCCAACCTTCCCTGGCCATGGCGGCTGGCTTCTTCCTCCTCGGCTCTCCTTCTGGAAAGAGCCCGATAAGAGTTGTAGACTGGTACGGCGGGGTTCACCCGGTCCGGGCTTACTCGAGCTTTGCGTCCATCCAGAAAGACGCGAACTCCCCCGATCAGCATAGACTTGCCGGACATGGAGAGACATCCGGTCATAGCAGCAGCAGTCTTCCTCCGGGGGTTCCGGTGTCGGCGCCTCCCAAAATTCTTGCCAAGGACGGGGCGACCCCCATGAGTGATATGGTGCACCATGCAGTTGGCGACTTGAGTTAGGCTCATGGGCGACCCAGCATAGCGTTGAGCCTCCGGGGCCTCGACCTTCTCTGCAATCTTCTCCTCTGTAGGCTTTGAGGGTTTCTTCTGCAGCATGTCGGCAAAGGCCAACCCCAAGAAGTTGGGGAAGCCTACAGCAGGTGGGAAGGAGCTGAAAGCCATGGGTACCGCCAGGTACCCGTGTTCAGCATGGCTGGCGACGATCGCGGGACCGAATCCAACACCGGTGAGTCCCGATGACGTCATCGTTCACCTGAGACAAATAGACAAACAATCAGTATTCTTGGGGGAAGCCCCCGAAGGCATCCTCTCTTGGCAAAGAGATGAAGGGAGACTCAAGTCCCATCGGGCGTGCCAGACTTGTGGAATGATCTTTTGTTCTTGATTTATTAACTATTTATTAGCTTTGCTTTATTTATTCATTAGCCATTTTTATATTAGGCGTGCCAGTCACGTTCGTGACAAGTTTATTGTGCGCTCGATCTGACTCGGTCAGTCGATTGTGAAGTCCGTGTCGGGACCCGGAGTTCGCCATACCGTAAAGGTTATGACGTTCATTACACCCCCTAAGAAAGAGGACAACACTTGATTAATTTCCAAGAAAGGATGCCTCAAGGGCAAAACAAGATGAGACCACGATGCTGACTTCATGAGCAGGATATAGAATACGTGTAGATAATCATGCGATGCAAGATGTGATAATAATGTGCAGAACAAATCCGGCAGCATATCCCCTTATCTTAGTCTATGCTAAGTGGGAATATAGGACATCCATCCACGGAGTGCCGAGATGGACGCCAAAGGAAGGATGGGCGTAGCCCGAGATCCAAGAGGATCTAAGTGCAGCGGGACAATGTTTGTTATCATGGTGTTTGTTGATATCCCCTTAAGAGACCATTGGAGGGCATGCAGTGGCAGGACTCCAAGGGCCAGTGAGGTTAGCAGAAAACATTGCAGTCGCACGGTATAATGTGGGGGTAAAACCCCGTTAATTTATCTCCCTTAGGCTTGGATGAAGAATCGTGATTCCCCATAACATGATAAAGGTTAGCATGAAGGCTAATGAGACTGGGATATTAGGTTTAGACTGAATTCAGGGCTCATCAAGGCTGCTGGGAAGTTGAATGCTTGAATAGTAGATGGTATTGAGGTGAACCGACACGGAGGGGAGCCGGCGCGAAGATGAACCGGTGCGGTGGGGTCCCGGCGCGACGATGAACACGGGGGTTATCGGCACGGTTGACTCTCGGCGCGCCCATCACTCGGCGCCGAACTCGCACCGAGAGAGGGCTACGCCGGGAGGCATCTGGCGCCGATAAAAGAAGCGTTTATGAATTCTGGGAGATTTATGAGGTTGTGGGTTTGATGGATTTTATTGAGGAGATCTTCTATGTTCAGTGAGGGTTTCATGGGCTCACAAACAGTGATATTCAGGTAAGCTGAAAGCTGGGGGTAAACTCATCCACATAAGGTCTAGGGAGACAATGTGACTGTAATGATTATATTCCCCTCTTACAGTGAGCAAAGAGCCGTAAGATAGCCTTTCTCAGGGTTTTTGCCACACCAAGTGGGGTTGATTCATCGGTTTAATAAAACTTCACACGATACGATAACGTAAAGTCTGTGAATGAATTTTGGCAGCATTTCCCCTTGTTCTGGACAGTGCCAAAAGGGGAGTATAGGTCATCCATCCACGGAATGCCGAGATGGAAGCCAAAGTAGAAATGGGCGTAGCCCGAAATCCAAAAGGATCGTAATCTGATGGGACAGTGTACACTTGTCGTGGTATTTATTAATATCCCTAAAAATAGCCAACGGAGAACATGCAGTGGTAGGCCTCCATGGCTTGACGGGGTGGCAGAATGTAGGGGGGCTAACCCCATCGATTTAGCTCCCATGAAGGTTGAATGAAGGCTATTGCTCCTCCTCAGGGTAATAGGGTCTTGTAACAATGGATCATAGGGCTCAAAATTGTTGAGGACATCGGCACAAGGCTATTGGCACGGATGAAGGTCGGCGCAACAAGGAAGATGGGTCTCGGCGCGCTGAAAGGGGAATACCCAATCGGCGCGGGTAGCACCTGGCGCGAAACTCGCGCCAAGGGGGGGCCGCGCCAGGAGGCCGTTAAGGCGTCGACAGACGGCTTTTTGAGGGTTTTCTGAAGCCAAGGGTTTTTAGGGGTTTGAAGAGGTTTTGAGCTGAAGGTTTCAGAGGCCTGTTTGAGGATTCAAAAGGGTTCTATTCCAAGATTTTTGAAATGCTTTGTTAGTACCGGTGTGATGGATTCAGAGGGGGGGTGAATGAATCCCTCTTAAAAATTTTCTCCCAATTAAAATCTATAACGATCAGAGATGCGGAATTAAAGCAAAATGGAGCCTCGATAGACTTGGGTCCTCACTTCAAACAACGAGAAATAGATCAGATGAATTAACCTCTAGATCTACCCTATGCAAGCTATGCAAGCTACATAGAATACTCAGTTCATCTAAACAAATTTGTTCTCATGGAACCGGAATCAAGTGTTTAGTGTGCAAACCAAATTTCCACTAGACTGAAGAAACAGATCGGCCTATGCATACATCTAGCGAGTCAAATAAGGCAATCAAACCACAGTAGACAAGGGAGTTTTTAGGTGGTTCAGTCTCAGACCTACGTCCACCCCACACTCAAACCTGAGTGTGGATTCCTGCTGATACACAGCTTAAACCGCTGGGCCTCACAGCTTGCCTACAACTGCTGAGCAACACAGCTTGCTGTCCGAGGTATCCACCTCGCCCGCTGAGCAACACAGCTTGCTGTCCGAGGTATCCACCTCGCCCGCTGAGCAACACAGCTTGCTGACCAGAGGAATCCTCCTCTGCAACGCTGAGCAATACAGCTTAGCTCTGCTGACTAACAACTTGAAATAGAGTTCAAATGAAAACAAAAGATGATAAAACACAGCGACTGAAAGCTGTAAAAGATAGCAACATAAATGTGGCTCTCATGGAGCTGACTGGATTGGATATGATCCAGATTTCAGTAGGGACATATCTTCAGATGAAGCTTCTCTTCTTCTCCTCTAACTCTCTATCTCTCTCTCTATCTTTCTTCTTCTTCTTCGTTTCTTTTCTTCTCTGCTACTCTCTCTCTTTTTCTCTCTCCTTCTCTTCTTCTCTCTTTCTCTTCTTCTAGATCGTGCAGGCTCTTTCTACTTCTGCTCTTTCAAGTAAGTTCCCTATTTCGATCACAGTGCTCCTCAGGAAGAAGCTTCTTATTTATAGAGCAGTGAACAGATAGGGCGTGTGGTCATCACGATTCCCGCCCGAATATCTAGGTCACGTGTCAGCATCATAGCCTCGTTGCATTCCACGTGTCACGATCCTGGCACTTTCTTTCATTCTCGAGTTATGTGCCCTTCTTAGATTCCTCGAACAGAGATCCTGTCAGGTCAAACTTATTATCAGTTTGAATCAATCTGAAGGAAAAGAAAAGGATGCATCGAGTTAGTTCAAGATTTGAACTAAGCATGTACAGACTTGATGGTGTGTAATGCAGTATGCATATAGGAAAGTATGCACATTGAAGAGGAATGCTCAGGCATGCCACCGAGATGTGTACAGACTTTTGTGTGCATGCGACAAGACAATATACAGACTTGCTGTGCCTAGAGTTTGAGCATGAATGCATAATGCACAGGCCTAATGAAACTATGCACGAACTTAACTTCTCGTAACAACAAAGGATGTTCAGACTTGTGTCCCTGCAGCACCAAGAGTTGCACGGACTATGTGTATTTGTATATGCGTGAGGCAAAGCGATGCACTGACTATGTGTATGCGTGAAGAACACGGGTTGTACAGACTTTGTTTTCATGGAGCAAGAGATGTATCGACTTGCTACTGAAGAGTGTACAGACTTTGTTGTGAAAGATGCACAAATACACGGACTTAATCGCATGTAGCAACAGGAGTTGCATCGACTCAACTCTCGCATGGTTGACACTTGCTCGACTTAGTTACGTGCAACAGCTAAGGATGCATCGACTATGTGTATGCGTGAAGCACAAAGATGCAAAAAGATGCACTGACTATGTACATGCATGAAGAATACGATGCAAAAAGATGCACTGAGTTGGTTCGAGAATGTATAGACTTGCTAAGCCATCAAGGCAACCGTGTGCAGACTTAGTATTTAAATGCACGAGCTTTACGTATGTATGGAACAAAAGTTGCACAGACATGCCACCAAAGAATGTACAGACTTTGTGTGCAATGTACAAACGATGCACAGATATGCCACCGAAGAATGTACAGACTTTGAGTGCATGGTACAAAAGATGCACAGACATGCCGTCGAAGAATGTACAGACTTTGAAGTGAAAGATGCACATATGCATATAGTTAGTCGCGTGCAGCAACAAATGTTGTACAGACTTGAGTTGATGCTGCAACAGGAGTTGCACGGACTTGGTGACTAAGTATGCACTAAGAAGACATGCAGTCTAGGCAAAACTCTGTACAGACTTAACCTGTGCATGGGCATTTAATCAGAACAAAGCACTCAAAACATCATTTCATCATCAATGCACAAGGGGCTGGACCTAACACACTCCCCATAGCATTTATCATAGATCATCATCATTCTTATGTGGTGACTCATTGAGTTGCTATCATCAAAACAACAACACCCTATCATCAAAGCACAAGGGGCACAACAATCTCCCCCTTTTTGATGATGTCAACACAATGAGTCACACAGACTTAGCAAACAATTCTCCCCCTTTGACATAATCAAAAAGGAAATAATTTGCGAGTGGAATAAAAGACATGTATGAAATCTGATACCAATTCTCCCTCGTAGAAACATGCAAAATGAGCACTGAAGAATAAAATATAAGAACTCCCCCTATCAACATGAATGTTTGACTACTCTCCCCTTAAATGCAGATGACCCAGAACTTCCCCCGAAGTGCAGGAATGAACTCTGGTTATCCAATGCAGCAATCTGAAATCTGCCATCACAAGGAATCCAAAACAATAATGGTTGTGGCACCTCACATATGTATGGACAGAATAAAGCAGGTGGAAAGTCCACAGAACCAGAACTGGTTACAGAAACAAGATGGAAGATTCCAACAGTGTGGAGAGTAAAATGAGACTGGTGATGTAAATAAATTAATTGTAGCCAAAGGTAGAGTGATATCACTGGAAGAGTAGCATAGGATTTTTCAAGAATCATTCAGCAGAGATTGAGCAGGATATGACAGTCACAGAGTAGGAAGTGACCAACGGGTGGATGATCAAGTTGTCAGAGGTGAACCTGATCAGAAGAAATTACTATATAGCAGGTACCACAGTTATAAGTCCATGCAAGAATAGACTCTCCTATCATAAGGGGTTATGAATTAACCTACATTACCCACCTGGTTTAAGCATGATGTATACTGAATCTGTCAATTAAATTCATTACTCATATCTGAAACTAAGTTTTAATAAAGATTAACCAGCTAATCAAGCAATGCTCTAGATCAATCATCTTCCAACTTACTCAAATACTCTCAATGACACCTTTGAGAGTTACGTATGGTAGTATTGAGATTAATCACCTTTGCTTGAATGTGAGGTTGACTGAATTTGCAAGATATTTACTTTTGATCAGCACATTATTTTTCTTGAGCAATTTTAGTTGATCAACACATTTTTACATGAGGCACAACACGTCTCAGGTGAAGTGACCCAGTTACTCAGTGTGATAACTGGCATTACCTCTCAATGTGAGAACAGAGTTAGCAAATGAAATGTCGTTTTACATGAGGAGACACCTTGATTAGAGGCCAGAATCCCCAGTTACTCAACACAGTCATGCCATTGCTCTATCAGATTTTCAATCATTTTTCCACCAGAGATAACTATGACACTTCATGACTTAGGTTTACTCTATTTCTTTGATAGAGAACCTAGTTTCTCAGTGACCAAGGTCATTGCTCCGATAATTATTTTTCTTCTTAGACAACCTTTTTCAACATGATGTTTAAAAATAATACTACCTCTATGTATCTCTACCAAAGTAGCCTTGAACTCATATTTTCAGAATTCAGATGAATGAGTCTAGATATTTTATGACATGGGTGGTTAAGAATTATTAAACCTTATGATTCAGATACTTTCAAACATTCAAATTCAAATTCGAGGATACATTAGACTTATACCAATTTGAATCAGTGGACATTCTTAACTCTGTATGATAGGAGTTTCTTCTAAGGTTTCAGACATATAAACAAGGTACACAACTTAGATTTCTCAAATCAGTCCAATCAATGCAACTGAACAACTTATCCACACCAGATCACAGAATTCTGATATGAAAGAATTTGAACAGATTTTCAAGGATTTCAGCAGATGATTAGTCAAGAGAGAAGAATTCTATGATATTCACAGCATGGAACCAAACCAGCCAGACCAGCTTGAAGGAATGTGAGTGAGTGGGAAAAGCTGGCCGTCCAAATAACAGCAACCAAGAAGAAAGCATCAAAGTTATGCATATCAAAATATGGTAGCTGAGTCTGGAGTACAGACAGATCAGCTTGTCATGTAATTATAGTTAAGAATTCGAGTGAAATACACAGGAGCAAGAGAGGAATTCAAATATTTGGACATGAAGAGTCTGGATTGAAAAGGATTAATAGGTCAAAAATGCTCCTCCTGTCTGGATGCAATGGGTCATCTTATTAAATGAATTTTCTGAAAGACATCCATCTACTCCCCCTGACTGAATGCATTGTATTCAATGAAAACCTAACACATGGTTTTATGATTTGTGCTCATGGATCAGGCATGCAATGCAATCAGAGAGAGAGAGAGAGAGACTACTTGATACACCAAGTTTAGACATTACTACCCTCTCCCTGACATTATGATGCACCGACCTACATGCTATTTAAACACAAGATGCACGGACTATATGCAAGACATGCAACTATCTATACTGGTGCAATACATGCATCAATTTGAAACATCAACTATGCAAGGCATGCATATGACACTCAGCTGTGCAAAACAATTATTCAAACATCATAGCATTCTTTATTCAGAAATCAATGACGGGCTGACACAGGATAATTTTTCAAACAATTCAACTCTCAAATCAGAATGAAATCAACACACATGAATATGAAAGTGAGCCGAATAACTAGACAGGAAGGGTTCAAGAGGTGAACGACTAGTGAGTCTAAAATACTCCCCCTGTCTAGATGCAATGAGTTATTCCTTTTTGGATTTTTCAATTTAGATGATATGCAATGCATCACACTGTATATATGCACTATGCAACGAGACTGGTCATGAGCAGCAAGAACATCATGCGAAATCAATCAAATTTTCAAAAGATTTCAATTAAGCACAGATAGATTAATATGATATGCAAACATCTAAAGCAAATAATTTCTGATAACAGAATTTAGAACAGATTTTCAGAACTGACCTGAATAGTGCAATCCTGGGGGTTTCATTCTTGAGTGCCTTGGATTATTAACCCCTTTATTCATCAACTTCCAAGGCACACCTGCAGCACATTAATCATTTTAATCCTGCAGGGACCCAAACAGCCTTGGGTCCTGCGTTAACCCTGACAGGTGTTCTAAACAGTCTCTTAGCAACATTATCATCATAATCAATCAGGTAACAACTATCCATGGAGTGACCAGATTTTCCACAATATCTACATGAAACAACAGATTTTCTGGTCCTATAATGCATATCAACAGCAGTCTGAGACCCATGAACATAAGCATGAAATGTTCTGTTGTATGCATGGACAGTTTGTTTCTTATTACCTGATAACCAACAATTTGCAGACTTATGACCTGGATTATCACAGTTGAAGCACGAAATATTTACAGGTCTTGTTCTAGAGAACTTAGCAGATTTGGAGTTGGCATGATTTCCCTGAGCATACCAGCAGTCCTTGATTGCATGCCCATACTTACCACATTCAAGGCATCTAAGGTGCTTGCCTCTTAAGTCATTGTTGCCCCAATAATTTCTTGACCAGCACTCATCTGCCTTGTGCCCAGGCTTGTTGCAAGTGAAACAAATAATGTGCTGGCCTAAAGTAGATTTATATCTATATGGGCCATGAGCATGTGAGGAAATTCTAGCATGCAGTTTATTGTCTTCTTTCATGATAAAACATGCATTCATTAGATGACCACGCCTACCACAGTAATGACATGATGCATCAGATTTCTTAGTGGTGTGATTTCTATCAGATGAATTCCTAGAATGCAGTGTTTTATTTGCATGCTCATCTTCTTTTAATAGTCTGCAATCGTCCATGATATGCCCTACTTTGCCACAGTAATAACATGAGGCTTCCTTCTCAGATACATGCGAGTGAGTAGGTGATTTGTAAGTGGCATGCAATTCACTATCATAATCCACGCAACCATCAAAATTCTTAGCACGAGCAGGGACAAATTTAATCTTATTCGTTTGAGCATTCCTTTTTAAATTCTTCCTGTTTTTCTCAATTTTCATTTTTTTTTATTTTTCTGAGCATTGAATTGAAATACAGATGATGAAGGTGATTTCTGATTTTTACTTTGTTTTGGGGATTGATTTGTGGTACCAGCTACATTAGAGTTTTGCACAAGAGTGGTGTATAGCTATTTTCTAATAGTTTCCTTAACATCAGAACTGTAACTTATCCCCTTTCTTGAATTATCATCCTCACCTTCCATGATAGCTTTCATTTTTCCTTTAATTTTAGTAGACTCGGATGCAGAGTTTTCCAGATCATGAATTTTATCTTCCAAAGAAGCAATGTGAAGTTCATACTAGTAATCTCTGTTCACTACAATTAAGACACTCACTTAGCACCTTGTTTGTAGTTTTATATTTCTCAATTTCTTGTTCCAGATTGCACAGTCTTTCAGTTTCTTCTATACCGATAGATTTTCCCTTTTCTAATGCAAGAAGTCTTTTAGATATAGCATTATTCAACTGTTTCAGTTTTTCATTTTCTTTTATCAACTTCTCATTTTCTTCATCATATTTTTCACTACTGGATATTGAGTCCAGTCTCTCAATCAATTTTTCTTCTCTTTGTTCAACTTTGAGTTTCTCATTCAACAAGTCTTTGTTTTCCTCTTTTAGAGAAACAATCAATTTTCTCTGCCACTCATTTTCATCATAAAGATCTTCATTTCATTCTTTTAGAGTCGAGCACTTATTACAGCTTGATTTTAGAGAGGAAACATGCACACCTTCCTTGTTAACTTTCTCTATTTCAGCTTCAAGATTTTTATTATTCCTCTGAATTTCACTGTTCTCAGCTTTCAATTTCTTCAGATCAGAATTAATCCTTTCCAACTCTTCCAGATTTATCAGATGTTCATCAGTTTTCACCTTCAACTGACTTTCTAATTCAAAAATTTTATTGGCACATTCTTGGTTTTCATTTTTCAGCAAGCACATTTGCTTCATATTCAAGTGAGTCTCAGATAAACATTCATCATATAATTCATTAATCTTCAAGCACTTTTCACATGATGAATTAGAATCATTTTTATCAATTTTCTTTTTCATTTTCTTATGCTGTTTTCTTAAATGATCATAAGACTCCAGCAATTCATTATATGCAGCAATCCAATCATCCAGGGTGTAATTTTCGAAGATGTTTACCTTATCATCATCCTGTTCTTCATCTTGATTGCTACTTTGTTCACTCCCTTGAGCCATCATGCATCGATTATCATCTCTACCGCAAGCAGTCTTCAATTTATCCAGGATTTCCTTGGCAGACCTGCAGGATGAAACACATGAAATTAGAGCTCTGTCAAGAGATCCCTTCATCAAGTTTAGTGCTCTGCATTAACAGAATTTTTTAATTTATCCTTCTCGGTCCATTTGAATTTATCTCTCGATAATTTGTGTGGACCGTGAGTCATTACCTTCCAAAGATCAGGATCGGTTGTCCTTACATACCGACGCAACTTTTCCAACCATAGATCAAAATTTTCACCTCTGAAGATCGGTGGATGAGCCATCGAGAAATGACTTAATCAATTGAATGAGATGAGAAATGCTCCGGAAACAACAGGGATACAACAAGCCACCAGCTCAGTGAGACTAAAGCACGGAAAACAACAAAACCAGACCCACTCTGAAATGCACCACGGAAGTAGCAGGATCCTCTGTAGATCGTTGGATCTAAATGCACAGAGACCCGCTCTGATACCAACTGTTAGTACCGGTGTGATGGATTCAGAGGGGGTGAATGAACCCCTCTTAAAAAATTTCTCCCAATTAAAATCTATAACGATCAGAGATGCGGAATTAAAGCAAAATGGAGCCTCGATAGACTTGGGTCCTCACTTCAAACAACGAGAAATAGATCAGATGAATTAACCTCTAGATCTACCCTATGCAAGCTATGCAAGCTACATAGAATACTCAGTTCATCTAAAAAAATTTGTTCTCATGGAACCGGAATCAAGTGTTTAGTGTGCAAACCAAATTTCCACTAGACTGAAGAAACAGATCGGCCTATGCATACATCTAGCGAGTCAAATAAGACAATCAAACCACAGTAGACAAGGGAGTTTTTAGGTTGTTCAGTCCACAGACCTACGTCCACCCCACACTCAAACCTGAGTGTGGATTCCTGCTGATACACAGCTTAAACCACTCGGCCTCACAGCTTGCCTACAACCGCTGAGCAACACAGCTTGCTGTCCAAGGTATCCACCTCGCCCGCTGAGCAACACAACTTGCTGTCCGAGGTATCCACCTCGCCCGCTGAGCAACACAGCTTGCTGACCAGAGGAATCCTCCTCTGCAATGCTGAGAAATACAGCTTAGCTCTGCTAACTAACAGCTTGAAATAGAGTTCAAATGAAAATAAAAGATGATAAAACACAGCGACTGAAAGCTGTAAAAGATAAAAACATAAATGTGGCTCTCATGGAGCTGACTGGATTGGATGTGACCCAGATTCCAGTAGGGACAGATCTTCAGATGAAGCTTCTCTTCTTCTCCTCTAACTCTCTATCTATCTCTCTATCTTTCTTCTTCTTCTTCGTTTCTTTTCTTCTCTGCTACTCTCTCTCTCTTTTTCTCTCTCCTTCTCTTCTTCTCTCTTTCTCTTCTTCTGGATCGTACAGGCTCTTTCTGCTTCTGCTCTTTCAAGTAAGTTCCCTATTTCGATCACAGTGCTCCTTAGGAAGAAGCTTCTTATTTATAGAGCAGTGAACAGATAGGGCGTGTGGTCTTCACGATTCTCGCCCGAATATCTAGGTCACGTGTCAGCATCATAGCCTCATTGCATTCCACGTGTCACGATCCTGGCACTTTCTTTCATTCTCGAGTTATGTGCCCTTCTTAGATTCCTCGAACAGAAGTCCTGTCAGGTCGGACTTACTATCAGTTTGAATCAATCTGAAGGAAAAGAGAAGGATGCATCGAGTTAGTTCGAGATTTGAACTAAGCATGTACAGACTTGATGGTGTGTAATGCAGTATGCATATAGGAAAGTATGCACATTGAAGAGGAATGCTCAGGCATGCCACCGAGATGTGTACAAACTTTTGTGTGCATGCGACAAGACGATGTACAGACTTGCTGTGCCTAGAGTTTGAGCATGAATGCATAATGCACGGACCTAATGAAACTATGCACGAACTTAACTCCACGAATCAACAAAAGTTGTACAGACTTAATGAAATGATGCACGAACTTAAATGCTAGTATCAACACAGGTTGTACAGACTTTGTGTATTTGTGTATGCGTGAGGCAAAGCGATGCACTGACTATGTATATGCATGAGGAACACGGGCTGTACTGACTTGGTCGAGTGAAACAACGGAGGTTGTACAGACTAGCCACCAAAGAATGTACAGACTTTGAGTGCATGGTACAAAAGATGCACTTGACATGCCATCGAAGAATGTACAGACTTTGTTGAGAAAGATGCACACATGCAGCATCGACTCAACTCTCGCATGGTTGACACTTGCTCCGACTTAGTTACGTGCAACAGCTAAGGATGCATCGACTATGTGTATGCGTGAAGCACAACGATGCAAAAAGATGCACTGACTATGTACATGCATGAAGAATACGATGCAAAAAGATGCACTGAGTTGGTTCGAGAATGTATAGACTTGCTAAGTCATCAAGACAACCGTGTGCAGACTTAGTATTTAAATGCACGAGCTTTACGTATGTATGGAACAAAAGTTGCACAGACATGCCACCAAAGAATGTATAGACTTTGTGTGCAATGTACAAACGATGCACAGATATGCCACCGAAGAATGTACAGACTTTGAGTGCATGGTACAAAAGATGCACATACATGCCATCGAAGAATGTACAGACTTTGAAGTGAAAGATGCACATATGCATATAGTTAGTCGCGTGCAGCAACAAATGTTTTACAGACTTGAGTTGATGCTGCAACAGGAGTTGCACGGACTTGGTGACTAAGTATGCGCTAAGAAGACATGTAGTCTAGGCAAAACTCTGTACAGACTTAACCTGTGCATGGGCATTTAATCAGAACAAAGCACTCAAAATATCATTTCATCATCAATGCACAAGGGGCTGGACCTAACACACTCCCCATAGCATTTATCATAGATCATCATCATTCTTATGTGGTGACTCATTGAGTTGCTATCATCAAAACAACAACACTCTATCATCAAAGCACAAGGGGCACAACATGCTTTACCTAAGGGTTTGAGAGGTTTTATTCAAGGGATTTCAGGGGGGTTTTATTCAGGGTTTAGGATGGCCAGAAAGGAAAGAAATCTCTCCGAGGAGATGGGGGCTTTCACTCTGGAGCCTTACTGGGAGCCCGGACATGGGCTGACTCATGTAGACCTTGATACAAACATATTTCCAGCTATCTTTGCGAGTGAGAAGCCATGAGATGGGCTGTCTCAAGCTCTTACCGCTATTGCGAGGCTGAAACTACGGAGATGATTCAACAGAAATCGCTCGGGCGATCCAAAGGATATGCGTACAGTAAAGCAGAATTTATTCGCCATAGCTGTCGAATACATTAGACTTTGAAGGGACAGAGAGGGGGAAGATGACTTCGGTTCTTCATATTTCATTTCACTGCAAATGACTCGTACATTCAGCACAGCAAAAACAAAAAAGAAGTAGACTACGAAGATCTGAATACAGATGGTGCCCCTTTACAACCGGGCTATGCTAACATTTGATATCATAAAAAGAAAATCGCTCAGGCACGGAGCGGAAGAACAGAAATGAAAAATAAGAGCTAGATTCAAATAAAATACGGTGATGGGGGAGAATATAGCCCCTTAGGGAATCTTAGAACCGATCCCACCTTGAATCTCTCCTCCGGGCTTCTGCAACTCTTTTCTCTCTTCAAATCCCTTAGCGGGCTCTCGGGCTCTCTTTCTTTCAGTGGCTCCCTCTGCTTTTTCCCCCTTTCTCTCCTCGTGTCTATCCTTCTCGTCTCGTCTTTTGCTTGTCGAAGGCAACAGATTTTATAGAGGGGTGGCCCTCTTCCACCGGCATGAGCTCCTCGGCGCGCTTGTCATGCAGCGTCTCGACATGCTCATCCTGCGTTAGGCTTGGGCCCATCTACTTGTTGTATCGGCGCCAGCCAGGGCTTCATCTAATGGGCCTTCTTCATCGATCTGGTGGGCTTCTTAGAGTAGATATTTGTTATACCCAAGGCTTGCTTAACACCTTGCATTCACGAACATGTGTGAGGCAATGTGAATCCCATTTCATGAGCATCAGAATTATCTGAGGATCCTCTTCAGCAGGCAGATGATTGCCTGGAGTTTGTCATAGTTTTTATCAGCCTGACTACCTAAATGATAGCCGTGCTGGGCAACAGCCTAGCCAGAGATGGCTTCAGCCGATCAAAGTGTCAGAGGTAGTGGATCTCTTCTATTCTGATTCTCAGAACTTCCAGGGATGGCACAGAAGCCGCACCCTTGATTGGTCTTCAGAGCCCTGAGCTTTCTTTGGCTTCTTCTTGTATATTTTAGGTGTCAACAACGCATCCTTTGGATTTTGTGTTTACAATGCTTTCTGCAAAGCCCCTTGCATCGACGCCCTGAGAACATGGGGTCGACGCATCTAACGCCGGCCGTCTGTCTGACAGTTGCTGGAGGTGATGAGGTCGACACATCATTCTGATAAGGTCGACGTAACTAATTTTCTTCTTGAACTGCTGTGAGCTTAAGCCTTTGAGGCGTTGACTCAGTCTATGTAGTGCATCAACGTATCCTTTGAAAAATGCGTTTGAGCCGGCTTCTGTGAGGGCTAATGGAGTTGACGCTGCAACCAGATGGGGTCGACGCAGCTTGAGTGCAGTTTGGGTTTTTCTTTATTTTGTGAGCAATGGGGTCGACTGTGGACACCGAAAATTGCACATCTAAATGCCATGCTCGGCCTCGCGTCAGCAACGGCACCGAGTAAAGAAACCCCGGGGAAGTCAAGCACAAAAGGCCCCACAGCTCGTGGGCCTCAAAGAGAATCAAACGGGCCATGGCTCGTGCCCACAATGGGCTTAGAACAACCCCGGGTACCCACACCCCCTGGGGAGCCCTTCAGCGGCACGCCCCGCCCCGAGGAGCCCTTCAACGGCACACCCCCTTTGGGGTCCCCAACGGTACGGCCTTCAACGGCACACCCCCCCCCCCCCCGGGGGCCTTCAACGGCACACCCTCCTGGGGGGGGCCTTCAACGGCACACCCCCCCCCCTGGGGGCCTTCAACGGCACACCCCCCTGAGGGGGGGGCCTTCAACGGCACACCCCCCTGGGGAGGTCTTCAACGGTACACCCCCCTAAGGGGGGGGCCTTCAGCGGTACACCCCCCCCAAGGGGATTCTTCAGCTGCACGCCTGCTGTGAGCTTCAGCGGCACGCCCATTTGGGCTCCCAGCGGTACTCCCTTTTGGCTCCCAGCGGCACGCCCATTTGAAGCCCTTCAACGGCATGCCCACTTGGGCTCCCAGCGGTACGCCCTTTTGGCTCCCCAGCGGCACGCCCCTTTGAAGCCCTTGAGCGGCACGCCCTCAGAGGCTCCAGCGGTACGCTTGTTCAGCCCGCCAGCGGTACAACGGTGAAGCTTTTCAACGGACGACGTGATGCCCATGCCTTACGCATCCTTGGCGCGCAGTGAAGCCGTCTGAGGTGGCAGTCGATGACTGGGCCACGTAGCCTACCCCACTGACAGCCAGGACAGGGGCAGGTCAAACCCATCATCACAGCCGGCTTCCCGCCTTTGACAGCCGTGCTCGAGGTCCCCGGTGGCTGGTGGTATAAAAAGGGCTCCTGTTCGACAAGAAAAGGCCCTCTAGAGAAAAAAGGGGGAAGAAACGAAGGACACCAACAGAAGGCACAGAGGAGGACGCACAGAGAAGAGAGAAGAGAAGAATAGGAAGAGGCACCCCGTCGGGAGCTTCCTCCGACGACCACCGCCACCGGGTAGAAGCAAGAGTAAGAGAGAGAGAGTTCGATGTAATGGGGGGAAGAGTTAGGGGCGTCTTGCCTTCCTCCTGCACTCTGTTCCTCCCCCTCTCATCTTTTGTCTTTCGTTGTTCTTTTTCTGGGGTCCATGGCCTCGCCCTGGGCATTTCCTTTTTTCCTTTGTAATGTGTATGTAGGGCCACGCCCTCTTGATTCCCATGAATGAAAACCACCCTCTACGGGTTTCTCTTTGATTTCGTTGGTTTATGCTAGGCCTTGCAGATCTTTGACGGGCTGTCCGTTCCTCCCTCCGTCTCCCCATTCCTCCGGTGTTCTTGGGACCTCCATGTCGACATGAGCACTCTCCTGTGAGCCTTAGTCTCATAGGCCCTTCAATCCTCTCCATGGCCATCTGCCGTGTTCACTGGCTTAGGGGAGAGGGAGACCCTTACCCTCTCTCCGAATACACCGTAATCAAGTGGCCTACCCCCGGCCTTGAATCTCCTCCCTCCTTCCGTGAATAGCCTGTAAAACCTCCCAGCCCATATACTTAGCCCTTTCAATCCTCCAACACACCTCTCCGAGCTTTGGCCGGCACACTAGTTTTGCCCCCCAGCGGCACACCCCATTTGCCCTCAGCGGCACACCCCAGTCGCCCTCAGCGGCACTGTCACCCCTGGCCGGCACACCCCTTGGCCGGCACACCCGATTGGCCTTGGCCGGCACACCCCAATTGGCCCTTGGCCGGCACACTCCCCTATGGCCTTTAGCGGCACACCCTTCAGTCCCTCAGCAGCCCCCTTCTTGGCCTTGCCCCCGAGCCCTTTCCTTCACGTTTTCTGAGACTCTATAAAGGTGTTGCTCCCCCGGGGGCCCACCTCCAGTTGTCGGGTTCCGCCACTCCATGTGGGCGTGTTCCCTTTATCTCCCTTACGCCCCGGGTTAAGGGGAGATGCTGCCGAATTTTTGTGAGAAACTAATAAACAATCAAAAGAGGCAAAAGGAGGCAACAAACGAACAGGATAATTAATGAAACCTTCCAACTCATCAAACCGCTGCCGGCATCACGACGAGAACTGAACCGAACTAATTAACCACCCGGCAGCCCGAACGTCCGACCCGCAAGCAAAGGGACCGAACCGAGCAAAGAGAACAAAACCAGGGAAGAGTTTTATATAAAACTACACAAAAGTCAAGATAAGAAGAAAAGAAAAGCCTTAAAACAAATAATCGAAAACTGATCGAGCCTCCGCCATCACGCCCCATTGGCCTTCAGCGGTACGCCCTCATTGGCCTTCAGCGGCACACTCCCTTGGCCTTCAGCGATACACCCCTTTCAACCCTCAGCGGCACGCCCTCATTGGCCCTCAGCGGCACAGGCCATCCCCATGTCCCTTTCAACCCCCAGCGGCACGCCCTTTCCGCCCCCAGCGGTACGCTCCCCGTCAACCTTCAGCGGTACGCCACTCCTTCCCTTCGCCGGTACACCCCCAGCCACTGTATAGACTTCACGTTACAACGTACAGACTTTGGGCTTGGCAACGTACAGACTTCGAGCTGTGATCAAAGAGCCAACGTATGGACTTCACGTTGCGGCGTATAGACTTGGGGTTGGCCGATGTGTAGACTTGGCCAATGTATAGACTTTGGGCCAGCCAACGTACAGACTTCATGTTGCAGCGTATAGACGTTGGGCCAGCCAACGTACAGACTTCATGTTGCAGCGTATAGACTTGGTCGATGTATAGACTTTGGGCCAGCCAACGTACAGACTTCATGTTGCAGCGTATAGACTTAGCCATTGTATGGACTTTGGGCCAGCCAACGTACAGACTTCATGTTGCAGCGTATAGACTTGGTCGATGCATAGACTTTGAGCCAGCCAACGTACAGACTTCACGTTGTAGCGTAGAGACTTGGCCGATGTATAGACTTTGGGCCAGCCGACGTACAGACTTCACGTTACGGCGTACAGACTTTGGGCTTGGCAACGTATAGACTTCGAGCTGCAGTCAAAGGGGCAATGTACAGACTTCACGTTCCAACGTACAGACTTTGGGCCAGCCAATGCATAGACTTCATGACGGCCAGTGTACAGACTTCGGGCCAGTCGACGTATAGACTTCATATTGCAACGTACAGACTCTGCTCCACTCTGCTCCAGCGTATAGACTTCGAGCCTGGGGAACGTACAGACTTCATATCCGCCCCTACGCTCTGATTGGCTCCTTAGCCGGCACACTTCTCTCACCTTTCAGCGGCACACTCACCCAACTCCTTCGCCAGCACACTGCTTGAACCCTCAGCGGCACACCCCAATTCCCTTGGCCGGTACACCTTGCTGCCCACCCAGCGGTACACCCTATTCCCCACCTTCAGCGGTACACTCCCCTCAGCGGTACACCCCAATTCCTTTGGCCGGTACACACCTTGTTGCCTTCAGCGGTATGCCCTTTCTAGCCTCCCAGCGGCACGCTCTCTGCCCTCAGCGGTACACTCCCGTTTTCCCCTTCGCCGGCACACTATACATATACACATATGCAGCCTGATAAAGGCATTAACAATAGCAAATAAATTAATAAAAATTACACTAATTAAAGGACTCCGAATGCGTAATATTAATCATAATAAAGAGGCGGGAGGGGTAATAATAAAAAAATAATAAATAACAAACGAATGACAATAATGAGAATAATCATGAATAAAAGAAGAGAAATCATCCCGGACAAAGGCACGAATAAACAGTAAACATCAAATCAGAAATCCCAGAAGATATAACTAAGAAAGCCCCAGATAAAAGATGCTAATGCCCACACTGCAGCCCTCTCTCTCCCCGGGACCCGGGGCAAAAGGGAATAATAACGCCGCCCTTTCAGGTCGAGCCCGAGTCTCGGGAATCACCCCGATATGGCCAGGCTTTGATCTAACCTCGGGCTGACATCCTAATCGGACCGGATTTGTTTTCTCTTTCCGGATACCTTCCGAATCCTCATTAAAATTGCCGCATGCTCGGCAGACATTTGAAGGGACCTACCTCGGTTTTCTCATCGTGACTCCGCCACGGACCTGTGTCCGAATACGAAAAGGTCTACGAGTGGCCGACACGGCCGACAGTTTATGGCCTTAATACAACTTTCAGTGTGACCTATTCCTATCTCTCTCGCATAATTAGCATTATTCTTTTCGGCCGCAGGGCCCCTAATTTCGGCAATTAATCAAGGGTATTCCCTCGTATGGGGGATGTAAATGACGTCGTGACCTTCATGGCGCGACGGGATTCGGTCCCGACACGAACCACACAATCGCCTGACGAAGTCAGACCGAGCGCACCTTGGGCTCTTCGGAGCCCGAATAAATTGTCACTTCTGTGACTGGCACGCCCACGCACTCAATAGACGAAGCCACAATAAACAAGCGAATTTTAGTGCGTCCACAACTCTGGCACGCCCGGTGGGACCGATCCACCCTTCATCTCTTTGCCGAAATTAGGGGCCCCGCGGCCCCCTTCTTGTAATACTAATTGTGCTACTTTCTTAAATGCAGAAAAAAGAGAGAGGCAGCATGGAACCAACCATGGCGGTCGTCTGCGGCCCTCAGCCCGTCCAGAACCATGTTCGAGGCGGCTACCTGGCGGTGCCCCTCACCTTTGGGAGCTTCCCTCCCACTGTGGGCTTCCCCAACTTCTTGGGGGTGGCCTTCGCCGAGATCCTCGACGTGGAGACGCCCGAGGACGCCCAGGTCAACGCTCCCGCCCCGGGGGCCATGGAAGCCGCTGCCGGCCGAGCTGTGGCCGAAGGCAACAATAGCGTCCCCACAGCGACGCTCAGCTGCAACGTGCACCACGTGCACCACACTACCGGCCCATCCCACCAGGGGTCGACGTCCCATCGAAGGAGGCTCCGGAGGAACAGCACCGGCACCGGCTCAGGGCGTCGCACCTCCAACTCGGGAAGTCAATGACTGTTGGAGCCCTCCGAGTCCGCCTAGACGGACAGAAGTCCCAACCGACGCCGGACCGCGTCATCCCAACCGTTCCAGTCCGTAACTCTTTCCAGGGACTGGAGAAGCTAAAAGAGAGGGCAGCGCCCGCGACCCCAGCCGTGGCACCAAGGAGGACGCCGGTTCACAGGCCGGCTAAACTGAAGCAAGTCTGGGTACCTAAGGAGACCCAGCCCACTGCACCCGCCCAGGCAGGGCCCAGCACTTTCCGCCCCAGGAGGGCCCGACGCGATGACAGGGTTGAGGTAGTGACCCCCACTCTCCGACCGGCACCTGTCATCCCGGTGCCGCCCGAGAATGTTCATCGCCGTCGCCGAGGGCGCCGGCACAATGCCACCCGCCCGGCTCTCACGACCTACTCCCCTCCTGCCGCTGCCATCGACGCGCAACCCCAGGCCGCTCTCCCTGACCAGGAGTGGGAAGGGATCGAGCAGGCCATGAGGAACTACCTCCGAGGCCCGGGTAGCACCCCCGCCGGCCGCCAGAGACTACTGGGGGCAATGGCCTCCGCCTTCCAGGAAGAAAGGGGGGAACCCGCACCTAGCATGGAGTCGAGGACCCGCCCGGAGGAGCCGCGCCAGTCCCCTGTACGG
This sequence comes from Amorphophallus konjac, assembly GCA_022559845.1. Classification (NCBI taxonomy): domain Eukaryota; kingdom Viridiplantae; phylum Streptophyta; class Magnoliopsida; order Alismatales; family Araceae; genus Amorphophallus; species Amorphophallus konjac. The sequence continues at coordinate 128,484,554 of CM040129.1, forward strand.
GAGGAAACGCCGCCCCGACGGTCGGTCTTCGACAGGCTGACATTCCCAGGAGGATCGTCCAGGAGGGCGTCAAGAAGAAATAAGAATAAGAAGTGGCAGACATTCACCTGCAATATGGCAGGAGTTCATGGTCGGTATGGGGCCTTACCCACCGACCCGGAAGAATTGGCCAGAATAGCCGTCAGGCCGGGACCCCTTACCAGAAGAAGGAGAGCGGCAGGCGGCGCGACACTCACAGGCGCCGAAGGGGCCCTACCTGAAGAGCCCCTCGCAGCCCTCACGGCCAATGTGGTCACCACCGGCGACACGAGTGGCAGACCCTCGACATCATCCGAGGACGCCCCGGCCGAAGAAACAGGGGGCATGCCTAGTCTTCCCACAGCTGACCCCACAATGCTGCTCATGATACAACGATTCCAGCAGGAAATCGAGTCACTCAAGAAGCAGCTAAGTGAGCGGGACACACCGCCCCCGATGTCCTGGCAGACCGAGGTTATACCCGAAGTACCCAGGGACAGGGGGCAGTCTTCAGAGGCAGCTCTCCCAGCAACCCTCAATCCTCTCGGGGGCGCGCTCCCACAGCAGACACATTACACAGTAGTGCCCCGCCACAGGCTCCGCTTTCACAGGGGTCCCCCATGGCCCCCCAGGCGACCGTGGTGATCACCCCGAGCGCGCAGCCCGCTCATTTCTACCCGAATCCGGTCGACCCGGCGGCAGTTAGCCGTCTGATGCTCGAACAGATGATAGATATGAGGCTGGCCGAGAGGGGCGATGGGGATCAGACGCCTTTCGACGTCTACCGGGTACCCTACCCGGCTCACTATGCTGCCAGGAAGTTGCCGGCTGGCGTCACCAAGCCGCCGAAATTTGAAAAGTTCAACGGGCAAGGGTCTCCCAGGGAGCACATTGCCTACTATGTGAACGTCATGGGAGACCTGGCTGCTGATGAGGCCTACCTCCTGAAGTTCTTCGGCTCAACACTTACCGGACTTGCCTTTGAATGGTACTCCGGCTTGTCACCCGGGTCGGTGGCCGATTGGCCCGACATGCAGAAGAAGTTCAAGGAAAGGTTCTACGTTGCCGAGAGAGAAGTTACCATGGCCGAACTCTACGCCACAAGGCAGAAGAATGATGAGTCGGCCCTCGACTACATTAAAAGATGGAGGAACCTTAGTATGAGGTGCAAACGCCCCCCGCATCAGGAGGACGCAGTGCAGATTTGCAAGCAAAACTTAAAGAAAGAACTCCTAGAAAGGATGATCGGCACTGAGGTCAAGACATTCGACCGCCTGAACAATGTGGTAGCGGAGATCGAGGCGTTCTTGGCCCGATACTCCTCCGCTCCAGGCATGTCAAGCCAGAGAGCCAGGCAGGCGGAGAAGAAGCCGGCTCCCCCGGAGGTGCATGCACTAGACTTCCAGGCTTTTGAAAAGCAGAAGGAGAAAGCCAAGGGAGCGGCCAACCCTCCGCCGCCCAGAACCACAGAGCGGCGGGAAGGCCCCTCGCTAAGAGAGAAGATGAGAAACAAGTTATATTCCTTCTCCCGGGACAAGTCCAAGCTCCTGTTTGAGTGGGCAACCAGCTACAATAAAATCACACTGCCAGAGCCGAAAAGGCCTGGCGACCTGAAGAAGAAGGATGACCCGCGCTTCTGCATGTACCACCGGGTGCTCGGGCATACTATCGAAGACTGCTACGTCTTCAAGGACGTTATTGAGTCCTTAATCAAGGACGGGGAGCTGGACATGGGGGAGCATAAAGTAGACCCCCCGCAGCCACACGAGCTGCCCAGCATAGCCTCCTCCGTCAACATGATCTCACTATATCAGGAGTTGCCAGAAGAGTGGGCGGAAGCCTGCGCCCGCGCCACTTATGAGGCTTTTGTCCTGGCCCCGGCCCAAGATCAAGAGGGTTGGCAGACGGTGCCCGGAAGAAATAGAAAGGCACGCATCCCTCGGTCCGCCCCAGGGATTCATCCAAGGGACGCGACACCTTTGCCGGCACCACCACCGGCGAGCCCGGTTCGCCATGACACGGCCCCCAGGCTGGTCATGAGGCGGCCTACCCACAACAAGAAGAGCTCCGTCCCGCTGCGAATGCACCAGAGAACCAGCCCGGCGCTCGAGAAACTCCAGGCTATTATTGACGGGCTTGAAGACTATGAGCAGCCCAAAATCCAGCCTATGGAACTAAAAGAATATGTCCCCTGGGAGGAGTTCGAGTCGCTCGAGCTGGCTCCAGGAACAAAAGCTGAAACAGAAAAAGAGCCTCCCCTGCGGGGTGAGCTTCCTCAGGAGCAGCCATTGGCCACGGCAGGGAAGAAGAAGAAGAAGAGAAGACCCAGGGGCAAGAAGAAGAAGGAGGTCATCCTCGCCTGCAACACCCTCTCGGCGCTGTTCGACACCGCTCTCTCCCTGGAAGAAAAAGAAGAAGACCCACCCCATGAACCAGCAGAGGTGAGTCAAGCTGAAGCATCCACCTCCCAGCACGCCACCAGGTCAGGGAGGAAGTGGGGGCGCCCTCCCCAGGGCAGCCTCAACATCATGCTCCGGGGGGAACAGCCATACCAGGCTCCCGAGCCCGAGGTCCGAGGCACCGAGATCCCTCCCCCATCGGGTCTCTACCCCGGAGGCACCAAGAGTCAAGGCGCCCCGTCATTCGCCGAGTTCCTGTCAGCTCGAGTAGGAAGGCGGGCGCACCCCCAGGGGTCCTCTGCGACCAGTAAAGTAAGCATCCCCCAAGCTCTACCAGCTGCAACTCCTGCCCAGCCAGAGGAAGAATTCAGCGGCACCCCAAACCTCGCCGAATTCATGCAAGCAGCAGAGGAGGCCCAACAGGCCCCGCCCGCTCAACGGGCTACAACAGAGCCCGCAAAGGAGGCGTCCCCTGATCAGACACCCCAGCCTCAGGAGGGGAGCAGGCGCGGCAAGCCCGAAGAAATGAAGTTGCTCAAGGTGCGGGCTGCCGAGCGGATAGTCAGACACCTCAAGAAGATCCCGACCCGGTTCACTGTGTGGGAGATGCTGTCTTTAGGTGAAGAAACACGGCAAGCCATCATCGCCGCACTCCAGACGCCAGCCCACCTTGAAGCCAGTTTGGCAGAAATAGCACCCGAAGTAGCTGTGGCTTTTACAGAAGAGGACATGCTCCTGCCGACCTGCAGTCACAACAGACCCCTCTACATGAAGGGGCAATTGAATGGCCAGCCCATCAACAGGGTCCTGATCGACCCAGGGGCAGCAGTGAATATACTCCCTTACCGGGTGTACCAGAAACACTATTTCGACGTACACCTGGTTGAGGTTAAAAATGTCAAGATTGCTGGCTTTAACCAGAAATGTGAAGTGCCCATGGGGGTTGCAGAGTTCAACTTGACCTTTGATGACTTCACCACCAAGGTCCAGTTCCACGTCATCAACTCCAGCACTTCCTACAAGGCGTTGCTTGGCCGGCCTTGGCTACACCAGAATAGGGTGGTACCCTCCACTCTGCATCAATGCATCAAGTACCCCTGCGAGGGAAAGGAAGTCAGAATCTTCGCCGACCTCCACCCGTTCGAGGTGTTCGAGTGTCACCTGTCAGATGCTAATCTGTACTTAGAGAAAGCGAAGCAAACTCCTCAAGTCATCCAAGACAAGGGAAAGAAGAAAATGGAATCAGGAAGCTGGTTTCCTCCGCCGCCCCCAGGCTATGTGGCTCCCCCACATGTACCATTTATTGCACAAGAAGAAGGGGTATTTAGGGCGGCTCCTCTCGCCATCTACCCCACACCAGGAGCACCCTGCCTCGAAGACCTGCTAGAAGATGTCAGGGTCCCGCCAGGGATCGTCAAGCCGATAGTGGAAATTGAATGCCAAGCAGCTGAAAAACTGAGAACCTTCGAGGTGCCTAACCCTGAGGGGCCGCCCACTATCTTCTATGTGGCCGGGGAAAAGCCAGTCAGGGAAGACGAAGACTGCCGGTTCCCTGACGAGTTGCACGACCCGCACGTCCCCATCACGGGACTTCCCCACATGACTGACCAGGCAGCCAGAATGGTCAGAAAGCAGAAGATTCCTCCCTACCAGCCCTCCAGCCGGAAAGAAATGTTTGAAAGAATGTGGAACCCGCCAAACCTGGATCGACGATTGCTGAAAATCACCAAGCACCCCGGTCTGGGCTTTTCACTAGAGGAATATTACGAGACTGACGTCATATCGGTCTCAACATGGTCTGGCGACGACCCCGCAGGAGCTACAGATTCGCGGGAAGCCTGCCAAGATGCATATCCTGGGCCCCCGGTCCAGGAGGCACAAGACGAAGAAATCTTCCTTTGGAAACCCCTCCGCCGCCGCTGCATGGAGAAGACCCCCTCCTTCTCCGAAGTGTCAACCTCGAGAGGGCACACCAGCGAGGCACCTCCACCCCGGCCGGCCGGCGAAACAAGGAGCAGAAGCATGGGCCAGGCTCCGAAGTCCCCTCGATACGACCCCGTCATGTACGCCTTGTACCATAGGCAGCAACGGGAGATCGAGACGCTAAAAGTACGACTGGCTGAGTTGACCTCGCTAGTCGTCGACCTGATCCAGGGTTCTCTCCCCCCGCGGGGTGGCCGCATGCCTCGGCCCCGAGACGCCAGTCCTGATACCCCCGTCTGGTCGAGAAGGGAATTGAGAGACGCGGCAAGCCTGTTGATCGAGCGGCCAACCAGGCAAGGCCTAACACTCCAAGAGAAGCTGCAGAAGCCCTACTCCTTCCCGAGAGAGAAGACCCGGGGCATCTTCGACTGGGCCCGCCATTACGGCAAGGTCTCCCTCCCACGGTCCAAGAGGCCGCAAGACATCCGAAGAAGCGGGGACCCACGATTTTGCCCCTACCACCAGATGCTGGGCCACGCCATTGAAGACTGCTACGTCTTCAAAGACATTGTCCAAGACCTCATTGAAAGGGACGAGCTCAGGATGGGGGACTATGTGGTAGCCCCGCCACGCCCCCACGTGGCGGACAGCCCCAGAGCAGGAGCCTACACCGTGTCCATCCACTACCAGGCCCCTGAAGATGCGGCTGCCCCGGCCCCCGTCCGAGCCGTCTACGATGAGTACACAGAAGACCCCGAGGTGGCCCCGTGCCTTTCTGCACCAGCGGACCTCACCGACCCGGCGGCTACGGCCCAGGAGGACTGCGGGGTGAATGCAGCCTCCATGCTCAGTCATGATGAACAAGAAGACGAGGACGCCATCCTCGAGCCCGAAGACAATGAAGACCAAGACTTCGTCGATTTGTCGCCAGCCCCGCCAGAAATTGAAAATGGCGGCCAGGCCACAGTTGACGAATTGATCGAGATCAACCTCGGCACGGAAGGCGACCCCAGGCCGACCTTTCTAAGTGCTCTCGTACCCCCTCGTGAGAGAGAACAATACATAAAACTGCTGCAAGAGTTCCGGGATTGCTTTGCCTGGAACTACAAAGAAATGCCCGGACTCAGCCCCGAGGTGACTCAGCACATCTTGTCCATCGATCCCAAGGTGGAACCAGTGAAGCAGCCTCCCCGGCGCATGAGGCCGGAACTAACCAGCCAGATCTGCAAAGAGGTCGACAAGCTCATAAATGTCGGCTTCGTGGCGGAAAATCAATACACCACATGGCTGGCCAATATTGTACCAGTGAAAAAGAAGAATGGACAGATCAGGATTTGCGTGGACTTCCGCGACCTGAATAAAGCCTGCCCGAAAGATGACTTCCCGGTGCCTATCACCGAAGTGATGATTGACGCAACCACTGGCCACGAGGCCCTGTCCTTCATGGATGGGTCGTCCGGCTATAACCAAATCTGGATAGCCGACCACGACCGGGTCCATACAGCTTTCCGGTCACCCAAAGGGATATTTCACTACAAGAGGATGCCCTTCGGCCTCAAGAATGCCGGTGCCACATATCAGCGGGCGATGACCAAGATCTTCGACGAGCTGCTGTACGGCAAGGTCGAGTGCTACATTGATGATCTGGTCGTCAAGACCAAGAAAAGAGACGAGCACCTGAGTGACCTCAGGGTCGTCTTCCAAAGGCTCCGGCAGTATGGGCTAAAAATGAATCCCATGAAGTGCGCCTTTGGCGTGTCCAGTGGGAAATTCCTCGCTTTATTGTCCGGCACAGAGGGATCGAGATCGACCCCCTTAAGATAAAGGCTATCCAGGAGTTGCCTCCTCCGAAGAGTCTGGGAGAGCTGAGGTCCCTGCAGGGGCGTTTAGCTTACATCCGCAGGTTCATCTCCAACCTGTCAGGGCGCTGCCAACCCTTCCACAGACTGATGATGAAGAATGCACCCTTCAGCTGGGACCACGAATGCCAGCATGCGTTCGACCAGCTAAAGGAGTACCTGAAGACCCCGCCTGTCCTGGGGGCACCTGTCAAAGGCAGACCGCTGATTCTGTACATAGCAGCCACCGAATATTCACTGGGGGCAATGCTCGCCCAGAACAATGATGAGGGAAAAGAGCAGGCTCTCTACTATCTCAGTCGAAGGTTGGTGGGTGCAGAGGCTAAGTACACCCCGATTGAGAAGATCTGCCTCGCCTTGGTCTTCGCAGTCAAGAAAATGAGGCACTACATGCTGTCCCATGAAGTCAGCTTAATATCCAGGGCCGACCCCATTAAGCACATCCTCGTCCAGCCAGTCCCAAAGGGGCGCCTTGGCAAGTGGGCCGTGCTACTCATGGAGTTTGACATCACCTACGTGCCACAGAAGGCCGTTAAGGGACAAGCCGTCGCGGATTTCTTCGCAGCACACCCCGTGCCCGAAGACTCCCCTTTGGCCACCGAACTACCTGAAGACGAAACACTAGAGGTAGACCAAATACAACAAGCCATCTGGCAGCTTTACTTTGACGGGGCCTCAAGAACAGAAGCGACCCCGTCCGGGCGCGCCAAGGTACGAGCCGGAGCAGGCATCGTCCTCAAATCCCCAGACGGAGAGGTCATGCATACTTCCTGCTGCATTAGCAAGCCCTGCACAAATAATGAGGCAGAATATGAGGCTCTGATCATCGGCCTCCAGGTGGCCCTCCAGTTGGAGATTAAAATGCTCCAAGTGTTCGGCGACTCGCTGCTAGTCGTCAAACAGGTCCAGGGACAGTTTGACGTCCGGAAACCTGAGCTGCTCCCTTATCACACTAAGGCGAAGCGGCTCATGGAGCGGTTCTACCTCCTCGAGATAGGCCATGTCGCCAGAGGGGAGAACGCACAAGCCGACGCATTGGCAAAATTGGCAAGCTCACTGGCAGTGCCTCCAGATGGATCTCTCCATATCCAAGTAATAAACCAGCGCCAGACGCCCAGCATGATAGAAGAAGAGCCAGAAGAAGAGGACCTAGAGGTCGCTACAGCAGAAGCCGTCAACCTACCTGACTGGAGAGACCCCCTGATGCAGTGGTTCAAGTACCAGCAATTACCCAGGCAAAGGGAAGAGAAAATCAAGCTAGTCAGAACCAAGGACTCTTATGAGCTCCGAAACGGAATATTATTCCGGACTGTGGCCGATGCCAAGCAGAAGCTACTCCTCCGATGCTTGTCTATTGAAGAAGCTTGGAGAGTTATGAAGGAGGTCCATGCCGGGACAGCTGGTGCACACCAGGCCGGGCCGAAAATGAAAATTGAAATCAAGAAACTTGGCTATTACTGGCCTGCAATGTTCAACGACTGCTGCGAGTACGCTAAGTCGTGTCAGAGATGCCAGGAGCATGCCACTATACCCAGGAGGCCTCCCGTGCAACTGCACCCAACCGCGCCCAGTTGGCCGTTTGCCCAATGGGGAACAGATGTTGTGGGCCCCTTACCCGCATCTTCCACAGGCTGCAAATACATTCTGGCGGCGACCGACTACTTCTCCCGCTGGGCAGAGGCTGTTGCCTTACGGGAGGTCACCGGAGAAATCGTGGTCAGGTTTGTCCGCCGCAACATTATATTCCGGTTTGGCGTGCCCGACCGGATTGTGTCAGACAACGGCAGCCACTTCCGCAACCAGAAAGTTTACCGGCTAGCAGAAAAATACAAAATTGACTGGAGGACATCGACTCCTTACAATCCACAAGCCAATGGGCTGGCCGAAGCTTTCAATAAGACACTTTGCACTCTCCTGGCCAAGACTGTTAGCTCTAACAGAAGGGACTGGGAAGAAAGAATGTATGAAGCACTTTGGGCGTACCGAACCGTATACAAGACCCCAACGGGCTGCTCGCCCTTCTCTCTCGTATATGGCTCGGAAGCAATCGTCCCCATCGAACTGGAGATACCGTCCCTCAGGGTCGCCATTCAGCATGGGCTTGTCCCCGAAGGGCAGACCAACACCGAGCGAAGGCTCGACGAACTCTCCAGTCTGGAAGGAAAGCGGCTTCAAGCCCAACAAAATATCCAGGTCTACCAGGCCCGGATTGCACGCGCCTTTGACAAGCTCGTCAAGGAACGCGAATTCAAGAAGGGCGACCTAGTCATGGTCAAGAGAAGAGATCTCATGGCGGCCAACCCCAAGGGTAAGCTAAACGAGAACTGGCTCGGACCCTACGTAGTCCAAAAAGTCTACGAAGGCGGAGCCTATGTAATTGTCAACCACCGCGGGGAGGTTCAATTCCCGCCTCTTAATGGAAGGCACTTGAGGCTGTACCACGCTCCGGCGCCCCCATTCAGGTAATAATATTACTCTTCGCCCCATTTTGGGGCGGATTTGCGTGATTAATGTCCGAATGATTTGGCCACCAGCCGGGTTTCCAAAAAAGGGAAGAAAGGAATAGAAAGAGAAAGAAAGAAGAAGCAAAAAAAAAAGAGAAAGACAAAAAAGAAGAAGCAAAAAAAAAGAAGAAAAAAAATGGAAAGAGGAAGAGAGAAGAAGCAAAAAAAAGGGAAAGAAAAAATGGAAAGAGAAAGAAGGAAGAAGCAAAAGAAAAAAGAGAGAAAAAAGAAAGAAAAAAGAAGAGAAAAAAACAAAAGAAAAAAAAAGAAGAAAAAGCCAGAAAAGGGGAACGCCCCCCATTTCCAGTCACCGCCCCGCATCAGCGGGGGTACCAAAAATTGATTTAAAAAGAAAGAAACACACTCTTCTCTCCGTCCTTCCCGGGCGGTGGGTACCCCTTTGGCTCGGACTTCACGTCCGGGTCATTGACTAAACAAACTCTTCTCTCCGTCCTTCCCGGGCGGTGAGTACCCCTTTGGCTCGGACCTCCCGTCCGGGTCATTGACTAAACAAACTCTTCTCTCCGTCCTTCCCGGGCGGTGAGTACCCCTTTGGCTCGGACCTCACGTCCGGGTCATTGACTAGACAAACTCTTCTCTCCATCCTCCCCGGGGGGCGAGCACCCCTTTGGATCGGACCTCCCGTCTAAGTCACTGACTAAACAGACCTTTCTATCCGCCACCTCTGAACGGCAAAAGGGGTCTCTGGCCAAGTACCCCTCACTCGAGACCAGCACGCGCTTCCAATATTGCGGCAAAACCAGGGAGTTGCCCGTTCGGTATGGTGGAGTGGTCCCCTCGTCCTCCCCCTGGGAAGGCGAGCACTCTCCTGTACCCTGACATGGGTCCCTGCCTGGTCCTCCCAAAGTGAATCCCCGCAAAGACTCATACCCTGCCAATGGGTCTCTACACGAAAAGGGGGAAAAGATACAAGAGCGAGGGAAGAGGAAGGAGAAAACAATATGCACGGAAGAGAAAGAGGGGTGGGAAAGCTCCCTCTGGGACAAATGCATACACCAGGAACGCGTGAAATCATAAATGCTTTGCTCTATTCAAAAGAGGATCAAACTACATGTGCTGCGGGGCATACCCCTGTGTTACATTCAAAAAAAGAAAGAGAAATTAAGGGATGCAACGCTTAGTCGATGTCCCTGAAGATGTCCTCGAGGGGAGGATCCCGACGCAAGGGAAGTTCGTCATATCGCGCAGTCGGCCCCTCAATCCCTCAAGACGGGCGAGCTCCGCTTCGACGGACGCCATTTCAACGTCGGCGACGGCAAGAGCTTCCCTCTCCTCTGCCACCGCCCCTTCCGCCTCGGCGAGGCCAAGTTTAGCCGCAGCGAGATAGCCCTCCAGCTTCTCGATCCGGTTCTTGAAGGAACGAACGCTGCCTTCGCCTTCCTCTAAGGCCTTTCCGTGGCGTTCTCTACTGTGGCGTCGGGCCTTTAGGGTCTGCAGATATTCGTCTGCCTGAGCATCAAGGGCGGCACGTTCGTCAGGAGCCTGGGTCTCCAGGAACTCGCGGCGCTTGACATACTTCAGCAGCAGCAGAACCCGCCGCGACCATTCTCCCAGCGGGCAGCTGAGCACTTGCAACGCCCCGGTCAATTGCACCACTATAGTATGCACCTCCCTATATGACAGAGAAGGGTCGGCGAGGAGCATGGTCCGTAGAGTGATCAGCATTTGGCGTACTGGCGCTTCTGATGACATATGGCTGACTGAGGGCGCTACCGGAGGAGTGAATTCCACGGTGCTGTCCACCTCTGCCCACAGGTCGGTATCTGCCGCCACTGAAGATGAAGGAAGGGCGAGGGTCAAGTCGCCCGGCCGGCCTAGCTCGACGAGAGACTCTTGGCCAACCACTGCCTGGGGAACGGAAGAGACCATTGCCGAAGCCTCCGGCGCCCCCATCGTTTGGAGTTCCCCTGCCCCCTCTGCCTCCGTCTGGCCCGACCCGGCCACTGCTCCAAGGGGCAGGGGTGCAGGGGCCGTCACCTCGGCTAGAGGAGGAGCTTCGAGTAAGGCCAGGCCCGAAGTCGCCACCCATGAACTCCTCCCTCGCGGCTGAGATCCCTCCAGATGCGCACGGAGCCCCGCAAATATCTGCTGCAAGAGCGGGTCCTCCATCTGAGCCGGGAGTTTCGGGAAGGGCGGAAGCGGAACCACCAGCTGGGGTAAACGTCCCGCTTCCACGAGCGCAGCCAGGCTCTCTCTCTCCAAGCCCAAGACTGGAGCCGGCCCCTCCACCGCTATCAGGCCAATGCTCGGTCTCCGTTTGGCCACGGCCTTCCGGATACGGCCAGGCGCCTTCCCCGACATCGGCATCGCCTGACCATGGGAATGGGAATCAGCTATTCGCCATCTAAAATAAACCATGCAAAAAGGGAGACCGCAGAGCCCGCATACTCACCTCAGCCGCTGGGACGATGCTACTTTCAGGCGCGATCTCCCCCTCCTCCAGAGGCTCGCCCGCCGCTCTGGTAGTACCGGAGGGCTCCACGGGCATTTCCTCTCGAAGGGCGTCGAGTAAAAGAGCCAATTTGCCCATGCCGACATCGACCCCCGTTGGGCGGTCGATCAGCGCAGCCGGGGCAGCCTCCTCTGCGACCTCAAGTTCGGCCGGTTCTTGAAAATCCTAAAAAAAGGGGGGGGGATAAGGTCGTCAGTCAATCACAAAAAGGGAAGGGAGAGCCGGCCCAAACAAGCTCACACTCACAGCGGTCTTCCCCACAAGGCTCGGGGAGCCAGCAAGTAAGGGGGCCCCGAAGACCGGCTCGGGCGGCTCCGATGCCCCGGACACGCCCTCGTCAGGAGCTGCTTCGTCGGAAGAGTAGTTGTAATCTACCTCTTCCCCAGGCGGAGACTCGACCGCCGTCGGCTCGGCCTGGGCCGGCAGAGGAGCTTCCACCTCAGAGTCTCTGTCTAGCACGTCCTCCCTCGGGCTAGGCGAGGCTTGCACTCCGATCTTCTTCCTCCTCACATATGTCAGCGTCGTCGGGAGGTCGAGATCAGGCCACAATGACTTGGTGGCCGCCGCGGCAACGCCTGTCATGCAAAGGAAGATAAGCCATGTTGAATCTACTGGCCCCCAGGACAAAAAAAGGGGAGCTAACCGTATAGTCGAAAATATTTACCCCCTTCAGTTCCTGCGACACGAGATGACCCACGGGCTTCCTCAACAGGCAAAGCCTTCTCGGGAGTCCCAGCCGTACCCTCGCCCGGGAGCAACACGGGCGCCGATTCCTCCGTGCTGCCCGTGAGATAGAAGCGCATCGTCGCCATGCGCGAATCCGAGGCCAACTCGGGAGGCCGGTCGACCGCAGACGACACGGGCGGCCGATGAATCTCACCAGCTTCGCGGCTCGGTTCGGTCCGCGTGGCTTCGAATTCCTCGAAGGACAAGACAGGGGCCACCGGCGAGGCTGCCGTCGGAGCCGGGGATGCCTCGGTCCGCTGCCGTTTTACCGTCTTTTGCCCGGCCACCTTGGCAGCAGCCAGTGCCTTCTTAACGGGCGACTGTGCCCGGGGCCTTCCCGTTGCCTGCGGCAAGGGAGCCGGAGCCGCCGCCGGGGTCGCCTCTGCCGGGACCGCAACTTCACCCATGTCAGGCGTGGGCACGGGCTCTCCCATAGAAGCTGAGACAAAAGAAGTATCCAGGTGTCAGGACTCCACTCCAAAATAAAAGGGGGGGGGGAGATTCAAGAGACACGCTAATGATCGGGAACACTGACCGGCAGGTTGACCTGGCTCGGGACGGGCAGCTTCGAATTCCTCGAAAGACGGGACTAGTGGTGCCAGAGGAACAGCCGTCGAGCCTTAGCCGTTTCTGTCTTCCTCCGCTTTGTATCCCGCTGCTTAGCCGCCTTGGCGGCGTCCACCGCCTTCTTCACAGGCGATTTAGCCCGGGGCCTCTTCGCAGCCTTGGGCAAAGGAGCCGTGGTCGGGGCCAGCGGCGCGGCTTCAAAATACGCAGGCTTCTTCACCAGCCGGAGGAGGTTCCGGTACGTGGCCATCTGCGTGCTGTCGGGATGGTCTGCAAAGAAAAGAGGGGAAAGAACGAACATGCATTTACGATTAGTACCCAACTCACCGCGAAGGCCGCAGTGCTAAGAGACAAAACCGAAGAGCAAGAAGAGACTGAATACCATGAGGGCCAGTGTACAGCCGCAGCGTGATCGGCCAGTAGCTCAGGGACGTCTCCTTGTCCCGACGCGCCGCCTCCCGGACTAGCCAGCAAACGTCTTCAATCGTTTGGCACCGGTCCGTAAGGTTGGCCAGATCCGCGTGCCTCTTTGAGGAGAGGTGACAGAAAAGATTAAAGTGGTCCATGCCCCATCCGTCAGCATAATAATAAGGGATGTGCAGCCGCTTGCCCAGGAGGGAGGCCGTCAGATCTTCGATCTTCATCCCATTCACCCGGAGAAGGACGTATAGCCACGTGGTATCCTTATAGTTCTCGGGCTGCCTCTCCTCCCGCCTCATGAACGTGCGGTACGGGCAGGCCGAATCCCTCTCTGGACGCCAGCTCCTGGCAGGAGTCCCCTCTTCCTCCATGGGGAATGGATAATTGATGAGGTCCAGGCGGTCGCTCCCCACTTGGCACAGGTCCCTCAGCGTCTTCTGATAATGATCCTTGGCCACCGGGGGTAACTCCACCTTCGGCGTCGGCCTCTTATCCCGGGCTTCCCGGCGAGCTATCATATATGCTGCCACCTCCTTTTCCTGTCTGTTCCTGAGCCGAAGAAGATGGTCTGGCTCAATGTCAAGAACCGGCACCGGCTGCCGACTAAGGAACTTCCTCTCGGCCCCATCCCAGCAATCGGTCTTGTGTAGCCGATAGAAGGCCGTCCGGCTATTCCACCACTTGATATAATCTTGGGTCACTCGCGGAACGCGACCCGGGGCCGGTACTCTGAAGGAGGCGGAGTCCGCCCGGTGGAAGAAGTCCCACCAGCTCTTAGCATGTTCGGGAACTGAGCTGCCCCGGACACTCCGCAAGGGCAGGCCGAACTGTGCGTGATAAGCAGGGATATGCTGGTCATACCCAAAATTGCGACCGAACCGGAAGGGGTAATACGGCTCCAGCAACACGTTCTCCCCTTTTCTGAACACCAGCACGCTCGGGCGAATCGACAGCGCCCAATCCCTCAGCTCCGGCTCCAGCAGCGGGCGGATCACGTTCTCCTGGCTAATGGGGTGGACGTACTTCTCCACCTGGTCGTCTTTGCACTCCCTCCTGTTGTTCACCAGAGGGCTCGAGTGTGCCGCCAGAGTCCAGAAATGAATAGTCCCAACCGCATCCCGGGGAACCGTTGTCAACCGGCCCCGGATATCATACATCCGCATGGAGGTGGAGCCCGGCTCAGCACTGGCAAATTCTAACATCCTCGGCATCAGCCCCCAGTCCTGGAGAACGCGCGGCGCAAACTCCGGGAACAGCGAGCAGACCCACGCGTTGAAGAAGTGCAGTGGGCACACATACCGGGCCTGCCGCGGGAACTGGTGCGTGCTGATATCCCCCAGGGCCTTGTAAATTAAGCAAAGGGTCGCCGGGCACAGCGAAAGCCTAATACCCCACACCATTTGACATGCCGGGTAGATGGCATCCGGTCGAATCACCGTGTCATCGCCGTACGGCATGGCGAATGAGCATAGCCAGTACGTGAGATAGGCGGCGCAGTGGGTCTGGGGATCCAAGCCCATCGGGTTAGGCCCGCTTCGACGCCCTCTAGACTGGATCTTCACATCGAGATTGGGCTTTGCACGCTTCTTGGGGGCGACAGCGGTACCGACACAGGGGAATTCCTCATACCGCTTCGGCCCGTCATAGAAATACTCCAGCCACAAGGGCATGCGTACCCTCTTCCTGTCCCCACGAGCGGGCTACTTTCCCTTGTGCGAGCACTGGTACAGCTCCCGGTACACCTTCATGAGGTACCGATATGAATACCCCAGAGAATAATAACCATCCCCGTTGGTCTCATCCTTGATCAAGTCGGGAAGGCATACTTCTTCATAGGGCTCCCCGTCAATAGGCAAGCCACTCAGCTGACTGAGACTCCACAAATCAAGTGAAGTCTCGCCCTCCGCCGTATAGAAGGTGTTGGTCTCCGCGCTGAATACCTCTATCATGCCGCAGCAGAGACCCTTGGAGATGGGGTAGCCATACCGGGAAGCGTACACGCTGTGATAAACGCCGACCCGAACCAGCAGCGGAGCATAGTTGAACAGCACGTGCTCCGTAAACTCCACCGCCCTCTCCCGGAAGCTGTGTGCATCCTGAAGCTTCAGCTCCCCAAACCAGCCCAGTGACAGCTCGTACTTGAATCTGATGGCCAAGCAGTCCAAGATGAACGGCTCTTCTCTATAGCCCCACTTCAAGGGAGCCAAGAATAGGCCGAATCGGGGCGACTCGCCATGCACCTTTCCGGCAGACAGGTCCCATCTTGCCGGAGTAAACTGAGGCGCCCGTACCAGCTTGTCTTCGGTCGGCAGCACCCCCTCGATCCCCAGAACTGGCTTCCACTCCCGGGCTTCTCCCACCAGGTACATCGGAATACTCCGGGGGACGCTGTACAATAAGCTATCCCGGGCCTGTAGTATGGCCTGCTCGGCCTTCCTCACGACCCGGAAGTCTCGCCCTTCCCGCGAGCGAAAATGCTTCAGAAATCGAACCAGGTGTCTGTCCTTCGGGAAGTCCTTCCTGTATTCCCCGGTGACCCGGTCAAATGTGAAGCCGCTGTCAACTCTGGCAAGCCTCTGGAAATCCATGGTCTCCCCGTCAGACTCAGATGACCCTGCCAAAGCGGCTATTTCTGCATGCTCCCGATCCAAGTCCTCTACATTTAGCCAGGTAACTGCTGGCACCGGACCCCGTGGGATAAGGTCAGCACCGATAGCAGCAGAGGAGCAGAAGAACCACTTGGGGCAGCCATTTATCTGCAAAGATACATAAACAGAAGATCAGAATAAGCCACATGCAGAAGAAGTGAAAGACTGTAAAGAGGGCTTTGCTACAAGTCAAATGAACAAAATATTGCCAATTTCTGACGAAATTTCGGCAGAGTTTCCCCTAGGCCAGAGGCGTAAGGGAAAACACGGGTGCGCGTCCACAAGGAGTGACGGCCCCAACAAAGCATGGTGGGCCCCGAGAGGCAACACCAGAAGTCCGCCAGTCGAAGGGGTCCTCTTCCTTAGCTAAAAATCCCCCCTTGGCCCCTTGGCCGGTACAACTCTCCCCAAAAGGCCCTCGCCGGCACAGCCCCTTGGTGCTTCCCCGGCACGCTCAGCTTCTGCTCACCGGCACACACCGCGGGTGCCTTCCCCGGCACACCCGCCCAAGCCTTCATCGGCACACTGCAAGCCGCCTTCCCCGGCACGCACCACAACTGCCTTCCCCGGCACGCTGCCAGGTGCCCCTTCCCCGGCACGCTGGGCGACACCTTCCCTGGCACGCTCCGCGGGAGCTTCCCCGGCACGCTCCCCTGTGCCCTCACCGGCACAGCCGTCCGCCACCTCCCACGGCACGCCCCTAAAGCTGCTTCCCCGGCACACCCTGTGGTAGGCTTCGCCGGCACGGCCCCTGCGGTCTTCACCGACACGCCAGGCAGGGGGCTTCGCCGGTACGCTCCCCCGTGTGAAGCCTCCCCCAGCACGCACTACCGGCGGCTTCACCGACACGCTCTGCGGCCTCCTTCCCCGACACACTTATACCACCACTCCCCGGCACGCCCTAAAGGGCTTCCCCCGGCAAGCTCCACAGACGCCTTCCCCGATGCGCCCTAGCCGGCCCTCGTCGGCACGCTAGAGACCTCCCCCGCCGGTGCTATCGATGGTGGCCGACGGCAGGGAAAAGAGGGGAGGAAAGGGGAAGGATAAGAAAGGGGGGGGGGAAGGGGAAGAGGAACGGGGAGCCTAGGGCTCCACCGTCCGCCGGACATGGAGACGAAGAAGGGAGAAAGAAAGAGAAAGGGGGGGGAGACCAAAAAAAAGAGAGGAAGGGAGGGAGAAGAGAGGAAAGAAGAAGAGGAAGAGGGAGCCCTCTCGTGGCAGCCTCCCTACCCCGGCGAGAGGAAGATGACGACGGCGCTGGCCGCGGTGGCTCCCGGTGATGAAGAAGATGACGAGAGGGAGGGGGAGGCAGACGGTCGGCTGAGGAAGAGAGAGAAGAGGGAGGGGAATTTGAATGGGGGTGGTTCAAATGAACTGCCCCCGCCCCTTTTATACGGCAGAGAGGTAGGGGGAGAGAAAAGAAAATAAAAAAGGGGAAAGAGAAAGGGGAGGGGAGGAAAATAAAAAGGGGACGAAGGAAAATGGGGGAGAAGAAATAAAAAAAGAGAGAAGGAATAAAAAATAGAAGGAGATAAAGAGGGATAAAAAGGGATAAAAAAATGAACAAGAGGAGAAAATGAAAGAAGGGAAGCAGGAGTATCTACAAAATATTAAATAAATAAATATATATATATACCTACATATATGCTTACACTTACATACTCATCCACTCACATATGTGGAGGAATAGGCCAGTAACGCACAGTAATAAATGTCTCCCGGGGGCATTCCATCCCCCTGATCCTATGCAAATGGGCATCCGCAGGGGTGAAGACGAGTCTGCCCCTGCAGCTCTATCTTTGTCATAGTATCACTACCCTACCGCCAAATAAGCCCGTCCCTGGCACGTGGCCCTGTGCTTCAGCCACCCTCCGTCACGCAAAACTACCATTACGGACCTTACGTCTGGATTGGCAAAACCTCCATCCTTGCGTTGGCATTAATCTCTTGCCAACGAATAAGTCCCTTTCCGGCGCAAGGCCCCGTGCCCTAGCCACCCACTCCGCACAACACGGCCATTATGGACCTTACGTCCGAATCGGCACAGATTCTCCCGTTGCGCTGGCATTCTGTTCTTGCCAACGAGTGAACCTTATCTTCCGGCGCAAGGCTTCGTGCCCTAGCCTACACACGCATATCACTCACTCGTCAAAAAAAAAGAGAAAATAAAATGGGGTTAAAAATGGAGATACCCCGCCGGACTTGTCCCTACATCGGGACAAGGGAAAAAATGGCAACAACCCGGCTGTGGCGAAAACCCGAAAGGGCGCTACGGGAAAAATTGGGTACCCCGCCACGTGAAAACCCGAAAGGGTGCATGGGCAAAAGCAAGAGGGGGGCCGGTACCGGCGAAAACCCGAAAGGGCGCTTGTATCGGTAATGTGGTTCAAAAAAAGAGAAAGAAAAGAGACAAAAGAGATCAACAGACCAAGTCAGCTCCCGACTCCCCGTCGGCACTGACGAAGAGACCAAGAGACAATAAACCAGGCCAGCTCCCGACACCCTGTCGGCACTGGCGAAGAGACCAAGAGACCAAGAGACAACAAAGCATGTCAGTTCCCGGCATTCTGTCGGAACTGGCGAAGCGATCAAGAGACCAAGAAACAACAAAGCATGTCAGTTCCCGGCATCCTGTCGGCACTGGCGAAGAGACCAAGAGACCAAGAGATCGACAAAGCATGTCAGTTCCCGGCATCCTGTCGGGACTGGCGAAGAGACCAAGAGACCAACAAAGCAGGTCAGTTCCCGGCATCCTGTCGGCACTGGCGAAGAGACTAAGAGACAACAAACCATGTCAGCGCCCGGCATCCTGTCGGCACTGGCGAAGAGACCAACAAAGCATGCCAGTTCTCGGCATCCTGTCGGCACTAGGCGAAGAGACCAAGAGATCGACAAACCAGGTCAGTTCCCGGCATCCTGTCGGCACTGACGAAGAGACAAAGAGACCAACAAAACATGTCAATTCCCGACACCCCGTCGGCACTGGCGAAGAGACCAGTATGTTGCCTCAGCTCCCGACACCCTGTCGGCGTCAACAAAGAGAAAAAAAAAAGAAGGGGGAGACAAGTACACCCACGTGCACCGCCCGGCTCATCCTTCGCCTGCGCTACTCTTGGGTGGGGGGCATTTGTGGACACCGAAAATTGCACATCCAAATGCCATGCTCGGCCTCGCGTCAGCAACGGCGCCGAGTAAAGAAACCCCAGGGAAGTCAAGCACAAAAGGCCCCACAGCTCGTAGGCCTCAAAGAGAATCAAACGGGCCATGGCTCGTGCCCACAATGGGCTTAGAACAACCCCGGGTACCCACACCCCCTGGGGAGCCCTTCAGCGGCATGCCCCGCCCCGAGGAGCCCTTCAACGGCACACCCCCTTTGGGGTCCCCAGCGGTACGGCCTTCAACGGCACACCCCCCCCCCCCCCCCGGGGGCCTTCAACGGCACACCCTCCTGGGGGGGGCCTTCAACGGCACACCCCCCCCTCTGGGGGCCTTCAACGGCACACCCCCCTGGGGGGGGCCTTCAACGGCACACCCCCCTAGGGGGTCTTCAACGGTACACCCCCCTAAGGGGGGGGCCTTCAGCGGTACACCCCCCCAAGGGGGTTCTTCAGCGGCACGCCTGCTGTGAGCTTCAGCGGCACGCCCATTTGGGCTCCCAGCGGTACGCCCTTTTGGCTCCCAGCGGCACGCCCATTTGAAGCCCTTCAGCGGCACGCCCACTTGGGCTCCCAGCGGTACGCCCTTTTGGCTCCCCAGCGGCACGCCCATTTGAAGCCCTTCAGCGGCACGCCCTCAGAGGCTCCAGCGGTACGCTTGTTCAGCCCGCCAGCGGTACAGCGGTGAAGCTTTTCAACGGACGACGTGATGCCCATGCCCTACGCATCCTTGGCGCGTAGTGAAGCCGTCTGAGGTGGCAGTCGATGACTGGGCCACGTAGCCTACCCCACTGACAGCCAGGACAGGGGCAGGTCAAACCCATCATCACAGCCGGCTTCCCGCCTTCGACAGCCGTGCTCGAGGTCCCCGGTGGCTGGTGGTATAAAAAGGGCTCCTGTTCGACAAGAAAAGGCCCCTCTCAGAGGAAAAAAAGGGGGAAGAAACGAAGGACACCAACAGAAGGCACAGAGGAGGATGCACAGAGAAGAGAGAAGAGAAGAATAGGAAGAGGCACCCCGTCAGGAGCTTCCTCCGACGACCACCACCACCGGGTAGAAGCAAGAGTAAGAGAGAGAGAGTTCGATGTAATGGGGGGAAGAGTTAGGGGCGTCTTGCCTTCCTCCTGCACTCTGTTCCTCCCCCTCTCATCTTTTGTCTTTCGTTGTTCTTTTTCTGGGGTCCATGGCCTCGCCCTGGGCATTTCCTTTTTCCTTTGTAATGTGTATGTAGGGCCACGCCCTCTTGATTCCCATGAATGAAAACCACCCTCTACGGGTTTCTCTTTGATTTCGTTGGTTTATGCTAGGCCTTGCAGATCTTTGACGGGCTGTCCGTTCCTCCCTCCGTCTCCCCATTCCTCCGGTGTTCTTGGGACCTCCATGTCGACATGAGCACTCTCCTGTGAGCCTTAGTCTCATAGGCCCTTCAATCCTCTCCATGGCCATCTGCCGTGTTCACTGGCTTAGGGGAGAGGGAGACCCTTACCCTCTCTCCGAATACACCGTAATCAAGTGGCCTACCCCGGCCTTGAATCTCCTCCCTCCTTCCATGAATAGCCTGTAAAACCTCCCAGCCCATATACTTAGCCCTTTCAATCCTCCAACACACCTCTCCGAGCTTTGGCCGGCACACTAGTTTTGCCCCCCAGCGGCACACCCCATTTGCCCTCAGCGGCACACACACCCTGTCACCCCTGGCCGGCACACCCCAATTGGCCCTTGGCCGGCACACTCCCCTATGGCCTTTAGCGGCACACCCTTCAGTCCCTCAGTAGCCCCCTTCTTGGCCTTGCCCCCGAGCCCTTTCCTTCACGTTTTTCGAGGCTCTATAAAGGTGTTGCTCCCCCGGGGGCCCACCTCCAGTTGTCGGGTTCCGCCACTCCATGTGGGCGCGTTCCCTTTATCTCCCTTACGCCCCGGGTTAAGGGGAGATGCTGCCGAATTTTTGTGAGAAACTAATAAACAATCAAAAGAGGCAAAAGGAGGCAACAAACGAATAGGATAATTAATGAAACCTTCCAACTCATCAAACCGCTGCCGGCATCACGACGAGAACTGAACCGAACTAATTAACCACCCGGCAGCCCGAACGTCCGACCCGCAAGCAAAGGGACCGAACCGAGCAAAGAGAACAAAACCAGGGAAGAGTTTTATATAAAACTACCCAAAAGTCAAGATAAGAAGAAAAGAAAAGCCTTAAAACAAATAATCGAAAATTGATCGAGCCTCCACCATCACGCCCTATTGGCCTTCAGCGGTACGCCCTCATTGGCCTTCAGCGGCACACTCCCTTGGCCTTCAGCGATACACCCCTTTCAACCCTCAGCGGCACGCCCTCATTGGCCCTCAGCGGCACAGGCCATCCCCATGTCCCTTTCAACCCCCAGCGGCACGCCCGTTCCGCCCCTAGTGGTACGCTCCCCGTCAACCTTCAGCGGTACGCCACTCCTTCCCTTCGCCGGTACACCCCCAGCCACTGTATAGACTTCACGTTACAACGTACAGACTTTGGGCTTGGCAACGTACAGACTTCGAGCTGTGATCAAAGAGCCAACGTATGGACTTCACGTTGCGGCGTATAGACTTGGGGTTGGCCGATGTGTAGACTTGGCCAATGTATAGACTTTGGGCCAGCCAACGTACAGACTTCATGTTGCAGCGTATAGACTTGGCCAATGTATAGACTTTAGGCCAGCCAACGTACAGACTTCATGTTGCAGCGTATAGACTTGGCCGATGTATAGACTTTGAGCCAGCCAACGTACAGACTTCACGTTGTAGCGTAGAGACTTGGCCGATGTATAGACTTTGGGTCAGCCGACGTACAGACTTCACGTTACGACGTATAGACTTTGGGCTTGGCAACGTATAGACTTCGAGCTACAGTCAAAGGGGCAATGTACAGACTTCACGTTCCGACGTACAGACTTTGGGCCAGCCAATGCATAGACTTCATGACGGCCAGTGTACAGACTTCGGGCCAGTCGACGTATAGACTTCACATTGCAACGTACAGACTCTGCTCCACTCTGCTCCAGCGTATAGACTTCGAGCCTGGGGAACGTACAGACTTCATATCCGCCCCTACGCTCTGATTGGCTCCTTAGCCGGCACACTTCTCTCACCTTTCAGCGGCACACTCACCCAACTCCTTCGCCAGCACACTGCTTGAACCCTCAGCGGCACACCCCAATTCCCTTGGCCGGTACACCTTGCTTCCCCCCCCCCAGCGGTACACCCTATTCCCCACCTTCAGCGGTACACTCCCCTCAGCGGTACACCCCAATTCCTTTGGCCGGTACACACCTTGTTGCCCCCAGCGGTACGCCCTTTCTAGCCTCCCAGCGGCACGCTCTCTGCCCTCAGCGGTACACTCCCGTTTTCCCTTTCGCCGGCACACTATACATATACACATATGCAGTCTGATAAAGGCATTAACAATAGCAAATAAATTAATAAAAATTACACTAATTAAAGGACTCCGAATGCGTAATATTAATCATAATAAAGAGGCGGGAGGGGTAATAATAAAAAAATAATAAATAACAAACGAATGACAATAACGAGAATAATCATGAATAAAAGAAGAGAAATCATCCCGGACAAAGGCACGAATAAACAGTAAACATCAAATCAGAAATCCCAGAAGATATAACTAAGAAAGCCCCAGATAAAAGACGCTAATGCCCACACTGCAGTCCTCTCTCTCCCCGGGACCCGGGGCAAAAGGGAATAATAACGCCGCCCTTCAGGTCGAGCCCGAGTCTCGGGAATCACCCCGATATGGCCAGGCTTTGATCTAACCTCGGGCCGACATCCTAATCGGACCGGATTTATTTTCTCGTTCCGGATACCTTCCGAATCCTCATCAAAATTGCCACATGCTCGGCAGACATTTGAAAGAACCTACCTCGGTTTTCTCATCGTGACTCCGCCACGGACCTGTGTCCGAATACGAAAAGGTCTACGAGTGGCCGACACGGCCGACAGTTTATGGCCTTAATACAACTTTCAGTGTGACCTATTCCTATCTCTCTCGCATAATTAGCATTAATCTTTTCGGCCGCAGGGCCCCTAATTTCGGCAATTAATCAAGGGTATTCCCTCGTATGGGGGATGTAAATGACGTCATGACCTTCATGGCGCGACGGGATTCGGTCCCGACACGAACCACACAATCGCCTGACGAAGTCAGACCGAGCGCACCTTGGGCTCTTCGGAGCCCGAATAAATTGTCACTTCTGTGACTGGCACGCCCACGCACTCAATAGACGAAGCCACAATAAACAAGCGAATTTTAGTGCGTCCACATCGACGCAATGGTTAACTGGAGTAGACGTAGCTTCGAAAATGCCCTTAATTGTTCTTCCATTTGAGAGAAGAGGTCGGCGCAGCCTTGATCATGAGGTCGACGCAGCCTTATTCAATTTGCTTTTACTTCCTTTTGCCCAGCTATTTCTAGGTTACTATGCATTCCTATGCACATCATGATCTTCTTTCAACCTTGGTTAGCTTTTGTTCCTTTACATTTATGTGCCTTGAATTCAACCTTGCCCTGCTGCTTGTTGGTTGAAATGTTCCAAAGCTTGCTAGCATTGCTAGTAGCTTCTTTTGCAGTCTTTCAAAGAGCTTGTGTGCTCAAGTCATAAGGTGTCACGCCCCGAGATATATATACATCGGAAGTAATATCGGGGACATGAACAGTTGGCAAGATAAGCCTCAAGCAAGCAATATAATTAGAGCGCTAAACATTCACACATAAAGAGGAATGCACAATAGTTGATAAAAACTAGCTTTTATTGATGATAATCAAAAGATTACATAATGCTGACTCTTCTCATTACTAGACTCAAATAAAGAGAAAATTACATAACCATGACTAGACGATCTCTAGACCCAAGAAAATAGAAAATTTCATCATAAGACTCGACTAGACTCATGACATTCTAGGTCTTCACTTGACCATCAATCATCGCTCTCGGGCCCATCATTAGCATAGTCTGAATCCGACTCACTTGAATTTCCTGAAAAGATTAAAAAAGTAGGGAATTATCACACTTGCCCAGTAGGTATCTTCGTATCAACATGAAGGTAATATTTAAGTAATTAACATTTTAGCTCTATGAAAGGCAATAATGCAAAGTGCGATAAAATGTGCGACAAACCAAAGTAACATTGTAAGTAAGCATGGTATAGATCATAGAGATATGAATATTCATGTAGAAGGAGAACTTGAGCAAGCAAGAATATCATGTGACCTTTCATTAATGAGAAGGTAACGAGAATGCACTTTTCATAACCATAAAAGCTATACACAAGAAAGTCACTTAACATGCAAGTATAATTTGTAAATGAGTCTCGTGATTTTCACTCGTCTATAAAAAAAGTACTCCGAGCGTAATGCGACGCCAGTGTTCATCATACCCCATGATTTATAGTATGTTTCTAGCAATCAGCCGAGGGGACTAGTGTCGAGCCCTTGGACACAATCAGTGCCCGATCTGCATCTTCATGTTATAAATAAAGCTACTTCCAGGAGATATAAGACTAATGTAGGCCAAATAATGTTCAATTCAACAATAGTTCCATGATAATGTAACCAAGGTAACGTACGCACCAATGTAAGATCATGAGAAGTCAAAGATGAATTAAGACAAGGTCATGCTACAAGAGGAATCCGGCAGCATAACGGTACATTCTTTAACTTCCATAGTTTATTAATAGCTTATTGAACAAAGTGTTAGATTCTAGATAATCAAGAGACCATCTAGGAACATAGGAAAGTCAATCCTTGGGTCAAACCTCGGGTGATGCGGGACGGGACCACGGACACGACAAGCTCGCGATCGTCCCTTAACGAGGGAAGCGTCGGATGTGCGCGGTTGAGAAACCGGCAATGAGCTAGGGTGGTCGGCTCTCTTTTGCGCCCGGATCGGGTCACGGGACGGCTTCGCTCTCTCTCGCAGCAGTGATATTATAAATTGAAGGCGAGCTAGGTATCCCTACACATGCTCTCTAGCAGCGGCATATAAAGCATATAAAGAATTAAGCTAATGCCAAGTGTAAGGGTGAAGGCGATACCTCCACGCTCTCGGCGTGGCGAAGACGGCACCCGGCCGAAGTTCATACTCCCGGGAACTTAGTACATTATGTTTACAGTAATGTAATTAAGCTCACTCCACGCAGGGAGGTAAAGGGCGACACAAGTGGGCCCGGGAGGACCAAGTTCGGGTTGACGGGCGGTTTCGGGCAATGCTTCGGCTTCACGCGTACTCGTGCTAGTGGGGGCCCACGTATTGACCGGAGGGGTCGTGTGGGGCCTGATGACTCCTCTGTGGTGGAGACACCTGGAAAGCGTACCCCTGGGATGGCGAGCTGCTGGAACGACCGCCGGACGCCAGGCGGCCCTCGGACGACGCTCGCGGGAACTTGGTCACGAACCTGAAATTTCTGTTTGCAGGCGCGCGACTCGGAGAAAACTGCTGCTGCGATCAGCCCCGTCGTTGGAATACGACGAGGTTAGCTCCGTTGGAAAGCTGACTCAGAATACTTCGACGTAGGGGTCTTCAAAAAAAATAATCAGATCTGTATTTCTGATCATGTATTTTACAAGCTTGCTGGAATCTGGTCAGAACTGCAGGGGCAGGTTCTGACTTCTCTGAAGATCGACGTTGACCGGAAAGAAGACCTCCGAATCTGGAAATAATTCCTTCAGCAAAGTTGAAGATCTCTGAGAGAGGAATCCGGGACTATTTTTTTTTTCTGATTGGAGACGAAATGGATTTTCTGGGATTTGTTTACTAAACCTGGGTCGGATCTGGGAAACTGTGGGCAGACTGTTCTTGGGAACTTGGACGAAATTTGAAAAATACCTAAAGACCTTACCAAAAATTAATAAAATTCCTGGTGGTAGATATATGTGGAGAGAACTCCCAATAAATTTGGGCGACCCAACAGAAATCAAAAGGTGGTTCGAATGGGGTAAACTCAGAGCTGATGAACAGTAAACAGAACCAGGACAGATCTGGAACTTGGACTTGGATGAAAATCAAAAAATAGCTAAAGGATGAATTTTGATGTGATTTTTTTGTGGGGATAAGGGTTATATAGGGGAACCAACACTGAAATTTTGAGCTTCAGAAGACGAAGGGAATGATAGCAGGAATTCGGAGAAGAAGGGTATATCCTGAGTGGACAGAACACCGAAACCGTTGGCGACGACGCGTCGGCGGCGAGACGATGGCGGCGGCGATCACCGGAGTTGCTTCAGATGCTGGAGGGGATCAAGGGGGAGGGGATTACACTCTAGAAAGGGGGCTGGAGGTGGAGGAACCAGGGAGAGAGAGGGGAGGGGCGCAAGATCCAATTGGGGGCAAATGCCTTTTTTCTCTTCATTAATTCATTCAATATGAAAAATACAACCTTATATAGGATGCCAACCAAATTCAATCTCAACCCTTGGATCTAGGGGTTTGGATTGAAGGGCTGGGATGAGGTATGACCAACCACAAGAAATACAATATTTAAAGGAATCCCATTCCTAATTCTACCACATGTGGTCAAATAAAGGGAGGAAAGAAAGAAAACTAAACAACCTAGCCTAATGGAGCCAAAAGAGGGGGCGCCCCCCTTCATGGGCCAAGGGCCTCCTCATGGGCCATGAAACATCCACAAGCCCATGCTAGACTTGGACCCTTCCCACTTAGTTGGCCCATGAGGGAGTGTAACCCAATTTGGGCCTTAAGTGCATTAGTGACCCATTAGACACCTAATGACCCAATATGAAGCAACACTCTTAATGGACTCTACTAATGGCAACCTAGCCTTGGACTTGACATAACAAATGGCCCATTGGCTTGATATAAACCTTACAAGGAGCCCAAAAGAAAGAAATTACACAATTACAACTTCATACAAGCCATAACACACAAATACACTCTACCCGTGTAATGAAATCGCCTTTGATGCCCCATCAATTCTCCCCGGGTGGGAGGAACTCGACCCCGTCGAGTAGGGGTATGGCTGCTCCGGTACTCCGGCGGATCCGTCACCGTGCTAAGTAGCGCGGGTATGCTCCACTCCAAGTGATCGGCACCTGCTCATTCCATATATACTCGATATGCGTACTGCTATGGCTAAAGGTGGTCACTCCGAAGGGGCACTCTCAAAGGAAGGAAACAGCTCGAAGACTCACTAGGAATCACCGCTGAGTCCCTATAAGTGACTAATCCGGATATAGAAGTAAAACCGATCCCATACTCATCAAGTGAGTCCACTCGCCTCTTACTCGTAAGAGAACGACAACGAGCTTGCACAAGACGCATGCAGACAAACAAACGACACACAAACCATGCAAACAAATCACTCAAAACAAAACCACACAAAGAAAAAAAGTACACTGTTAGTCGGACCCGTACATGGGTGACGGCGGACCAGGACACCCGAATATGTGCCATGCATATACTAGATGTACACGATGGTTGATGGAAGGGAGGACTCCTAGACACCCTAAGATGTACCACTCATGCATTGGTGACCGATGGGATTTGGGTGAAGAAGGGGTAGGAGATCCAAAACTACCCTCGTCATCATCCCTAGATGTAGAGACGGCTTGCCGAATAGACCGAGGGGTATGGGTGGAATAGTGAACTCCTTGGAAGAGGTGGAGGGAATGTGATAGCTCGGGAGCTTCACTAGTGGAGGGGTAAAAAAGGTCAAAGAAGGTATGACCCCATGAAGTGGGTTCCAACATGACATGGTCCCAATCGTGAAATTCTTGAAGGTGCGAGTGGTCACCTTCCTCCGTCATGGTAGATGGGACCGTGTATAGGAAATATGACTCCTCCCTCGGAAGCAAAGTCATGAAGTCGGGCTCATCCGGTAGCGGGAGAAGTAGAAGAACCTCCGTGGTGACACAACCCACGGTGCACTCGGAGGTAATGGACCCTATGGCCGGATGGGTGAAGCTAAGACTAGCGGGTTGGTCAAAGCCTCGGGCCAAAAGATGCGTCAACTCCCATTGTGAATCTAATCCCATGACAAGATCATCCAACGTATCAACATGGTGACAAGATCGAAATGTGGTATGGAATGAGTTGACCGGCACTAAAGGTAAGGTGGGGTCCATGGACGGGAAGGGATGTGGGACCAAGCCATCCTTGAGCCATCTAAGAAGTGGCTCGGCTATGTAAAGTGTTCCCGTAAGAAACACGGGTGGCTCGGGCTTTGGTAGTTCCCACTTTGATGGTTTCGAATGAAGACCGGAGGTAGATAACAATGGAGCATCCATGGGTGGTGGAGTAGCTTGTGTCCTTTCCCACCAATCCGAAATCATTTTCTTTATTTCCTCTAAGGAGCGGGTTGGAGGAGGGACCTTGGGGTGGACTAGCTCCTTAACTCTCGGCTCGGGTGTGGGCCTTGGCTCGGTTATAAGCGGGACTTCCACTCGGTTGGAGGTGCTTGAGTGGGTTGGGATGGGAGTGCCAAGGGGAGGTTGGTTGGTGGTGCATGGGCGGGCCACTAGATTGGGGTCACTTTGGTGGGCTTGGACGGCGGTGAAGGGGTGGGATTGGGTAGAGGTGTGGCCCACTTGATTGTGGGTGAGTTGGTGGGGTTGGTGAGTGGAATGACCTCCATGGTTGGAGGTAGGTGGGAGGGGAACGTAGGCCCTCCTAAGCACTCTCTTCATTTCCCACCACGACTCGATGGGCCTTAGATTCCTATCCTCCCTCCAATATTTGATGTCCCTCCAAGTTGCAGCGGCTTCACCAAAAAGTCACCTTTTGGCAACATCGACTTGCATGGGCCCGTACATGATGTACACCTCGAAGTAATCATCCATAATGGCTTCCCATTCTAGATATACACTCGGGTCATCGGACCCGTAGAAATCCCGGGTTTCGGGTCTCGTGGGGTGGTTCGGGTGGTCCTTCCATTTGAGATAGTATCGCCACCATCCGGGAGTTTGGGACTCCATGGGACACGGGAAACTAGTGGATGGCCATGCCGACACTCGGACCAAAACACTAGACACGACACTAAGTAATGCAAAGTTGGAATGCACTAACTAATGCACACTAAGGACCCTAGACGTAAACCAAGACTCGGTACGGGGCGGAGACAATCGACCCGAAGGTCACTCGCACAAGTGTGCGGCCTTCCCGATAGGCGTAACCTAACGGTCGGACAACACCTTTTTATATACCGAGTAAAGGGATGTATGCGACCCAAAAATGACTCTTTTTGTTGTTTTAAAAATGTGATGATCCTAAACACGACTTAGACCGACTAATGACTACATGACACTCTTTTTTTTTTTGAATGTAAACACCCTAGACTCAAACTGGCTCTGATACCAAATTGATGCGGGACGGGACCACGGACACGACAAGCTCGCGATCGTCCCTTAACGAGGGAAGCGTCGGATGTGCGCGGTTGAGAAACCGGCAATGAGCTAGGGTGGTCGGCTCTCTTTTGCGCCCGGATCGGGTCACGGGACGGCTTCGCTCTCTCTCGCAGCAGTGATATTATAAATTGAAGGCGAGCTTGGTATCCCTACACATGCTCTCTAGCAGCGGCATATAAAGCATATAAAGAATTAAGCTAATGCCAAGTGTAAGGGTGAAGGCGATACCTCCACGCTCTCGGCGTGGCGAAGACGGCACCCGGCCGAAGTTCGTACTCCCGGGAACTTAGTACATTATGTTTACCGTAATGCAATTAAGCCCACTCCACGCAGGGAGGTAAAGGGCGACACAAGTGGGCCCGGGAGGACCAAGTTCGGGTTGACGGGCGGTTTCGGGCAATGCTTCGGCTTCACGCGTACTCGTGCTAGTGGGGGCCCACGTATTGACCGGAGGGGTCGTGTGGGGCCTGATGACTCCTCTGTGGTGGAGACACCTGGAAAGCGTACCCCTGGGATGGCGAGCTGCTGGAACGTCCGCCGGACGCCGGGCGGCCCTCGGATGACGCTCGCGGGAACTTGGTCACGAACCTGAAATTTCTGTTTGCAGGCGCGCGACTCGGAGAAAACTGCTGCTGCGATCAGCCCCATCGTTGGAATACGACGAGGTTAGCGCCGTTGGAAAGCTGACTCAGAATACTTCAACGTAGGGGTCTTCAAAAAAAATAATCAGATCTGTATTTCTGATCATGTATTTTACAAGCTTGCTGGAATCTGGCCAGAACTACAGGGGCAGGTTCTGACTTCTCTGAAGATCGACGTTGACCGGAAAGAAGACCTCCGAATCTGGAAATAATTTCTTCAGAAAAGTTGAAGATCTCTGAGAGAGGAATCCGGGACTATTTTTGGTTTTCTGATTGGAGACGAAATGGAGTTTCTGGGATTTGTTTACTAAACCTGGGTCGGATCTAAGAAACTGTGGGCAGACTGTTCTTGGGAACTTGGACGAAATTTGAAAAATACCTCAAGACCTTACCAAAAATTAATAAAATTCCTGGTGGTAGATATATGTGGACAAAACGCCCAATAAATTTGGGCGACCCAACAGAAATCAAAAGGTGGTTCGAATGGGGTAAACTCAGAGCTGATGAACAGTAAACAGAACCAGGACAGATCTGGAACTTGGACTTGGACGAAAATCAAAAAATAGCTAAAGGATGAATTTTGATGTGATTTTTTTTGTGGGGATAAGGGTTCTAGAGGGGAACCAACCCTGAAATTTTGAGCTTCAGAAGACGAAGGGAATGATAGCAGGAATTCGGAGAAGAAGGGTCTATCCTGAGTGGACAGAACACCGAAACCGTTGGCGACGACGCGTCGACGGCGAGACGATGGCGGCGGCGATCACCGGAGTTGCTTCAGATGCTGGAGGGGATCAAGGGGGAGGGGATTACACTCTAGAAAGGGGGCTGGAGGTGGAGGAACCAGGGAAAGAGAGGGGAGGGGCGCAAGATCCAATTGGGGGCAAATGCCTTTTTTCTCTTCATTAATTCATTCAATATGAAAAATACAACCTTATATAGGATGCCAACCAAATTCAATCTCAACCCTTGGATCTAGGGGTTTGGATTGAAGGGCTGGGATGAGGTATGACCAACCACAAGAAATACAATATTTAAAGGAATCCCATTCCTAATTCTACCACATGTGGTCAAATAAAGGGAGGAAAGAAAGAAAACTAAACAACCTAGCCTAATGGAGCCAAAAGAGGGGGCGCCCCCCTTCATGGGCCAAGGGCCTCCTCATGGGCCATGAAACATCCACAAGCCCATGCTAGACTTGGACCCTTCCCACTTAGTTGGCCCATGAGGGAGTGTAACCCAATTTGGGCCTTAAGTGCATTAGTGACCCATTAGACACCTAATGACCCAATATGAAGCAACACTCTTAATGGACTCTACTAATGGCAACCTAGCCTTGGACTTGACATAACAAATGGCCCATTGGCTTGATATAAACCTTACAAGGAGCCCAAAAGAAAGAAATTACACAATTACAACTTCATACAAGCCATAACACACAAATACACTCTACCCGTGTAATGAAATCGCCTTTGATGCCCCATCATCGGGTTTGATAAGATCAAGAAAGACGCGGTCGTTTCTGGACCGTTTCATGAAGTAGCGGTCAAAGCCTGGCCGCAACCTGAAGGAGGCGATCACGTCAAGACCGTTTCTTAACAGAGTTAACACCAGAGAGCAAAGAAGGGTCGACGCACTGGAATTCTGACAGAATGCGGTCGCGGGAGGGCCAATACTTGATAGTGGTAGTCTCTTGATGGCCGCTATCTATCCAGAACATAGAAAACTTCGGTCAAGTGAGTGCTTTCTAGTCAAATGGGCTTTAAGGGTACAACATGCTCGGCGTCCTAGTGAGAATCCTAGGCTAGCGGAGACTTACGGCGGCCTTGAAAGACTGGGAGATGAGAGTTCATAAACCAAATTTTCGACGGAGAGGATCATAAGTCTAAGAAAGTGTTCCTATCAAGTGCAAAGTGTATCTAATAGTCACGTACCGGGATACGTGCTATGTACTATGAAAGACTGGGAGATGAGAGTGAGACATGTAAAACAACGATCAACACATCATTAAAACAAGTTCATAAACCAAATGAAATCCTCTTTAATACAAATTATATGGTTTTGGCATGAAATTAGCATAAGTTCAAAAATATGTTTATGTATCATGAAAGACATGAAATCTACTAGGATGGATGCACAATATAACCAATATTATAAATATGAAGCCATAATTAGGAATAATACCTAAATACCTAAGTTTACCAAGCATGCAATAGGCCAATCTACGTTCTGTTTAGGGTTAATAGGCAGCAAAAAAATAGAAACCTGGTAACAGTCTTACCAGAATCGTAACTAAATAGTAGCGGTCATCAGAGAACCGTTATTTGACAGTAGCGATCCCTATGGAATCGCCTTCTTCCTGTAACAGGTAGAAGGTATATGATGCAAGCTAGGCCTATTCTAGGGCAATGTATGCATGGAAAATCTAGTGAACAAAAAGTTAAGTCATAATAGAAAAAAAGTAAAGCATGGAGATGCATGGGTTTGCGTGAATTTAATCCAACTATCATATTCTTCTTAGTGGACAAGATTCATGCATGCAGAAACAACCCTATATGCGTAGTGATAGTAAACCATGAAATTCTTCATGTACAATGCATGAAATCACGAGCAATCATGGGGCTTTTATTCCTAACACGTTAATTTAGCCATCCATGAAATAACCTACCGCTGGTAGTGCTCCTACAGATCGAATTTTTGACTAGAAGAAGACCCTAGTTTCTGCACGTCCTGTACAAACCGAGCAACTTCTTGCCCTTCTAACTCTTCGCCCTCTTGTCCTAAATTCATGAAATTTGGAGGGTAGGGAGAAGATATGAAGAAGAACAATAAACTCTAAAGGATAGACACAAAATTACCTCTGCTAGGGCTTCTATTTTCCTCTTATTTCCTGGACGGACGCACTATTTCCTGTGAAGACTACAGCGAAATAGCGACTTCTCGGGCTTCTAGATCCTTAAATACTCGACCTCCTAGCACGAAAATTGGAGGGCCGTTAGACAATATAAAGGAGCATAAAATTCTCTAAAGGACCAACCTGAGATAGTGTCTCCTTACCTCCGATCCACGCGATCCAACATTAGGGTTCACGCAGGTCGAAGTTGGGGTCTATTTATAGGGTTTGAGTTAGGGTTACTAGATTAGGTCGAAATAGAATCCCATTCTCGACTCCAATCAATCCCTAAGAGTCATATACCAAGTTTCTAGGCCAGGTAGCTTCGCTCCCTAGCCCTTGAAAGGGATAAACTCCACATTTTTTTGGGGTTTATCAGACCTCGCTCACGGAAGCAATTAGCAGTCAGATGGGGACCGCTTCTACAAGAACGCGGTCATGTGATCGACCGCCTCATGGTGTTCAGTCTGAAAATTCCAGATTTTCATATTATCACTTATTTGTCCCCCTATTTATCCTATTTATCCCCTTTTAAATTCAAAAATAGCCCTAATTACGTTTCTATAATTGAGCTTGGGCTTAAGAGGCTTGGATTTGGGTCTGCTGGACCTATCTAAGTGGGCTTAAACCTGAGTTAATATTTGGGCTTTTAAATAGTTATTTATTAGTCTTGTATTCATTAAATAGCCCATTATGACTTAAATAGTTGTATTTAAATTCTAAAAAATTCCTAGAAAATTTTTCGGGCATTACACCCTCCCCCACTTAAGAGAATTTGGTCCCCAAATTCATCGCATGAGTTTTATGGAGAGTTTGTGTCACTGGTAATTAATTAATTCTTCCAATAATTAAGGCAATACTGAATGTAAATAGGTCAAGATAATACATTCGATCATTTTACCTTTCCCATCCAAGATGGCATTTAGTCGGCCCGGTCACCTTCGCTCATTATCATTTCTTGAGGATTGTTCCTTTATGAGGGGACACGCGGGCACACGGTGCTCCCTGCTCCCGCATTTAAGACAAGCGCCCAGACGCTTCCAGCATTCTTCGGCCGAGTGACCGAACTTCTCGCAAAATGAGCAAGCTGCCATGACTTACTTTTTCGCTTCTCTCTGGATTCTTTTATTCTTTCCATTGCCATCACCATTGCCATTCCTTTTCCCTTTACCGTTACCATTCCTTCTCCCATTACCGTTCCCATTGCGGGACCTCTTCCTACCATTACGGGGTTCGTCATCTTCCGTGATGCTAAACCTTCCTTCATTTTCCGCTCGCCTATCCTATTTTTAGCTCAACTTTTCTTCTTTCCCTCTAAACTTCTCTACCTTCTCCAAGGTCCTTTCACATAGATGTGCCCGTTGAACCATCTCTGTATATGTGCGGATATTTTAAGGCCCAAGTTGTTGAATAAAGCTGGGCCTTAGGTCATCCATGAATCGGTTAGCCTTTAATAAGACGGTGCTCACTAAGTGAGGTGCATTAGGGGTGTTCATAATTCGGTTCAAACCGAACCGAACTTCAGTTCGGTTTGGTTCGATTTGAACCTAAATTCAGTTCGGTTTGGTTTCATAATGTGTGAAACCGAACCAAACCGAATTTATTATTTATATTTATATTTATTAATATTATATATCATAAATATATTAAAATATTTAAAAACATAATTACATAGATGTATGTTGGCACTCAAAATATAATCCTTCGGCGACCAAGCCGCAAAGATGAATGATACGGCCCACTGAAGCACAGAAGCCGATGAAGACTAGCTTACTGAAGGCTCTTCAAGCTCCCAGAGCCCCAAGCCACCTTGAAGGGAACACCGGGGACTTCACCTTAGGAGAGTCGGAATGAACCCACAACCAACCGGCAGCGCGACCAAGCCTGCCCAATGATCTGGCATCGACCTCGTCATGCCGCTACCCCACATCTGTCGCCCGACCAAGGCCGACGGTCTACCCAATGGCTCTCCTGAGGGGGAAAAACGTCCTCGGCCGTCCATAACAAGGGGCCGGAGGTTCTGTCAGCAGAGGGCCCCGATCACCCGACATGGGTTCGGCTCCTCGTCATAATGGGCCCATTAGTGGCCAATTGATCGCCATTCAAGGCAGAATCATCCGGGATGCAACACCGTCCCTCAAAGAAGCCTCGAGCACGAGTCCATCTCGACCAGAAGCACAAATCACAGTGTCAGAGGCCGTGCCAACAGGTTACCCATATGCTCGGGCCAGACACACGCGGAGGTCTGATCAAGGCCGTTCGTCATATCGAGAGCTTCCTCGACACCACGTCAAGGTTTTTCAAAGGCCAGGGCGAAAGGAATAGTCAACTGGAGTCTCCGGAATCATCCCCGGACCCACAGGCCGGCCCGCGCCAAGCAAATGAGTCAAAACGGCGCGTGAAGGGTCACCGGCGCCGC
Organism: Amorphophallus konjac; assembly: GCA_022559845.1. Taxonomy (NCBI): domain Eukaryota; kingdom Viridiplantae; phylum Streptophyta; class Magnoliopsida; order Alismatales; family Araceae; genus Amorphophallus; species Amorphophallus konjac. The sequence continues at coordinate 128,519,601 of CM040129.1, forward strand.
TTAAAATGGTGCCATCAGAAAACGGCACGCCCATTGTCATCGGGGGACTGCTTCCCGGCGCCATCAAAAATGGCGCGCCCTCTTCCCAGGGCGCCGGATCAACAAGGCTATATATATAGCCTGCCTTCGAAACAAAAGAAGAGGGGGAAGAAAAAAGGAGGGGAAAGGAAAAAGGAGGGGAAAGAAAAAAGGAGGGGAAAGAAAAAGGAGGGGAAAGAAAAAAGGAAGGGAAGAGAATCAAAGAAAAAGGGGAATCAGAGGGTTTTCTTCGTGGCGAGTGGAGAGCCCTTTCTCTGAGAGTTCGTTGGCCGCCGCCGCCGTCCCCTGTGCTACTCTGCTCAAACCTCCCGGTGTCGGAGAGGAAGATCGACTACTTCTTTGTCTTGTAAGTGGGTCACCGTCGTGTTCCCCGTCGATTTCCCCCTTCTGATTTTCTATTTTCGTTTCCCCTGCTGCAATGTAAGTGAGGAAGAGGGGGAGGGGCGATGATACGAGCCTTTCCTCCCCCCTTCTCTCACCATTACTTCTTCCCCGTCTGCTTCATCTGTGATGAGCCTCTGTTAATGTAAACGGTGGCCGAGCGACAACGCCGGCGTCGGAATATATACGCTGTGTACATACCCGTGCTGTTCACGGGATGAATGAAATGCTATTGTGGTTGATGCTCTATCCTTTCTCCATGCCTTCTCTAATCTCTTTTCGAATGTGCATTCGATGATTTTCCGGCATATGTACTCCCATGTAATCATTTTCCCCGACGATGGATGCTTCCTGGGCTATATGAATCGTTCTCCCCCTCCCGGGGGTTTTCTTTCTTAATTTTTTTTAGTATAATGGCCGGGCTCTGCACCGTATACGCCATGGATCCTGTGATCGGAGACGCACCTCTATGCGCATCTCTGTCTATCTCTATCTGGGGAGCACGTCCTCACCGCCGATGTGCCTCTTCTCATAGGCCAAACCGGGGGGGATTCCCTCTGTCTTTCTTTCCTCTTCTGCGGCGAGCCCTCGCTGGTTTGTTTCTGAACGTGATATGTGTATATCTCCTCCCCGGACCCTCATGCTAATCTCATAGCATGCCGGCATCAACTCACTTAGCCCGCGGGTTTCACCGTCTTGCGCTACTCTTTCCGCCCCGCTCGGATCTTCACAGTAGTATGCTCTGTAGCATCACTCCAGTGCCCGGGGAGGGGAACATTCCCCCAATCTTCTACATCAGTCATTCGACCGGCAAAGGGTTCGTCCATTGATGACGAATATCCCCACGGGCTATTGAATGCACAGCAATGGGCCCACGCCCTACAGTTCAAATCCACGGTCCTTAATGGATTTCGTGGTGGCCGTGGGTTGTGTCTCCCTTGTAGGCTAGCCCTCGGGAGTTCCATCCTCTATTGGTCGTCCCGATTCGAGTGTTGTGGTGACTCAGGTCGCGTGCCCCTCGTAGGCTAGCCCTCGGGGTTTTCGCTCCCATATTGAGTCGCCTCATTCACTCACTGTCGCCCACGGACTCGGTGCCCCTAGCAGGCTTGCCCTCGGGGTCTTCCTTTCCGTTCAGGGTTTGCCGGTCGCCGTTGCGCCACCCAGCTCTCAGGGGTTGCTCCGCCACGTGAGCACTCTCCGCTTCTCCCCGACAATCCTCCGAGATGGGGAGATGCTGCCGAAATTCTGGCTCGAACGAGTCTAAACTCGGAACGATTGCCGCGCTCGAGTCTGAACCTCGCGCGAGCCCGTGACTTGACTTCTTGGACGGCTTGGGACCGATCCATGAATAATCAACTCAATCAACTTTCAAAATCTCCCAAAAAATTTTAATAAATCCATAAATAAACCAACAAAAATCTTGGTGTCTGAGAAATTGGGCTAAATCGGCGCCGTTCATGCATGGCACACCTTAAACGGCGCGCCTTAAAACGGTGCGCCCTTCCCGGCGCGCCCCAATCAGGCCGCGCCAGTTTAACACATCTTTTCCATTTACCTACGGTTTCCGGCGCCGTATTAAGCCATTTACCCACGTTTCAGGGCGCCGTTTCAAGCATTTTAACCCCTGTCTTCGCAAGCGTTGCACCGGTTTCACGCCGAATCATGTCGTTGTGTCGTTCCAGTCTCTTCCCCGCTCCCGGGATGATTTCTGGTGTCAACCATAGAATGAAGCAAACTCTTTGATCAGTGAACTGAATAAATCAGCTTGTTCGAGCTTGAATTGATATGTCTCAAGTTTCCGTCGTTATGCCTTAGTCCAGGCATTCGTGTCGCGTCAATGCATGCTCGAGTGTGCGCATCCTCAGTATATCAAATGACATTACCGGAAGGTCAGGCTACGCCTGATCGGAGGTCTTGTTACGCGTGAAGGTAGCCTTCGGGCCTAAGTCCTCCGCCATGTACCGAGGCCCACCCAAATAAATCGTGTGTAGTCAATCATAGCATCTCGCATGATCACTCGCATGCTCTGTATCCTTTATTCCGGCCTCGACAGCCCTTCATCTCGGCAATTAATCAAAGGTGTTCCCTCCTCGTGGGGGATGTAATTAACGCCATAGCCTTTATGGTATGGCGGACTGCTGGTCCCGACCGAACCTCACATTCGCCCGACACGGGTCAGAATGAGCGCATCATAAAATTGTCACTCATGTGACTGGCACGCCCGCGTCGTCAATTGATCATCCGACCACCAGTTGGTCAGTTGGTCGGTCGACCTGCGAGCGAGAGAAAGAAAAAAAAGGGTCGCGAACCAGTCTGGCATGCCCGGTGGGACCAGTGTCACCTTTCATCTCTTTGCCGAGATACTTGGGCTTCGAGGCCCTCCCAGAGGCTACTGATGTTTGGCTTGTTTATTTCTTACAGGCGGACAATGACAACCAATGGGATAACTGGCGTCGACTTCGATCTTTCGATAGTCGCTGGACACGCGCAAGGGTACCTGGCGGTACCCATGGAATTCGGCAGCTTCCCTGCCACTGTGGGCTTCCCCAACTTTTTAGGGTTAGCCTTTGTAGATATGCTGGAGGTCGAAGCTCCAGAACATGTCAAGGAAGCTGTGGAGAAAATGGAGCCTCTGGGGGTTCCCTGCTGCAAAGACTTTTCTGAAAGTGCGGTCCCGACCGCTAGCTGTCTGGTGCACCACGTCATATGTGGGACCCACCCCAATGTAATCGACAAACACCCTGGAGGACGCCAGCGTCGCCAGGCCCGCAAGAATGCTGCTGTAGTCACCGGAACTCTGTCTCTGTCCGGGAAATCTATGCTAGTCGGGGGTATGCGCGTCTTCCTCGACGGACGCACTGCACGGGTGACCCCAGACCGAGTCATGCCCAATATTCCTGTTTACAATGCCTATCAAGCTCTCGCTGGAAGGAGGGCAGAAATAGAAGAAACTGATCATTATGGCCAGGGAAGCCCGGCACCCAGGCCGAGGAAGTTTAAACAGGTGTGGGTTCCCAAGCGGACCCGACCTGCCCACCAGCTAACACCCATCCACCGTCGTTTTGTGAACGACGAGGCGGAAGTGAGAAGAGAAAGGGGCTTGCCCCCGAAGAAGGAAGAAGAGGTGGTCGCAGATCCTCCGTGCCACAGAAGTCTCCGGGATGCGGCCCGTCAGGCCAACGTCCCTGCTGCGGGACGAAGATTCCAACAGCCGACCGACAGAGCTCGGCTGGCCTATATCCCTCCTGCTGGAGGTCGACAATCACCCCCAGTCCTATATCAAGAACGGGGTCAAGAAGAGATGACCTGCTTGGTCAGAAATTATTTCCGAGGCTTAGGAAATCCCTCACTCGGACAGCAGCGACTGATGCAGACAGTCGCCACTGAGGAAGATTACTGCCCATCAGCGACAGAGGAAGGAAATATGGGAGATAGAATGATGGTGTCGTTAGTCGATGACAATGGATATAGTGACGGCTTCGAGGTCGAAGCCGATGAAGCCTTCCCCGAGCGGGAAGAAAGAAGAAGAGTTTCTGTGTTCGAAAGGCTGACCTTTCCGCAGCAAGCCAGAAGGAGGGTCTATCAACAAAAGAGAAGAATGTAGGTTCTCACCTGCAACATGGCTGGTATATCCAGCCGATATGGGGAGCTTCCTGAAGACCCCCAAGAATTGACTCAATTGGCCGCACGGCCGGGGCCAACTACCCGCAGAACAGAAGCAGCAAGAGAGCTTCTGATGATGGTTAAAGGGAAACAGCCCCAGGTCTATCCCCACTGGGATGACAAGGCCCCCGTCTTGACCGCTAATGTGGTGACGGCGGAAGAAGAAGATGACGTCCTCCTCGACATCCTGCCTGAGGGTACGTCCGGGGAGAAAACAGAGGGTATCCCCACCACTATAGACCCATCAATTCTGATGCTGCTACAAAAATATCAACGGGAGATAGACTCTCTGAAGAAGCAGCTGATGGAAAAAACTGAACATTCATCAGCTTCTAAACCACCCGAAGTCCAGGGTGAGTCATCTCAGGGAGCGGCTCGTCATGACGACCCTCCACCACTCTATACATTGTCCCAGCCGTCAGAGCCAAGCATGGCGATAGCACAACAGCGGCCACCACAGCCTCAGCCACTGCTACCTCCGGTGTTCCCTCAGGTGCACCCGACACCCCTGCTGCTGCGTCCTCCACAGGCGACCACCCTGGTCACCCCGTACTTGCAGCCAGCGCACTTCTATCCAGAACCAGTTGACCCCACGGTCGTGAACCAGATGATGGTAGAGAGGATGATCGAGATGAAGCTCGCAGAGAAAAGTGAAGGTGACTACGTCGCATTTGATGCCTATCGGGTGCCCTACCCGCAACACCATGCGGCTAAACGACTTCCCTCGGGGGTCAACAAGCCGCCTAAGTTTGACAAATTCAACGGGAAGGGATCCCCGAAAGACCATATTGCATATTACATGACCGTTATGGGTGATCTGGCCACCGACGAGTCATATTTGCTGAAATTCTTAGGGTCCTCGCTGACAGGGCTCGCATTTGAGTGGTACTCTAGCCTCTCGGCCGGGTCAATCAATGATTGGCCGGATATGCAGAGAAAGTTCAGAGAAAGATTCCAAGTCACAGAGAGGGAGGTCACGGTGGCCGAACTCTACTCAACAAAATAAAGGCCAGATGAGACAGCCCTTGATTACATCAAGAGGTGGAGGAACCTCGGAATGAGATGCAAGCGGCCCCCGCATCAGGAGGACGTGGTACAAATATGCAAACAAAACCTCAGGAGGGAGGTCCTGGAGAAGATGATTGGAATGGAAATACGGTCGTTCGACTGGCTGAATAATGTAGTGGCCGAAGTGGAGGCTTTCCTAGCCAAGCCTGTCCCGGCGTCAGCTGCCAGCACAGCCCAGAAAGGCAAGGCTGCGGAACGGCGCCCCACACCTAAAGAAGCGAATGCGCTTGATATCAAGGCGTTCGAACAGCAGAAGGAGAAAGGCAAGAAGGCGGCTCCCCCGCCACCTGCGAAAGCTCTAGATGATAAAGAAGGTCCTTCGCTGAGGGACAAAATGAAGAAAGCCTATTCCTTTCCAAAAGATAAGACCCGAGTCCTGTTCGACTGGGTAACAGAATACAGCATGGTCACTCTGCCTGAGCCAAGGAGACCGGAGGACCTGAAAAGAAAAGATACTCCAAGATTCTGCCCCTACCACCAGATGTTGGGACATCCAATCGAAGACTGTTATATTTTCAAAGACATCATCGAAGGAATGGTAAAGAAGAATGAAATAGAGCTGGGAGAGTACAAAGTAGACCCTCCTCAGCCACATGAAGCCCCTCTCAGGAGAAGCAGTCAACATGATCTCTCTCTACCAGGCCTTACCTGAGGAGATCTCTGAAGCAAGCACACGGAGCACCTACGAAATCCATTTCCTAGAGCCCGTGAAAGAACAGCAGGGGTGACAGCAGATCCCTGTAAAGCACAAGAAGAAGAGGGCACCTCGCCCGAGAGAGGGGGCACATATCCGTGGCGTTACACCCCGGCCTGCTCCGCCAGTGGTAGCACCCGTATGGGTCACTCTGTTGGGACGCTAAAGGGTGATCTAGAGGGGGGTGAATAGATCAATTACTCGTTAAAAAATTACTGCAGCAGAATCAAATACGGAATGAAAACTTCTACTAAACAGATAGTGGGCACAATGCGAATGCCACCCAGAACAGATGAAGAACCGTCCTAAGCATACATCTACTGTGCGAAGATAGAAATATAGAAGCTAGGCAAACCACAAAACAATCACACAGTAGACAAAGGCTTTTAGGTGGTTCGGTCCTCCAGACTTACATCCACCCCACACTCAACCCGAGTGTGGCTTACTGCTGACTCACAGCTTGAACAGCTGGGCATCACAGCTTGCCTTACAACCGCTGGGCCTCACAGCTTGCCGTCCAGTGGAATCCACCACTGCAACCGCTGGGGATTACAGCTTACCCGTCCAGTGGAAACCTCCACTGCCCGCTGAGCAACACAGCTTGCTGTCCAGTGGAATCCTCCACTGCAAACCGCTGGGCAATACAGCTTAGCCGTCCAGAGGCAGCACCTCTGCAATCCGCTGACTAACAGCTTGAAGAAGATGTAAAATAGAAAACAGAAAATGGAAATAAACAGCAATCTGAAAGCTGTAAACAATGAAGCACGATGTGGCTCTTAAAAAGCTGGATGGCCTGGATTTGATCCACGGTCCATCAAGGACAGATCTCCCTCGATCTCACTCTCTTTCTTCACTCTCTCTCTTCTTCTTCTTCACACTCCTTTCACTCTCTACTCTTCTCTTCTTTTCTTCTGCTGGATCGTGGAAGCTCTCTCTCCTTTTTCTCTTATTCTTCTCTCAGCTTCTGCTCCCTGGCTTCGATCACGATCAGCCTCCATCTGAGGACGAAGGCTCCATTATATACCAGCAGCAGCAGCAGCAGTAGGGCGCGTGTGGCTTCCACAGTTCCCGCCCTAAGAATTCGGACCACGTGGTAGCATCCAGCAGGCTGTCAGTACACGTGTCCTCATCTGGGCACTCTCCTTATCCTCGAATCACGTGCCCCGCACCAGTACGCTCAGCAGACTTGAGCTTTGCTGATAAAGTATCTCTGAAGGCTGCGTGACTCTGCCTCAACAATGAAAGGGCAACACGGATGTACAGAGTTGGCCAAACACTTGAAGATAGGCTGTACAGACTTGAAGAGTGAAGACCATTGTATAGAGTTGGTGAAATGAAGTCCAGTGTACAGACTTGCAGATACGAAGTCAATGTACAGACTTACACAAGCGAGCTATAGTGCCAATGTGTAGACTTCACGCTGTACAGACTTTCCAAAGAGAACTTAACGTTGTACAGACTTGAGGCTTTGAACGTTGAAGGCACAAGACGATGTACAGACTCAGATACTAGACCAATGTATGAAGCAAAGCAAGAGCTCTTTCAAAACGATTCCAATGCGTCAACGCATTGAGTCCACTGCGTCGACGCACCAGTTGACACATTTTATAGACCAGCTCTGGGACAGACCAGTGAGTTGACGCAATGATCCCATGCGTCAACGCATTATGCAATACTCATGCATTCAATGTTGTATATCAGACACAGTCCTATGCAATCAAATCAGCAGCCATATTCAAAACACAATATCATAATGCACTAACTGTGTTGCAATCATCAAAACAAAATCAGCATGCTATCATCAAAACACAATGCACATGCTTGTGCCTAAGAGGCACAACATTCTCCCCCTTTTTGATGATGGCAACACAATGTGACAGTGAGTCACACAAGATTTTCTCCCCCTTTAACATGATCAAAAAGAGAAAAATAGTAAAAGCAAGAGTGCAAAGTGTATTATGCATGCAAATTCCTCTAGAACATTCTCCCCCTGAATATAAGACTCCCCTGAATTATTTCTCCCCCTAAATAATAGCCCCCCCCTTTGAGAAGGAATATGAACAGATAAATAAGGTAGAGAAAGTAGGAGGGTCAGTTGACAATAGCTGAATCATAGGTTCAGAAGGGAAGCATGATTATAAACAACTGTTAAAGTATAAGAATCAGCAACATACAATTTTGACAAAAAAATCAGGTTTAACAGTGATAAATCTAAAGTAAAACATTTGACCCCTGAACAAGAGTTTATACATTCCATTTATAGCAATGAATCTAGGGCACATGGTATTAATAGATAAGTCAGAAATAATATCCTTTTGTGAATAAACAAGGAAATTCAAGAGAGGCAACTTGAACATGTATTGATAAAAACAATTTTCACTCATTGACTTTTGATTTTCGAAAGGTTACAGCAGTTTGATTTTCACTTTTGAATTTTTCAGAACCTGAACTAAGTAAATAGATCAGTGGCATTTATGCTGTTGACATTAGGTGTACACCTTGACCAGAGGCAGATACCCCCAGTTACTAGGCATAAACTACTAGACCTATTTCAGATCAGAACCCACAAAGGATAGTCTTCACTTTTGACATTAAGGGTACACCTTCATTAGAGGCCAGTACCCTCAGTTACTTGGTGAGGACTCCCCCTATAGATTTGACCCTTTGAACAGAGATATTCTGAAGCACTTCATGACTATGAGTTCTCCTGCTTCATTGGAGGAGATCACAATTTCTCAGTGCAATCAGCCATTGCTCTGTCACTGTGTTCAGTTCTTAACATCAATGATCTTATTTACTGCTGCCCTTAATTCTTTTAGAGTGATTGTTTAAAAAATCAGTACACACTCTTATTAGTCTGTTCTAGACATATCCAGTTCAACACATTTAGGCATTACAAATTTTTTTTCTATTTTAGCCATGAGACAAAGATTAAGAGCTATAAAGTTTTCTTTTATCTCAAATTCTGAAGTGCAGACACTTAACTCTCTAATTTATAAAGGTTAAACCTTTAGTTCCTTTCAATTTGTAAGTGTGATTCTTATAAGTGAACAATTGCAATAATCACCATTCAATGTACTAAACCAGATGCAAAGCTGTTGTTTAGTGAAAATGATGGGGAAAAGATAGCAATTGGCAATATGGTTCAATGAGCAACTGATGTCAAAGAATATGAATCATTTGAATGAGAACACTGAGAGGTGAATAGGATTCAATGAATTGAATAGAACTCTCAGCTCCCCCTGACATCATGATGCAAGAGATATGCTATGCAACATACTGTCCTACATGCAGACTATGCACCATGGATACATGAGACAAGTATGCAATCAATTTAGGTTTATGCATCCAAGTTATAAGCATTTTCATCCTTTTTTAGATTTTTCAACATATGATGCGGTGCACTGTTCTACATAAAGACAGGACCCATGGTACTTGGCGGAGAACCTGGTCTCAAAGACCATCTCACACATGGTAGAAACCTCCGGGCTGATTTCCCTGCCTTTTAGTAACTTACCATTTATATACCAAAGTGGTCATGCAAAGAAATACAGTGCAAAGCTGTCCTATATGCATTGAACAATTTCATTGACAGTCATGCAAATGATGTATGCATACATTAGACACATGCATTGACTGTATGTACTAACTGAACCATTCACAATCAGCAAATTATGCATTTAATAACAAGCATGCAATGCATTGACACAAAACACATGCATCGACTCTATACATTAAAGAACCGTTTAGCCTTGTGCAAAATGCAGTGCATCTAGCATCTCATTCATTTAGTGCAAACAACAGCATGAGAAGAACATCAAATATATTCAGAATTGAATTCAGTGAAGAGATCATCAAAATTCAGACAAGCAGATCAACATGAAATTCACAATTCAGTTCTGAAGGTAAATCACTTACCTGCTTTACCAGATTGATTTATTTTTACCCTTGGTGTTGCATCAGATTTTTTGACAAGGCCTCCAATTTCCTTCAGCTCTTAGGATTTTGGCCCTGCCTCTTGTCATATGCCTGAAGTAGCTTTTTCTGTTTCATCAGTTTGTTCCCGGCTACCAGACATACCTGCAAACACACTTAGGGAGCAGGTTTTGGAACCCAAGATATTTTGGGCCCCAAGACAGAACCAGATACTGGAGAGTGAAAACATGACAACAACTGTTTAGGGATCCACATTTGTGTAAATATGGAAGGTTTGGTGGATTCTACAGCTTGAGAGTTCTTTTTGTTATTTTTCTTTTTCTCAGCACCAACAGGTTTAGTTTTCTTTTTCTGGTGCTTTGATGGTTGTTGTGAAGTCCTGGCATTCATTTTATTAAAAACATTTTTATTTTTCTGCCAGTGCCTTGGCCAATGAATGTACTGGAAGTTGTGGCCCAAATTGGTCCTAGGCTGATCAAAAAACCTTTGGTGACTAGGACTCCATGTCCTAAATTGACTATCCCATCTCCTAGCTGGCTGAGGTCTATATGGCTGATACCAAGTGGGGAAATTCTGATACCCGAACCTCATGTGTACAGGGTTCCACCCAAGCCTATTAAGTGGTTGAGGATGAAAGTTATGATAGACTTGGGCTCTAGGGAAATAGGGATGAGCAATTGGGTTCCTAGCTGCACTTGGTCTCCCTGCCACCTTTGACCCGCTAGGTTTCTGAACTGACTTATATTGGGTCTTTTTCTGAGCAGTTGATGGTGAAGGAGACTTAGCAGCCTTGGGCTGGGGTTTTGATGTGCTAGCTGGCTGACCCCTAGCCTTGGACTTATCCTTGGAAGAAGAGCATGCAGCTCTAGGCTCTACAACTTTCTGCTTTCCCTTGTCCTTAGCATTGGACACTTTTGATTTAACATTATTAAAGGCAAATTTTTCATTGACCATTTTTATGAGTGGTCCTCTATTCTTTTCTCCCATACATGAAATGGTTTTCAATTCAAAGTTCTCTTTAGCTGAGGGATTAAAACCAAGACCCTCCTTTTTGAAATTAACTTTTGACCCTAGCAAGGCATTTAGATTTTCAGTTCCTTGGGTCATGCTTTCAATGATTTTCATTTTGTCAGAATTTTGATTTTCCAGATTTTCAATAGTTTTCTTTAATTCAGCATTCACTGACAAAACAGCTTCATATTTTTCATTTGAAGTCTTTATTTCATTTTCAGACTTCTGAATTTTCAATTTCAACTCATCAACAACATTTTTCAGCAAATTATTTTCTTTCCTACAATCAATCACAACATGCTTTAATTCATCAAAATCAGAACATGCATTTTTCAATTTGTCATTCTCTGATTGTAAGCATGCAACTATATCAGAGAGAGATTTATCATTAACCAGAGAGTTCATTTTCTTCTTTAAGAGTCTGTTTTCCTTCTTAATATCATTAGCTTTATCTAACAGGTCTCCATAAGCATTTGCCCAATCAGAAATAGTGTAATGTTCGAAAAGGGATGATATCTGATCAGACTCTTCTTCTTCATCTCCATTTCTAGCCATCAAGCAGATGTCCTTTTCTGATTTTCCACTATCTGAGGAAGTGCTCAGCGTGCCTTCTTCCTCATCACTCCATGTATTGACCATGGCCTTTCCCTTTGGCGCCTTCTTCCATGGTCTTCCTTTCATTTTCTGTAACTCTGGACAATCAGCCTTCATATGACCTGTCTTCCTGCAATGATAACAAGCATTAACATCAGATTTTTCAGCAGGGTTAAATTTATACCTGTTTTGCTTCCTGCTGTGGTATTTTCTATAGAGATTCTTCCCTTCTCTTCTAAGAAATCTACTGAACTCTTTTGTGATCATAGCTATTTCATCCTTTTCAAGATCTGATCCAGATGAATTCCGATCACTGGATGATCCAATGCTGCTGGACTGTTTTGAGCAGCCATGCTTGGCCTTCAGAGTAATAGGCTTCCTATTTTCAAGCTCTTCAACTTGTAGTAAATTCATCTCGTACGCCATCAAGGAACCTATCAGCTCATTGGGTTTCATCTTTTGTAGATCTTTTGACTCCTCAACCACAGTTGCTTTGGTATGCCATATAGGAGTCAACGATTGAAGGATCTTCCTTACAACTTCATGATCAGTATAACGCTTTCCCAGATTTTTTAGACTATTTGTGATGATGGTCAGACGAGCATACATTTCGGTCACTGTCTCACCAGGCTTCATCCGAAATGCTTCATACTTTGACACTAGCATATTTGCCCTCGTCTCTCTCACTTCAGATGTTCCCTCATAGATAACTTCGAGGGTATCCCACATCTCCTTCGCTGTCTTGCAGGATGACACTCTGTCAAATTCAGTGGGATGGAGTGCACACTGAATGGCGTTGATAGCACTCCAATTCAGAGTAGATTTCCAGACTTCTTCTCTTGTCCATAATTCCTCATTCTCATGTAGCTCATAAGGACCTTTGCTCACAATTTTCCATACCTCGTAATCTTTGGCTCTGAGGAAGACCTGCATCCGGTTCTTCCAATATGGGAAGTTGGAACCATCGAAGAATGGTGGCTTCGTAGTGGACTGACCCTCTGCTGTTAGCCCTCTAGCATCCATGGCCGATCCTCTTTAGGATGTTAGTCCTGCACAAAGAGTTAGGCTCTGATACCAATTGTTGGGACGCTAAAGGGTGATCTAGAGGGGGGTGAATAGATCAATTACCCGTTAAAAAATTACTGCAGCAGAATCAAATACGGAATGAAAACTTCTACTAAACAGATAGTGGGCACAATGCGAATGCCACCCAGAACAGATGAAGAATCGTCCTAAGCATACATCTACTGTGCGAAGATAGAAATATAGAAGCTAGGCAAACCATAAAACAATCACACAGTAGACAAAGGCTTTTAGGTGGTTCGGTCCTCCAGACCTACATCCACCCCACACTCAACCCGAGTGTGACTTACTGCTGACTCACAGCTTGAACAGCTGGGCATCACAGCTTGCCTTACAACCGCTGGGCCTCACAGCTTGCCGTCCAGTGGAATCCACCACTGCAACCGCTGGGGATTACAGCTTACCCGTCCAGTGGAAACCTCCACTGCCCGCTGAGCAACACAGCTTGCTGTCTAGTGGAATCCTCCACTGCAAACTGCTGGGCAATACAGCTTAGCCGTCCAGAGACAGCACCTCTGCAATCCGCTGACTAACAGCTTGAAGAAGATGTAAAATAGAAAACAGAAAATGGAAATAAATAGCAATCTGAAAGCTGTAAACAATGAAGCACGATGTGGCTCTTAAAGAGCTGGATGGCCTGGATTTGATCCACGGTCCATCAAAGACAGATCTCCCTCGATCTCACTCTCTTTCTTCACTCTCTCTCTTCTTCTTCTTCACACTCCTTTCACTCTCTACTCTTCTCTTCTTTTCTTCTGCTGGATCGTGGAAGCTCTCTCTCCTTTTTCTCTTATTCTTCTCTCAGCTTCTGCTCCCTGGCTTCGATCACGATCAGCCTCCATCTGAGGACGAAGGCTCCATTATATACCAGTAGCAGCAGCAGCAGGGCGCGTGTGGCTTTCACAGTTCCCACCCTAAGAATTCGGACCACGTGGCAGCATCCAGCAGGCTGTCAGTACACGTGTCCTCATCTGGGCACTCTCCTTATCCTCGGATCACGTGCCCAGCACCAGTACACTCAGCAACTAGAGTTAGATGGCGTCAACCCACTTGCTCCAAGGAGTTAACGTAGCCTTCAGAGATACTTTATCAGCAAAGCTCAAGTCTGCTGCGTTGACGCTTCAACCCGCAGCGTTGACGCATCAGAGTAATCCAGTAAGCTTCTTTCTTGATTGTTTGAACTACAGCGTCCACGCCACTTGATCAAGGCGTTGACGCATTGGTGTCCAGTGATCAATGTCTTCAGTATATAGGCGTGTTGCGTCGACGCTGCTAACCCATAGCGTTGACGCAGTGGTGTTCCAGCAGCTAATACTTTAGCTTGTTTGCTTGCTGCGTGGACGCTACCAGGCCGTGGCGTTGACGCAGTGATGTGTTCCAGCAGCTAATACTTCAGCTTGTTTGCTTGCTGCGTGGACGCTACCAGGCCGTGGTGTTGACGCAGTGATGTGTTCCAGCAGCTAATACTTCTACTAGTATACTTGCTGCGTGGACACTGTGGTCATTCTGCGTTAACCCTGCACACACAAAAATCTTATAATCATGTCATAGAACAAGTGGTTATTTAAATCATATAACACTGAGTGTATATATTCTGAAACAGCAAATGGGCAAGTATGTACACTGAGAGAGTGTATAGACTTGGAAGTCTTCTTGTGAGCTCAGTGTATATACTTCCCAATGACTAGACTTCAGGAGATGAAGACCAAAGTGCAGACATCACGCTAGTACAGACTTGAAACTGGCTGTACAGACTTCAACATAGCTGCGATGTACAGGCTTTGACAAAGCAGCATTGTACATACTTGAAAGTTCAAGGCCACGATGTATAGACTTTCAAAGAGGAAGCATTGTGTAGACTAGAGAGGTCTAAGCCAGTGTACAGACTCTGCCTCAACAATGAAAGGGCAACACGGATGTACAGAGTTGGCCAAACACTTGAAGATAGGCTATACAGACTTGAAAGCTTGGCGGAGGATGTACAGACTTGAAGAGTGAAGACCATTGTATAGAGTTGGTGAAATGAAGTCCAGTGTACAGACTTGCAGATACGAAGTCAATGTACAGACTTACACAAGCGAGCTATAGTGCCAATGTGTAGACTTCACGCTGTACAGACTTTCCAAAGAGAACTTAACGTTGTACAGACTTGAGGCTTTGAACGTTGAAGGCACAAGACGATGTACAGACTCAGATACTAGACCAATGTATGAAGCAAAGCAAGAGCTCTTTCAAAACGATTCCAATGCGTCAACGCATTGAGTCCACTGCGTCGACGCACCAGTTGACACATTTTATAGACCAGCTCTGGGACAGACCAGTGAGTTGACGCAATGATCCCATGCGTCAACGCATTATGCAATACTCATGCATTCAATGCTGTATATCAGACACAGTCCTATGCAATCAAATCAGCAGCCATATTCAAAACACAATATCATAATGCACTGACTGTGTTGCAATCATCAAAACAAAATCAGCATGCTATCATCAAAACACAATGCACATGCTTGTGCCTAAGAGGCACAACACACTCCACCTACAGCCATCAGAATACATACACCTAACAGGAGGAGACAGACTCCGCTGCCAATAATCAAGGGAACCAATGCTGGGGTCCTTCGACTACAGCACCTGATTGAAGGGCTAGATGAATATGTGCAGCCCGAATTGAAACCTCTGCTGGTACGGGACCACGTCCCATGGCAAGAGCTGGAACAACTCTCACTCAAACAGGCGGAGGAAGCTGAAGCAGCACCCCCCGAAGAGGGCAGCCTGTTCTGGGGGCAGGCACCCGCAGAAACCAAAAAGAAGAGAAAGTAAAAGAAGAAGAAAAGAAAGGCCGCTGGGGCCAATAAAGCATAGGTTGTCTCCTGCAATACCCTATCAGCACTCTTCAACCTATCCGGAGAAGAGGAAGAAGAAGAAATTTGCTTCACACCCCATGTTGGGGGAGGCAAAGCCGAGGCCGCAACTGCTGCGCATGCCACTCGGTCGGGCCGAAAATGGGGGCGCCAGCCACCACCCAATCACAACATCATATTCAGAGGGGAGAAACCCTACAAGACACCTCCGCCGGAAGTTAAGGGAGTCCAAATCCCTCCTCCGTCAGGCCTATACAACAAGAGTGGGGGCAAGGCAGTCCCTTCCTTCCTTGAATTTATGAAGATGTCAAAGGGGAAACAGCCCTGTCAAGAGGCTAACCCTACACCCGGGGCCATTCACCCGCAGCTAGTGCAATCTACTGAGGATGCAAATGCAGATGGAGCTTGCCCTACAACAACTAATAAAGAAGACCCGCCAGTCGGTGCCACCAAGAGGATGCCGAGTTCGAGGAAGATGAAGCAGGTCCGTCTGGGCCCACAAATCAAAACCTCCCCAAGCCCAGATGGGTTGAAGAGATGAAGCTCTCCAATGTCCGGGCTGGGAGCCGAATAATGAAGTTGCTCAAAAAGCTCCCCGCTCGATTTACGATCTGGGAAATTCTCTCTTTGAGTGAAGAAACTCGACAGGCGATCATCATTGCTCTGCAGACGCCTGCTCACTTTGAAGCCTGCATAGCCGAGGCTATACCAGAAGCCAGTATGACCTTCTCTCCGGAAGACATGCTACTACCTACTGCCAGTCACAACAGGCCGCTATATATGAAAGAGCACCTGAATGGGAGAGAACTGAACCGGATCCTGGTCGATCCTGGTGCAACAGTCAACATCCTGCCATACAGAATATACGAGAGGTACCACTTTAATGTGCATCTCAAGAAAGTCGGGGATATGCGTATCGCTGGCTTCAACCAAAAATGTGAAGTATCTATGGGAGTGGCAGAGTTCACGCTAACCCTGGCAGATTTCACTACAACGGTGCAGTTTCATGTCATTGACTCTCGCACCTCCTACAAAGCGCTGCTCGGCCGCCCATGGCTGCATGAAAATATGGTGGTGCCCTCCACGCTCCACCAATGCATCAAATACAGCCTCCAGGGGAAGGAGGAGAGGATATTTGCCGATATCCACCCATTCGAGGTGTTTGAATGTCACTTGGCAGACGCCAACCTATATACGGGGCCTCCCCGGAAGGTTTCTGAAGCTAAAGCCCCCATAGGGGCCTCGAAGAATAGATCGGGTGACGGTTGGTATCCACCACCGCCACGCGGATATGTCAAGCCGAAGGTGGTCTCCCACATCACCGCTTCTGGAGATGTCGGCAGGGTAACACCCCCAGCATTATATCCCAAAGCTAAGGAAGTGCAGGTCAATCGACAGCACGACCGCATCGGAATCCCGGCCGGCCTCACCAAGCCAGTCCTCGGCCTCAATGATCCCACTGTCGAACCTTTCAAGGCTTGGGAGGTGACACAAGAAGATGGGCCCAGCAGCTTGTTCTATACAGCTGAGGAGCATCCTACTCGGGAGGACACAGACTGCAGCCTCCCCGAAGATCTAAGCAACCCGCCGGTTCCTGTTCAAGGCCTGGCATTTACAACTGATCGAATGGCCAAGATGTTTCAGAAGCAACACATTCCTCCCGATCAGTCTCAAAAGCGCAAAGAAGCTTTCCAGAAGATGTGGTATCCTACAAATATGGATAAGGAAATGAGACGTGTCTCTCAACATCTAGGGTTGGGCTTCACCTTGGAGGAATATTATTACAGTGGGCGGTACGAGGTGGATACTATCTCCGCCCTCTATCCTACTGAAGATAGCCCTCTGGGGGCAACCTTTGATGAGTATCCGGTGGAAGCCGAATATCTTGAATTGGCTCGGTCCGGGAATCAAGAGGCGGAAACCTCGGCCCCTTGCCGATGCTGGGAGCAGGTTCATCCTGAAGAAGCGGCCCTTCAAGCCGAATTTGATACGGCTAGCAGCAGCGAAGCCGAAGACATTCAAGAAGCAGGAGTCTCTCCCTGCACAGGGGTCCTACTAATGACAATTTCAACACCCTTTCTGCCAATCAGGGAAGCCTTGGTCAACTCCAATCAAGGGGAACCGGCTACCCGGAAAGAAAAAGCCACTTCTACGGAAGACACAACTGTCCCAGAGGCCGAGACTTCCTCAGCTTCTGCTATAGAACCAGTATGCTGTCCGAGCCTGGCAATAAACAGTCACCAGCCCGTCGTGGCTGCAATCTCATCTGCAAACACTAAAGCTGCTCTCTCATCCTTGGGAGCTGCGACGGTAATGGATTGGCTAATAGAACAATCCACTCAGCCGCTAGCACAAGAAACAAAGAAACCTCAAGAAGCTCTGGTGGTGTCTGACGAGGAAGTCGAAGTACTCGACCCGCAAGATGGTATTCCGGACTTCGTCGACCTCCAACCGGCACCTCCGGAAATAGAAGACGGAGGCCAAGCCACAGTCGATGAACTGATAGAAGTCAACTTGGGAGATGATGAGGACCCTAGGCCTACCTTCCTCAGTGCCCAACTATCCCCAGAAGAACGGGAGCTGTACACCCAGCTACTGCTAGAGTACCGGGATTGCTTCGCCTGAACTTACAAAGAGATGCCAGGTCTAAGCCCCGCTGTCTCACAACATGAGCTAACAATCAGCCCTGAGGCCGAACCGGTGAAGCAACCACCGCGGTGCATGAGGCCAGAGCTCATCACCCAAATTTGTGCTGAAGTCGACAAGCTCATTGACGTGGGATTTGTTGAAGAAAACCAGTACACCACGTGGCTGGCGAATATCGTCCCCGTGAAAAAGAAGAATGGACAGATCCGGATATGTGTCGACTTCCGGGATCTAAATAAAGCCTGTCCCAAGGATGACTTTTCGGTGCCAATAACCGAGGTCATGATTGATGCTACAACCGGCCATGAAGCCCTGTCATTCATGGATGGGTCATCCGGCTACAATCAGATTTGGATTGCGGAGCATGACCGAGTCCATACTGCTTTCCGAACCCCTAAAGGCATTTATCATTACAAGAGAATGCCGTTCGGATTGAAGAATGCTGGCGCAACCTATCAGCGCGCGATGACCAAAATCTTTGATGAGCTGCTCTACCACAAGGTTGAATGCTACATAGATGACCTGGTGATCAAAACCAGAAGAAAAGAAGATCATCTACAAGACCTCCGGATTGTCTTTCAGAGGCTAAGGCAGCATGAGCTGAAGATGAACCCTATGAAATGTGCGTTCGGAGTGTCGAGCGGAAAATTCTTAGGCTTCATCGTCCGATATCGGGGAATCGAGATAGACCCCACAAAGATCAAGGCAATTCAGGGGTTACCTCCGCCAAGGAACATCTCCGAGCTCAGATCACTACAAGGCCGCTTGGCTTATATCCGGCGGTTCATTTCCAATTTGTCAGGGTGATGCCAGCCCTTCCACAAGCTAATGATGAAAGATGCCCCCTTTTATTGGGATGAAGATTGCCAGGCAGCCTTTGACAAGCTAAAAGACTACCTGAAAACTCCTCCAATGTTGGGCGCACCGGTGAAAGGATGACCATTGATATTGTATATAGCAGCTACACATAATTCTCTGGGGGCAATGCTGGCCCAGAATAATGAAGAAGGGAAAGAGCAAGCCCTCTATTACGTCAGTCGGAGACTGGTCAGAACTGAAGAGAAATATACTTATATTGAGAAGATCTGTCTGGCACTGGTCTTTGCTGTTAAGAAGCTCCGACACTATATGTTGTCGCATGAAATCAGCTTGGTATCCAAAGAGGATCCCCTGAAGTACATCATGTCTCAACCGGCACTCAAAGGCCGCTTGGGTAAATGGGCGGTAATCCTTATGGAGTTTGATGTCTCCTACGTGCCGCGCAAGGCCGTCAAGGGCCAAGCTATTGCAGACTTCTTCGCTGAGCACCCAGTGCCCGGGGACTCCCCGTTGGAGCCGGAGCTTCCTGAAGATGAAACCCTAGAAGCCGTTCAAGTACAACCCGCCTTATGGTAGCTATATTTTAATGGCACTTCCAAAATTGACACCTCCGCCACTGGATTAGCCAGAGTCAGGGCAGGAGCAGGCATAGTCCTGAAATCCCCAGAAGGAGAAGTGGTGCATACATCCTGCTCCATAAACAAACAATGCACAAACAATGAAGCAGAATATGAAGCCCTGATTATCGGGTTGCAAGTTGCTCTATCCATGGGAATTCAGATGTTGGAAGCATTCGGAGACTCCATGCTAGTTATAAAACAGCTGGAGGGAGAGTTCGATGTGCGAAAGCAAGAGCTCCTCCCCTATCACCAGTTGGCAACTCGCCTGATGTCAAGATTTTACTTCATCAGCATCAAGCACATCAATCGAGGCCGGAATGCTCAGGCAGACGCCCTCGCTAAGCTGGCTAGTTCATTGGCGGTCCCGCCAGACACAAGCCTGAATATAACAGTGATCAACCGTCGACAGGTCCCTAGCGTAACAGAGGTCCTGGCCGACGAACAAGAGATGGAAGTAGCAGTCATCGAAGGGGTTCAGCAGCCCGATTGGTGAGAGCATCTCCTACGCTGGTTTCGACACCAGCAACTTTCAAAAGAAAAGGAACAAAGAATGAAGCTCTTGCGGATCAAGGATTCTTACGAGATGAGAAGCGGGACCTTGTTCCGAATTATGGTAGATGCCCGAAGGAAAGTCCTACTCCGTTGCTTGTCTTCAGCAGAAGCAAGACAGGTGATGCAGGAGGTCCATGCTGGATCAGCTGGAGCACACCAAGCTGGCCCGAAGATGAAAATTGAGATAAAGAAGCTGGGTTACTATTGGCCCACTATATTTGACGATTGCTGCAGATTTGCCAAAGCTTGTCAGAAGTGTCAAGAACACGTTAATGTGGCAAGGAGACCTCCAATGCCATTGCATCCCACCCTACCGAGCTGGCCGTTTGCTCAGTGGGGCACGGGCGTAGTAGGGCCGCTACCAGCATCTTCATCAAGGTGCAGATACATCTTAGTAGCTACGGACTACTTCTCCAGATGGGCGGAGGCAGTAGCACTAAGAGATGTGACGGGAGAACTAGTTGCAAAATTCTCCGGCAGAATGTAATATTTCGGTTCGGGATCCCCAGCCGAATCATCTCTGATAATGGCAGTCACTTTAGGAACCAGAAGGTTTATCGGCTGGCCGACAAATACAAAATCGACTGGAGGACATCGTCCCCCTACAACCCTCAAGACAATGGACTCGCAGAAGCCTTTAACAAGACCTTATGCACGCTGCTGGCGAAGACTGTCAAGTCTGTTGTGCATCCCTTGGTTTTGATGATGACAATAGGATATGTTTGACTAATCTAAGTTCTATCTTGTTTCTTAAAGCAAATGGTTTGGTTATTTGTGTAAAGATAGTGCATTGAATTAATGCTTATTTGATGATGACAAATATGCTTTTATATACATTTGGAACTTCAAGTCAAATCTTATAAGTTAAACAAATTTCAGGTTCACTGAAATCCAAGTGGAATCAACAAATCAGTATAAGCGTGAAAGACTGTCTGTCGACCACTGAAGAAGCTATGGTCGACCAACGAACTCAACCAGAAAAGCATCAGATCATCTGTCTTCTGGAAGCACCTTGGCTGTCGACCAAAGCCCCGCCTCTGGTCGACCACAGAAAAGACAGAAGCAACAGACAGAACTGCTGGCCATCTGGAAACTGCCCCCTGTCGACCAGCGACCAGGCTGTGGTCGACCAACGGGCGACGTGAGTTTCAGCCAGAAGAACCGGCCGTCTGGGGACTGCCCATTGTCGACCAGCGACAGGGTCATGGTCGACCACGGGTTTATATATCGTCCAAAACCGAACTCTAACCGAATTCTGTTTTGGTTCCTTAAAACCTGCAAATGGTTGTTGCAGGTTGTTGGGCTGCTCAGGAGATAAGATTCCGCACGGGAATCAAGGAAACAATCTTGCTTAGAAGTGGTCAAACTCGTTCTAACGATTGGATTTAAACAGATCCCTGTTTTCTAGCAGATTGGCGCTCGATCTGAAAATTGAGCGGGAAGAGTTTTACTCTTGATAAAAGGGCTGTATGAAAAATGAAAAGAACACACATCACGAACAAGGGAGCAGAGAGAGAGCACGGAATAGAAGCCAAGGAAGATACACACAGAAGAGGAAGAAGGAGCTCTCCACCAATCAAAAATCTGCAGAAAGGTTAAAGGCAATCTCGTTGCTGCAGAAGGAAGACTTAGCTCAAGACTGTGCGATCTCCAGCAGCAGAACAATCGAAGGCAACTGACTGGAAGATCAACAGGGAGTCTAGGCTTCTTCATAAGCGTGATCAAGTCCCAGGCTGAACACCTATTCTTCTACACACGCCAATATTCAGTCTGTCTTTCATCACCTGTTCTTATCATCTTTTCATTTCTGATTACAATTATTGTCAAGCTGTGAGGCAGCAGAGTCAAGCTGTGTGTCAGCAGGTACAAGCTGTGTGTCAGCTGTGTTTTGATTGAGATCAGAGATTCTCATAGTGAAGCCTTGCTTGAGTTAAGCAAGGGGTGGATGTAAGTCTCAGGAAGAGACTGAACCACCTTAAAAATCCTCTCTTGTGGTGTGCTTGTGTGTGTTTGATTTCCTATACGTATGCTTGCATCTTTACTATCCGCATTAGTTCTATAATTCATTAATTACCAGTAGCTCATCTGGTCGATAGTTAGTAAATTATCAAAAAGGGGGAAAGATCTATTCACCCCCCCCTCTAGATCTATTCAGTCCGTATCCAACACGTGGTATCAGAGCAGGTTCTCCAAAAATGTGGTCTAACAACCAGGAGAGACCGGGCGGACTGAACTCTAAAAGCCTCATAGCTGAGGGGCACTCTGTAACTAGACCTCCATATTTTGATGGAACTGATTATTCTTATTGGAAAAATCGTATGCAGGTGTTCTTACGTGCGCAAGACCACGAGATGTGGAGGGTAGTGAGCCGCGGACCTTTTGAGCTACCGGAAGATGAAGAAACCTGGACCAGAGAACAGGTCAGGAAATCAACTGTCAACTGGGGAGCCATGAACGTGATGCAGTGCTCACTACACCCCACAGAATTCTCAAGAGTTTCCCAATGCGCAACAGCCAAAGAAATGTGGGATCGTCTAAAGGTAATCTACGAAGGTACTTCCGAGGTAAGAGAGACAAAAGCAAATATGCTAGTCTCAGAATATGAGATGTTTAGGATGAAAAATGATGAAAGTATTTCTGAGATGTATGCCAGATTAGTACAATTGACTAATGGCTTGAAGAGCTTAGGGAAGACATACAAAGAGCAGGAATTAGTGAGGAAGATTTTAAGGTCTCTCACATCGATGTGGCATACCAAGGCCACAGTCATTGAGGACTCAAAGGATCTCACAACAATGACAGTGGATGAGTTAGTAGGATCCCTGATGGCCTATGAGGTCAATCTGAAGAGAAAGGAAGATGAGGGCAAGAAAAAGAAGCAACTTGCCCTAAAGACTAAGACAAGCACCTCTGAGGTGTCTGACAATGATGACTCATCTAGCTCAGGTGAAGAATCTGGTGAGCTAGCCATGCTTACAAGAAAATTTAAAAAATTCCTGCGGAAGGAAGGTAAAGGATTCAGAAATCCAAAGGGCATGGTAAGGAAGTCATCCCAGTTTAAATCTGATAAACATAAGGCTCCTTCTAACAAACTCATTTGCTACAATTGCAGGCAGCCTGGACATATGAAGGCTGAATGTCCAGAAGCTCCTAAGAAATCAAGCTTCAAGTGGAAAGGCAAGAAACCCAAGGCGATGATTAGCACTTGGAGTGAGGAGGAAGAGAGCAGTGAAGAGGAAACAACTTCCGAGGAAGAAGAAGGAAAGCTCTGTCTGATGGCCAAGGGAGACAACAGTGATCTTGAGGTAAGTTCCCCATTTCAAGACTTCTCTAGTTCGGATTGGGAAGCAGTATATTCAGAATTGCTTGATACTTATGAAAGAATAAGAAAGGAAAATAAACATTTGAAGAAGAAGATCAGTCAACTGAATAAAGACAGCAATTCAATGGATAACAAAACTGAACTAGAAATGGAAATCAAGTCACTGAAAAACAAACTGAATCAAATGGACTTAGATGAAGAAAACCACAAGAGAATGTCCGAAGAGAATGAAATGCTAAAAAACGACATTGATGAGTTAAAACTAAAGACTCAAGAATATGAACAGGAAACTAAGTTAAGTCAAGAAAGAAACAATTCACTCAAGGAAGAAAACAACCAACTCCTAAGAGAAATAGAAAGAATTAAGAGTGACCTGAAAAACAAACAGGAGACCTTGGAAAAAATGACTCAAGGTCAAGAAAACTTAAATGCTGTCTTGGGAATAAAAGTAAACTTTCAAAAAGAAGGGTTAGGATACAATCCTACGGCTAAAAAGGAATTCCAAATAAAAACCGTAACTGGGATTGCTGACTCAAAAGGAAAAAGGCCCCTGATTAATCTATACCAAGATAAACAAGAGGATGTAGCTGAATGCTCCTCCAAAAGGAACAATGTCACCAAGGAAGAGAGAAATTTTAAAGAGAAAACAGTCAATCAATATAAGATTCAAAATAATAAACAAGAAACCCAAATTCACAGAAATCACCAAACAAACCAAGGACTAAACCAAGTTAAAAGACATAAATCTGGAAAACAAGATGTCTGGAGACAGGCTGGTCGACAACAGACCCTTCATCTGTCGACCAGAGGATCTGCCAGAACAGGCGCTGGTTACTGGAGAAGCAGTGGTCGACCACAGGTACACCAGATGTCGACCAGAGGTGCTGCCAGAACAGACGCTGAGTTCTGGAGACGCGATGGTCGACCACAGACATACCAAAAGTCGACCATGGCCAGACAAGCAAACAGAAATCACAGGTTTTTTCGGGTAAAACAAAATGAAAACTTGAATACACAAAGGTGGACTCAGATTAAAGAAGCTTTAGAACAAAAGCAACCCAATCTGAACAAGTTCAGAAATAAAAATTTACACTGCTCTAACAGAATCTGGGTTCCCAAAGGATTACTGCAGCAATTTCATAATTTCACAAGCTATCTTGGACCCGGGTACCATTGGGGTCCAAAAGTTTCTGTGTAACTTGTGATGCAGGTGTGTCTGGCAGCTATACACAACAAGTGGTACTTAGATAGTGGCTGCTCAAGACATATGACAGGGGATAAGGCAAAATTCTCCGAGCTAAACTCAAAAGATGGAGGACATGTGACATTTGGAGGAAATAACAAAGGCAAGATCATTGGGAAAGGTAAGGTAGGTAAGACATCTACAAATTGCATTGAAGATGTACTGCTAGTGGATGGCCTGGAATATAATCTTCTAAGCATCAGTCAGCTATGCGACAAAGGCCATCAAGTAGTCTTTGATTCTAAGATCTGTAAAATTCTTGAACCAAATTCGGCTAAAGTTAAGTTTATGGGCAAGAGAGTAAATAATGTCTACATGATAGACTTGGATGATCCAGCCCACTCCAACTTGTGCCTCACCGCCAAGAAGGAGGACCTGACTTGGTTGTGGCACCGAAGGCTAGGGCATGTTAGCTACAGGGTGCTGCACAAATTGGTTAAGAATAAAATGGTTTCTGGTTTACCTGAAATTTCGTTTGCTCAAAATGTCAAAGTATGTGAATCATGTACCCAAGGTAAGCAAACAAGAAAATCATTCAAAGGTAGAACTGAAAGTCAATCTTCTAGACCACTAGAACTTGTGCACATGGACCTTTTTGGCCCAACAAGAACTGCTAGTCTTAGTGGTAAGAGGTACGGTTATGTACTAGTTGATGATTTCTCTAGATTCACATGGGTAATGTTTTTATCACATAAAAACGATGCCTTTCATGAATTTCAGGATTTTTACAGAAGAATGAAGCAGGATGGTAAGTCCAAAGTGTGTTCAATAATATCTGATCATGGGGGAGAATTTGAAAATTCAGAGTTTGATGAATTCTGCAGGAACAAAGGAATAAATCACAGGTTCTCCTCACCAAGGACGCCAGAGCAAAATGGAGTGGTGGAAAGAAGGAATCGCACACTTGTTGAAATGGCCAGAACCCTGTTAGTTGAAGCCAATCTTCCAAGAAGATTTTGGGCTGAGGCGGTCAATACAGCATGTTATATTGTAAACAGGGCAATGGTAAGACCATCTAGTGCGAAAACTCCATATGAGGTGTTCAAAGGTAAGAAGCCATCTCTAGCTCATTTTAGGATCTTCGGTGTAAGGTGTTTTATTCATAACAATGACAAGAGATCATTGGACAAATTTGAACCAAAGAGTGACCCAGGAATCTTCTTGGGATACTCTGACCGATCAAGAGCCTATAGAGTCTACAACACCAAAGATCAGCTAGTTGAAGAATCCCCACATATCACATTTGATGAAAATAATGACTTTGACAAAACTGGACAGGTAGGCAAAGATGAAGATGGGGAATTTCTGGAAGGCAAAGAGGAACCAATGGAGACTGAAGCAGAACCAAAGCAAGGTGATTCCAATGATCAACCCGAAGGAGAGATCATCCCAGGTAACAATTCTGAAAATCTGAGATTTCTCAGAGATCATCCTCTAGATAACATCATTGGAGGAATTAATGAACCGAGGAAAACTAGATCTCAGCTTAAAACAGTTGATGAATTAGATCAGCTAGCCCTTGTATCTCAAGTTGAGCCTAAAAATGTAGAGGAAGCTTTAAGAGATGAATCTTGGATAAATGCCATGCATGAAGAATTAAATCAATTTGAAAGAAATCAGGTTTGGAAACTTGTTCCCAGACCTTCATCTCATCCTGTTATTGGAACCAAATGGGTTTATAAAAATAAGCTTAATGAAGAAGGAGTTGTTATGAGGAACAAGGCTCGGTTGGTGGCTAAGGGGTATAACCAAGAATTTGGAGTTGATTTTGAAGAATCATATGCTCCAGTTGCAAGGTTAGAAGCCATTAGAATATTGTTAGCATTTGCGGCGTCCCATGGAATTAAATTGCAGCAAATGGATGTAAAAAGTGCCTTTCTAAATGGCTTTGTAAAGGAAGAAGTCTTTGTGGAACAACCCCCTGGTTTTGAAAATGATGATTTTCCTAATCATGTCTTTAAACTGCATAAGGCTTTGTATGGTTTAAAGCAGGCTCCTAGGGCATGGTACGACAGACTGAGTTCATTCCTCACCAAAAAGGGCTACACAAGAGGTAAAATTGATCAAACATTATTCTCCAAGACCCAAGGTAAGAATATACTAATTGTGCAAATCTATGTGGATGATATTGTGTTTGGATCCACTGAAGCTTCATTATGTACTGAATTTGCAAATCTAATGACCAATGAGTTTGAAATGAGTTTAATGGGTGATTTACAGTTCTTTCTTGGATTGCAGATTCTACAATGTAGAGAAGGCTACTTCGTAAATCAATCCAAGTACATAAAGGAGATGCTGAAAAAGTTTGGCATGGAGAGCTGCAAACCAATAGAGTCACCCATGGGGACAAATGCAACATTGGAGGCTGATGTAAAAGGTAACATGGTAGATGCCAAGAAATACAGAGGTATGATCGGATCCCTACTATATTTAACTGCCTCTAGGCCAGACATTCAGTTCAGTGTATGCATGTGTGCTAGATATCAATCTAGCCCTAGAGATTCACATTTAGGGGCTGTCAAGCGTATCTTTCGTTACCTTGCCGGTACCCAAGAATTGGGTTTATGGTATCCTACTTATTGCAAACTAGATTTAATTTCATATTCAGATGCTGATTATGCTGGTTGCAAAATTGATAGGAAGAGTACTAGTGGTTATTGTCAAATATTAGGTGGATGTTTAATATCATGGGCTTCTAAAAAATAGCATTCTGTGGCACTCTCCACTGCTGAGGCTGAGTATGTCGCAGTAGGGAGCTGTGGTACACAGGTTTTGTGGATAAAACATCAACTTCAAGACTACAATGTAGATCTTGGATGTGCACCTATTTTCTGTGACAACACTAGTGCTATTAATTTGTCTAAAAACCCCATTCAACACTCTAGGACAAAACACATTGAGATCCGTCATCACTTTCTAAGAGATGAGGTCTCCAAAGGAAATTTCATGCTTCATTTTGTAGAAACTGAAAAACAACTGGCAGACATTTTCACAAAACCCCTTAACAATGACAGATTTTCAACTCTAAGAAGGGAGTTAGGAATTTGTAGAATTTCCTCTGAAAATTCTTGAAATAATAATATTCTTGAGTTCACTGTACAGTCTTTGTCTCTTCTGTTCTTCGTTGTGTCAACTAGGTCTTAAGTACTAGATAAGTCCTGATTTTGGAGGTTATAGTGTCGGGTGCTATTTCAACAAGCTCTGAGGAACTCTGGTTTATCTACGGATTACTTCCCATGGTCAACCACAGACAAGGCGCTGGTCGACCAAGGCATCAGGACAGAAATAGTTAGCTCTGGGAATTCGCAGCTGTCGACCACAGGCGATCCAATGGTCGACAACAGGTTTGTCAGAACGCAGTCTTCTCAACAGGCAGGTTCTGTGACAACACAGAGGTCGACCACAGGCCACTCCATGGTCGACAAAGGACCTGAAAAAGGGAAATTAGATCTAGTCAGGCTGCTGGCTTTGGTGGGAAATCTTCTGAACTTTTTGGACTCTGAGCTCAGTTTTGCTTTACTCACTCATCCTCATTCACTTCCCATTCCTTGTGTCTCAATATCTCTTTGTGGTCAACTTATTGTTTTCTATCTTCAGCAAGGACTCACAAATTGAGGGGGAGTAAAAAGTGTAAACTCATTCCTTAATAAATCATTGAACAACCTAACCATATCTTACAAGAAAATCACCAAAGTCATCAATGAGAGTAAAGGTTAAGTGTAGTAATGAGAATTTGACCTGTACTACTGCAATAAATTCAAACCATAACTATGACTCTGACTCAAGACTATTGAGAACTTATGCTTTTAGTAATGAGACTATTTCTCTATCTGTGTCTGTGTTGGACAGTGAAAATAAACGCAGCTATAGCATGAATGTATATGGAATACGCCATAATTCTGCCTTCTTGGTAGAGCAATGGACTGAGTTCTGAGAAACTACTGTTCTCTATCACAAAGCAAAATTGGCTGAAAAATTAAGTGGGAGACATGTATGTCATGAAGACTCAATCTACCTCTGCCACTCTCAAAATTATTAATTGGGCATCCTGAGTAACTGGGGATATTGGCGTCTGATAAACGTATATCCTCACGGATAAAAAGTGTGTCCCAGTTAAAAGTGGAATGGTTAGGCATGCTAAGTAGCCGGGGTTTCTGGCGTGTAAAAAGCGTGTCTCCTCGTGTGGAAAAGCATGTGATAAACCTGACCACAGCTCTTAAATATTTCAAAACGAAAAGGCAACAAAAATGGTTGACCTAATGCACTATATGCAAATAAAAGCATAAAACACTGTTCAGCTTGTTCAGCTAGTACAATTATCTCATGAACCATATTATAAGTTTAAGGAGCCGTGAGTAAGAAAGTGGATATGGGGAGTCAATTTATTGGGGCAATACTTTCAAATTCTTTGAACCACAAGACCCACTCGAATTTGTCACAAGGTGGTCTTTGAGAAAGGGAGGAAAGGTTACTTAAATGTCTTATTAAAGAAAGGGGGTACACTTCATCTTCCCAAAATATGAGTTATGCTGATTAATCGTGACCGCTCGTTCTTTGCATCGCGATGGTTCACTGCCCTAAAAATTAAGGGCCAGCCCTAATGCCCTACCCTATAAATTGTCTCGGCTGGGTCCCTGAAATTCTCCCATCCGCAGCTCTAGCCCTCTCCCAACTTCATCTTCTCCAGATTTCTTTTCTCGCCTCTCTCTCGCCTCTATCTCGCTTCCCTTCACAATGTCTCCCAAGCGCGCTCTACTTTCCTCTAAGCGTAGAAGAGATCAGGCCCCTGCCGCAGCTTCGATGCCGTCCAAGCGATCCAAGTCGCGGGCCGCGCAGGGTTCGCCATCGGCCCCTCACAGGTCGACCACGGCTGATGCACCTGGTCCAGGCAGACAATCAGCAGCTTCAGAGGAACCCGCAGTGCATCCCGTTTCTGGAGCTCTCAAGCCACAGACAGTTCTGCAACCAAGGATCGTCGATTTCTCCGATGACAAGCTGATGGAGATGTTCCCAGATCTACTGCCAATTTTTGAAGCTCAAGAGTGGACTACGTTCGTTTCAGTGCACAATTCGTACTCGCCCCAGCTTGTGCAAGAATTCTACCACAACCTGCAAGTTGTGGACAGTCAGCTCTACACCGTAGTTCAAGGGAAAGTCATCAGACTCGACGTCAAGCTTCTCCACATGACGCTGAAGACTCCCAGAATTGGAGCTGTTTTCAACCATGAGGACTTCGACCTCCGAGAAGCACATGCAGTGGTCACTGGCAAGCCAGCCCCTGAGGTCCTTCCCAAGTACCTCAATGCTAATACCTTCCCTCCTCTTCATCGTTTGCTTCACCACATCATCACCACCATCATACAACCTCGAGGAGGCGCCAGAGATCAAGTGAGTCGCCTCCATCTGTTTATACTCCATGGCCTCATCACTCGCCAGCCTATTCGCCTACCCACACTCCTTTTAAATTCCCTCCGAAGCATCCTACATTATCCCCTGAATTCTCTTCCTTTTGCTGCCCATATCACTTCCATTCTGAAAGCAGCCAAAATACCTTCTCCTCATAGCCCAAGCATTGTCATTCCCAAATGGCACGTCTACAATTTTCACTTCGTGACCACATTCTTGGGATTTAAGAACGTCGGAGACCACGTTCAGCGCACTCTCCCTTCCAAGGGCAAAGCAAAGGATCCAGTGCCACCATCTTCTCCACCTCATTCACCTATACAGGTTAGCCCTGCTGTCACACCGTCACCAATGGTGCCTCAAGCTACACCTACTACCACCACTGCTGCCCATCCACCATCGTCCCTTTCACTAGTGCTCTGGCAGCCAGGCACTGCTGCCCCTCCAGCTCAATCCCCATCTGCTCGAACTACCCAAGCTCCATCACATTCTGCTCAACCCACACAAGTACCACCTACCTCCACTCCCTCTACTTCTGCTCCACCACCAGCATTTACCTCCCACCCTGACTCTCATGGCGTGCTCCTCCAGATGGCATCTCAGTTATCTTCTCTCACCACCCAACTCCAATCATTTCAAGAGAATGTCAATGCTGCCACTGGACGCTTGGAGCAGAAAGTCCAACGGCTGGAACAACAGATGGAGGCCAGGTTCATCAAGCAGAAGGAACACTCTGACCAGGCTAGTTCTCGATTCAACAGACTAGTAAGGACCCTCGGTGAAGTGTCCGATCAGATGGGAATCCGTATCGAGATCACAACCCAACAGAATGAGAAGTATCACAAGGATACTATCTCAGAGATCCAGAAGCTCAGGCTCTCCTATGCCCACATTGTTGACAAGCTGGATCGCATGGAAGCGAACGTGAAGCCAGAGACCTCCTCATCCTCCTCAGAAGGATTGTTTAAATGATCCACTTTTTGCTGTTGACAAAGGGGGAGAGAGAAGCTTATGTGTCATTGTGCTTATGTGTCATTGTGTGCCTAGATGTGTGTCTAGACAGATGTGTGTCTAGATGTCAAGTTTACTTTGCCTAGATGTGTGTCTAGATGTCAAGTTTACTTTGTCTACGTGTCCTCAGTGTCTTTATCCTTTTTTGAGTCTCTCATGTAATTAGTGCTATTATTTTTGAAAGCCACATCAAACGAATTGTCTGAATGAAATCTGTGCTATGATAGCCTTGCATGCAATATCAAATGAATTTCATAATCTGTTGTTTGTCACAATGACTCATGGTTGTCATCATCAAAAAGGGGGAGAATGTTGTGCATCCCTTAGTTTTGATGATGACAATAGGATATGTTTGACTAATCTAAGTTCTATCTTGTTTCTTAAAGCAAATGGTTTGGTTATTTGTGTAAAGATAGTGCATTGAATTAATGCCTATTTGATGATGACAAATATGCTTTTATATACATTTGGAACTTCAAGTCAAATCTTATAAGTTAAACAAATTTCAGGTTCACTGAAATCCAAGTGGAATCAACAAATCAGTATAAGCGTGAAAGACTGTCTGTCGACCACTGAAGAAGCTATGGTCGACCAACGAACTCAACCAGAAAAGCATCAGATCATCTGTCTTCTGGAAGCACCTTGGCTGTCGACCAAAGCCCCGCCTCTGGTCGACCACAGAAAAGACAGAAGCAACAGACAGAACTGCTGGCCATCTGGAAACTGCCCCCTGTCGACCAGCGACCAGGCTGTGGTCGACCAACGGGCGACGTGAGTTTCAGCCAGAAGAACCGGCCGTCTGGGGACTGCCCATTGTCGACCAGCGACAGGGTCATGGTCGACCACGGGTTTATATATCGTCCAAAACCGAACTCTAACCGAATTCTGTTTTGGTTCCTTAAAACCTGCAAATGGTTGTTGCAGGTTGTTGGGCTGCTCAGGAGATAAGATTCCGCACGGGAATCAAGGAAACAATCTTGCTTAGAAGTGGTCAAACTCGTTCTAACGATTGGATTTAAACAGATCCCTGTTTTCTAGCAGATTGGCGCTCGATCTGAAAATTGAGCGGGAAGAGTTTTACTCTTGATAAAAGGGCTGTATGAAAAACGAAAAGAACACACATCACGAACAAGGGAGCAGAGAGAGAGCACGGAATAGAAGCCAAGGAAGATACACACAGAAGAGGAAGAAGGAGCTCTCCACCAATCAAAAATCTGCAGAAAGGTTAAAGGCAATCTCGTTGCTGCAGAAGGAAGACTTAGCTCAAGACTGTGCGATCTCCAGCAGCAGAACAATCGAAGGCAACTGACTGGAAGATCAACAGGGAGTCTAGGCTTCTTCATAAGCGTGATCAAGTCCCAGGCTGAACACCTATTCTTCTACACACGCCAATATTCAGTCCTGTCTTTCATCACCTGTTCTTATCATCTTTTCATTTCTGATTACAATTATTGTCAAGCTGTGAGGCAGCAGAGTCAAGCTGTGTGTCAGCAGGTACAAGCTGTGTGTCAGCTGTGTTTTGATTGAGATCAGAGATTCTCATAGTGAAGCCTTGCTTGAGTTAAGCAAGGGGTGGATGTAAGTCTCAGGAAGAGACTGAACCACCTTAAAAATCCTCTCTTGTAGTGTGCTTGTGTGTGTTTGATTTCCTATACGTATGCTTGCATCTTTACTATCCGCATTAGTTCTATAATTCATTAATTACCAGTAGCTCATCTGGTAGATAGTTAGTAAATTATCAAAAAGGGGGAAAGATCTATTCACCCCCCCCCCTCTAGATCTATTCAGTCCGTATCCAACAAAGTCTAATAAAAATGATTGGGAAGAAAGGATGTACGAAGCACTTTGGGCCTATCGTACTGTCTACAAGACCCCAACCGGCTGTTCACCTTTCTCCCTCGTTTATGGGTCGGAAGCTGTAGTGCCCATTAAACTTGAAGTTCCTTCATTGCGAGTTGCCGTCCAGCACGGACTAGTCAGTGGTGAACAGGCCAATGCAGAAAGAAGATTGGAGGAGCTCGCCGAGCTCGAAGGAAAATGCCTCCGGGCACAGCAAAGCATTCAACTCTACCAAGCTCGCATGGCCCGTGCTTTTGACAAGCTAGTCAAGGGTCGAGAATTCAAGAAAGGAGACCTGGTAATGGTCAAAAGAAGAGAAGTGATGGCCTCCAACCCCAAAGGGAAGCTGGTCGAAAACTGGGTCGGGCCGTATATCGTCCGCCGAATATATGAAGGGGGTGCCTACATCCTTGTAGACCATAAAGGAGTCATCCAGTTTTCTCCCCTCAATGGAAAACATATGAAGCTGTATCATGCAGCGCAACCAACAAGCCCCGAGTGATCGGTCGGGATACCTTTTTCCTTGGTTTAGTGGCACTTCGCCCTAACCAAGCTACCCCTTCCTGGGTTTAGTGGCACTCCGCCTTAACCGAACTACTTTTCCTTGGTTAGTGGCACTCCGCCCTGATCGAGCTACCCTTTCCTTAGTTAGTGGCACTCCGCCCTGATCGAGCTACCTCTCCTTGGTTTAGTGGCACTCCGCCCTAACCGAGCTACCTTCCCTTGGTCTAGTGGCACTCTGCCCTGATCGAGCTACTCTTCTCCTTGGTTTAGTGGCACTCCGCCCTTATCGAGCTACCCTTCTCCTTGGTTTAGTGGCACTCCGCCCTAACCGAGCTATCCTTACCTTGATTTAGTGGCATTCCGCCCTGATCGAGCTACCTTCTCCTTGGTTTAGTGACGCTCCGCCCTAACCGAGCTACCTTCTCCTTGGTTTAGTGGCACTCTGCCCTAACCAAGCTTTCCTTGCCTTGATTTAGCGGCATTCCGCCCTGATCAAGCTACCTTCTCCTGGGTTTAGTGGCACTCCGCCCTAACCGAGCTATCCTTGCCTTGATTTAGCGGCATTCCGCCCTGATCAAGCTACCTTCTCCTTGGTTTAGTGGCACTCCGCCCTAACCGAGCTATCCTTGCATTGATTTAACGGCATTCCGCCCTGATCGAGCTACCTTCTCCTTGGTTTAGTGGCACTCCGCCCTAACCGAGCTATCCTTACCTTGATCTAGCAGCATTCCCATGTGATCGAGCTACCGTCACCTTGGTTTAGTGGCACTCCGCCCTAGCCGAGCTACCCTTCTCCATTGGTCTAGTGGCATTCCGCCGTAACCAAGCTACTCTTCTCCTTGGTCCAGTGGCATTCCGCCCTGACCGAGCTACCCTTTCCTTGGTCCAGTGGCATTCCGCCCTGATCGAGCTACCTTCCCTTGGTCCAGTGGCATCCCGCCCTGATCAAGCTACCTTCTCCTTGGTCTAGTGACACTCTGCCCTGATCGAGCTTCCGAAAGAATACGCCGCACTGCCATTACGAGCCTTACGTTCGAATTGGCACGAAAGCCCTTCCTTGCGTTAGCATGATCTCCCCGCTAACGAATAAACCCGTCTCGGCTGAAGACTTTGTGTCCTAGCTGGCATTCTCACATTGTTGCCACTGCGGGCCATCTACGGTCAACCAGGAGTCGAATATCACGCTTCGATCTACCACCCTATACAAATAAAAAAAAGATAGCAAAATGGGGTTAAAAATAGAGATACCCCGCCAGACTTGCTCCTATATTAGGACAAGTGCAAAATTGGCTATAACCCAGCTGTGGCGAAAACCCGAAGGGGCGCTGTAGGCAAAATCGGGTACCCCGCCGCGTGAAAACCCGAAAGGGCGCGCGGGCAAAAGCAAGAGGGGGCTGGCTCCGGCGAAAACCCGAAAGGGCGCTTGAGTCAGTAAAGTGGTAATTTCCAAATTCCTCTCCTATTCTCCACCCAATGGAATTCCGAAAGGGACAATCATCAAAGATCCACCGGAAATCCTTTAACAAACCCGGTTCGACCCTCGTCATCATCGGCGAGATCGGTCGATCTCTACCCTCAACTTGGACCTTACGTCCCTGTTGATAATCCCATCCTTGTTTCGGCAATAACCCATGCCGATGAATAAACCCACGTTCGACCCTCGTCATCATCGGCGAGATCGGTCGATCTCTACCCTCAACTCGGATCTTACATCCCTGTTAATAATCCCATCTTTGTTTCGACAGTAACCCACGCCGATGAATAAACCCACATTCGACCATCGACATCATCAGCGAGACCGGTCGATCTTTACCCCTAACTCGGATCTTACATCCTTGTTAATAGACCATATCCTTCGCTTCGACATCTAGCCGGTGTCGACGAACCAAAGCAGGATCCAATCCTCGTCATCATCGACAAGGCCAGCCAACATTTTCGTGGTCCAGTTCTTCTGCATCCCGAATTGAAAAAAAAAGAAAGAAAGAAAAGAAAATAAGGTTAAAAATAGAGATACCCCGCCAGACTTGTTCCTATATCAGAACAAGTGCAAAAATGGCTATAACCCAGCTGTGGCGAAAACCCGAAAGGGCGTCGCAGGCAAAATCGGGTACCCCGCCGCGTGAAAACCAGAAAGGGCGCGCGGGCAAAAGCAAGAGAGGGCTGGCCTCGGTGAAAACCCGAAAGGGCGCTTAGGTCAGTAATGTGAATAAAAAATGAATGATGAATAGTGATGAACCATCCTCCGTCCAGAAGGCCATTTGTAAAGCCAAGGCGAAACCTTCATCCGATATCCCACTTATACACCCTTTTCGACCCTTGTCATCATCGGCAAGATCGATCGCTACCCCTGCCCGGTTTTTGTCATCATCGGCAAGACCGTCTACCCTTTTCGACCCTTGTCACCATCAGCAAGATCGGTTGCTACCCCTATCCGGTTCTTGTCATCATCGGCAAGACCGTCTACCCTTTTCGACCCTTGTCACCATCGGCAAGATCGGTCGCTACCCCTGCCCGGTTTTTATCACCATCGGCAAGACCGTCTACCCTTTTCGACCCTTGTCACCATCGGCAAGATCGGTCGCTATCCCTGCCCGGTTCTTGTCATCATCGGCAAGGCCGTCTACCCTTTTCGACCCTTGTCACCATCGGTAAGATCGGTCGCTACCCCTATCCGGTTCTTGTCATCATCAGCAAGACCGTCTACCCTTTTCGACCCTTGTCACCATCGGCAAGATCGGTCGCTACCCCTGCCCGATTTTTGTCACCATCGGCAAGACCGTCTACCCTTTTCGACCCTTGTCACCATCGGCAAGATCGGTCGCTACCCCTGTCCGGTTCTTATCACCATCGGCAAGACCGTCTACCATTTCGACCCTTGTCTCCATCGGCAAGATCAGTCACTACCCCTATCCGGTTCTTGTCGTCATCGGCAAGACCATCTACCATTTCGACCCTTGTCACCATCGGCAAGATCGGTTGCTACCCTTTTGACCCTTGTCATCATTGGCAAGATCGGTCGCTACCCTTTTCGATCATTGTCATCATCGGCAAGATCGGTCGCTACCTTTTCGACCCTCGTCACCATCGACGAGCCTGGTCAACTACCCCCTAACCTGGGCCTTCCGCCCTCGTTGATCAATAAAACGTCATTGCATCGACATTTGACCCATGTCGATGGTTATAACACACTTCTCATCACCAGCGGCAAGGTTCGCTAGGTGCATCTGCCTACGCTACCTATGTCCCACCTTGGCAAAGGCCCTGTTCTGGGAACGGCTACGTCGCGGTGGAGCGAACACCTCACCCCTTCCCTGGAGGCGTGAGCGCTCTCCTGCGCCATCGGCAAGTATCCCCAGGTTCGGGTGATCAGCCAGGAGAAAGAAAAGAAGGAAAGAAAAGAAGTCATGATCGAGGCGACAAACAGAGATGTCTTCAGTAATATGACTTGTCGGAATACATTTACGCCCGGAACATCCCCCGGGGGTACATAAGCTCCGAAAAAAAAGGGAAGCGGAGCCCGATCAAAGAAAAAAACAAATGAAATCACGGCAAAGGACGCCGAAAAATATCTGCCAACTCCAAGAGGCCCAGTGAGGAGTGTCGGGTAAATTCTTGCAGTCGGGCCTCAGTAACTGTCAGCTACGATAACCTTTCATCCAATGAGGCAAGTTGTCCTTCGGCCAGATCAGCTTCTTCTCTTGACTGGGTTTCGAGGCGCTAGCCTTCCTGCAGTTCGGCTTCGACCTCGGCAAGCTCAGCGCGCAACTCTGCCTCCCGTGCCGTGAGGAGCAGCCGGCGTTCTCAGATATTGCCGACAGCGTTTCTCAGCTGTTCCATGGTCTCCCTCAAAGAAGAAGCAGCAGTGCGGCAATCTTCCCTCTCCAGCTTCACAGCCGTCAGCTGATCAAAAACCTCTCGGCTCAGGAACTCCCGCCTGTTGGCGTGCTTTAATAGCATTACAACCCGCGGAGTCCAATCATCCATGGGGCAGCCGAATGCTAATAACGACCGGGAGAGGTGGTCTACCAAGCTCCTCAGCTGCACATAGGTCAGGTCCGGAGAAGCTGACATGGCCCGCTGGAGATTGTCCAAAGACTGCCATACCATGTCATCAGAGAATCGTAGGCCTAATGGCGAAGTCTCAGGGAGCTGAAAATCCACCCTGCTATCTATGTCGGCCCAGATGTCATCGGCCACCCCGAGGGACGTCGATGGCAGGGTCTGGATGACGCCGACTCCTGGCCCAACAGTTGTGGTTGCGACTGCCAAGGGGCCCTCTATGACGGCAATTTCCTTTCCTACCCTTTGGGGCGAAGTCATGATGGCCGTCTCAGCGGCTGAGGGTGCTTGCTCCTCCCGAGCAGTCTCACGGGTCGTCAACAGAGGGGAGCTGTCTATAACCGATAAGGCTTCAGATTCTTCCGCAATAATCTCCCCCGCTTCTACTTCCGGGAGAGCACTTGGCTTCAGCAGTGGCTCTTCGCCGGCAACCAGGGCTTGAGTCCCCGCAACCTCGATCAGGCTGCCAACCTCGGCAGTCACACCGGGCTCCCCTAAGGCCGCTGCAGCAGCATAGGTCCGTGGAAGCCGCAGGGCGATGGGCCGCACAACAGGTGGAAGCGCCGATTGACTAATATCCACGCCAGGAAGGGGTATGCGGATCATTACAGCTGGTGATACCGCCTCAGCTTGCATTGCACATACGTACATCAGCCAGTTGGCTTGGAAATAAAAAGAAGTGCTGCAGGCGGGAATCAGAATACTTCCTACCTCAACCGGCACTATATTTAGGCCTCCAAAAGTGGCCTATGAAGATTCTGGCCCTTCTCCTGCAGTCGGGTATGATGGCCCGTGCTCGGCTCCCAATAGCCTCGGAGGGCTAAACGTCAACAGATCACTCTCATAAGCTGAAGAAGCCCCGGCGTCCTCAGCCTCGGTGTCGACCATCGGGAACCCCTCATCGTCGCCAGAGCCACCACCATAATCAAATTGTTCAGAGGAGGAGGATTCTTCTGCTTGTTCTCGGACCTCCGATACCTGAGTGGGAACCGTGCTGCTAGGAGGAAGCCCTCTATCCAGAACCTCCTCAGCGGTCTCCGACTCAGGAGCATCCGTCGGCGGAATATCCAGGGGCTGGTCCCTTGGAAGCCCTTGCTCTCCGATGGCAACCCCTGCCGTGGCACCGACCTCAGGGAGCAGCGTGGCTCGAACATCGACTGGAATTGAAAGACAATAAATAGTCAAGACCCGACTGAAACCACAATATGCCACCAAGCTCTATCGGCATGCTGCAAACTACCTTCTATTTCTCGATGGGGTGTCGGTGAAGGCAAGCCACCCTCAACGGAGGCCGAGGGGGCTTCCTCCTCTCTCTCCCCAGCAGTAGCTCCGGTTGCCACCTCCAACCCAACAACGGCAGAGGTAGTGCCAGCAGCTACTAAAAGGAAGGATGATCAGTGATGTGACACGTCCTCGGACCTAATGCAAGCAAGCACAATCGCAATCTAAATGGGCCAATTTGGGCCGCCGCTCTCTCATCGCTCACCCAAGCCCGGGGTAACTTGGCAATGCCAAGGTGAGGTTGAGGGGTTGGGCCCTTGCTGGTAGAGGGCCAGCAAGGCCAAGATTTGATTCCCAATGGATTTGGAAGCCCAATTCAACGGGGCCGACGAAGTGCCGAAGGCACCGGTTGCACTCTTCCCACGGTGATCACTCAAGGCAATGGGGCTTGAGGATCGGGCTCTCACTCGCATAACCAGTGGAATTAGAACTAATATTGAAAGACAAGCACTAAGTGGAGTGAAGGTTTGAGCACTTACTCGACCGGTTTGAAGAAATCGGTCCCGGTCGGAGACGAGGGCGAGCGGGGAGGCGAGTGGATCCCCACACGCCGCGGCGGTGTCACTTGACCTGCCCAAATAAATTACACCACTACACCTCTCGCAGGAGGGGGAACTTGGGGTGGGGTTAATGATATTACATCAATACTACCTCCACGCAGGGAGGGGCCTTCAGCCGACCAAGCGGGGTGGGGAAACCAAAGCAAAGAACGAGGAACAAGGGTGGACGCCGAATCTGCCTGCTATCTGCGAACCAGGACAGAGGGTCGGTGTTGCTGTTTAGATCTTGCTCATGAATTTATCTGATGGCGAGACCAGCGGTGAAATCTTCGTAACAGGAAGGGGAATGCCTCAGAATTTTTGTAAATTCTTCTGAAGTCGCTGCAGGTCGAGGCAGGAGCTTGAACAGGGCATCTATTTCTCGGACTGGTAGGGGTAGGTCACCAATAGTAGGATGCAGAGGCTGTCCTGGCCGCTCCCAAACTCCAAATTTGATGCCGTCAGAGCCGTTAGAACCTTGGGTGAGTCCTATTTGCATCAAAAGAAATGGGGACACCAGAAGAGAACGGAGACGATCTGTGGAGCCAGAAGAGTGAGGAGGTGTCGATGCAGACTGGGGAAGGTAGAGCCGCGCGACCGTGGAAGAAAATTGGTAACTTCTGTTCCCGGATGCTGAATGGGCTTCCGCTTATTGATTCTGAAAGTAGACAGGCCGATGAAGAACTTTGAAGAAGAACTTGAGGATTGATTCCTTAGGGGTTCATCGTGGCAGAGCTTCTAATCTGGCTCAGGTCCTCAGCCGAGGCAGAACCGTGCAGCTGTGGGAGAATGGACCTCCTGGACGACTCGGAGATCAGAAGAAGACGAAACCACTTCGGTTGCGAAGGCGACTGGCAGACGCTTCCGACGATGGCTCTTGGGTCTTCAATCTCGTCCAGAGGAGGTCGTGGTGGCCGCTGCAAGTTGTTAGTCTGCTGTAGATCTTCAGTTGAGAGCTGTAGGTTGATGATGATGGGGGGAATGGGGTATATGGGAGGGAAAATGAGGGTGGATGAGTGTGGGGAAAGCCCGGGCTGTGAGGGGGTCTAGGAGGGGGTGTTCTAAGGTGGGGGAAGGGAAGAATGGGGTCTGGAAGGGGGTCTAACAGGTGGTGGGAGGAGGAGCTACGAATTTGGGAAGGTGGGTGAGAGGAGAAAGTGAGGGGGGGGCACAAGTGAGTGGAGGGAAGGGTGGATTTCAAATTTGAAATGGCCTTGGAAGTTGTGGGGTTGTGTGGGGAAGGGGTTGATTGTGTTGGAATGGGGAAAGTGGTGTTGGAATGTGGAAGATGGTGTTGGAATGGTGAGGGATCTTCTTGGGACTAGGGGGTGGAGTAATGGAGGCCATGGGGAAGTGGAGGGCTTTAATGATGGTAGGTGGGGGTTGAGGTGGTTGGGAAGGGAGGAGAGAGAAGAAAATTCGAAATTGGGTGTTGAGGAGAGAGAAAGTGGAGTAAAAAAAGAGGGATTAAGAGAGGGAAGGGAGGGAATCTCTCCCCTAGGGTTTCTCATCCAAAGAATGTTGGAATCACTCCACTAAACTAAGCTTTGGACTCTCAAATGGCATTTTTTTCATTGATTGATTCATTACCTCCAAATGAAGGAAATGGGGCCCTATATATAGGAAACCCACATTTTACAATAAGTCCCTTACAAAAGACTCAATAACAAATAACCGAAGGGGTAGGGGGGCTCATGGGCCAAGCCCGAAGAATTGAGCCCAATAGCAGATTACACAATCTAATGACACTCAAACTTAGGAAAATAAATGCAGGACCTAGGAACATGACTCAAATAAAAGGGAAAATACATCGAATGACTCAAATAAAATTACATAGGACTCAAAATTAAATGACTAAACCATGCCGGATGCAACCGGGGCGAGGAGACGAGCTGTGAACGTGGGCATGGGAGGTGATGTCCCCATCATACTCCCGGGGTGCGGAGAACTCGACTCCGTCGAGTAAGTGTCCTTCCCTCCTTGGAGGGTGTAGAAGTGGTACAGCCCTCAAGTCTTCCGAACGAGACTGATCCATCCACCTGCCGAGATAGCGCTCGTATACCTTGCTCCGAGTGATAGTGACTTGTTCATCCAATATTTGTTCAATTTGTTCACGCTGGGCTCTCTTGGCTGGTGGTCTCTCCTCACGGGTGGGTGCTCTCTCAAGGGAAGACGTAGGCTCAATCTCCTCACTAGGTACCACCGTGGGTCCCTTATATGACACTAGGTCGGTAACATTGAATGTGGGACTTATTCCATACTCCTCAGGGAGATCAAACTCGTAGGCATTTGCACCAATGCGCCTCAAGACCTGGAGGGGACCAGCCCCACGTGGCCTCAGTTTAGAGTTGGCTCCCGGGGAGAGCCTCTCCGTCCTTACCATCACAAAGTCACCCTCATGGAATTCTTGGTGACGCCGATGAGAGTCGGCCCGCCTCTTATAAGCCTCATTCTTTTTGCTTATGTGCTTGCAAAGGCTTTCATGCAATTTTGTGAATGTTGACATTCTAGGGGTGATGGGTGGACCTGGGCAACCAAAAGTAGACCAATCATGCTTTGATGCCAAGAAGACTTTGATGGATTTTGGAGGGCCGGGGCAACCATATGTGGACTTATCATGCAATGTTGTCACGTAGACTTTGGTGGGCCTAGTTGGGCCGGGGCACCCGTAGGTGAACCTATCATGCAAAGTGGTGATGAATGTAGGGGGACCTGGACATCCGTAGATGCTTTTGACATGCTTAAGACCCATGATGCATGAAGGTGGACCATGACATCCAAATATGGACCACTCATACTTTCTACTTGACATGTGGGTGATATGAATGAATGGACCCAATATAGTGTTCATGCCAAGGGGTATGGTAAGCCTAGACACATGCATGCTTTTCCCAAAGGTGACTTCCATGTGTATAGGTGTGGGACAACCCTTGAACTCCCATTGGAAAGGATCGAATGGATCTAAGAAGGTGGTCATCATGGGGTGGGGCAAAACTTTATTACCTAGGGATATGTGGCCCAAGATCATGGCTCCCAAGGAGTAACCCGGGTCTAATATGGAGTGAATTGGGTCAAACATTGTGAGTTGGTTTAGGGAAAGGTGGGTGGTGGATAAAGTGTTTGGGTCACACGAGTCTCTTGACTCCCATTGGAATGGATCATATTGATCATAAAATGGGTTACCTAGGGGGAGGAACTCCATGTCCTCAAGATCCTCAAAAGGTGCTAAGTCATCCTTCTCCATGATAGTTGGGCCAATGTTCTTGGCAAGTGGGTCAGCCATGAGTGGAGGGCTTGACTTTCTACCCGAGATAAGAAGCTCTAAATTGAGGAGAAGGTTGGGCTCATCGGGTGTAGGTAGGAATAGAAGGAGGTCGCTAGTGTAGCAACCAATGGTGCAAACCGAGGTGATAGACCCTATGCATAGGTGTAGGAGGCTAAGGCTCCTAGGTTGTTCTACCATAGGGGTCAACATGCTAGTCATCTCTAATTGCCATGCTATGCCCTTGAGAAGGTCCTCTAAGGTCTCCACTTGATAGGATGCTTGGATTGTGGTGTGATAGGAGAAGAAGGGCACTAAGGGAAGGTCTTGTTCTATGGGAGGGAAAACATGGGCCCGGATCTCTCTAATTGGGCTCTCCTTTAGCCAACTAACAATGGGTTCTCCTAAGATGAGCTTGGTCCCAACTAGAGAGGGTGATGTAAGGTGAGGACCATCGTGTGATGTTTCTTTCTCAACTTGGACTTGGGTTTCCTCCAAGGTGGGGAGTGGGTTTGGAGTGTCCTCAACTATTGAATTGGGTATGAGTTCTTCTACCAAGGAGGTGAGAGGGTCTTTTGGGGTGATGAGGGTTGGTGTGTGGTGCTCCCGGGGTGGAGGGTAAAGGGAAACTTGGTTTGGGATTGGTAGTGTGGGGTTTGGGAGTGGAAGTATTGAGGCTTAGGTTGGGATAGGATTGGGGTAGGGAGAGGAAGATGGGTGGGTTGAAGGGGTTTGGGTTGATTGGTTTTGGGAGGAGTGTCCCCTTTTGGGGGTGATGGAGAGGTAGTGGTGAGGGTTACCATGGGCCTAGGTGGAGAGTTGGTCATGGGGCCCAATTGGGTATGGGGACCTATGGTTGTGGTGTGGACTACTTCTTCCAAAGCTAATGGAGCGGGAAGGTTCTTTGATGGTGGGGTGATGATGGCCGGAGTATGGTGCACCCGGGGTGGTGAACAAGGGCGGGATTCCCGCGGGTGGGAGAATATAAGGTTGTTTAATTTAAAGGTTCCCGAAAGGTGTGGCGGATGCACTAGGCAAGTCCGACGTGTTGGGTCGATGTCGGCATTCCTTTCATCTAACCATTTCTTACCTAGGATTATACATGGACCCGCCAATGTTCCCTTTTGACACCAAGCCCCATCCAAATACTTAGTCTTCCCGAACCATTTATGGAATTCAACGAAGACTAGGTCTCCGTTGTGCACAATTTGTCCAGTCGTAGAGAGGGTGGCTACAATTTCGGGGGATACCCAATTATCTTCTTCCATGTCGATGAAGTCAATTTCTGTGGCGCTCCCATTAGGTAGGTATACTTGGGATATGATGGGAATTGGGGCCTTTTGGTCTGTAGACTCAATGACAATGGGAGGTGGATAATGCATAGAACGATCTGATGAGAACTCTAATGCAAGCGTGCCCATGGACTTGACTTGTGAGAACAAATCAAAGACTTGCTCTGATACCACTTGATGTGACACGACCTCGGACCTAATGCAAGCAAGCACAATCGCAATCTAAATGGGCCAATTTGGGCCGCCGCTCTCTCGTCGCTCACCCAAGCCCGGGGTAACTTGGCAATGCCAAGGTGAGGTTGAGGGGTTGGGCCCTTGCTGGTAGAGGGCCAGCAAGGCCAAGATTTGATTCCCAATGGATTTGGAAGCCCAATTCAACGGGGCCGACGAAGTGCCGAAGGCACCGGTTGCACTCTTCCCACGGTGATCACTCAAGGCAATGGGGCTTGAGGATCGGGCTCTCACTCGCATAACCAGCGGAATTAGAACTAATATTAAAAGACAAGCACTAAGTGGAGAGAAGGTTTGAGCACTTACTTG
Organism: Amorphophallus konjac; assembly: GCA_022559845.1. NCBI lineage: Eukaryota > Viridiplantae > Streptophyta > Magnoliopsida > Alismatales > Araceae > Amorphophallus > Amorphophallus konjac. Next base: position 128,563,866 of record CM040129.1, read on the forward strand.
ACCGGTTTGAAGAAACCGGTCCCGGTTGGAGACGAGGGAGAGCGGGGAGGCGAGTGGATCCCCACACGCCGCTGCGGTGTCGCTTGAACTGCCCAAACAAATTACACCACTACACCTCTCGCAGGAGGGGGAACTTGGGGTGGGGTTAATGATATTATATCAATACTACCTCCACGCAGGGAGGGGCCTTCAGCCGACCAAGCGGGGTGGGGAAACCAAAGCAAAGAACGAGGAACAAGGGTGGACGTTGAATCTGCCTGCTGTCTGTGAACCAGGATAGAGGGTCGGTGTTGCTGTTGTAGATCTTGCTCAGGAATTTCGCTGATGGCGAGACCGCGGTGAAATCTTCATAACAGGAAGGGGAATGCCTCAAAAATTTTGTAAATTCTTCTGGAGTCGCTGCAGGTCGGAACAGGAGCTTGAACAGGGCCTCTGTTTCTCGGACTAGCAGGGGCAGGTCACCAACAGTAGGATGCAGAGGCTGTCCCGGCAGCTCCTGAACTCCAAATTTGATGCTGTCAGTGCCGTTAGAACCGTGGGTGAGTCCTCTTTGCAGCAAAAGAAACGGGGACACCAGAAGAGAACGGAGACGATCTGTGGAGCCAGAAGAGTGAGGAGGTGTCGATGCAGACTGGGGAAGGCAGAGCCGCGCGACTGTGGAAGAAAATTGGTAACTTCTGTTCCTGGATGCTGAATGGGCTTATGCTTCTTGATTCAGAAAGTAGACAGGCCGATGAAGAACTTTGAAGAAGAACTTGAGGACTGATTCCTTCGGGGTTCGTCGTGGCAGAGCTTCTAATCTGGCTCAGGTCCTTAGCCAAGGCAGAACCGCGCAGCTGTGGGAGAATGGACCTCCTAGACGACTCGAAGATCGGAAGAAGATGAAACCACTTCGGTTGCGAAGGCGACTGACGGACGCTTCCGACGATGGCTCTTGGATCTTCAAACTCATCCGGAGGAGGTCGTGGTGGCCGCTGCAAGTTGTTGGTCTGCTATAGATCTTCAGTTGAGAGCTGTAGGTTGATGATGATGGGGGGGAATGGGGTATATGGGAGGGGAAATGGGGGTGGATGAGTGTGGGGAAAGCCCGGGCTGTGAGGGGGTCTAGGAGGGGGTGTTCTAAGGTGGGGGAAGGGAAGAATGGGGTCTGGAAGGGGGTCTAACAGGTGGTGGAGGAGGAGCTACGAATTTGGGAAGGTGGGTGAGAGGAGAAAGTGAGGGGGGGGGGCACAAGTGAGTGGAGGGAAGGGTGGATTTCAAATTTGAAATGGCCTTGGAAGTTGTGGGGTTGTGTGGGGAAGGGGTTGATTGTGTTGGAATGGGGAAAGTGGTGTTGGAATGTGGAAGATGGTGTTGGAATGGTGAGGGATCTTCTTGGGACTAGGGGGGTGGAGTAATGGAGGCCATGGGGAAGTGGAGGGCTTTAATGATGGTAGGTGGGGGTTGAGGTGGTTGGGAAGGGAGGAGAGAGAAGAAAATTTGAAATTGGGTGTTGAGGAGAGAGAAAGTGGAGTAAAAAAAGAGGGATTAAGAGAGGGAAGGGTGGGGAATCTCTCCCCTAGGGTTTCTCACCCAAAGAATGTTGGAATCACTCCACTAAACTAAGCTTTGGACTCTCAAATGGCATTTTTTTCATTGATTGATTCATTACCTCCAAATGAAGGAAATGGGGCCCTATATATAGGAAATCCACATTTTACAATAAGTCACTTATAAAAGACTCAATAACAAATAACCGAAGGGGTAGGGGGGGCTCATGGGCCAAGCCCGAAGAATTGGGCCCAATAGCACATTACACAATCTAATGACACTCAAACTTAGGAAAATAAATGTAAGACCTAGGAACATGACTCAAATAAAAGGGAAAATACATCGAATGACTCCAATAAAATTACATAGGACTCAAAATTAAATGACTAAACCATGCCGGATGCAACCGGGGCGAGGAGACGAGCTGTGAACGTGGGCATGGGAGGTGATGTCCCCATCAATCAGCCAGGGCCACGGAAATAAACAAACAAGCCAGGCAAGAATAAGAAGTCACCTTCACCCTCAGGCCCTTGCGTCCAGGTGGCCTCAAATTCGGAGAATGACGGAACCCGAGGAAGGGGAACTGTGGACTCCTCTTCAACAGCCTTCCTCCGACGTGCCCGAGTTGCGCGAGACTCTGCCCTCTTGGCTTTCTTGGCCCTACTGATGGCCTCCCTGACCTGGGACCTGGTTCACTTTCGTGAATCCCCAGGGGGTAATGGTGTCGTCGTCGGAGCTGGCTCTGGAATATTAAAATATGAAGGCTTCTGCGCCTTAGATATCAACTCCCTACAGTGTCGGGTCGCCTCCATAGAAAGGTGAGCTACAAAAGCACATAAGTGAGAAGATGCACACTGACTATAGAAGAAGCAGCTTCAGGGCTGAAGAAGAAAACAAGCATTACCTGGCAGCCCCGTATATCGAGGACTAAGCGGCCAGTAAAGCAATACTGGCGCCTTGTCCCGGGAAGCCGCCTCGCGGATAAGCCAGCACACATCACCAATTGTTTCACTTTTCTCCGCCAGTTGAGCCAAGTCTTCATGGCCACAGGATGACAGGTGATGATATAAGCTCAAGTGGTCGAATCCCCAGCCATCGACATACTTGAAAGATATCAGAAGCTGATGGTCCCGGATGGCTTCTAACGGACTCGAAATTGAAAGTCCATGAGAATGAAGCAGGGCGAATATCCAGGGGGTGTTGGAATATAAGTCAGCCCGCCTATCTTCCCTCCTGATGAAGGTCCGGTAGGGATGAAAATGGTCAATTTCTGGGCGCCAGCCCGCCACAGTAGGAAGGGGTTCTTCCACCGGAAGGGGGATTGTCTGAAGAGCAATCCGGTCACTACTGACCCGGCACAACCCCTAGAGGGTCTTCACGTAGTCATCCTTCTTGATCTCTGGCATCCTTAGGTCAGCCTTGGGTGACCTGCCCTTCACAGCTTTCCTGGCCTCTATATATGCCATCACCTCGGTGTTAGACCAGGACTTCAGCTTCTTCAAATAGGAGGGGTCAATATCCAGAATGGGTTCCCGCTGGGAGTCTAAAAAGCGGCGTTCGGCAACATGCCAGCAGTCCTTCCGGAAGTTCCGATAGAAACCCGTTCGCGCATTCCACCACTTGATGAAGTCTGGAGTCACTCGGGGCAGACGGGCCGGGGTTGGCACCCTGAATGATACGTCCTCCCAACGATGGAAGTAGTCCCACCATGTGCGGGCTTCCTCCACAGTCGTCTGACCGGCCCGATGTCTGTTCGGAAGACTGAACCGGGCTGAAGAAGAAGAAATTTGCTGGTCATATCCAAAGTTCCGGCCGAAACGAAAAGGATAATACGGCTCCAGCCACAGTAAGCCGCTCTTTCTAAATACAAGAACACTGGGGCGGATAGACAGTGCCCAATCGACCAGCTCTGGCTCCAAGGTGGGCCGTGTGCTCTTGGACCCGGTGACCTGATGAATGAATTCCTCTGTCTCAAACAACCGGCACTGTCGCATCCTGTTGACTAGAGGACTGGCGCTGGCAGCCAAGCTCCAAAAGTGCAAAACTTTTGGGAATCTGCCGGAACCGTAGTCAGCTTCTCTCGAATAGCAAAAAGCTGATCCGCCAGTGAAGACGGTTCAGCGCTAGCAAACTCGATCATCTGTGGTAAAGGACGATCTGACTGCATCGACTAGGGAGCTGCTTCTGGAAACAGGGTACAGACCCAGGCATTAAAGAAGTGGACGGGACCAACTATCCGGGAATTCCTGGGGATGAGCGACTTGTGCAAGTCCCCCAACATTTTATATGTGAGGCATAAAGCCACTGGACACAGAGACAACTTTGTCCCCCAAGCCATCAAACAGGCGGGGTAAATCACTTCCGGCCTGATCACCGTCTCGTCTCCTTGAGGAAGGGTGAATGAACAAAGCCAATAAGTCAGGTACGCAGCACAATGTGTAACTGCGTCAACTCCTGTGGCATTTGGGCCGACTTGCCGCCCTCTCCCTGAGACAGCGGGATATGTCGCTTGGCGTCGAGCCCTCTTCTTCCGCGCCACCGCTGACGGAACCACCGTGGGGAAGTCCTCATAGTGCTGCTCCCCACCAAAGAAATATTGAAGCCACGTGCCCATCCGCACGCGTCTCTTTTCGTCAGGCTTTCGTGCTTCCCGCGGATCAAGCGTCAGGCTCAACAGGGTGCGGTACGCCTTCATCAGATAACGGTAGGCGAAGCCCATGAAATATCTACCTTCACCATCCCTCTGGTCTTTCAGCTAGTCTAGAAAACAAACTTCTTCATACGGCTCCCCGTCTATGGGCAAGCCGCTCAGCTGGGAAAGACTCCAGAGATCTAGTGAAGTCTCACCCTCTGCAGTGTAAAAAGTGTTGTATTCTGGGCAGAAAACTTCAATCATCCCGCAGCACAGACCTCGGGAGATCGGGTACCTGTACCGGGAAGCATATACACTCTGGTATACACCAACATGCACCAGGATGGGGGCGTGCTGCCGTAACACAAAGTCTGTGAATTCAACTGCCCCCGGTCTGAAGGCGTGAGCATCGGTGGCTTTGAGTTCTCCAAACCACCCCACCGAAATCTGATGCTTAAACCGGACCGCCAAGCAGTCTAAAAGGAAAGGCTCATCTCGGTATCCCCAGTGGAGCGGGGCAAGGAATAAACCGTATACGGGCTTCTCCCTGTCAACGCGTCCGGCAGTTTCATTCCAGCGAGTTGGTGTATACTGCGGTGCTCTTGTCAGCATCCCGGCCTCGGGGGATAACTCCTGCACTCCAAGCACGGCCCCCCATTTCCTGGGCTCACCCGGGATATACATAGGCATACCGTGAGTAACTGACTCAGTCAGACTGTCTCGCTCCGCCAGTAGAGCTCCTACGGCTCGACGGACAAGGATTATATCGCGCTTCCTGCCAAGGTTGAAGCGCTCCAGGAATGCCATCAAGTGCTTATCTTTGGGATGGTCCAGCCTGACGTCGTCCCCTCGATCATACCTGAACTGGTTGCCGTCAAGAATCAATAGGCGGCCAGTGTCGACAGTGTCGATCTCTGAGTCCGAGGACTCGGACACCACAGCTACATGTCGAGGCCCCCGATCAATGGAATGCACATTCCCCCAGGTCACAGCGACCCGGGATGCGGAAGAAGATGATCCAGATGCCATATTATCTGCAAAACAACGCCCAGAGGTGGACAAGCAGAGTCAGAAATCAGTTGATCGAAGCAATATTTCTGACAAAATTTCGGTAGCATCTCCCCAGCTCGGGGGATTGCCGAAAGAAAAACGGAAGCCGTCCACAGAGGGAGCGGCCCCTAAAAGTAGCCATAAGCATTAAGCTGAGGCCGAATGGGACACCCGAGGGATTTAGCTCCGAGGACAAGTCCTACGAGGAGCCTCCCGGGGCCCGAAGAGCGGGTTCAAAACCCAAAGCATAATAATGACTCAACTCACCGGCTCGCTCAAAACCCAGAGCCCACTCGACGCCGCGGGAGGAGGAGAAAGGGAGGAGAGAGAAAGAAGATTTGAAAATGAGAAGTTGTGAAGGAAAAACGAAGAAGAATTTGATTTATAGGGGGGGCTCCACCCCTGTTAAAACGGCGCGCCCCGAGGCGCGCCATTTCAAGCCATTTGCGCGCCGCTTTTAGCGGCGCCGTTTTAACTTCGAAAGCCCAGGGCGCGTCGGGTTCGGCCGCGCCGTTTCAATCCTGAAGAAATGCCACGCCATTTTAAACGGCGCCGTACAAGTCTCCTGCCTCGCTGGATTAGCATCCGAAGCCGGAATTAAGTGCCTTTCGAGCTTCTGTCAACCAAACGAAGCTCATCCGTAGGCCTTGCCGCATTCCTGCCACACTTGCACCGCCTACGTCTGGGGGGCATTTATTGGCACTCAAATTATAATCCTTCGGTGACCAAGCTGCAAAGATGAATGATACGGCCCACTGAAGCACAGAAGCCGATGAAGACTAGCTTACTGAAGGCTCTTCAAGCTCCCAGAGCCCCGAGCCACCTTGAAGGGAACACCGGGGACTTCACCTTAGGAGAGTCAGAATGAACCCACAACCAACCGGCAGCGCGACCAAGCCTGCCCAATGATCCGGCATCGACCTCGTCATGCCGCTACCCCACATCCGTCGCCCGACCAAGGACAACGGTCTACCCAATGGCTCTCCTGAGGGGGGAAAACGTCCTCGGCCGTCCATAACAAGGGGCCGAAGGTTCTGTCAGCAGAGGGCCCCGATCACCCGACATGGGTTCGGCTCCTCGTCATAATGGGCCCATTAGTGGCCAATTGATCGCCATTCAAGGCAGAATCATCCGGGATGCAACACCGTCCCGCAAAGAAGCCTCGAGCACGAGTCCGTCTCGACCAGAAGCACAAATCACAGTGTCGGAGGCCGTGCCAACAGGTTACCCATATGCTCGGGCCAGACACACGCGGAGGTCTGATCAAGGCCGTTCGTCATATCGAGAGCTTCCTCGACACCACGTCAAGGTTTTTCAAAGGCCAGGGTGAAAGGAACAATCAACTGGAGTCTCCGGAATCATCCCCGGACCCACAGGCCGGCCCGCACCGAGCAAACGAGTCAAAACGGCGCGTGAAGGGTCACTGGCGCCGCTTAAAACGGCGCCATCAAAAAATGGCGCGCCCATTGTCATCGGGGGACTGCTTCCCGGCGCCATCAAAAATGGCGCGCCCTCTTCCCAGGGCGCCGGATCAACAAGGCTATATATATAGCCTGCCTTCGAAACAAAAGAAGAGGGGGAAGAAAAAAGGAGGGGAAAGAAAAAAGGAGGGGGAAGAAAAAAGGAAGGGAAGAGAATCAAAGAAAAAGGGGAATCAGAGGGTTTTCTTCGTGGCGAGTGGAGAGCCCTTTCTCTGAGAGTTCGTTGGCCGCCACCGCCGTCCCCTGTGCTGCTCTGCTCAAACCTCCCGGTGTCGGAGAGGAAGATCGACTACTTCTTTGTCTTGTAGGTGGGTCACCGTCCTGTTCCCCGTCGATTTCCCCCTTCTGATTTTCTATTTTCGTTTCCCCTGCTGCAATGTAAGTGAGGAAGAGGGGGAGGGGCGATGATACGAGCCTTTCCTCCTCCCTTCTCTCACCATTACTTCTTCCCCGTTTGCTTCATCTGTGATGAGCCTCTGTTAATGTAAATGGTGGCCGAGCGACAACACCGGCGTCGGAATATATACGCTGTGTACATACCCGTGCTGTTCATGGGATGAATGAAATGCTATTGTGGTTGATGCTCTATCCTTTCTCCATGCCTTCTCTAATCTCTTCTCGAATGTGCATTCGATGATTTTCCGGCATATGTACTCCCATGTAATCGTTTTCCCCGATGATGGATGCTTCCTGGGCTATATGAATCGTTCTCCCCCTCCTGGGGGTTTTCTTTCTTGATTTTTTTTTAGTATAATGGTCGGGCTCTTGTGGACGCGGATTCTTTTATGATATCTTTATCTATTTATTTAATTTGATTTATTGGATTGATTGGTTATTTATCGATTTATTGGTTCATTGGCGTGCCAGTCACCGTGGTGACGATTCTTATTGTGCGCTCGATCTGACTTGGTCAGTCGATTGTGAGTGATCGTGTCTGGACTAGAAGTCCGTCATACCCTGAACGCTATGACGTTAATTACGTCCTTCCTAGGAAGGACAGCCCTTGATTAAACGCTAAAAGTAGGAGGCCTCGAGAGGCAAACGTATATTCATGTGCGGAAATGGAACTTCATACCGAAGCCAGGAAGGCGGGCAAGATAATGACACCAACCGTAGAAACAGATGATATCGCTAAGTCAGCGGTTCAAAGCCCGGGGTTAAGGGGGGAAGGAGGATCTCAATCACAGGTAGCCTGAGCCGCGACCGTGATGAGGTTTAAAACATCGATCAGTATTTCGACAGCATCTTCCCTTTATCTGGGTTATGCCCAGGGGGAAATAGGCTGTCACCCACGGAGTGCCGGGATGAAAGCCAAGAGAGAGAGAAGTGTTGAACTTCCCGAATCGCATATTTGCCATGGGGCAATATTTGGTATTCCCTGTAGAAGCCGGTGGAACTTATGCAGTGGCAGAGCCCTCCCGAGCTAAAGGGGTTATTCATGAACCCGATGCGGGACGACGGAAAGTGAGCGAACGCTCAATGTTGCGCCCTCGCACGCGGATCGACCTGTGCGGTCAGGTCGCGGGGATCGACCTGCCCGGTCAGGTCGCGGGGGTCAAGGGGGCAGCGCCCCTTGCGGGGGTTTCCGGGGGCGGAGCCCCCGGAACAAAATTTGGATTTAAGATTCAGTAACAACATTTGAGTATGTTATCAATGCAGTGCAAGTGCGCAAAGGTTCCCGGGGGCAGCTTAATATTGGCTTTCATCATCCTGGGGGAATTTTGGCAGCACCTCCCCTAGACTTAGCATCTGCCAAGGGATGATATAGGCTGACATCGACGGAATGCCGGGATGAAAGCCGAAAAGCGGGGGAGCACTAAGGCTCAAGGAGACTGTACATGTCTCTATCATCGATCACTATTCCCCGTCTCAGAGGTCGACGAGACCCTTGTAAAGACAAGGTTTGCCGAACCTGCGGGGTTGCATGTGAATCCAGTTAGGGACCTGTAGGGGAGGTCAATTGGGCAGCGGAGCAGGCTCTCGGCACAGCAAAGTGGGAAAGGAGGCTCCCTGCACGAATGCAAAGAGGCAAAGGGGTTCCCGGCACGAGGTTCTCGGCGTAGAGGGAAGACGGCAGAAAGCTCCCGGCGCGAGGGGCTTCTCGGCGCGCTATTCCCTGGCCGAAGGGAGCTTCTCGGCGTGGGCAGTAATAGGGGGCTTCTCGGCGGGCCAATGAAATGGCCGGGAGAGGCTCTCGGCATGGGGTTTGTGGCCTTCTCGGCGTGGGCTATAGGGGGGCTTCTCGGCGCGCTATGAAGTGGCCAAAGGGGGGGGGCTTCTCGGCCTGGGGTCTTTGGTGGATGGAGGGAGCTCTCGGCACAAGGCTTCCCGGCGCGCTCATGGCCGCGCCGGGAGCCAAGCGCCGGGAGGCTGTGGGCTGTGGGTTTTTCACAAAAGGGCTTTGTCGTTTAGCAAGAGAGGAAGGCCTCTCGGCCTTATAGTTCTCGGCGGGGAAACTTGCACGCCGAGAAGGTGGAATGCGGGAGAATTTCAGGGTTTTCAGAGATGCTACGGTACTCTGTTCCTGGGATTTCTGGGTTTTATGGCTCAGATTGAGGCCGAATCGGGGGTGTATGATGAGATTTCACGAACACCTCTGCTAGAAGGATGCCAAGGGATCTGAGAGGCCAGATCATCAGGAGGAGGAGAGACCATCATCGGGGCTGAGTAGCCTTTATCTGTATACTGCCAGACGTCTGGGGGAGTCAAGAGATGGCTGTCTCTGATCCCCCGGACTAGCATGGTATCATCTGGGAAGCAGATCTGCAACGAGAGAACCCTTGATGCTGAGACCTCAGACCCTAATCATTCAACGATTGGAATGGGGATCCAGGGTTGCATTCGTCTGCGGGTTCAAACGTATCTTTTATAGCCGGCAGTCCGGGGAACCAAGAGATTGATGTCTCTGGTTCCCGGACAGCACAAGAGGCTTGAGGGCAAGAATCAAACACATACGGAGGGCATATCATTGAAGCAGGAAGAGAGAAGAGAATAGAACCCAGCAACCCATTGAACAAGGGTGGGGGTTCTACCTTCATCCCTGTTCGAAGAACAGACCCGACTCCGAAGCCTGAGTCATTTCGCCCATGGGGCATTCATAAAGATATGAACGCGGGACAGCACAAGAGGCTTGAGGAACAGACTCAAATACATACGGAGGGCATGCTATTGAAGCGGGAAGAGAGAGGAGAATAGAACCCAGCAACCCATTGAACAAGGGTGGGGGTTCTACCTTCATCCCTGTTCGAAGAACAGACCCGACTCCGAAGCCTGAGTCATTTCGCCCATGGGGCATTCATACAAACAGTATGCATACATATGGAGATAAAGGAAGATCGTATCGCCTAAAATCCATCACGGCCATTGCATTTATTTCATCTCACCATCATTTACATCGACTACAGAACTGAAGCCAAGAAACATACAGGGGAGAAAAAGGAGAGAATCGTATGAATAATCTAAACATCAAGACTTCGACTATTACATACGGAGAATCAATAAAAAGAAGAAAAGGAAACATCGAACATGGGGGGGGGGGGGGAGGGTGGAGCAATGACTCCTCTCCCTCCCCCTATCAGCCCACCTGGAGCCCTTCTTCCTTCCTTTCTTCTGCTTCTTCTTTCGACGGAGACTCTCTCCCTTTCTTTTCCTATCTCTTTCTTTCTGGATATCTCTTCGCTCTTTTTTTCTTTGCCTCTTTCTTTTCTTCTTTTCTGTCTGTCCGCCCTATTCCTTGTGGGAGAAGCAATGGGTTTTATAGAACCCTTGCCTTGTAAAAGGGATCTCGACGCCTGTATCCATGGAAGAAGTTCCCGGCGCGCCTTCCTTCAGGCTCTCGGCTCGTCCAGCGGCCCCTCGTTGAGGTTCCCGGCGCCATGGTCAGAAGCCCAATCGGCCGGCCCATTTAGTGCTTTTAGGCCGCATAATTGCCTTGGCTTCTCTTAGTTATTTTGTATTGACTTTTATCAGAACCGAAAGAGGCCCCTTTAGTAGTGACACAGCTTTGTTGAGATCATCTCGAGGTTCTATCAGTGAACAAACTGGGGTTTTATCAGTATTGCCATCTGAATGATGATGATAACACCGGACATTAGCTAGGCCTGAGACGGTCCTAGCCGGGCAATTGGTTGGTGGTGAGGATCCTCCCTCAATCCTAACTTTATAGGCATCTTCCAGTCTTTGTCGCTGGTCTGGTCCTATCTTTATCTTTGTTCATATTTTAGCTGTCAACAGCTCTGCACCGTATACGCCATGGATCCTGTGATCGGAGACGCACCTCTGTGCGCATCTCTGTCTATCTCTATCTGGGGAGCACGTCCTCACCGCCGATGTGCCTCTTCTCATAGGCCAAACCGGGGGGGATTCCCTCTATCTTTCTTTCCTCTTCTGCGGCGAGCCCTCGCTGGTTTGTTTCCGAACGTGATATGTGTATATCTCCTCCCCGGACCCTCATGCTAATCTCATAGCATGCCGGCATCAACTCACTTAGCCCGCGGGTTTCACCGTCTTGCGCTACTCTTTCCGCCGCTCGGATCTTCACAGTAGTATGCTCTGTAGCATCACTCCAGTGCCCGGGGAGGGGAACATTCCCCCAATCTTCTACATCAGACATTCGACCGGTAAAGGGTTCATCCATTGATGATGAATATCCCCATGGGCTATTGAATGCACAGTAATGGGCCCACGCCCTACAGTTCAAATCCACGGTCCTTAATGGATTTCGTGGTGGCCATGGGTTGTGTCTCCCTTGTAGGCTAGCCCTCGGGAGTTCCTTCCTCTATTGGTCATCCCGATTCGAGTGTTGTGGTGACTCAGGTCGCGTGCCCCTCGTAGGCTAGCCCTCGGGGTTTTCGCTCCCATATTGAGTCGCCTCATTCACTCACTGTCGCCCACGGACTCGGTGCCCCTAGCAGGCTTGCCCTCGGGGTCTTCCTTTCCGTTCGGGTTCGCCGGTCGCCGTTGCGCCACCCGGCTCTCAGGGGTTGCTCCGCCACGTGAGTACTCTCCGCTTCTCCCGACAATCCTCCGGGATGGGGAGATGCTGCCAAAATTCTGGCTCGAACGAGTCTAAACTCGGAACGATCGCCGCGCTCGAGTCTGAACCTCGCGCGAGCCCGTGACTTGACTTCTTGGACGGCTTGGGACCGATCCACGAATAATCAACTCAATCAACTTTCAAAATCTCCCAAAACATTTTAATCCATAAATAAACCAACAAAAATCTTGGTGTCCGAGAAATTGGGCTAAATCGGCGCCGTTCATGCATGGCACACCTTAAACGGCGCGCCTTAAAACGGCACGCCCTTCCCGGTGCGCCCCAATCAGGTCGCACCGGTTTAACACATCTTTTACATTTACCTACGGTTTCCGGCGCCATATTAAGCCATTTACCCACGTTTCAGGGCGCCGTTTCAAGCATTTTAACCCCTGTCTTCGCAAGCGTTGCACCGGTTTCACGCCGAATCATGTCGTTGTGTCGTTCCAATCTCTTCCCCGCTCCCGGGATGATTTCTGGTGTCAACCATAGAATGAAGCAAACTCTTTGATCAGTGAACTGAATAAATCAGCTTGTTCGAGCTTGAATTGATATGTCTCGAGTTTCCGTCGTTATGCCTTAGTCCAGGCATTCGTGTCGCGTCAATGCATGCTCAAGTGTGCACATCCTCGGTATATCAAATGACATTGCCGGAAGGTCAGGCTACGCCTGATCGGAGGTCTTGTTACGCGTGAAGGTGGCCTTCGTGCCTAAGTCCTCCGCCATGTACCGAGGCCCACCCAAATAAATCGTGTGTAGTCAATCATAGCATCTCACATGATCACTCGCATGCTTTGTATCCTTTATTCCGGCCTCGACAGCCCTTCATCTCGGTAATTAATCAAAGGTGTTCCCTCCTCGTGGGGGATGTAATTAACGCCATAGCCTTTATGGTATGGCAGACTGCTGGTCTCGACCGAACCTCACATTCGCCCGACAAGGGTCAGAATGAGCGCATCATGAAATTGTCACTCTTGTGACTGGCACGCCCGCGTCGTCAATTGATCATTCGACCACCAGTTGGTCAGTTGGTCGGTCGACCCGCGAGCGAGAGAAAGAAAAAAAAGGGTCGCGAACAATGTATAAACATACAAAATATAAGTATTTTTATTTTTTATTTTTATTATATATATAATTTATTAAATTCATTTATATTGTAATAAGATATTAAAAAATTGGTTTGAACCAAACCAAATTTGTTCGGTTCGATTCGGTTCGGTTTGTTGATTTGGTTCAGTTTGGTTCGGTTTGAAAAAAAAGCCCCCAAACCGAACCGTAAACACCCTAAGGAGCATATGGAGCCAGACAAGAAAATTGAAGCTCATATTCTGCCACGGACATCATTGCTTGCCGTAAGGAAGCAAATTCCGTAGCCTTTCTCTCCTTGACATGCTCGGAGAAGTATTTTCCACGGAAGAGTAGCAATTCCTCCCATGTAGGTTGGGCATTTTCAAGCTGTGCCGAGGTGGCCTTCCACCATGTACGTGCATCCTTGTTCAGTTGGAAAGTGGCGAGACGGACCTTCTCTTGGCCGGTGCATTGCATGACTTTAAAGATCCGGGTCATCTTGTCAATCCAATTTTCTGCTTCATCGGGGTTGGAGGATCCCGAGAATCGTGGAGGATTAAAACTTTGGAAATTACCATGTAAGTTTCCCGCGCCAGCCCTTGCACCAGCTTCGGCCATTGTCTGAAGGGCATGGGTAAGACCCGCAACAGTTGGTTGCATTGCTTCCCAATTAGCACGATTAGCGACACGTTCAGCGGCCATTGTGAGAGTGAAGTGCCTAAAAGAAATAAACAATTGGTTATTTCCCATGGAATTTATGTATGTTTACCTAAACGTAAATATCTAAATAGCTATCTTATCCCGGGCTCTACCCGATCTCACATGGTTCGAAATTTTCCTTCCTAGTTCATAGGTGTGGTTCCTAAATCCTTAGACTTAACCTATGACATGACTTTTTCCTAGGACTTACTTATGCCTAGGCTCTGATACCACTTTAACTGTCACGCCTTGAGATATATATATAGCGGAAGTAATATCGGGGACATGAACAGCCGGCAAGATAAGCCTCAAGCAAGCAATATAATCAGAGCGCTAAACATTCACACATAAAGAGGAATGCACAATAGTTGATAAAAACTAACTTTTATTGATGATAATCAAAAGATTACAAAATGTTGACTCTTCTCATTACTATACTCAAATAAAGAGAAAATTACATAACCAAGACTAGACATTCTCTAGACCCAAGAAAATAGAAAATTTCATCATAAGACTTGACTAGACTCATGACATTCTAGGTCTTCACTTGACCATCAATCATCGCTCTCGGACCCATCATTAGCATAGTCTGAATCCAACTCACTTGAATTTCCTGAAAAGATTGGAAAAGTAGGGAATGAGTACACTTGCCCAGTAGGTATCTTCGTATCAACATGAAGGTAATATTTAAGTAATTAACATTTTAGCTCTATGAAAGGTAATAATGCCAAGTGCGATAAAACGTGCGACAAACCAGAGTAACATCATAAGTAAGCATGGTATAGATCATAGAGATATGAATATTCATGTAGAAGGAGAACTTGAGCAAGCAAGAATATCATGTGGCCTTTCATTAACGAGAAGGTAACGAGAATGCACTTTTCATAACCATAAAGGCTATGCACTCGAAAGTCACATAGCACGCAAGTATAATTTTTAACTGAGCCTCGTGGTTTTCACTAGTCTATAAAAAAGTACTCCCAACACAATGCGATGCCAGTGTTCATCATACCCCATGATTTATAGTATGTTTCCAGCAATCAGTCGAGGGGGGCTAGTGTCGAGCCCTTGGACATAATTAGTGCCCGATCTGCATCTTCATGTTATAAATCAAGCTACTTCCACTAGATATAAAACTAATGTAGGCCAAATAATGTTCAATTCAACAATAGTTTCATGATAATGTAACCAAGGTAATGAACGCACCAATGTAAGATCATGAGAAGTCAAAGATGATCTAAGACAAGGTCATGGTACGGGAGGAATCCAGCAGCATAATGGTATATTCATTAACTTCCATAGTTTATTAATAGCTTATGGAATAAAGTGTTAGATTCTAGATAATCAAGAGACCATCTAGGAACATAGGAAAGGTAATCCTTGGGTCAAACCTTAGGTTAGATAAGATCAAGAAAGATGCAGTCGTTTCTGGACCATTTCATGAAGTAGCGGTCAAAGCCTGGCCGCAACCCAAAGGAGGCAGTTACGTCAAGACCGTTTCTTGACAGAGTCGACACCTGAGAGAAAAGAAGGGTCGATGCACTGGAATTCTGATCGAATGCGGTCGCGGGAGGGCCGCTACTTGATAGTGGCGGTCTCCTGATGGCCACTATCTATCCAGAACATAGAAAACTTTGTTCAAGTGAGTGCTTTCTAGTCAAATAGGCTTTGAGGATACAACCTGCAAGGCGTCCTAGTGAAAATCCCTGGCTCGCAGAGACTTACGGAGGCCTTGAAACAAGATGACCTAGTCCGGTAGAAGAAATATTCGACGGAGAGGATCACAAGTCCAAGAAAGTGTTCCTATCAAGTGTAAAGTGTATCTAATAGTCACGTATCAGGATACGTGCTATGTACTTATGAAAGACTGGGAGATGAGAGTGAGACATGTAAAACAACGATCAACACATCATTAAAACAAGTTCATAAACCAAATGGAATCCTCTTTAATACAAATTATATGGTTTTGGCATGAAATTATCATAAGTTCGAAAGTATGTTTATGTATCATGAAAGACATGAAATCTACTAGGATGGATGCACAATATAACCAATATTATAAATATGAAGCCATAACTAGGAATAATACTGAAGATGGGTAATCTCGTGTTGATCCTAAATTGCTGGATCCCAGAGGAATCTTTGATCACGGCCACCACGCGTATATAATCTGTAAGATGGGAAACAGATCAGGGGTACCCAGGGTTGAAACCTCGGGGAGAACCCTCCGATGCTTAAGTCAGCAAATATGATAGAGCACGGATGCGAAGAGAGGTGATAGGGAAAGGAGAGGGCGCGAGATTATTCTCCACCAAGAGGTGTGGTGGTTTTCTCTCTGGATCGTTGCTTACCTCTCTGGGAGGTCCTCCTAGGATTTATATAGCGATCCGTTTAATGCAGGAGCCCTGGGAGTCGAGGAGATTCAGGGGAGGTTATGTCCTCATCGTGAGCTCTTTATGGCACCAGGACTCTTGCTCTCCCTTATCCCTTGGGGTTTCCTACTCCTGAAGGGTGCGTAACAGATGCTTGGATAAGATTCCAACAGTCGATCCGAGCCTGGGGCGCTCGCTTGGGGTTTTATCCTGAGCGATAGACGTGTAGCTCGGGTAGGTCGTGCTGGGTCCCCACAGGGGATCCCTCGACCGATCTGTTGCTCGGACTCCCGGACTCGAGGGTCGCCTAGGAAGTGCTGCTCCGAGTGAGTTTTGGGCTTAAAGTAAGTGGGCCCGGTGTAGGGCTGTCACTTTGGGGAGATGGGCCTGGTTTGGTCGAATAAGACCTAGTAGGGCCGTGCTCTTGGGCAGTAGAATTTTCCCCCTCTCCACTTGTCCCCCTCCTACTCCCGAGCCATGCCTAGGCTCAGATAAGTAGCACTTGTAGGGATGGTGTTGGTGGCTTGATTTGGACAGGGAATTATCTCTGACAGGGGCCATTTAATGCGGCTGGCCTGGAAGTACGCCCATAATGATGACTCTTTTAAGTTGATGCGGGGAGTCCCTTTTTGGAGTTTGGAACGTCACGCCATCTCCCGCCAAGCCTCTGGGGGTATAAATATTACGCGTGCTTGCATTCCAAGCCTCCTGCGTTTAGGGTTTTCTCTCTCTATCGCACTTGTATTTCGGAAGGGCTCATGCACCGCGAGGGTGACCAGAAGGAGCAACGACTTGCGAAGGCCTTCACAGAGTAAGCAGAGATCACGGCGGCGGTGATTCGCCAGCTTCCACCTCCTTCTGAATAGTCTGATTTGGCGCTCTCTTCCTCCTCTTCCTGTTCCTCTCTTTCTTCCATGGCAGAGCAGTGTCTCGTAACCGAGGTGTAGGAAGCTAAGCAAGGGACAGGGAGTTTGGTGCCATAGCCTAAACACCCCATGCGTAGCGAGTTGGGCGAGGCTGAGATGAAGAGGATGGAGAAGCGTTATGGGTTGCTGTGGGAGTACTTTTTCTCTCCGTCCCAGCCTCATGAGTCTAGCTTGGCTTCTCGTTCGGGCCTCTTCTGTACTTTTCTTTTAGCTTGGAAGTGTGGGTTTCGTCTCCCTCTCAATCCCTTTGTCACGCAGTTGCTTCAGTTTTACTGACTGGCTCCTGTCCAGTTGGTCTCCAACTCGTACACTTTTATCTTCTCCTTCATCTTTCTCTGTCGCTTATGCGGGCTTCGCGTTTCGTTGGAGCTTTTTCATTCTTTCTTCGAGTTGAAGGAGCAGACCCATTGGGGTAAGGGCTTATTCTATCTCCAGGCGAAGAGGGGGAGGAGCTGTGTGTCCCTCTCTGCTAGGGATTCTTCCCACAAGGGGTGGAAGACCCAATTTTTCGGGGTGTGTTCAACCAAAGGGGGTATCCCTTGGAGCTTCCCGACGAAGCCCAATTTCCATCCGTCTCACCCTCCGAAGCAAGCGGTAATTTCTCTGGAGCTAGAGGAGGAGATCAAGATTCTCCAAGAGAATCATCGGTCGACCGCCAAGTTGATGATGGCGGCCAACATCGAGGATTATCCTTCCCGCGCCGTGCCACCTCAAGGTAAGAAACCTAAGGTCCGACATTGTTGCTTCTGAGTCTGGCACGTAGGCCTCCTTCTGATGATTTGGCTTCCGTTGATCAGATTCGAGGTAGACGGATGACGAAGGGGAGCAAACGCTAGAGCAGGAGATCGTCGACTTGGAGGAGACACCTGCCCCGAGCGAAATCCAGGCTTCTGGGGGTCCTTCCTTTTCTTCCTCTGATACCTTTTTTCTGAGTTTCCTGAGCAAACAGGGTCAGCGATCCCGTTATCCGAGCCAGCTTCCACATTGGGTGGAGTAAGTGGCTCGGCTTAGGGGTGCTAGCTAGCTGTGTCCGTGTCGAGTAATCAGCTCGTGGTATAGTACCAGTGGATGTAGCATTTTCATTTTTTGATATGCATTGTATTGGCTGTGGCCTATCTGATGTACAAAGAAACATTAATAGAAGGAAAATTATTGCCATATATTGCTTACATGTCTGTGAAAAGCTCAAAAATAGAACTTTCGTAATGTTGTCGCGTTCCATGTCCGAGGGATAGGCGTTCCTTCCATGGTAGACAATCGATATGCTCCCTTCCCGAGCGTCTCGACCACTCGGTAGGGGCCTTCCCAATTAGGGGCCAGCTTCCCCACCGCCTCCAGTGGTCGAGAGGCTTCGGCTCTTCTTAGGACAAAGTCTCCTGGATGGAAGTGTCTGTCTCAGACTTTGGCGTTGTAATATCGGGTGAGGCGCCGCTGATATTCCGTGACTCGGATACTCGCGATCTCTCTTATCTCGCTTGCCATATCGAGGTTCTCTAGTAGTTTCTACTCATTTGCCTCGGGCGAGAAGTTGATGACTCAGAGAGATGGGCTGCCGACTTCCAAAGGAATCACGGCGTCCGTGCCGTACACTAACTGGAAAGGAGTCTCACCGGTGGCGGTTCTTGGAGTAGTTCAGTGCGACCATAGTACGCTTGGTAATTCCTCAAGCCAATTACCCTTGGCCTTACCGAGCCTGGCCTTAATGCCTTTTAATATAGTTTTGTTGGCATTTTCGACCAGTCCGTTAGCCTGGGGGTGGGCTATCGAAGTGAAGTGGTTGCGAATGTGTAGGTCAGCACATCTGTTCCTGAAGTAGTGAGAATCAAATTGCTGACCATTATCACTCACAATCACTTGGGAGATACCGAAACGATAGACGTTCGACTTCCAAATGAAGCTCCATATGACCGACTCGGTAATCCTGGCGGTGGCTTAGGCTTCAATCTACTTGGTAAAATAATTGATGGCGACGATGATGAACTTTTTCTGTGCTTGGGCCGTGGGAAACTGTCCCAGGATGTCGATCCCCCACCGAGCGAAAGGGTATGGCTCGGTAAGGGTGACGAGCTCAGAGGCAGGCTGATGGACCAGATGATCGAAACGTTGACATCGATCGCACCTTTGCACATAGGTCGAGCAGTCGGGTTGGAGAGTGGGCCCACTACAAAAAAATGTGGGATTTCAGATGGATTATTTCTGTCTAAAATATCGTCGCTATTTCAGACGAAAGTTTATTCGTCTGAAATACAGTCTGAAATATTCAATCCATGCGACGGATAGTTTTTTCATCCAAATATGTGTCTGTAATTTCAGACGGAATTAGGTCCATCTGAAATGCGTCTGAAATTTCGGACGAAATATAATCCATCTGAAATCCGTGTGAATAGTTCTTTCCCTCCAACGAACCCTTCCCCCCTTCCCCCGCGATCTCCGTCTCACTCCCGGTTCACTTCGCCAGTTTGCCCCCACTCTCCCTCTCACTCTCTCTTTCCACTATCTCCCTGCCGAAGAGAGACCACCGGTGTCGTACTTGCCATCGCGGCCAGAGCCGCCCTCGCCATCGCCGTCGAAGCCATCCTCATCTTCGCCGTCGAAGTCGTCCTCATCGTCGCCGCCGGTGTCGCGTTGTCGCCATCCTCCACGCCATCCTCTCCGGTCTGGTAAGCCCCCTCCCTCTCCCTCTCTCTGTAAAACTCTCCCTGCCCGCCCCGCCTCCACCATCACCATTGCTGCATCCCCCTACCCTCTCTCTGTTGTTGTTGTTCCTTTTTTTTTTAGCTTGGGGATCATCAGGGAGGGCGGGGGTTCTAGCCGATCCGAGAGGGGGAGGTCGGTCTGGGAGGGGGAGGGGTTCCAGCAGGGGTTTTGGGGGAGGAGGGTCTGGATCAGAGGGGGCCGGGGGGTGCTCTGGCAGAGGGCGGTTCAGGCGCGCAGGGGATCCGGCAGGGAGTCTAGGGTGGGGGCTGCGGGCTAGGAGGGTGGGGGGTCCCGATGGGGGGTCCGGAGGAGGGTTCCGGTGGGTGGGCGGCTGCTCTGGGAGTGGGGATTTCAGGGAGGCCGCCTCCGGCAGGGGGTCCGGGGTGGGGGCTACTGGTTGGGAGGGTGGGGGGTTCCAGTGGGGGGGAGTCTGGGGGAGGAGGGTTCAATTCAGGCAGGTCCGAGGGGGGGCCGCTTTAGGAGTCGGGGGGTTCAAAGAGGGGGGATCCGACAGGGGGTCTGGGGTGGGGGCTCATCGCTGGGAGGGTGGGGGGTCCGGGGGAGGAGATTTCAGGCGGGTCCAGGGGGGCTACTCTGGGAGTGGGGGGTTCAGGGAGAGGTGCTACAAGGGGTCCGGGGTGGGGGCTGCTGGCTGGGAGGGTGTGGGGCCGCGAGCTTGCCGGAGCTCACTAGAGGGAGAAAGGGGGTAGGGAGGGGTTGGGAGGACTTCTGGCCAGAGGGTGGGGGTGGGGGTAGGGGTGGGGCTGCAAGATCACCGGAGCGACTCCGGCGGGTGGTGGGGGTCGGTGGGAAGAGACTGGGGAGGGGGGGTCCAGTAAGATGACGTCGGCAGCCATCACGAGGGGGATCATTCTCGTTGACACAAGAAGATGTGGGCAGAGTGATAAGTATATTTCATTTTGTTATTTATTCATCATGACTTTGTTTGATAACGGGTTAAATTAGAATAACATATTTTAACTAAAGTCGGGTGGGCCATTCTTCTTTGATATTTTTTTTCTTAATCGGAGTCGAATAGAGTTAAATTAGATTAACTCATTCTTAGAAAATAGATGAAATAAGTTAATCGATCTCGATTAATATTAGGGGTCAAGTGAGTCACCCTGGCTAGATCATCCACTCCTAATTTATTCCGTTATCAAATTCACCTCAAGTGTATAATATTTTTCTTTATTATTTATGATTATAGTCATAAATTTCAACTCATTGGGTGACCCATTTCATGTTGGATACTTTAAGTATTACATTATGGGGCTGATCCTCTCATTCCACTATTTTGTCGATGAGCCCCCGAAATTTAATATTCGAAATGTTCACAGTATTATCCGACGGTTACGACAAGTTAGTTGTCCCGATCGATTCTGCCAAGGCAGTATGGGACTCTTGTCCCGCGATGCCCGGACATGAATGTGGTAGGCTGCAAGTGGGTCTTCAAGTTTGAACATAAAGCCGACAGTTCCATTGATCGCCACAAGGCCCGACTTGTGGCCAAAGGCTTTCGCCAGCTCTCAAGAATTGGGCTTCCTCGGCTCGAAGACCGACACCTCTCTATTCTACAAGTGCTCGGGTCATGATCTCACCTACATTCTCATTTATGTAGATGACATTCTCATCATCGGGTCTGATCAAGGGGGAGTTGCCGATGTCATTCCAACACTTGGCCAGGAATTTGCAGTTCGAGACCTTGGCCAGGCTAATTTTGTTCTCGACATTGAACTTCAACCACATGCTGATGGGGCTGCGTGCTATCAAAAACCAAGTATACTATGGACCTTCTGCATCACGCAAAAATGGATGGAGCTAAGAGAGTGGAATAACTTGTGATGGAAAAGCCAACTCAATGCATGCATCAATCTTAACTTTATGAGTAGAATAACTTGTGATGGAAAGTCCCAACTTTAAGTAAAATAACTTTATGCGTTCACCTCATAAATTCACTTGATTTAACTCTTGGATTAGATAGTAATCGATGTGTATGTTCTCATTTGGGATTGATGTGTATGTTCTCATTTTTGCTTGTTTAAGGATCCGCGATGGCAGAAAGGGGGGAGGCGCGGTCCAGCAATGGGGCCATTAGGAAAAGGGGGTATAGCCAACTTACAAGGACTCTCTAACTTTTTTTAATGAACTGAAGGGGGTATTAGAAAAGGAGCTCAAGGATTCTGCTAAATAATGTAGTTCCAAAATCCATTTCATTATTCAGCCGAGCCTTTCCAACAATGGGGCCATTAGGACAAAAAATAACTCCACTTTAAGAGTGGAAATCTGTTGTGGTTTTTTAAGTAGGCCCATATAACCAGCACCCAGCCAGCCTGACTCCTTCGTTGGATTCTCACTTGGCCTGTCAACTCACTCGCACCGATGGGTCTACAACTCGTTCATAAACAGGGCGCTGACACAAGTTACATTGCCTCTGACGGCAATAGAATCCCTTGTTATTGCTAGTAGTAGTATTGGCTTTTGAACTAAAGTCACCTTGTCCTTGAGCGAGCTCAAGCTTCTAGTTTGAAATACGCTAGACTAGAAGTGATTTAGTCTTTTTTAGGGTGAAAGGCAGGCATACCCGAAGAGTCACTCTTACTATCTCGACTAGCCTAGTTGGAAGTCTTTATTGATGGAACGATTGGTTAACTCTTTCCCTCGATCCACTAGTTGAGAGTATATATCAGGATTTGGAATCAAATTCCTAATTTTCAAAGTGACAAAGACCCTAAGCCCTTACTTCTTTGCGTAAAGAACCCAAGTTGAACTGAAATGAAAAGTCATTCTTTAAAGTTCATTATTGGAATTATTATGAAGCTTCGAATCAATATTTAAAACTTCGAGATGCGGACTCTCTGGCTAACCATCAACTGTTAGAAACTGAATAAACCAACAACAAAGAAATGAAGGCTGAACAATGGGGTTGATTGCTTGATTCAAAAAAAAATTGAACAAAGAGTAGATTATGAGCAAGCCTCAATTGTTGAACATCTGAAGTCAACCATCTTCAGCTTTGTGCCTTGATGCCTCAACCTGTCTTCAGGTCTGCCCCTGGATGCTTCAACCTACCCCTTCGGCTGCCTCGAGGCATCCAAACCGCAGCAGCCTACAACCGTCTGCTGCATCGACCTGCTTGCTGGCTGCTTCGAGTCACCCAAGCCCCAACAGCCTATAGCCTCCAACTGTCTCGACCTGCTCCTTGGCTGCCTCGAGGCACCCAGGCCCTAGTAGCTTGCGGCATTCTTTGATTTAAGCCATCGCACTTATCATTATGCATACACTTGTACGAGTTTTGTATCCGTCTTTGTCACGCTTCCAACACGGACTTTCGTCCGAACGCAAAATGGTCGGTAAGCGACCGACATGATTTAAGCCTTTTCACCCCCATCGAGGGGCATTTTCACGCAACTCACGAATTTCAATACTCCACTTCATTAATGTTAATTTCATGGCCGTAGGGCTCCTTTTCTTGGCGACTAATCAAGGGTTTTCCCCTCTCCGAGGGGATGTAATTAACGTCGTGGCCTTTACGGCACGACGGATTTTTGTCCCGACACGATATCCACAATTGTCTGATCAGTCCGACAGCGCGCACCTGTGGCTTCTTTGAAGTCCGAATAAATCATCACTTCGTGACTGGCACGCCCACGCACTAAATAAACAAATAAATGAGTTGAACAAACATGAAAAGGAAGTAATCCCAAAGTGCATCCACAGGTCATCCCGCTATGTGCATCCATCGTGTCAGGATCATTCATGCATTCTCACACGATGCCTTAGAATCATGAATAATGAACATACTCAGGATCTGTTGAGATCTGCTATGATGGGACCATAAGAAATAAAACAAAAAAAGAGAAACCATCACCGCGAATGGTTACGGTATGATGACGCGCGTCGAACCCCAAAACTTCTGCTTGTGATTTCAAACTATGTGGATTTTAATTGCATATAAATGTGTTTTTAAATCTAATTTTAACATAAATTTGATGTTGATCTGACTCAAAAATGTGGATTATTTAGCTTTGATGTTCTTCATTTGAATATTTTTATAAATTGGATGGTATTTAATTTGATGTATGCATAATGATAAGTGCGATGTTATTTAATTTTATGTTATATAAATACATGGGGTATTCCCTGTGAGCTGAGGTGCGTGGGTGCGACCTAACATTACACGCACTTCAGGAGAGCGTGTTAAAACCGTGTCAATGAACCTTCCCATTCAAGACTTTGGAATTGATGTGTATGTTCTCATTTTTTTATGAGAATGTATATATCTACCGCAAAGTCTTGAATTGTCCCGTTTGGACAGTCTGTAAATGTTTGATCGCACTTAGGCAGTCATTTACTATATGTGTTTGTATGGTTTGTTGAGAATTTCGGTTGCGTCTCCTCACTCTTCTCTGATATACCATTATTGATTTTGAGTGTTTTCTTAACCACTTACTTGTAAGTGTTTAAGAAAATTTTAAAATCAAAAAATATTTTTGGTATATCGGAGAAGTGTGGGGAGATGCTGCCAAAATTTTCAGCAAATCGCGCAACACATATAGTAAGTGATTGTGCGATCAAACCTTCATGGATGAGTTAAAAAGTGATAATCTAATTAATTTTCCTCTTCCAACTACAAATGGTCTATGGCGAATGATGTGAGGAAATGGTCGGGTTTATTTTCAAGAGTAATGATTTCAAAGTTAGGATGTGTATTAACATTTATTGGGTGTAGGTAAAATGTGAAAGATCGTTCATGGATGTATCGTAGAATAGTTGACCGGGTGGTGTCGGATGACTTTAAGCATGGAATTGAGAGTTTCATTCAATTTGTATTGGGGAATCCCAATGCAGCAACAGACCGTGACGGTCACATTCGATGCCCTTGTTCAAATTGTAGAAACTTGAGGTGGCGTTCACCATGGGATGTGCAACATCATTTGTACACGAAAGGGTTCGTGGATGGTTATACGAATTGCACGTGTCATGGTGAGGAATTCTTGAGGTATGAGCCCGACAATATTACAGGCACAAGTGGGTACGTGGATATGGTTATAGATGTTGTTGGTCCTAGTTTTAATGTTCATGAGGAACATGCATACATGGAAGAAGCGCCGAATAAGACGGCCGGAAGATTTTATCAACTACTTAGGGATGCTGATGAGCCGCTGTGGGATGGTTGTGAAAAGCACACTTGGTTGTCTGCATTGTCATAGTTGTTGAATTTGAAATCTGAATTTCACATCAGTGAGACTTGTTTTGACTGTCTCCTCCTCTTGATCAAGAGTATGTTGCCTCGAGACGAGAAGTTGCCAGAAACTTTTTACCGTGCAAAAAAGATGGTCAATGAGCTAGGGCTTGGATATGTGAAAATAGATGCTTGCCCGAATCACTATATGTTATATTACAAAGATGATGCAGATAAGATATCATGTTCTATTTGTCACCTTGACAGATTCAAACCTAAGAGAGGGGACAATTCAAAGAAAAAAGATGTACCTTACAAAGCATTGCGATACTTCTCTCTTGTGCCTAGGCTGCAGTGGCTGTATATGTCCTCAAAGACGGCTCGACATATGACATGGCACACTGAAATAGTACGCCGTGCCGATGATATAATCAGTCATCCTACCGATGGTGAAGCTTGGACTCACTTCAGTCGTACTCATCTTACTTTCTCAAAGGAGTCATGTAATGTTTGATTGGGTTTATGCACAAATGGTTTTAATCCATTCTGTGGTTCAGTGGCATCCTATTCTTGTTGGCCAGTGTTCATGACACCGTACAACCTTCCGCCGAAGTAAGTCTACGATGAGCAGCGGAGTATCTGTTAAGGGAAGTTTATACAATGAAGTGGAATTGGACTACTACGGTATTCTTGACGAAGTCTTAGAACTTCAGTATTTGGGACGAGACAATCATGTATACATATTTAAGTGTCATTGGTTTGATCCTAATTCTGTTCGACATGACCCAACTTATGGGATTGTCGATGTCAAACATAGGTCTAAACTTAATACCTATGAACCGTTCATTTTAGCCGCACAAGCCCAGCAAGTGTATTATTCAAGCTATCCATCATCCAAGAATAAAGATTGGTGGGCAGTTTGCAGGGTTAAAGTAAAACTCTTTCCCACTTATGAGTTAAATATGAGTGAAAACCCCTCAAAAGTTGCCAGTGCTGAATGTTTTCAATCAGACGAAGTTGGCGTTGTCGGTTGCACGCATATTAATCTGGATGAATCTGATGAGCCACGGTCATTACGTAAGGGAGATGAAGTGGAAGAAGTCGATCCGACGGAGCTAAATCTTGATGTTAGAGTGGAGGAGGAATCGAATGAAGAGGAAGAGTTCGAATCTGATGAGGCTACTATGGATGACGAAGATGATGATGAGTTAGATATATCATCAGCATGAGGGAGGCACATTTTGATAATTTAGTAAGATAACCGTTCATTTTTGCATAATTTTCAATAACATTGGTCTAGCCTTATCTAATTAAGGATTAATATGTATTAATTATTTTGTTAGTAATAAAGAAATGGTCCGAGGAGGTCGTACTGGGAGTGGGAGGAGACAGGGCAGTGACAGGGGCTCTACTCCCTCCTCTTTGGCGTCTTCTTCGGGTACATGTATATCTATTAAAATAGTTAGCTATACAAATGTTTTAATCATTTACTAGCTTCAAAGAATGTCCTTATAGGCCCAAGTGTCGGCTCACGACCACCTGTAAATGTGCCATCCCCACCACCTCCCATTGCAGGTATGTATGTTTTAATTTTCAGCAAAATATTCATTTTACTTATGAAAATTAATTCTTACAGGTCCCAGTGCCCTCCCACCTGTTGTACAGAAGCCACCCCCACCACCTCCCGCTGCAGGTATGTATATTTTAATTTTCAGTAAAATATTCGTTTCACTTGTGAAAATTAATTCTTACAGGTCTCAATGCCCTCCCACCACCCCCACTTGTACAGGGCACACCCCCACCACTCAGCCACTTGACGATGTCGGCAGTCGTCACGAGGGAGGCACGGCCCATGATGGATGTCGCCCGTGCTGGATCTCCGGGTAAATTTATAAGGTTATTACATTCATTATTTAGACTTCAACTGTCTAATATGAATATTTTGATATTTGCAATTACAGTAAGAAATTTGAACCTTACGATGATGTCCATCATTCCACCGAACTAGTAATGGCACATGTGCCCGGGCCAGTATCGTCTTTCAAAGAATTTCCGATGGCCGTCCGCGATTCATTGTTCGACATGTTCTTAGTAAGTAATTACGTCATTTAATTCAAGTATTTTCCAAACTCAATTCCCAACAGTATACTAAGTGTGAAACTTAATTTATTTATAGCGGACTTATCAATTCACGAGTGGACATGACATGGCGAGATGTCGTTCTGCCTGGGAGTCTAGTATGAAGTCAAATTTCTGAAGGAAAGTACATGAGGCCCGAGAACACGCTAAAAATAAGGCTGGTGGGAGTGAAGACCGACAGCTGTGGAAGGAGCACCGCCCTCTATGGATGAGGAAGGAGGATTGGGACATAGTATGTGACAAATTTGTCGACCCCAAGTGGATAGAAAAGTCCCGAAAAGCCAAAGCAAACAGGGCGTCACAACCGGGCACAAATTTGCATACGAGTGGGTCCGTCTCTTTCGCGGCTCATAAACAAAAAATGGTAAGTAATGTTTCAATTTATCTTCTTACATTTTATTAATATATATGATGTTTTTTTACTATGAATTGTATAACAGGCTCTGGAGCTTAATCGAGCTCTGTCGTTCTCGAGGTGTTCGACAGAACACACAAAAAGAAGGGGACAGATCAATTTGTGAGTGAGAGAGCTCACTCAGTAGCTGTAAGTTTATCTACATATGAAACTTCTACCGTTCATTTAAATCGGATTGATTCATATGAAATTGACTAGTTATTTTATTCAATTTGTAGGACACATATAGTAGAGTTGTGAAGGAGAAGTACGGGGAGGGAGACACGCAGCAGCCGGAGTTCGATCTGGCGGAATGGGTGGCAGCAGCTGGCGTATCGAAGAAAGGCCGGCTATATGATTTTGGGGAGAGCCTGGACTCTAGCGCGGTGATATCATCGTGTACGAGTTCAGGCTCTGCCCAAACCAGTAGCAGTGCCTTCAGTATACCTCCACCTGCCCCTAGTACTTCTGCCAGCGACGCCAGAGACATCGTCCGATCGGAGATTTCTGATTTGCAGCGACAGATGCAACGGTAGATCTGAGAGGAGATGTCTAGCCAGCAGGCAACCATGTTGCAGGCAATCAGTGGCTTCCTCTCCCAGGCGGGAATTCTCCCTCATGGATCCACCATGACCACGGCACAGGCCCATCAAGTGAGTGTTTATTATGTTTTTATTTTGACAAAATTACTCAATTATATTCATAATTAATTTCAAAACTAAGTTAGTTTTCAAAAGTAACTTAGTTTAGAAGAATTGGGAAAATTCGGGGTTCGAGGGTCCAAAATGTAAAATACTGGCCTGATCGGCGTGCCCATCCTTCCAACACGACCTGCGTGGTAGACGTGAGTTGTGAGAGCTGACGGATTCCAAATCGGATATCCGGTTTGAGCCCGATGGTCAAATAACTCAATTCAAAACTAAGTGTGTTTTCAAAACTAACTTAGTTTAGAAGAATTCATACAATTCGGGATTCGGGGGTCTAAAATCTGAAATATCAGTCTGATCGGCGTGCCGATCTTTCCAACAAGACCTAGAAGATGAAAGTGACTTGTGAGAACTGACGGAATCCAAATCGGATATCCGATTTGAGCCCGACACTCAAATAACTCAATTCAAAACTAAGTGTGTTTTCAAAACTAACTTAGTTTAGAAGAATTCATACAATTCGGGGTTCGGGGGTCTAAAATCTGAAATATCGATCTGATCGGCGTGCCGATCCTTCCAACGGGACCTGGGAGATGAAAGTGACTTGTGAGAATTGACGGAATCCAAATCGGATATCCGAATTGAGCCCGACGCTCAAATAACTCAATTCAAAACTAAGTTAGTTTTCAAAAGTAACTTAGTTTAGAAGAATTGAAAAAATTCGGGGTTCGGGGGTCCAAAATGTAAAATATTGGCCTGATCGGCGTGCCCATCCTTCCAACACTACCTGCGAGGTAGACGTGAGTTGTGAGAGCTGACGGATTCCAAATCAGATATTCGGTTTGAGCCCGACTCTCAAATAACTCAATTTAAAACTAAGTGTGTTTTCAAAACTAACTTAGTTTAGAAGAATTCATATAATTCGGGGTTCAGGGTGTAAAATCTGAAATATCGGTCTGATCGGCATGCCGATCCTTCCAACAAGACCTGGGAGATGAAAGTGACTTGTGAGAACTGACAGAATCCAAATCGGATATCTGGTTTGAGCCCGACACTCAAATAACTCAATTCAAAACTAAGTTAGTTTTCAAAAGTAACTTAGTTTAGAAGAATTGAAAAAATTCAGGGTTTGGGGGTCCAAAATGTAAAATACTGGCCTGATCAGCGTGTCCATCCTTCCAACACGACTTGCGAGGTAGATGTGAGTTGTGAGAGCTGACGGATTCCAAATCGGATATCCGGTTTGAGCCCGACGCTCAAATAACTCAATTCAAAACTAAGTGTGTTTTCAAAACTAACTTAGTTTAGAAGAATTCATACAATTCGGGGTTCGGGGGTCTAAAATCTGAAATATTGGTCTGATCAACGTGCCGATCCTTCCAATAGGACCTGGGAGATGAAATTGACTTGTGAGAACTGGCTGAATCCAAATCGGATATCCGGTTTGAGCCCGACGCTCAAATAACTCAATTCAAAACTAAGTTAGTTTTCAAAAGTAACTTAGTTTAGAGAATTGAGAAAATTCAGGGTTCGGGGATCCAAAATGTAAAATACGGGCCTGATCAGCGTGCCCATCCTTCCAACACGACCTGCGAGGTAGACGTGAGTTGTGAGAGATGACGGATTCCAAATCGGATATCCCGTTTGAGCCCGATGCTCAAATAACTCAATTCAAAACTAAGTGTGTTTTCAAAACTAACTTAGTTTAGAAGAATTCATTTAATTCGGGGTTCGGGAGTCTAAAATCTGAAATATCGGTCTGATCGGCATGTCGATTGTTCCAACACGACTTGGGAGATAAAGTGACTTGTCAAAACTGACGGAATCCAAATCAGATATCTGGTTTGGGCCTGACGCTCAAAAGTGTATTTTGTAAATACACTTAGTTTAAAATTAAAGAAGTCGGGTCCGGGAGTCTAAAATCTGAAATACCGATCTGATCGGCATGCCGATTGTTCCAACAGGACCTGGGAGATAAAAGTGACTTGTGAGAACTGACGGAATCTAAATCGGATATCCGGTTTGGGCCCTGCGCTCAAAAGTGCAGTCTCTAAATGTAATTAATTTAAAAGGCAGATAACTAGGGGTTGGGAGATCTAAAATCTGAAATACCAGTCTGATCAGCGTGCCGATCTATCCAACAGGACCTGGGAGATAAAAGTGACTTGTGAGAACTGGCGGAATCCAAATCGGATACCCGGTTTGGGGCCCAGCGCTCAAAAGTGTATTTTGTAAATACACTTAGTTTAAAATTAAAGAAGTCGGGTCCGGGAGTCTAAAATCTGTAATACCGATCTGATCGACTTGCCGATTGTTCTAACAGGATCTGGGAGATAAAAGTGACTTGTGAGAACTGACGGAATCTAAATCGGATACCCGGTTTGGGCCCTGCGCTCAAAACTGCAGTCTCTAAATGTAATTAATTTAAAAGGTAGATAACTAGGGGTTGGGAGGTCTAAAATATGAAATACCGATCTGATCGGCATGCTGATCTATCCAACCGGACCTGGGAGATAAAAGTGACTTGTGAGAACTGACGGAATCCAAATCAGATACCCGGTTTGGGGCCCAGCGCTCAAAAGTGTTTTTTGTAAATACACTTAGTTTAAAATTAAAGAAGTCGGGTCCGGGAGTCTAAAATCTGAAATACCGGTCTGATCAACTTGCCAATCGTTCCAACAGGACCTGGGAGATAAAAGTGACTTGTGAGAACTGACGGAATCCAAATCGGATACCCGGTTTGGGCCCAGCGCTCAAAAGTGTATTTTGTAAATGCACTTAGTTTTAATTTAAAGAAGTCGGGTTCGGGGGTCTAAAATCTGAAATACCGGTGTGATCGGCGTGCCGATCATTCCAACACGACTTGGGAGATGAAAGTGACTTGTCAGAACTGACAGAATCCAAATCGGATATCTGGTTCGGGCCCGACACTCAAAAGTGCATTATCTAAATGTAATTAATTTAAAAGACAGATAAGTAGGGGTCGAGGGGTCTAAAATCTGAAATACATGTCTGATCGGCGTGTCGATCGTTCCAACACGACTTGGGACGTAAAAGTGACTTGTGAGAACTGGTGGAATCCAAATCGGATACTCGATTTGGGCCCGGCGCTCAAAAGTGCATTTTGTAAATGCACTTAGTTAAAAATTAAAGAAGTTGGGTTCGGGGATCTAAAATCTGAAATACCGATCGGATCAGCGTGCCGATCGTTCCAACACGACCTGGGAGATGAAAGTGACTTGTCAAAACTGACGGATTTCAATTTGGATCGGTTTGAGCTCGGCGCTCAGAATTGCATTCTCCAAATGTAATTAATTTAAAATACTGATGACAGCTAGGTTAGTTGGGGTCTATAAAATATATGCAGTTATCGATTTGATATTATGTTTGATTTCAATTTATGCTATGTAATAAGATATTTAATTTATCTTCGCACTAATTTTTTTATCTATGAATGAATGTTATTATTTTTTTAATGTAGGAGGATCCTTCTGCGGGCGGCGACAGAGGAGAGCAGGGCAGGGAGGATGATATATATGATGTAGAGGATATTTCTTTAGTTTACTATGTGTTTTATTTTCTGTAAGTTAGTTTGATTAATATTTGATGTATTTTTAACAGGTTTTTTAAAACAATTTGGTATTTTTTAAAAAATTAATGGAAGTATTTCGGACGGATTTTCAGACGAATCCGTCGGAAATGTCAGACGGAATTAGAGACGACAATGTATCCGTCTAAAATTACAGACGGAATGTAAGACTACATACGTAGTCCGTCTGAAATTTCAGACAGATTTCAGACGCATACGTCTGAATTTTGAGACGGAAATAGGGACGATAATTGGCCGTCTGAAATTGTACATCTGAATTTTGCAACGAAAATAGAGACAAAATAATCTGTCTAAATTTTAGACGGATATTGGAACGGTATTTGGGATAGATAATTTCAGACGATATTTCGCACGGAAAACTTTTCGTGTAAAATTTCAGACGGAATTTGTGACTGATATTAACTATGTTCGAAATTTGTAATTTCAGACGGTATTTCACACGGAAAGTTTTCCGTGTGAAATTTCAGATGGAATTTGTGACTGATATTAAATCTGTCCGAAATTTGTAACCAAGAATATGAGACGGCCGATTTCCGTCCAAAATTCGTCTGAAATCCGTTACAAAAGTGTCTTCCCACGAAATTTCAGACGGATTTGAGACAGAAACTAGCCCTCTGAAATCCCGCATTTTCTGGTAGTGGCCACCAGTAGCCTTGCCGCAGCAAGATCCTGGCGAGCGATCTTCCTCCTTGATGTGCGCTGCAGACACCTTCGTGAACCTCTTGGATTGCTTGGTGGGCCTCATTGAAGTCGAGGCACTTGAGGAGGGGGCCGAAAAAAGATCTTCGGTACAAGGCTTCATCCAAAATGATGAAGCGCCGAGCTTGATACTTCAGTCTCCTAGCCTCTCGAGGATCGGGGGGCTCCTGAGAATCCCGGAGCCAGGATATATACGGGATCCGCCAGTCGCTTGATGATGCCTGGTTAACGGTCAGGAGCTCCGCCTCTATGCTTGGTCGCTCTAGCTCTTCGAGGAAAACCGATCGAGTACCTTCCGGGCCAATAGAGGAGGCAGTCGGGAGAGGGCGTCTGCCCGGGAGTTTTCCTCCTGAGTTATCCGGATGACCTGAAAACTCTCGAATAGTGGGGCTATTCCTCTTATCAGTTGAAGGTATTGGATCATCGGTGTTTCCTGAGCTTCGTAATCACCATTAATCTGGCTGGCGACCAACTGGGTGTCAGTATGAATCTTGAATCGTTCGGCCCCCAATCGTCGTGCCATCCTGGCTCCCGAGACGAGAGCCTCATACTCGGAGATGTTGTTGGATGCCGAAAAGTTGATCTTCAAGGCGTAATGCAATTTCGCTCTTTCTGGGGATCTGAGAAGGACGCCCGCGCCGCTGTCGGCCGAGTTGGAGGACCCGTCAACAAACAGATCCCAGGTGGGCCCGAGCGTCAGTGGATGGGCTTCCTTGGTCGTCAACCGTCAGGTGGGCCCGTCAACCCGAACCCACTACTCCCGAGTCCCGCTGTGTCACCCTTTACCTCCCTGCGCGGAGTGGGCAGTAAATCATTGCTGTAATTTAATTAATTATTGTTCCAGGAGTATGAGATCGGCCGAGACCGTCTTCCCCACGCTAGGCACGTGGAGGTATCGTGTTCGCTCCATTACTCGGCATTTGCTATTCTTGTATATGCTTTTATATGCCGCTGCTAGAGAGCATGTGTTAGGGCCATTAGCTCGATATATTTATTTCACCGCTGCTGCGAGAGAGAGTGAGACCGTCCCGTGACCTGATCCGAGCATGAATTTGTGAGTTGACCACCATAGCTCACTGCCGGTTTCTCAACCGTGTACGTCCGTACGCTTCCCTCGTTAGGGGCGATCGCGAGCTTCCTTAGAGTCCAAGGGGCGCATATCCAATTGGAGTCGAGTCGCGTGTCCGTCCCGCATCAGTTTGGTATCATAGTGAGTTTGAGTCTAGGGTGTCTAAAAATAAAATAAAAAAGTGTCATTTACGTCTAGTCATTGTCTATGTCAGTCTAGGTTGCACTTGCATCCCATTAATCGGTATATCAAAAGGTGTTTTCCAAACGTTAGGCTACGCCTATCGGGAAGGCTGCACACTTGCGCGAGTGATCTTCGGATCGATTAACTCCGCCACGTACTGAGTCTTGGTTAAGTCTAGGTGCATCATCTTTGCTTTAGTCCGTGTTTGCATTAGTCGGTGTCTCCGTGTGTCTTTGCATGCCCACCCGTCGAGGCACCCAATACTCACCCCCACCACCACCTATGGCGGATCCCCGAGCCCCTAGTCTCAATGCGTCGTCGGTGGCCGAAATGTTCCAAGACCTTATGGGGCAAATGCAAGGGTTGACTACACGTATGGATGGGTTGGGTACACGCATGGATGTGTTGACTACACGGGAGATCGGATGGACGGGTTGAGTACGCGGATGAATGGCCTAGGCACCCGTCTGGAAGAAAGGATGAAGGCCTTAGAGGATAAGGCCGTCGAGTCGAACCAGTCCGTTCAGGGCCTGGTAGGGAGAGTTGCCACATTTAGAGGGAGCCCCAAGCCATTATGGGGCAAATGCAAGGGTTGACTACACGTATGGATGGGTTGGGTACACGCATGGATGTGTTGACTACACGGGTAGATCGGATGGACGGGTTGAGTACGCGGATGAATGGCCTAGGCACCCGTCTGGAAGAAAGGATGAAGGCCTTAGAGGATAAGACCGTCGAGTCGAACCAGTCTGTTCAGGGCCTGGTAGGGAGAGTTGCCACATTAGAGGGAGCCCCAGCCGATGCACCCCCGAGAGCCCCAGTTGAGGCACCCCCCCCCCCCCACCTACACATGGTCAACAAGGACCGGTTCAGCAACCTACTGCCCCAAGGGATCAAGGGGTTGATGTTAGGAGGCGTCAACTCCCTGAGGTGCTAGACTATGAGTCCGAGGATGAAAATAGGGGATACGGACGTGACCGTCATGTTCAACGACGGAATCGTGATGAGGATGAGCGGGCCCTCAGGACCGTTCATGCCGACCCTCCCACTTTTGACGGGTCGTTAGACCCAAGGGTATATCTTGATTGGGAAGCCGGTATGGACCGATATTTTGAGTGGTTTGAGATGTCGGACCAACGGAAGGTCAAGTTTGCCAAGATGAAATTGGTAGGGCAAGCTCAAACCTTTTGGAGAAACATGGAGAACCTGCTATTTCACTATCATGAACCCCAGGTAGAGATGTGGGAAGAGATGAGGTCCAAACTTAGGAAGAAGTATCTCCCTGCCACTTACCGCCAGCGTCTCATAGACAGGTGGCAGAGTCTTACCCAAGGAGATCGGTCCGTCTCCGAGTACATCGCCGAGTTCGATGAATACTACTTGCGATGTGACGCTACGGAGGAGGACTCCCTTACTGTCTCCTGATTTCGGCGTGGGCTACGACCGCACCTACGGTAAGAGCTTCTCCGCCGCAAGGTGGACAAGTTAGAGGATGCATACCAAGTTGCTCTCGAGATGGAGCAATTCGAGGGAGAGTTCGAGTCTATCCAACGGTTGGGCCCCGTTCCTCTCCGTAGGGTCGAGTCACGTAGCTCCTTAGGCCCATACCCGAGGGGTCCCATGACTCGACCTCACGAGCCCGCCCGTCGGGAGCACTACACTCCTAGACCTCATCCTCCCCCGCCACGGGATCTACCTCCACCCCAACCACAGGCACCCGTAGCTCGCCCCCCGGCACCCATTGCCCATTCTCTGGCATCGGCACCCCCACC
Organism: Amorphophallus konjac; assembly: GCA_022559845.1. NCBI lineage: Eukaryota > Viridiplantae > Streptophyta > Magnoliopsida > Alismatales > Araceae > Amorphophallus > Amorphophallus konjac. The sequence continues at coordinate 128,599,054 of CM040129.1, forward strand.
CTTGTTGCCTACGGCACCTATAGCTCCACCTCTGTTGCCTACACCCCCTGCCCGTCGGGAGGATAAGGGTAAGGGCCCTCTTATCGGGGAGACCAATAGGTCACGGCTACAGTGTTTCCACTGTCATGGGTTTGGCCACATCGCCAATCAATGTCCCACTCGTGCCACTCTAGCCCTAGGGGTAGGAGAAGCTTCGCCTTCTGGGCTTGTATCTGTCGACTATGAGGCCGATCTGGAACTAGCTGATGAGTACGAAGGTCTAGAAGAGCCTACCGACGCTCAGGATGCGGCACTCGGATGATGGCCACCTAGTGGGGTCGATGTCACCACCTTAAGTCTAGGGTAATGCATGAGTCAGTTTATTTCTTCTTTGTGTGGTTTGTTTTGTGTGGCTTGTTTGTGTGGTTTGCATACGTGTTTAGTACATGGTGAGTCTGCATGCGTCTTGTGCAAGCTTGTTGATGTCAATCCCGTATGAGTGAGAGGCGAGTATGGGATCAGCTCTACATATATGCCCCGGATCTAGTCACCTACAGGGACCCAGCGGTGATTCCTAGTGGTGCGGACACCCGAGCGCATGCGAGACACCAGCCGGTGAGCCACCGGTACTGCACGAGGAGCACGACTCGAGCCGCCTCAGCATCCCTATGGCTCAGAGACAGTCTGGAGGTTCCCCACTGAGTCATAGCATTTATCATATTTTTTTTGGAGATTTTTATTTATGTGTAATGTATTTTATTTTCTTTCGTCAGTGTGTAATTTAGATAGTTCGAGGGGCTTATTTGCAAAGTGGGACCCCTGGGCCCCACAGGACCACCAGGGCCCCTCCCATTGATCCACCTCAGCCCATGGGCCCCATGTGGGGTCAGTCAACATGTCAAATGGAGGCATCTAGAAGTTTGAATGGTAAAAGGCACATGGGAGACAAGTGGACTTCAAAGTCGAAGGTGGCTACCAACTTGTCCCCCCCTTGCCACCAAAGTCAATAGGGCGCCCCCTTCCCCTTATTTTTTATTTTAATTTTTGTGGAATGGTCACATGCCATCCCAGCCCTCCATCTCACACCCCTAGATCCAACGGTGGAGGATGGATTAGATGGGTGACCTATATATGCTTGTATTTTTCCATTTTCATGAATTAATGCCATAAGAATTGTGAAATTTGTTGGAGCATGGCCTAGGCCGCCCCCTTCTCCTCTCCCTCTTCCCCTTGAAGCTATGAAGGCTTCCTTCAGGTGGTGAGACTCCACCCTATCAGTTCTGGTCGCCGCCGCCGCCGCCACGAGCCGCCACCGCACCGCCATCGCCATCAACGGAGTTCTGCCCGCGCAGTACCACAGCAGCTTGTTCGAAATTCACAGGTATTCCCCGAGCTCATTTGGCTACCAAATTTAGAGGAGTTGTTCTTGGGATGTTCCTCTCCACCCACAAAATCAGGCCAGCATTCAGATCACATTTACTAATTTTTGATTTTCATCCACTCTTTCATTTTGGTTCTGCCAGAATTCTGTCCAGGTTCACCTCCGTCCTGAGTTTCATGTCTTAGATCCACTTTTTGATTCCTGTTAGTTCGCCCAATTTTACTGGGGATTCCATACATGAACCCCTTCATCCACAATTTTTATCAATTTTTGATTCGCCCATCTCATATTTTCTAAAATTCGTTCTCAGACCCATCTACAGTTTTGTCCACCTGTTCCCAGATCCGACCACCAGTCACCCCAAAACTCCTAACAAATCGCATTCACCTCCAAATGAAATTCTAAAAATAGTCCCCGTTCCTTGGTTTGATTCCCTACAACTCCTAAGAAGAGCTCAAGAGATGAATCGGAGGTTTACTAGGTGATAAACGGTGGTTCTCAGACAAGTACCCTGCAGATCTGAAATTACGGTTACTGTACAACAGGGGCTTGTAAATTCATTAAAGTTCTGATCCGACCAGATCCAGCCGATCTCGCTGGGTCTAGATTGAAGCATTTGAAGAGAGCTTTCCAACGATAGCTCATACGTCCCGATCCGACGTCGGGATTGATCGCAGCGGCCGTTTTCGCCGGAGCGCGCGCCTGAAAACAGCAACTAAAAATCCGTGGGAAGCAACTTCAAAGCTTGGGAATCGGGACCGATCGACCCCCGATCGGTGTTCCCGGCCGACCGCCGTCCGTGGAGGCGCGCCACCAGGGGTCCCCATCATAGTGGGTCCCACCCCCGCAGATCCGGAGGACAGCGCCATCCGTGGGCCCCGCGGGCCCACAGAACCCGCCGTTCGGAAAGCACGAAAACGCGGAGTTCGACACCGTCGGACGACATCAAGATGCTACCCGTCAACCCGAGTTGCGTGATTCCCGGACCCCATATGTGACCTTTTACCTCTCTGCGTGGAGTGGGTCAAATCTTTGTATTGCTGTGATATTGTTTAACCGGGAGTCCGTGATTCGGCCAGGGTTGTCTTCGCCACGCCGGGTGCGTGGAGGTAATGGTCCGAACCTCTTGGCGTTCATTTGCTTAGCTAGTATACGGTCTTTTGCCGCTGTCGAGAGCGTAGGTACTAGCCCGTGTGTCCATGTCACCTCTGTGAGAGTGAGTGTGACCCGTCCCGTGACTCGATCCGAGTCCGAAAGTTGAGTCGGACTACCCTTGACCTCCGCCGTTCCTTAACCGCGCACGGTCCGCGCTTTCCCTCGCTTGGGACGATGTTGACACATAAAAAATGATAAAATAATAACAATATATATACATATATATATAAATAATGTCAACATATTTCTCCTACTGAATCATCTTATATTCCTTATTTTCTAGGGATAGAGGAAGAGGCTGAAAGGCTACAAGGGCCCATTAAGCCCACAAATGCACCCAGACCATATCAAAGCTTAAAACGACGTCGAAGCTCATACTGAAGAGGGGGCGCGCCGAGAGCACCAGGCAAGAGGAGCGTGCCGATGAGAAGAGGGTTCTTTAACCCACTATAAAGGCTGAGGTTCGACGAAGAAACAACAGAGCCGGGGGGGGCTTCGAAGAAAAAAAAAGAGCAGGAGAAGAAGGAAGGAAGAGAGTGCTTAGCCACCGAAAGAAAGGGGGGAGCTCGAGCGCCCTTCATAGAAGCTGAAGAAAGGAGAAAGGGGTCTGAGGAGAGAATCCAGGTGGGAGGGCCGTGCAGTTGCAGCTCCTTCTCTCTCTCTCTTCTCTGTCTGTCTGAATGTTCTTCTTATATTCGTTTGCTTTCGAGCATCTTTGCTCCAGTAGCATCGAATGCCAATGTAACCCTGCTTTCAGGGATTAAGCCTAGATTTCTTTCTCTGTTGAGTCAGATTTCTTTCTCTCAAATCGCATACGTGTAAGCCACTTGGCTGAAATGGTTAATAAAAGAATGGGATGAGTTTCGATATGTCTGATCATTCTTTTCTATCTTCCTCTGTATCCGAGGTTTTAATCTATGCACGGCTACCGCAGCCGCGAACGTCTTATGTTTAATTTCCTCTATCTGCTGAAGCTTCTTCGCCATCATTCTTTATTACCCCCCAGCCACATTTCGAGGGCCTGAGACAGTCTATCTCATGGCTCCTCGTATGTGAAAAGAAGAGGGATATGTTCAGGGGTTCCTGTCCGTGGTTCTGCTCCTAATGAGGCCCCCAGAGGAAAGGTGTCCCCCCCGTAGTCTTCTCTCTACGATCATCCCAAAACAATCTAAACCTGCAAATAAACCCCTTCTCTTCAAACCCCTTAAAGCCCCCATTTCTGAGAGCCTCCCTGCGCAAGCATCTCTCGGCGCAAGTTTCCCGCCGAGGGCATGCCGCGCCGGTTGATTCTCTAATTTCGCGCCGAGAGGCCTTCCCCTTCTCCGTGCCGACCCTTCTACTCCTTTCAGCACTTTAATGAGCCTACGCCGATTCAGTCAGGCCGTGCCAGCATCGTCCTAAATGTCCTATCTTCCTATGGAGAGGCATCATCCTTCCCTCTGTCCTCATGGGAGGTATATCAAAGGGGTCAGTTCTTCCCCCCACATTCTATAACCCATTAAGCCACGGAGCCCTGCCATTGCAAGCTTCCCGATGGATTGCATTGGGGACATTACAACAAAAGGGACGAAGTCTTATATGATTTAGACCCCCCTTGGATCACGGGCTACGCCCGACTTTCATTTTGGTTTCTACTTCGGCACTCGTGAGTAGATATCCCATAATATTCTCTTGGCATACTCCCAAAATAAGGGGAGATGCTGCCAAAATTTGCCCGGCTCTGATCTGGTGTTTATGTTCTCCGAATAATTTCCTATTCACTTGGAAAAGCTCAAGCCCGACAGTTTCCATGAAATTCTTCAACCCCAAAAATCCCCTTTCAGCTCCTCCCGGCGCCAACCGCTCTCGGCGCCAAATCGGCGCCGATTGCCTCCCCCGCCGGGACCTCTTTTGTTTCCGCGCCGAGGTCCATTCCCACGCCGAGACTCCCCTTCCTTATTTCCGCGCCGAACGCGTGATGTTCTCCCGCCGTAGCCGCTTCTTTCTTTTCCACTGTTTCGTTCGCATGCATGCAATAGGTGGCCACGTGATGCTTTGCTTTTACGAGCTCGTTTGAACAAATAAAGCCCATTAATGCATGGCCCCCACTCACCTAATGCATACGTAAATAGTGATTGGCCATTCACTCATCTCATTAACCATGTATGCTTGTATTAATATCTAAAACCCACCCACTTTATTGCATATGTAGATAAACCTGCATGCATGCATTAATTAGCCAAGGTAACAATAGACAATCCACTCAAACATGCATGCATTGATATGCTGTAGCCCTTGCACTTCAATATGCACATATCCATATGCATGACCCAAATCATTTGGCATAAATGCACATGGCCCACTCTGCCATATGCATGTAGATAGGTCTGCATATGCACATGGATTAACCGAATGCATGCATCACCCCTCTTTAAACCCATTCAATGGTTTCAAGCATGCATGTTAGCTTGCATTAATTCTTAAGCCTCACCCACTAACTATGCACATATTACGTGGGTGCATGATGAAATGCCAACCAACCTAATTTCCATATATGGATATATAAAGGGGCATGCATATGGCTTATATATATAGAGGATACTTCTTTTTTTTAGCATGCGAACCCTTACGTGAGTACCCTCATTTGATCCATTCATATTTAAACATGCAAAGTGAGTGTGTGCATTAATAAATATTTAAATGGGCCTTCTGATAATCATTCTTTATTTGGCCATGCATATGTTCATATACGTACACATCAATGTGAGAATAAATGCATGCATTTTTCATGGATCAATTCTATTGGGCCATTTACGTCGAATTCTGTGGGGATCTGAGGAGCTACACTAATGGGGTTTCACCCCTCCATCTATTTCAATTCGGGTTTCCGATTTCCTTCTTTCACCCCGTCGGGTCACGGACTGCATGTTCTCCGCTGGTCCCTTTAGGGGAATATTAATGAGACACCACGATGAGTGAACATTGTCCCGCTGAATTCTGATCCTCTTGGATCTCGGGCTACGCCCATCTTTACTTTGGCTTCCATCTCGGCACTCGTAGATGGATGTCCCATACTCCCCTTTGGCATAGTCCAAATTAAGGGGAGATGCTGCCGAAATTCATTCACGATCACTGCTTTGTCATATCGTGTGATGTTTTAGTTAAACTGATAAACAAACCCCCCTGCTATGTGACAGAGGCCTGAGACAGACTATCTCATGGCCCTTTGCCCACTGTACAAGGGGAACACGATCATCATGAGATTTTCCGTTGATTGTCACACGGTCCCCCTAGACCTTATGTGGATGAATTCCTCCTCTCCTTTCAGCTTACCTAAACATCATTACCAGAGCCCATGAAGCCCTGATTAAACACAAGAGACCCCCCTCAATAAAACCCCTCACAGCATTTGAAGAAAACCAATAAAAATGGCCACCGGCGCCATCTCCCCCCGGCGCCATCTCCTCCCGGCGCCATCTCCTCCCGGCGCCAAACCCGTGCCGGGTGAAGGGCGCGCCGGGAAGCATGCGCGCCGGGAACCATGCCACGCCGTCTACCCTTTGGCCTCACGTCGCGCCGGGATCCCTTCGTGCCGAACCTAGTCGTGCCGATTTGCTTTCGTGCCGGAATCCTACCCGCGCCGGTTTGCCACCGCGCCGGAAGCCTACCCGCGTCGGTTCTCATCCGTGCCGGTTCATCTTAGTGCCAACCATTGTTCGAACACTCAACTTCCCAGCAACCCTAATGAGCCCTAAACTCAGTCCAAACTCAATGTCTCAACCTCATTTGCCTTCAGGCCCACTCTCATCACATCATGGGGAATCATGGTTCTTCATCCAAGTCTAAGGGAGCTAAATTAATGGGGTTTTACCCCCACATTATACCATTTGACCGCGATGTTTTCTTCTAACCCTGCTGACTCTTGGAGTTCTGCCACTGCATGTCCTCCAATGGTTTCTTAAGGGGATATCAATAAATACCATGATAATGGACATTGTCCCGCTGCATCTAGATCCTCTGGGATCTCGGGCTACGCCCATCTTTCCTTTGGCGTCCATCTCGGCACTCCGTGGATGGATGTCCTATATTCCCACTTGGCATAGTCTAAGATAAGGGGATATGCTGCCGGATTTATTCCGTATATTAATATGTCATATCTCGTTTTGCATAATCGCATGCATCTTCTGTCCTGCAAATGAATGAGCATGCCTATCATATTGGTTTTGCCCCTAGGACCCTTCTACTTTGGCGATTAATCAAGGGTTGTCCTTCTTTGGAAGGACGTAATTAACATCATAGCCTTTATGGTATGACGGACTTTCGGTCCCGACTCGGACTTCACAATCGACTGACTGAGTCAGATCGAGCGCACAATAAAATCGTCACTCCGGTGACTGGCACGCCTAATAAACCAACTAACAAATCAATAAATCAATAAATAAATAAAGAATAAATCCATTCCCACAAGCTGGCACGCCCGGTGGGACCGAGTCTCCCTTCATCTCTTCGCCAAAGTAGAAGGCCTGGAGGCCTTCCCCAAAATACTGATCGTCTGCTCATTCTGATTTACAGTGAGCTCAATGGCTTGCGGACTTACTGCACTGGCTTTCGGCCCCCAAGTGGTCGCTACCCACGCGGAGCACGGGTATCTGGCGGTGCCCACTACTTTCGGGACTCTGCCACCGGTGGTGGGGTTCCCTAATTTTCTCGGAATCGCCTTCATCAACTTGCTGATGACCAAGGAAGAGGAAGCTGACAAGACTGTTGCGGCCAAGGCCGTAGGTCCTGCAAAGGCGAGCTGTCCACGGAAAACCACTCCATCTCGCCGAACTATCTCATGCTTTGTTCACCACGTGGACTACCATGCTGTCCCCACCAGTGACAAGGCGTCCGGGGGGAAGAAGAAGAAGAATCAAAGAAGAAGAGTTGTTGCTGTTTCCCGAGGCCAACTTTCAGCTTCTGGGAAGTCTATTCTAATTGGTGGCGTTCGTGTTTATCTGAACGGCCGCCGTGCTGAAGCTTTGCCGGATCATATCATCTCGGCAGTTCCCGTTCACAACGCCTTCCAAGCATTAGCCAGCCAGAAGTACAATCTAGACATGGATGTCCGAGGGAAGCTAGCTCCCAAGCTACCAAAATTCAGGCAAATTCGGGTTCTCAAGAGGACCCGGGGGCCAGCTTCGACCCCGTAAGATTCAACATCAACTGTCAAGGACCCCAGGTGTGGGGGCAATAAAGCTACACCAAAGGAAGAAGAGGCCATGCCAGTGGTCTCTCCGCCCGCTCATAGGATCTGTGCCAGGCAGACCAATGTTCTCCGACGTTCGACAAGATCGAACGGAGCTACTAGACTATCGCGGCACTCCTACATGCCGTCGATGCAAGACCAACTGCTAATTCCTGCCCTCTCTCCTGGGCGCAGTCAAGGAGAAATGACCAAGGTGGTCAGGGATTACTTCTATGGCTTAGGAAGTTCTTTCCTAAGTCGGCAAAGGCTACTCCGCGCCATTAGCGCCGAAAGAAAAGAAGAAGGCAAAGAAAGAAGAAGAGTGGTGTCATTCATGAATGAATATGAAGATGGCTTGCAAGCCAAGTGCTCTGAAGCTTCTCCACAGCATGAAGAGAATAAAAGGATATCAATGTTTGAAAAGTCAACCTTCCCTAGTCAAGTCAAGAAGACAGTCTGGGGGCAAAGAAAAAGAATCCAAGTCTTCACTTGCAACATGGCAGGGGTGGCTAGCAGATATGGGGCCCTACCCGAAGAACCAGAAGAGTTGGCCAAGTTAGCTGAAAGGCCCGGGCTAATGACAAGAAGAGGCAAAGCTGCAAGGGAAATGCTCGAAGCAGCCAAAGAGAAGCAAATTATCACTACTTCAATTGCCAACATGGTGGCTTCTGAAGAAGAAGAGATTACTCTACCAACCTCGTTTGAAGGTGTTTCGGGCGAAGCATTCAAGGGTACCTCTGCTATGGAAGCGCAAGACCCAACTATCTTAATGATGCTACAAAATTACCAGCAAGAGATTGAAGCCTTGAAGAGGCAACTGAATGAAGGAAATGAACAAGCACCTTTCCCCTGGCAACATGACGTGCATGCTGAATCATCCCGGGAAGTTCCTAACCCGGTCAATGCTACATCCCAAACTACTTCTCAAGCAACAGGCTATGGCAAGGCCGCTCTGCAACCACATTCCCTACAGTCACCCTTGGTGCAACTAGCTCTTCCACCAGTGCAGCAGTTGCCACCAACGGAGCCGTCAACGCCTCATGTCGAAGCACTACTTACTCCCTCTATAAAGCATTCTGCACATTGCCACTCGGTGCCTGTGGACCCGACCGTGGTAAATAGATCAATGGTGGAACAACTAATTGAAATGAAGCTGGCCGAGAGGACAGATGGCGATATCAGCACTTTTGATGTTTACAAGGTGCCATATCCGCCACAGTATGCCGCAAAGAGGCTCCCGCCTGGCATCAACAAACTGCCTAAATTTGAAAAGTTTGGCGGGTATGGCTCTTCTAAAGAGCATATTGCCTACTATATGACAGTAATGGGCAACCTTGCAACAGATGAAGCCTACCTGCTAAAATTCTTCGGGTCCTCATTGACGGGCCTGGCCTTTGAATGGTATTCCAATCTACCGGCTGACTCTATAAACGACTGGGCAGCTATGCAATGGAAGTTCCGAGAGCGGTTCCATGTTGCTGAAAGAGAGGTCACACTGGCCGAGCTGTATGCCTCCAGGCAAAGACATGATGAGTCAGCCCTGGAGTACATCAAAAGATGGCGGAATCTCAGTATGAGATGCAAGCGGCCGCCACATCCAGAAGACGCGGTGCAAATATGCAAGCAGAATCTGAGCCGGGAAATCCTCAGCATGATGATCGGAATTGAAATACGGTCTTTCGATCGGCTAAATAGTGTGGTCACAGAGATTGAAGCCTTCATCTCCAGCTCTTCCTCTACTCCAACTGCTACAAGCCAAAAGGGCAAGTCTATGGACAAGTGGCCATCGCCCAAGGAAGCTCACACAATTAACTTCAAAGCATTCAACCAACAAGAAGAAAAAGAAGAAGGAGTGGCCAACCCGCCTCCTGCTAAGCCAGCTGAGCAGCAAGAAGTCCCGTCCTTACGGGCCAAGATGAAAAAGCTCTACTCTTTCCCCAAGGAGAGGACTCGAATCCTCTTCGAATGGGCTGTTGCAAATAACAATGTTACTCTACCAGAGCCGAAGAGACCGGAAGATGCTAAAAAGAAGGACCATCCTCGCTTCTGCCCATATCACCAGATGGTTGGGCACCATATTGAAGATTGTTACGTCTTTGAAGATGCTATTGAAAAGCTAATCAGAAGAGGGGAGCTACAACTGGGCGACTATAAGGTTGATCCTCCTCGCCCGCATGAGCTACCTGCTATGGAAAGAGCAATCAATACAGTGTCTCTATGCCAGCTGTCGTCTCAAGAGACAACCGAAGTTCGCATCGCACATCAGGTGCCAACTACAAAAATGCAAGAGAAGAATAAGCCAAGAGACAGAGGGAGCGGCGTTGTCCTATCCTGTAATACCCTATCGGCCTGGCCCAGTACAAGCCGAGTTGCTGAAGAAGATGACGAAGAAATATGCTATACACCAGCAAGGGCAGGTCAAGCAGCAACATTTATTTCTCGCCATCAACCTCATGAAGGGTGGGGGCATCCTCCACCACCTGCTGAAGAAGCATGCTATTATACCCCTCCTCAACATGAGAGCATGGGGGCAAGAACATCCACTCATACAGAACCATACGTGTCCCGTGTCGACAATAAAATGCTGCAGTGCCACCTGGGATCAGCACGGGAAATAGCACTCCCAGCTCCTACCAAGCTAACTCCGCTCTGATGATGGAGCTCTATCAGAAAATACAAGAAGTGGAGACACTAAGAAAAAGATTGACTGAGATGGGCTTACTCCCAGTCACACTCGGGCAGGCAGGACCCTCATCCGAAGCCCTACAAGGTGACGCTAAATCATTTGAAGCCTCACTGCAACCAGCTATGCCACAGTCAACACAAGGCCACGACGGGAACACCCTCCCGCGGCAGCTATACCACGCGGCCCGCGTGTACCCCTCAGCTCTCCGGGCACATCAGGGGGTAGCTTCCACGCCTCATGTAATGCCGCCTCTACAATCAGCTGGCTTGCGCCGGAATATAGCGGCGACAGCCATAACAAACAAGCCAGTAATAGAACAAGCAACTGAGATAAAATCTGCTGAGGAAGAAGTCACCGAGGCAGAGTTATATATGATCAAACAGAGAGATGATGAGTCTGCTTCAAACTACATTCAACGCTGGAAGAACCTCCACTCCGGATGCAAACATCTGCCAAGCTGCAAGGACGCTATCTAGCTATGCAAGTGCAATCTGAGGAAAGAGATCCTGCAAAGGGTAATTGGCCTCGAAGTCAAATCCTTCGACCAATTAGAAGATGTGGCAGTTGAAATTGAAGCCTTTCTGGCCAAATACTGCCCGGATTTTACTCCTCCAAATCAAGAGCACAAGCTAATTAAAGAACAGCCGGCACCAGAAGAAATAGAGGCAGCTGACTTTGTAACCTTCGAGCGTCAGTGGAGGAAAGCACAGGAGGCAACTAGCTCCTCCTCTACCAAGGTTGCTGAACAAAAATCCCCTTCACTAAGGACAAGAATGAAAAGACCATACTCCTTTCTGCAAGACAAGACCCAAAGGCTGTTCGAGTGGGCCCTTGAGTACAAAAAGGTCATCCTCCCAGAGCTCAAGAGACCAAATGACAACGAAAGAAAAGATGACCCTCGGTTCTGCCCCTACCATCGGAAGAGGGGACATCTCATCGAGGACTGCTATATGTTCAAAGACATCATGGAAGACTTAGTCCAAAGTGGTGAATTACAACTTGGAGAATATAGGGTGGATCCACCTCGCCCTCACATAATGCCCATTTTCAAGATGACGGCTAACATAGTTTCCGTACATCGATCGGGACAGTACACCTTCTAAGATGCATCCCGGGGTCCCTCCGTTGTGGCGAGAGGCCGAACAAATGCAATTGTTGCACCGTCTCTGGGACAACTGCTGAAGACCAAAACAGAAATAAACCCAAGAATAAAAGAAAAGATGCTGCTTTACCGCTCGATGTGCTGCCCTCTTTATTCAAGCCATCAGCTCAAGAATGGAGTCCACTCATATCAGGGCCAACTGCGAAATGATAAAGATGCAAGGAAGAATCTCCTTCCAAATGAAATGACCCGGCACAACGTAGCCGCTGCTCTACATGCTCCAGCACACAATAATGGAGGCTCAACTTTCTCCGAGCGAGGGGGACAAGAATTAAAATATGCTCAGCCGCAATCAAGCTCTGAGGTGCCGCTGGGCACAGCAGGACTCTGTTCCCCGCTCTGGGGCTGCCAACAAAAGAGAAGAGGGTGGATTCCAACGGTCGGATTTCCATGCTGTTGTCTGCCTACACAACTGCTCGTGAAGCGAACAAGCTACCCAATGGAAAGACGTGCTTTGAACAACTCGTCTTCAGCTATCCACCCTAGCTTGGGGGCATTAAAAGGAGAATGAACTCTCTGACTATCCACCCCAGCATGGGGGCATCCAAAGC